>JAQPPZ010002297.1:0-1243679 GCA_028583015.1 Wollemia nobilis
AACACCGGGTTTTAACCGGTTGACCCAAAACCATTTTACAAAATAGGGTCCACCGACCAACCGGACAAAGGCCAAGCCCTAAAAGTTTAAATCGACAACAAAAATGGCCAAGACCTACTCTTCCATTAGAATACAACCAAACTAAACTATGGAAGCCTAATATTATGGCCATCGTAAAAGAAAGACGCAAAAAGAACTAACAAAGACAAAAACTAATCATGCAAGCACCATGCAGAGTAGCTTGTGCCCATATAAAAATAATAGAATATGGTCAAAAAAAACATCCCATAGAATGGACATCCAAGAGGCCAAGCAGCCTTCCTTGTAGTCCTCATCTAACTTCTTATCATCGTTCTTGCCATCATCTTTAGATTTTGCCTTCGACTCCTTGTGCCCCGGAACCGCCGGCTATAAAACAAGATTTAGGGAATCACACAAATCAACATGCACCGATGAGGCCGTACGTACTCTTCAATCAGTTGATACTGTTGGAGGCTGATGAAATTGTCATCTTCTCCAAGACTATTATGGTGGGGTCTGGTGCCTCATTGTCATGGATCTCCAACACTTTGTTATTTCTTGCTAGGGCCTTTTTGCGACATCGAATCCAAACACACCTTGGGAAATACTTGAGGCCAAAGCAGATGTTTCCCATGCATGAATTTGTAGATAAAAAACTATATCTGCCCCACCACCGCAAAAACACTAGTCACATGAACAAAAAAACAAATATGACAAAATCCATTATAAGGTTCAAAATTTTTTTTAAAATGCCCCCATTTTCTGTCATTGATCCACTTTGAGCCTTCCAATCTAAAGTTTTTCATTATCTATCACCATTGAGACCGCATGAGGAAGATTTTCATCCACGTGATCAAATTTGTCGCTACAATGCCTTCATTTGCCACCCTATCAACTGCCATGTTTGCTTCCCGAAGGTATGCAAAATTATGGCCTCAGGTCGGTCATGAATTAGAGCCCTTGCTTCATGGATGTAGTCATCAAATCTCCAAGGAGCTCTCTTAGTGTTCTTTAGAAGATTTATAATAATAAGAGAATCACCTTCCACCAACAGTTTCCCCGGATAATTCTCTGCCACCTTGAGGCTCCTCCAAACCGCCCTTGCTTCAGCCACATTGTTAGTTTGAGCTCCAAGATGTTCCGCAAAAGCTACAAGCACCTCACCCTTGTGGTCTCTAAGTAAGCCACCACCCTCCTTCACCGGGTTGCCCCTAGCTGCCCCATCAAAATTTAACTTAATCCACCCTAGGGGGGTGGGGTCCATGTGATCATGGTTCTAGGACAGACTTGAGGATGATTGAGGCCATCAATGAGAGGTAAGTTTAATGACCGGCCTAATGAGGCTTCAAAAGGATTTGGAGGTCTAGATGCCGCAGGCACTAAACAAGCATTCTCATTAGCATATGCTAAAATTTTTGACAGACAGAGGATGACCGAGAAACCTTATCCAAGAAGGCCCGACGATTCCTTTCCAACCATATCTCCCACAAGTAGTGATGAAGGCAGATCTTCCACATATACCTAAGACGCCTATTCAAAAAGGGGGAAGGCCACCGGACAAATAAGTCAAAAATGGACTCGAGGATGGACCCAATAAATATGAAACACTTGTAACAGACCTAACAAGATTGAGACAGAAAAATTACAATACATAAACAAATGATCAATAGACTCCCACTCGGACATACAAAGATAACACCTATTAACAACAATCACACCTCTTTTTATTAAGTTATCCATGGTGAGGATCTTATTTTGGATGGCCACCATGCAAAAAACCCAACCTTCGGAACAATGCTTTTGGGCCAAACTTCCAAGTGAGGGAAAGTAGGTTCATCATTATCAATAAGCATCGGATAAGCGGCCTTGACAGTAAAATTCCCCATTGTCCGAAGCTTCCCGTATAAGCCGGTCCTCAAGAATGCCGTAAGGGAGTAAAGACTGTTTTAATTCATTCTCCAAAGATTATTGATGCCCCCGGTAGATCATTATTCATTATTGGCTTCCATACCCTTCTATTGTTTGACAAAGTAATAAAATCTGCAACTTTGGTACCAAAAACTTCAATTGTCCAAGCTCTAAGGGTTGAAATGATGGGGTCTCCAGAGAGGGGATAGTCCTTTAACCATTTGTGGTCCCAAAAATCAATGTTTCTTCCATTTCCCGGTTTCCAACGTAGCCCTTTGCTTAGCAAGTTTTTAGTTTGAAGGATTGATTTCCAAAAAATTGATCCCCCGGGAGGAAAGGAATAACTTAAGAATTCAATTTCTTGCAAATACTTTCTTCTCGATTATAGTAATCCATTCTCGCATTTGCATTTGTCAAAAGACGCCATGCTTGTTTGGCCAGGAGGGCCATGTTTAAATGTTGTATTCTCCTTAGCCCAATACCTCCAAACTCCCTTGGTTTGCAAACCCTATCCCAGGACACCAAGTGAAAGCGCTCGCTTAGATTCGGAACCACCCATAGGAACCTCTTCTCGGATCTCGCTCAATTTTAGTGTAGACACTTGTAGGAGCTTTAAAAATAGAGAGAAAGTAGACAGGGATGCTTTGAATGGAAAACTTGGTGAGAACCGCCTTGCCGCCTTGAGATAACAAATTCCCTTTCCATCCAACCAGCCTTCCTCTCGAATTCTTTCAATTACATTAGTCCACATGGAATCGTAGGCTCGCCTCGTAAATAAAGGAAGGCCTAGGTATGTGGATGGAAGAGTAGACACCGAGCATCCAAGAATCCTAGCAATCTTAATCCGCATCTGAATGGGAGTGTTAAAGAAATAAATTTTACTCTTTGAAAAATTTACCTTTTGCCCCGCAACATCCTCATATAGCTCTAGAATATGTTTTATGACCTTAGCCTCAAAAACTGATGCAAGAGTTAACAACAAAGTATCATCCACAAACCGCTCATGTGTAACCGCTCGTGTTTGTGATGATGCTTTAATTCCCGAAATAAGACCAATATTACAGCAGCTTTGATTGTCCTCCCAAGGGCTTCAACCACAATGATAAACAACATGGGAGAGATAGGGTCACCTTGCCTTAGGCCCCTTTTACTTTGAAAGTATCCAAGCAGAGCACCATTAACAAGGACCGAAAACCAAGGTTTCATAAAACATCCTTCCAAAAGCTTGATCCATTCATGATGAAAACCAAATTTCTGAAGAATGGCAGAGACAAAACTCCAGCTTATGCGGTCATAAGCCTTGTTCATATCCAACTTTGAGAGCAAAAGCAGTGTTTTTTAGTCCGGACTACCGAATGGAGGGCTTCATGAACTCGTTATGACCCCATCAAGGATGGACCTTCCAGGGACCGAATCGCCTTGACAAACATCAATAAACATAGGAAGGATCTTCCTCATTCTATTTGCAATTGCCTTGGTCAAAATTTTATAAACAACATTACAAAGGCTAATAGGTCTAAAATCCATCATAGATCTAGGAGTAGGAATCTTTGGGATTAAAGCAATAAAAGTGGAGTTAAAACTTCTTGGAATATGCTTTGTGGACTGAAATTCCTTGATAGTAGCACATACATCAAAACCTACAATATCCCAAAACACCTAAAAAACAAGGTGAAAACTCGTCCAGACCTGGAGCTATATCGAGGTTCATTGAGAAGAGGGCCTCTTTGATTTCTTCATCCGTGAAAGGCTTAATTAACTCCCCATTCAAGTCATCAAAAATTAAATGAGGAATATGGTAAAGCATTGATTCTCAAGCTAAGGCGTAACCGAAATGTTCTTCTCCTAAAAGATTCTCGAAAATAGGAAACCGCTTCATTTTTTATTTCATTAGGACTAGAAAGGAGTGATCCATCATCTCTAACAAGTTCTTTAATTCTATTGTGGCTTCTGTTCCTTAAGGTAGATGCATGAAAAAATCTTGTATTGGCATCACCTTCTTTTAGCCAGGTAGCTCTAGACTTTTGCCGCCAAAAAGTCTCCTCGCAGCTAGAACATTATGGTACTCAAAGAAGGGATTTCTTTTCATCTCGCCTCGTAGGGAAGGGTCCGGCAATCCCTCTTCAAGTTTTTTCTCAATGGTTGATAACCTTTCGTAGATGGCTTTCTTGTTTTCAAAAATATTTCCAAAAATTTCCTTATTCCGCATCCTTAGATTTTCTTTCACCACTTTAAGTTTCGTGCTAATCCGAATGAAGGCTCGCTCCGACAAGAATGCCGCCACCACCGAGAAATTTTGTCTCCGAGATCGTGGTGGTGCATCCACATAGATTCAAACCTAAAAGGCCTTTTGAATTTTGGAGTCTCTTCAATTTCAAGTAAAATCGGGTTGTGGTCGACCCAATGCGAGGCAAGGACAACAGATTTGCATCCCCAAAAGATTGTATTGCTTCCTGTGACAAAAAAACCTATCAAGCTTTTCCATTATAAGTTGATTTCCAAACCTCCTATTGCTCCAAGTAAATTTAGCATTTTTTAATTTGACATCCAATAAATTGTTGTTGTTGATGAAATCTTGAAAGTCCTCCATACTTCTTGCTGGAATTCCTACTCCCCCTTTTTTATCATAGGGGTAAAGAGGGGTATTAAAGTCCCCCGCCACTATCCATGGGATATCCCGAAAAGCTTCCTTGAAATGACTGAGTAAATTCCATAGATCAGCTCTCCCATATATAGAATTAGGGGCGTACACATTTGTTAATATCCAAGAAAGGTCATTAACCTTATCCTTAAAAATAATGCTCATTACCCTTTCCCCCAATTGAATAACCTTGCCTTCCACCTTCCCTGGATTCCATATACAAAGAAGACCACCTGAGGTTCCATTGGCTTTGCAAAAAATTGCTTCTCCATTTTTCCATATATTGAGGGCAATTTTTCTAGACAAAACTTCATCGACTTTAGTTTCTTGCAAAATAAGAATAGTGGGATCAAAATCTCTTCTTAAATATTTGACTAACCGTTGTTTAGGAAGGCCATTGAGCCCCCTTACATTCCAGGATATGATCTTCATTTGGAACTTTTAAAGTTTTTTTCCTCTTCCCCCGCCTTGGACTTGAGGGGGCTTAAGAATTTTGTTTTCTTCAAAGGGAAGATTTCCAGCTTGGTGGAAACAGAGTAGTCCGAATTCCATTAGCTATCTCATCTTGGACCTCTTCTTTCCATTGTCGGGCATTTGACTTTCTTCCCTTTTTTTTCTCACCTCCACAACCAATCATGGGGGATTTCATTGAGCTTCTAGTCCGTTTCGGGCTAAATTTGGTTTGGGTGACCCGTTGGATAACAAGATCGGAAACCCCTTCTCTGGATTGGGACAAAGACAAAGGTGAAAAATGTCGCTTGGAAGGGCTGATTAACTCGGAAAGCACTTTTTCTCTTTCTGGGACGTAAAAAGACTCAACATTAGGGCATTATTTATGGCCAACAGGAGGAGGATTGGAAGGTCCAGATTTGGTTGGGGAGTCAAGGTAAGCAGGGAGACCAAGATTTATATCCTCAAAATTAGACCCTTCATTCTGATTTTCCTCTCGTAATTATTTGGTTTTCAGCCAAAATGTTAAATTTATTTAGATTCTCGAAAGGAGAGCATACCTTTTGTTGGTCAGTTTGTGATGTAGCAATTTGCTTGTCCTTACCATTGTCCATGTGAAGCTCAGCCTCATTCTCCATTTGTCCCAAACCAGTAGGCCTTTGCCTTTTCAACATTTGGATCTTTAACCCTGTACATTCCCGTGTATTTGCCATTATTTCGAAAGACTCGCCGCTTGGAATCATTATTCCTAGGAAGGGTTTGTCGGCTTCTCAAAAAGAGCATTGTCCTTTGAGATGGCCTTGAATATTACAATCAGAGCAAAATGCCGGTCTATTTTCATATTCGATGACCCGTAATCTTGTTATATTTCCATATTCTAACTCCACATGAGTAGGAAGCTCGGATTCTAGGTTTGCATTTACACAAATCCTAGCATGCGTCATTCTCGGTGCGTGCAAGGGTTGGATTATCAATGGCCACCAATTCCCCTATGGTCTTGGCAATACCCCGAAGAAAATACTCATGCCACCAATGAAACGGGAGATTTGGGAGACGGACCCAAATGGGGGCAAAGTTTATGCTCGCTTTTCGGGTCAAAATCCTCACCCCATCTCCTAAGAAAAAGACTTCTTCGGCCCAAGAACCAAGGTCCTCCCGTTAGAATACGACTAGCATCTTCACTATTGTTAAGGCGCACCGCAAAAAACCCCCTTGATAATGCAATAATCTCCATGTGTCCGAAGTCTTCCACTTCAAGGATGCCCATCGTCGAATCGTTTCAATATCCGGCCCGCCCCCTATGAATTTGCCTACCGTGAGAAAAATTTTCCATCGATATAAAGTCCGCCATTACGCTTTCGTGCACGGATACCTTCTCGCCCATTGGGAGTGAGAGGTGGTAAAGAATGTAAGGAAACCCTATTGCCACCTTTAAGGGCCTCTGCAAAAGACTTATTGCCCTCGAAATTCTTGATGTGGGCCTTCTTATCAAAAATAATATCGGGGGGTTCGTGTCCCTCTAATTTTTTAAAACCCTCGCTGTCCTTGTCACCGTCCACCCGCTTCTTCCTCGCTGTTTCGTAACCTTGCTTGTTCCCTCCTTGAGCCTCACAGCTTCCAGGGGTTTGGAAACCCCGTTTCCCACCTCCAACAGAATGAAAAACATGTTTGCAAAAATTGCACCTGCCTCTGCTCCCGCTTTGCTCCATTCCTGCCTCCGCTCCTGCCTGCTCCTCTGAACGTTTATTTCATTATTATTTTCCATATTTCCTTGTCATTAACTTGCACATTCATCCTTTCAAAGTCATAAACGTAACATTTCAAATACAATATAGAGAATGAATTGTAACATTACATTTCAATTTAACTCTATTATACACATCAACAATTGGCACATTGTACAATGAAATCCTTTCAGTATTTACAAAGCCACAATGAACTCATTACAAAATTTGCCCAGCACCTATTAACTAAACAAAATATTCTACTCATAATCAATCCTTGTTGTTACAAAGTAATTATAGTATACTTAAGGTAAAATTATAGCAACAACAACACTTCAACTCACTTTTAGGTTCAGTAGGAGAATCTGGTTTGTTTGTCTCAAGTTTCCAGTACTAGAAGATTGGCTACTCGGGATCAGGACAATCCACCACATGATAAATGCCTATTTATCATAATGCACTTGCACTATTGTATCAAAGATATGCAGGCAAATCATGCAGATAACAATCATTCATTTCATCCAAGAGTAGGGAAACTCCATAAATTTCCTTAAGAATGAATCTTTCCTATTCCATCCATTTCATGTTCTTTATCCACAAAGCAACATGCCCTTGTCTATACAAAATATAAACATCAACTTGGCAATAAGGAACCTCCATAAGTTCCCAAACCCTGTTACCAATTTCTCCCATCCAAAAATCATTACAACACAACGATATTGCCAAAATAAATCAAGCAAGATTATTTCATAGCACCTAATAATCCACAAGCACATCTCCTCAGGTAATTAAACATAATATGATGTTTTACCAAAGTCACAATGTAGTAGACAATTCCTTTTTATAATCATTACCTATATACATCAATATTTAATCTCTAATTTTTTTAAGATCCTTTCTAAGCTTGATAATCAATTTACAACTACCAACTATTTAAGTCTCAAGATCCCCATTATCCTAGCCCTTTATACAAATTTAAACCTCCTTGTTTACTTCACTTAGACATAACAAGTCTAGTAAACTTGGGGCCATCAATGGGCCATAATAATATTTCCTGCCTAAAACCTTTTAAATTCATATTACTATATATTTACAATAGTTCTTTAGGTAACTATTGTCATCTTTAGCTTTTAGAGATTTTTCTTTTAAACACACACACAAGTACTATTTTTATCTCTTCTTACTATTTTCTATACTTTAGCTGAGTTCCTAAAGACCTAGGGTAATGTATAATTTAGCATTTCCCCTAACACTTGTCCAACCCATAGTTTAGTCTCAAGAATCAACAATACTTAAATACATAAAATTTTTCCCAAAATATATAATATTTCAAAACCCTCATTATAACCATTAAACCACATAGTCCATTGTTATTATTATTTTTCTTTAACTATAAGCTCCAGCATAATAACAAGATATGACACAAGGTTTCAACGGAGGGCATCGTTTGAACATAAAGCCACAGTGAGTAATGGAGGTAATATTTCTCTAAGGAGTATACATTATTTTCTTTAAATAATAAACCCAAGTGGAAACCGAAGACAATACATCTCACAGAGACTTATAATGAAACCTAGCTTGTGTTGTCTCCTAAGTTCTTGATGACATCTGCTATCAAATACAGGGCAGAGTTTGACATTTTAATAGCCAGTTTACACAACCCTAAAGGTAGCTCCATGAATTCTCAATCGCACCATCTACATTACCATTATTTATGCTGATTGTGTGCGTTATCGTGGCTTCAGGGGTGCGGTCGTGGAGACCCTACATAGATCAAAGACAACCTCTTCTATGGCAAAATTGTAATAGGGTTTCACAAGGAAATTTAATCATTTTTTTTAAACAATCAAACATAGCTCTTTTGCTTTACCCAAACCCTACAACCACCATTACTTTAGCATTTATATAAGTATTATTTCATTAGAGACTCACAAAGATATTATAACCAGACATGAACAACATACATTTTCTTCTCAAATAAGGAAATCGTTTATACTTAAACAACACACATAACAAAATAACCTTACCTTTGTCATTTTCATTTCCTTTAGTACATACTAAGACATCTCATAAATCAATAATTTTCAAATTCAAAATAAACCTTTAAACATCATAATTTCATAAATATTTTTCAACCCTTGACTCATTTAACTCAACACAACAATAGATCATCAACCAGAAAGGCTCTAACCTGACTCACTGCAAGGAAATATTCTAAATATAAGACTTAGTTAAAACTTCGAGCTTGCTTCCATGAGATTCCCTTGTTTCAAACCACAAGATAAACGAGAGGAGGATTAAGCGAGAGATTTGGAACTCCATCTAGTTTCTATTTTGACAGATTCAGAGAGCATACTCCCTAGGAGATGTCGAATTCTCAGTGTCGAATCAATAGAAAATGCAAGTGTTTGGTTTCTGATCAGAAGTTCTCGGAGATCATATTCTCTAACTTGCTTTCGTTGATTTCGTTAAGCTTTCGAATACCCCATAGAGCTCTATTTATAACCTTGTTTACTCCTACCCCATGATCTATTTTTTATTATAAAATTGGGTGGGATAAACCTCTCATTAATGTTTTCTTTGAACTCGGTGCTACTTTGACCATTGCACCCAAGGCAGTCCAATCAAAACTTCACACCTATCCTTTCTAGAAACTAACCTCATTACTTTGGTTTAAACCCAACTAAAACATGTTTTAATTAACACAAAACTTGGGATAAATTATCGTTAAATACAGTCCACCCACCAAGTTGTACTCACTTAAATCCTAGGTTTAACTTGCTAAGTTAATAAGACAAATTAACCACTAATTAAAACAATAAAACATCTTATCTTTAAATTGCCCTTTTGCTACATTTAATTATTCTTAAAATCATTAACTAATTTCTAGCTAAATATTTTAGTTCATCACTATATTTAACAAACAATCATAAAATAGGGGGTCAAATTGGGATGTTACACTATAACCACAGTATCGAGACCACATCCCTTAAAACGGTCCTACCTACTGCTTATCGCCTCCCCAAAGATGATATTACCTCTGACAGGTTAGTTCACACAACAAGGTCCTCGTCAATAGTTTAGCACTACAAAAGGTATACTTTTGTATTTTTCTTGCATTTTATTTCTTACAACGATAGTTATGTTTTGTTTTACTATGGTTTATATTTTGCTTGAACAAAGACCCAACTTAGGTGGGCTCATTTATCTATTAATTCCTTTCTTGTTGGTTGTGTGTCGGTAGTTCCCCCCAACGAAAGAAAAAAAATATAATACATAATTTAAAAATTTAAAGAAGTCGAGGACATTGTAAAAAAACAAAAAGCAAATAAAAAAAAGGACAGATGCTAGGTAACGAAGGTGAGTGCAATAGTGCTAGGGTAGCGAATCCAAGTGTAGTAGTGTTAGGGCAACAAAGGTGAGTGTAGTGTTGAGAAATGTTAGGACAACGAAGGTGAGTGCAATAGCGTTAGGACAGCGAAGCTAAGTGTAGTAGTGCTAGGGTAGTGAAGGCGAGTGCAGTAGTGCTAGGGTATCGAAGATGAGTGCAGTAGTGTTGGGGTAATGAAGGTGAGTGCAGTGTTAAGCAGTGTTATGGCAGCAAAGATGAGTGTAGAAGTGCTAGGATAGTGAAGGTGAGCAATAGTAGAGAAGTGCTAAGGTAGTGCTAAGTAGTGATAGGGCAACAATGGATAAGTGCTAGGGCAGTGCTGAGCAATAACAACATGTGATGGATGTTATGGATGTGATCTATGATCTTCCTAGCACTTAGTAGAATTTTAAATCTAAAGGGGGTGGGAACTTGCTTTCCAACGAAGGTGATGGTGATCGATGCAAGCCTACTTCTAATATTGACGTGTAACATCCCCTCCATTTTGCCATTTAACTGCTTGCTACTATTTGTAAAATGAGATACTACTGAAGAAATTTGTGAGTGTAGGTGTAGGTATTCACCTTTCAACGAGTAAATCAAATGAGTCAAGTACCCACCTTCTAGTGGAGATAGTGGTTTTTTGCTTTAGGTAATATGGGATATGATGTTAGTGCTAAAGCACCATGGCTTGTGGGTACATGGAAGCCCACCAAAATAAAATTATATCAGAGCATCCTGCCTATGAATGCATGCTACTTGTAGTTGCGTTATTACTGTAATTGTTTAATAAGATTGGTTGCATTATGTTTATTTGACAGATCATATTAGGTGCATGATGGTTTATGTGTTTATGTTAGCTTTGAGGAAATAGTATTTAAATATATATAATATATATGCATATATAAAATGAAATATATAATAATAATAAATATAATCATTTTAATAAAAGTAACATTAAAAACTTATTTTAAATAAATATATATATATATATATAAATATAAAATATAAAATATGGTATTTTGTAATGCTACGGGCATTGACACTCGACAACTCTCCAAATTCACATGTTCAGCCTTATGTGTCACTTAAAACCAAGTATTAAATTCCTTTTAAAGGATGTGTCGAGCTAGTATCACATCATCCGATTCTATTTAGAGTTAATATTTTCTCTGCAAGTGTGTCTAAAATTTTGTGTGGAGTAGCTTGAGTGAAAGATTCACCTTTCAATTGCCAAATTAACCATGTCAGGTCTTCTTTGGCTTATTGTTTGAAGTGGTTTTGGATGTCTGAAATGTGAATAATTGTTTGATGATTGCTTACTTGCTTTTGTTTGTAAGAAAATTTGAAGTGCTTTGATTCTGCCTTGGTTGTAATGTTAAGTCTAGATAGATACATATCCCAATCTCCAACTGTTTATATCTGGAATGACATCTTTAACCAGACACGTAGGCAAGGTGTTAGACATCTTAATTATACATAATAAGATTAATGAAATGAAACAGTATTGAATTAATCATATTATCTATCTATGAGACTAGGGAATGCATATTAGAGTGTGTGATTTTTTTTTGTAATAGATATCATTAAGCCATGGTGACCCAAAAACACACACAACCAATATCGTCTTCCAGACATGCTTATGAGTGCAATGGAGCAAATAGCCCTAGAAAAATAGTAATATTATTTAACATGGAGGTTCACTCGCATGAATCATCATCTGAAAACAATGTTAGGATCATCTTTCAGCATAATACAAAGTAGTTAAATAATGAAAATGTATTGCTTGAGTTTCCTTGTAATTGTCTTTATTGCAACTATGACAATGATATTTTAAATGGCAGGAATATTAATTTTGAATGTAAACATTTGTTGCTGGAAATAAAGAATGATGACTTTCATTTTAGTAATTATATAGAATCAAAACAGATTTAGAAAGATGAACTCAATGGTAGTAAATAGTTTGATAGATGAAACCATATTACAGCGTAGTAAATGAGTTCCTAAGTTAACTTCTGGTAAGTGTGGTGTTCAGACATTAAAAAAACCTCAGTTGCCAAAGCAAAATCATACGTTTTCAATTAATATTTTTGGAATTAGTCTATGTGGATTCTATAATTTTCTTTATGATATATCAGAGTTCAGGTTACTTCATTAAAGGCATTGTAAAGTCTAACTTTGTTGATCATTTGAAAGTGTAAAACTTGTAGTAAAGACTCCTCTGTTTGATGATTAAAGCAATTGATGAAATGTATTTGTGTGCTAATACCACCTCGCATTTTTAAGCAAATTGTTTTTGAGTAAAGTATTGTGTTAAACAATGTTTCTTTTATCGATTTAATTAATCTGGCACTATATGGGTGAAATATGTTAGAAGCAATGGGTTTCTAAATAAATAGTGTCATTTCGTATGTCACAAACATAGATTGCTTAAATGATTTTGCTCTAAAAGAATAATCTCAATTTGGAAGTACGTATATGTCTCTGTGAGATTCAATAAATTTAATCCTCTATCTTAAAGTGCGCACCTCTAGTTGAGTTGAGTTAGTAAAATCAACTAATGTGATTGCATGCAATAGACTATAGTAGGTAACAATCATTCTTGTTTTTTTTTTTTAATTATGCTAGTTGTAAAAGCATAGACCTAAAAGAGAACTTATATAATCATGTTATAGTTGGATTTTCATCTAATAAGTTTTTACTATTATTGCTTATGAAAGGAAATTTTGCTTTTGTCTTTTACCATGTTATTTCATGAGTTTTCTTTGATAATCGTTTTCATGGGCAATGTAGAAGATTAATACCTCTCTTTAGCTTCTAAGGAAATTATTGTCGTGAATTAATCAAAGCCAAGAAATGTAGAGAAACCTTGCTCAATCCTCAAAATGATTCTTGAACTACCTGTTAGGCTTACACAAAATTGTTGAAAGGTAAACTTTTAACATGGATAGTTGGGACAACAGTTTTTTGACATAGAACGTAGGTGACCTTGGTTTAAGGCGTATGCTATAGGTTCTTTGAAGAGATAACCAACTTAGAAGGGATTTCTCACCAATTGGTACCAATGAATTATTAAACCTAGGAGTAAACATGTAAATAATTCTGACATTACAATTAAACTTAATCTTATCATCCTAGAAATGTGTGTGAAAGTATGCACTCTTTAATCTTAAGAACAAATCTCATTTAGATAGAGCTTTATTTCAAAATTTGAGTTCTTCGGTTGTTGGTTCTTGGGAATTTCAATGATTGAATATAATACATAGCTATGTTGAAAACTTTACAACAATTAATTTAATAAACCATAATTATGTCAAACATTCGTTTTCAACAAAGGGTCTACGGTAATTCTTTTACCTTGGTGTGTGTTTTTAATGTCGTCTTTGGAAAAGTAGGGCCAAAATGTTAACTTTGCTTTAGGTTACTATCACTTAATTTAGAGGTAAATGTTGGTATTATATTTTATAAAAGTATGTTGTTAAATGTGACTTGGGTTTAAAGTAAATATTAGTTGTTTATCCTATATATGTGTACATCGTATTTTTGCATCTCAAAGAATTTAATTATGATATTTCCTTTCAAATTAAATAATTTCATTATAATAAAGATGATAAGGGCAAAGAAATTATTTAGGGTCTTCTTTTATCATGGATGTATGAAAGTAGGTAGTGATTTATATTATTTTATTTTAAAAGTAATGCTAGAATTGATAGAGAAATAAAATAATGAAATGTACATTCTTTTCTAAGGAATTGTAATATGACTATAAACATATATCCAAGGTTGAGTTAAACCCAATAAATCCATTGAGAAGGATGGAATAGACTCTAAAGACAAAAGAATTATTTGGAGCTACAAATACCCAACACCAACAATTGCAAATAAGGGCAATTGCAACGAAATCGATATCAGTCATTTTCTGGTATTCTTGCCCTAGATGAGAAGGTCCTATTACCATGAACAAGTAACGAGGGGTGGTATGGGACACTCTCTCTAGGATGATAAGCAAGTAGTACATGAGGGGTCCCACACTCTATGCCCGATTGGGAAATTTCTAGCAGATTACCAAGGTATAACTAGAGGAGCTAAACCATGAAGCTAGAAGGTCCAACAAAGAGTTGGTATGGGACAACTCTTAATCAATTGATGCATAGTTTGGGATAGTTGGTCCCAATCCAGAGTAATGGTGGGTCCTATTTGGATCCAGGGAAGGTGGAATTCTAGCTAGGCACTAGGCATACTAACGCTACACCCTAGCATGGAAAATATAACAAAAACATATATACCATGGGCATAAATTTAAGATAAACATGTCTTAAACATACCATGCTAAGGGGTAGGGAACTATGCATCCACCCTTTTCTATAGCGACCCCGGGACGTACGCACCGCTTTAATCTACTTGCAATATTATATCCAAAATTAAATTAAAGACCATGAAAAGCATATAATGCGAAAGTAACAAATATAGATCTCTTTATTTGTATTGAAACTCGGTTACATGTCGGTCCCTCTTAGGGATACCCATTTCGATACAATGAATTACAAATGAGTAAGATGTCCCCCTTGCAAAGGGGTGGTGCACTTTTAAAGGCTTCTTGGTTCCGCACACAAAAATGTATGAGGGCTTATAGATGCCTCCTTCTCCAGGTCTGTTTCCTAGAGGGATCCTTTTGCTCTCGTATGTTGTAGATTTGTCCAATGAACCTATGGCCCTGTAAGTAATGAAACAACACACACTTAGATGTCCGAGAGTGCCTTCTCGGATGAGGTTTTTAGTAACCCTAATGATAAATATAAATATGCTCAATGAATGAAGCTAGTGCTTATGATTACAAGTAAATGATGCAATTCTATGCTAATGATATGAAAATATGAATAAAAATAGAATATAAGAAGCTAATACCAAAACCCTAGACTAGGCATGCGGGCCACTGTCCAAGACAACGATCGCTAGAATAAAACTTGTTCTCTTGCTCCAAGGTTATGGATCTTAAGCTTGTTTTTGATGTTGAAATGGTGGTCGCTTTGCTCAATGTGTTGAATATCCCGTATGTGGTAAACCCCCAAAAGACTAGCACTTCGTTGCTCCTCCAAAGTGCTCCAATATGCTCTCCAATTTGATAGGGCTTCGTTGTAAAAAATTATCTCCAAGGGAAGATCTTCTAAGTCTCGAAAAGCTCTCCTCAATGACCTATTATGTTCAATACATGATCTTGATATGTGATGATTATGGATCCCTTGGTGCTCTCAAGCTTGTACCTTTTAAAGTATGTGAAACCCTAGGTCTATGTTAAAAACCCTAGGATTGAATCCCTCATGCATAGTGAATGTTAGTATGAGAAGCTTTTGTCTTTTCTATGTTTTAAAGACTAGTTAACTAAATTCTAAATTTAAGTCTCCAAGTGAACTGGTCATGAGCATGAGAAGTTTTATCTTTGTCTATGTTTGAAGGCTAGTTAACTGAATTCTAACTTTGGACTTGAGTCTCCCATGTAAACTGGTCGTTAGCATGATAAGTTTTGTCTTTGTCTATGTTTGAAGGCCAATTAACTAAAGTCTAACTTTGGACTTGAGTCTCCCATGTGAACTGGTTGTGAGGGGGAATGCAAAGTTGTCCCCACTCACTTTATTGCATGCAAACTACCACTTTCACCCCTGATTAGGCTTATTTGTTGACAAAATGTTTTTTATGACTTAGTCATTGTCGTCTGCAGTGACTAATATTTGGTCATTGTCATCTACAATGGCTAAGGTCTGGCCACTCTCAGCTTGAGCGCCCAGGATCCAGTCGCTTTGGTTTACAGTGGCTAATCTTGGATGGGTTAAAACTACAATTTTGAGTGGTTAGGACCACTGATTGCTCTTGTAAAGGTCCAAAATTGGACATATGGTCTTCAGATGATCTCATATGAGTATTCTCCTAAACATGACACATTTTAGATGTCTACAGATGTCCCTTTTTGGGATGCATTGTGAGCCAAACACAACGTGGAGCAAAAAACTAGACCACCTAGGTCCATATTATAGTGTGTGATGATCATTTATTTAATCAATATTGGATACCCAGTCATGTAGTTGTTAGGGATATTGAGTTGACCAAAGGGCTTTAAGATGCCTTTGGGGCATTTTGTGAGTTGACCAAAGGGTTTATCCCCTTTGGGGAATTTTTGTTTGACCAAAGGGCTTATGCTCTTTGGGGCATTTTGGGTTGACCAAAGGGCTTATCCCCTTTGGGGCATTTTGGTTTGACCAAAGGGCTTGTGCTCCTTGGGGCTTTTTGGTTTGACCAAAGGGCTTATCCCCTCTGGGGCATTTTGGTTTGACCAAAGGGCTTATCCCCTTTGGGGCATTTTGGTTTGACCAAAGGGCTTATGCTCTTTGGGGCATTTTTATTTGACCAAAGGGCTTATGCTCTTTGGGGCATTTTGGTTTGACCAAAGGGCTTATCCCCTTTGGGGTATTTTGGTTTGACCAAAGGGCTTATGCCCCTTGGGGCTTTTTGGTTTGACCAAAGGGCTTGTGCTCCTTGGGGCTTTTTGGTTTGACCAAAGGGCTTGTTGCCCATGGGGATTTTTTTCCTTTTAAATACGTCGCGATATCGCGACACCTTTTATGTCGTGATATCACGACACCTTTTAACACTTAGAACATTTTTCTTGTTTCTTTTGTTTTTTTTTTTTCGATGATGCAAGATTGTTGTGCTGCCACTGGATGCTCCTGCATCACTTATCCCCTTTGGGGCATTTTTGTTTGACCAAAGGGCTTATCCCCTTTGGGGAATTTTGTGAATTGATTGCTTAACTGTTTGATTTCTGACTAGGGGAGGTATGATACCAATACTGCCCCAGTCGATGCTTGCAAATATTTTTGTTTTGATTTTATGTTATTGATGCAATGATGAATGCAATGCCTAGGTAATGATTTGATTATGCTATATGTATGCAGTGTATTGATGACATGTACTAGCTAGATGATAGATATATGATTAGATGGTATGATTTAGATGATGATGATGGATGCATATGTGGATGCATGTTTAATTTTGGTGTATTGTATGAATCTAACTCATGTTGTTATGATATGGTAAATTAAATGTGTTATGCATTATGCTGATGATCTAATGTGAATGAACCTATATGCTTTAAGTACTTTTAAAACATAAGGAATGCATGTAATATGAGTCTAACAATCTAATGGGTGACACCACAGAATGTATAACAATCATGAATGTAAACAATAACTCTTAGCATAAGAATTAATCATTTAAGCATTCGAAATGTGAAATGTGATGATATGATATGTATGATTTGCCTTGATGGAATGATTTGTTGCTATAAGGGGATTTTTGAGGATTTCCATGAGACTCAACACCCTAGTTACTCGATCAAAAGTTGTATACTGACCATACAGAGCTTCTGAAGGATAAAGTTATGTTATGAAGACCCAGATACTCATTATCCCTATGTGTGCACATGAATATATTTAGATAGAACTCCAGCATTTCCTCCGATGTCAGGCAGGATTCTTTCAGCCCATTGCTAAGATCGGGGATCCTCAAGTGTTCATCTGATCCTTATGTTGGACTTAGTTGGATTATACCACTAGGTAGTATTGGGTTACCCAAAGCTAGCTCATCCACATTCAAACATTGGTCTATACAAATGCCAGAAGCTATTGTGATAGACATATCATCATGCGTAAGGATTTCTCCTTCCAATTTTGTATAATGCTGAGAATTCCAGGGATTCAAGCTCCATTCCCTTCTTTTCTTCATTTCTCTTGGGATACTTGCTCATGTTTAGTGATGAAAATCACTGTTTATTCTTGATTGATTTTTTTGTTTTTCCTTTGAGCAAGGGATTTATGTAGTGATGATAATCACTATTTGCTTTGTTTTTGTGCTTTTTGGTACTTTGAATTATGACTTTTGGAATCTTGAATCTTTCTTTGTTTGGGATTTTTGCTCATTTTGATTTAAGCAAGGGATTTAATTGGGTAGGGCAAAACTTGTCCTTTTGCCAATTCTCAGCACCTTTGAACCGGTCGCACAGGGGGATAAGCAAGGAAGATCCTTTTCGCTTAAGGCAACCTAGACCACTTTTGCAAATTTCATCTTTCCCTTGTACCAACTAGGATTTTAGTGTTTTAATTAGTGATAGGATTCTAAGATATACTAGGTGCTATCAAAACTAAACCTCACCTATCAAAAGCAAAGACAAATTTCTACAAATTTTGATAAAACCACTAGGTATGGCTGAGTAACTGAAAAACCCTAGTATATTCCTTATAGCAACAGGAGGTGTTGTGTTGAAAAACATAGTTACACACATGGGTTATGGATGATGATGGATTTTTGATGATGCAATGATTGATGTACAAATGTGGTGTCATTTGTAAGATTGTGAACATATATGTATCTAATGTAAATGCGATGGATGCAAATGAATGTATGCAATGCAACTATATGAATGTAAGTGCAAATGTTTTTGGATTTTTTATGCTTTCAATTGTTTTTGAGTTTTTGATTATTTTGAATGTTTTTGAACTTTTGATTTTAAATTGTTTTTATGCTTCTATGTTTTGCTTTTGACCAAAGGGCTTTAAGATGCCTTTGGAGCTTTTTGTGATTTGATTTGACCAAAGGGCTTTAAGATGCCTTTGGAGCCTTTTTGATTAATGTGACCAAGCGGCATGAAGATGCCCTTGGAGCATTTTTTATTAATTTGAATTTGACCAAGCAGCAAAAAGATACCCTTGGAGCATTTTTTATTAATGTGAATTTGACCAAGCGGCATAAAGATACCCTTGGAGCATTTTTGGTTAATTTGAATTTGACCAAGCGACATAAAGATACCCTTGGAGCATTTTTTATTAATGTGAATTTGACCAAGCGGCATAAAGATACCCTTGGAGCCTTTTATTTTTTATTTTACTATTTTTTGATTTGTTTGTATTTTTATGTTTTATATTGTTTTTGTATTTTTGATATATTTGAATGTTTTTGTATTTTTGATATTTTATGGGGGGGAAGGTGTGATACCTTCAGAACCCTCACTTTGTCTTATTGAACTTGATGTGGATGATGGGGAAGGTATTTTACCTTTAAGACCCCCATTGTGCATGTTGTCCACTACAATGTAATCAACTTGCTTAGGAAGAGTGACTAAAATCAACTCTCCCGATTGGGGCACAGATCTTTGTGAGGTGCCCCTGTCCAGGTGGGGAGGAATGAGTGAACCATCTGGATGGAGCTCATTTCGTTCTAAAAGGTCTTGGACCACATTCCTGAATCCTTTGCAATTGCAAATGTCATGGCCCTCTATTCGGTGGTAGATGCAGTAATGGTCCTCCCTATAACCCTTGGGTTTAGCTCTATTTGGGTATAGAGGCTTTATGTCAGGTAAGGTGATGACCTTAGCTTCCTGTAGCTTTTGAAAAATATCAGACATAGGCTCGTTTAAAGGAGTCCAAGTGCATTGTTGCTACTTTGAGTGTTTAGCATGCTTAGGCCTGGTATGAGAACCAGGTTGAGCCCTAGGTATGTCACTTGTTGGCTCAGGGGGCTCTTGTTGAGGCTTCTCTTGTGGCTGCCCAGGAGACAATTTGACCTTAGATAAAGGTTGCTTCTGTCTCTCAAGTTGGTTCATGATAAAGTGCAATGCCTCATTTTGTTTCTCCATTTGTGCCTCTATATTATAGAGGTGATTTTGCATATGCTCCAAGACTGATATGACTTTCATGTGTATTTCTAGTGATTGGTTCGAAATACATTATCTATTGAAGGAGGTGATAAAGTAGGTGCTAAAGATCCACCAAGTAACTGTAACTCACCCATTTCCTTCATTTGAGTTGATGTGGAGGCTTCGTGATGACCCATTTTGATAGTGGTATCCACATGCTCATGTTTATAACTCAGTTCATGTTTCTGTCTTACTTGGTGGTGTTGAACTGTGTCAACTTTGGTACCTCCAATCTGATGTGGGAGGGGCACTTGTTTTTGCTCTTGATGAGGCAACATGAGAAGTGAATCAGGGGTGACTAATGCCAATGGTTTTGATCCCTCCAATGGGGAAGCAACATCTGATTGCACCACATCTTGTTTTATCTGCTTTAGAGTCACTTGGTCCTCTATCTTGTTGTTGACCATTGCCACAAACTCTTGAGAAGGCACTTTTTCTTGTGTCTCATCAACCTTCTTGTAATACTTGAATGGCTCAGGGTCATGGGGGACCACATACACTTGTCCTTGGTGTATGAATTTTATGTTTTGGTGCACTATGGAAGGTATGCATTCCATATCTCTCATCCATGGTCTACCTAGCAATATGTTGTACTGCCTCTCACCTTCCAAGATATGGCACAATGTAGGTATCATCTTTATCCCAACCTGTATAGGTAGGATTATTGTGCCAATTGTTGGGGAAGTAGCATCATTGAAGGCCCTCAATGTAAATGTTGTGTCCTTAATGTGTGAAGGTGGCAGATTTAAATACTTCAAAGCTACAGCTATGATGATGTTGATGGATGACCTAGTGTCAATCAAGACTCTCTTGTACGAAATTCGATTGATGCTTACTATGATGTGGAGTGGAGGATCAGGTTCATCCTGAGAGATTGTCTTAATCTCCTGCCTATGAAAGGCAATCACAGGGTCCTTTTGTAAGTGCATTGAACTTATTGTTGGTATGGACTGTGATAGATTATCATCTTTAGTTGACTTCTTCGATATGTGGGGCTGATCAAGGTATATTTTACTTCCTGTTGTAGTATTGATCATACCGATAAAACCCTCTTCAGGTGGGGCTATGTGCACCTCATTGACGTGCTCAAATTGATTGTTGTTGGCCCCATGGTTGGGGGGAAGATTTTTGAATATGTTGATGTTTTGTAATTCATTCTTCTCCAACATATCCTGCACTATATTCTTGAATGCAACACAATCCTGGATATCATGGCCATTTTGTCGATGATAAATGCAATAGAGATCTTCCCTATACCCCTTAGGTTTGGGGTAATTAGGATCCAGGATGCGCTCCTTAGGCAAGTTTAAAACCTTAGCCTCAAGAAGGTGGTTGAAAATTGATGCCAAGGATTCAAGCAATGGTGTATAGTTGCGAGGGGGTTGTTTTTATTTGCCCCTGCTTTGATTCTTGTTACGTTGGTTGTAATGCACAGTAGGAGGTTGAGCCTGATAGTTCTCTTGTTGTTGGCTCTGTGCTACTTTTGGAATGTTTAACATGATCTGGTTGACGTATGCAGGTTTGGTCTATTGTGATTGATGTTGCGTGCTCTCGTTCCATTATTTCTCGCTACGAAGCTTTAGGTCTCCTTCTTCCAACTTTATATCTTCAATAAGCTTGGCTTGAGCCAAGGCTTCTTCAAATGTATCATATTGTTGTAGTTGCAATAGTAATGAGATGTGCTTGGTGCAACTTTTTGTGAACATTCGGATTAGCTCTTCGATCGGGATGGAAAATGATAACTTTGCCATGATTTTTCTCCATCTATCCCCATAATCCATGACTGGCTCATCATCATATTGCTTTAGGTTGGCCATGTCTGAGAGGTTCACCTTCTTCTTAGCACCAAAAGAGAAACATTTTAAGAATGCATTCACTAGTTGTTCAAAGGTGGATATGTTGTGCTTGGGAAGTTGGTTGAACCATTGGGTGGCAGCCCCAAAAATTTCATAATGAAAGTTCTCAACATAAGGGCATCGCTCTCTTCTAGATGAAAGCATGCATTGATAAATTTGGTGACATGTTCTTGTGCATCCTCTTCACCCTTGAATTTTTCCAACCTAGGCATCTCAAAGTGCTTAGGGTATGTAGGGCTAGGAACTGATGGGCATAATGGTTGGTTGTGTATCTTACTCAAGGTTGGTTGGTGCCCAGCCACATCTTTCTTCTCAAAGAATTTGATCTTCTCAGCGAGTTCCTGGAATGCCTTTGAGGCAAGGAGCTCCTTTTCTTGCAGACCCACTCATGGTGATAATGGAGATAAACCTCTATCCACTTGTCTTGCTCTATTCTCTTCCCTCCTAAGAGGGGATTCAGGATGTGTTTGATCCTGATTTATCATGTTTTCCCTTTCCCAACAGTTGGATTTTGCTCATGATTTGGAGGGTGGTTTTGTTGCGGGTTTCCTTCTTGTCTAGTGTGCTTCTCTCTTGGTGAGTCAATGCGTTGATCTCTTTGATGATCATTTCTATTTGCTTGTTGGTTGCTACGAGCTAGCTGCTCAACTTGCTCCCTTAAATGTTGCTCATGTTGGCGCAACAATCGTTCTCTTTGTTTATCATGTTCGAGAGCTTCTACAAGCTCTCACTCTTTGTGCAAGGCATTTTCTAACCGTCACATGCGGTTAACTTGCGCGATCATAGAAGACTCATGCTTATCTGATCCTGTTCTAGTAGTTTTGACTCACATATTCCTCGAAGAGGTTTTAGTTGTTTCTTTGCTCTTACTAGCTAAGGTAACTTGTTCAGTGTATTTTGTATGTTGATAATTGTCTCTATGATCAGACTCTATATGAGATTTGTGGGGTTGCTTTGAAGCATCCCTAGGTTGAGTGGTGCGTTTAGCAGTCACGCTTCGTGAGCTTCCAGATGTAGAATATTATGTGGCTATGGTTCTGGAAGTCGGTCTTGAATAAATTTGATCCCACTCATCCAATTGATCTTGGAGCATTTGTTCTCTCCGAATTGCATGTGACCCATGTGATTGATTTGATCGGTTTGTTGTGCTGGGCCTATGACTCTGCAACTCCGTGTGAGGGTTCTTGTCTACTTCGAATTGCACAACAAGGTTGGAAACTCTCTTCCCTCTATCTTACCCCTCATTGGGCTGATTTGAACTCTTAGTGTAATGAGATGTGGTGGGTATGGAACCTGATTCCCTCTCTAGATTGGAGGTCTCGCTCACCATGGGAGGTCTCCCGACCATAATTTTTGTTATAAAATTTTGACTTCCGAAAAAGGTTGTGGGTGTCATATATCAAAATGATCAGTGTGACGCGCTGATCACAATGAGCTATAACTCCAAAATTTGACTTTTGGGTCAAAAATTTGTATTTTTGAAATAACAGGCCAATCGGGGCCCGTGGGGAAATGCCCACTTTTAGGAATTTTTGAACCATGAAGATTTAGGACTCAAAATTTTTGGGAGAGGTGCCCTAGGGGCTAACTAAGACAAAAAAATAAATTTGGCACTTTTCGGAGTTGTCTAGCCCACTTTATGACTGTTTTAGTGCAGTTTTTCCCTATTTTCAGCCTCGAAAATAGAGTAAAAATAAAACCAAAATAACTTTTTCGTTATAGCTCCATTTTGCACGATTCTCGATCCGTTGGATGCAGAAAAAAAAAAATTTTTTTTTTTTTTTTCAATAAATTTTCCTAAAAATTAGGGTTAGGGTTTGGTCCCAAATAACAAAGAAACACACAAAGAAGACAATATGATTATCTCTTTTATGGATTAAATGTGTCCTAAAACTGGTTCCAGTGTGTTTAGATTTGTTGTTGCTCTTGCTTTATTGCTCTTGCTTTGGATTTAGAATGAGGGGACTCATCCATAGTGGGAACCAAGAACACCCATGCCAAACATGATTTTCTCAAAAAGAGACTAGGGTACACCGCTTAAATCCTAGTGGGGGGTTCGCCTAGCTCTTCCACTCGAAACCAATGATTGTTCCAATAGTGGGAGATAGTTTGAACATAAGTAACTAGTACCACTATAAGTAAGTGCCTCACTCCGTTCTAGGATATCTAGGGGGCAAGTCGGTGGAAGGAGGTGAATTCCAACGTCACCGGACTGAATTGAGGGTTGGTGATGAAATCCAACTCCCCAATGTTTAAAATGATACGTGCGAATGTGTGTGATTCTTTTTAGATTTTGAAATATAAAGCAATGCATCAACCAACATTCATGACTATTTTCCTACAATGCCTAAAAAGAACGTTTCATTTTCAGACAAATGCATCTATAACTAGTCTATATGATTTTAATGCACTCTCCTATTTTGTGATGAAAATAGCCACTAATTGGGCCACATGCAAGCAAACCAAAACACAATGGCCTAGCACGTTGGAGACTAGGGCGGACCTTACAGGCAGAGGTCCGTTGTTCCTAGCAGTGCCTAGAGGAAATTTAAAAGAAACCTAGGAAATGCAAAATGTAATTTTTATTTATTTTTTCTTTCATTTTCCCTAATTAATCTATGTTTATGTTTGTTGTTTCTGGAAATAAAATGCAGACAAAAAATCAGAGAAATACGGGGAAGGGGTACCAACCTTGAATCTCGCTCAAATGACAGAAATTTTGCCCTTTGCTGCACTTCTCCGCTAGCCGCTGTAGACTAGAGCGGCTGATTTTTGGCCATTGTAGATCAGAGCGGCTGTTGTTTGGTCGTTGTTAGCAGGAGCGGCTGATTTTTGGCCGTTGTAGACCAGAGCGACCGAACCTACACACAAAAAACCTGAATCAGTAAGTCAAAAAAAATTAAAAACTTGGTGGGGGTCCCACCGTGATCGCCATCTGTAGCGACCTCGGGACGCACGCACCGCTTTACTCTACTTGCAATATTATACCCAAAATGAAATGAAAGACCATGAAAAGCATATAACGCGGAAGTAACAAAGATAGATATTTTTATTTGTATTGAAACCCGATTACATGTCGGTCCCTCTTAGGGATACCCATTTTGATACAATGAATTACAAATGAGTAAGATGTCCCCCTTGCAAAGGGGTGGTGCACTTTTAAAGGCTTCTCGGTTCCACACATGGAAATGTATGAGGGCTTACAAATGCCTCCTTCTCCAGGTCTGTTTCCTAGAGGGATCCTTTTGCTCTCGTATGTTGTAGATTTGTCCAGTGAACCTATGGCCCTGTAAGCAATGAAACAACAACACACGCTTAGATGTTCGAGAGTGCCTCCCCGGATGAGGTTGTTAGTAACCCTAATGATAAATAGAAATATGCTCAATGAATGAAACTAGTGCTTATGATTACAAGTAAATGATGCAAGTCTATGCTAATGATATGAAAACATGAATAAAAACATAATATAAGAAGCTAATACCAAAACCCTAGACTAGGCATGCGGGCCACTATCCAAGACAACGACCGCTAGAATAAAACATGTTCTCTTGCTCCAAGGTTATGGATCTTAAGCTTGTTGTCAATGTTGAAATGGTGGTCACTTTGCTCGATGTGTTGAATATCCCGTATGTGGTAAACCCCCAAAATACTAGCACTTTGTTGCTCCTCCAAAGTGCTCCAATATGCTCTCCAATTTGATAGGGCTTCATTGTAAAATATGATCTCCAAGGGAAGCTCTTCTAAGTCTCAAAAAGCTCTCCTCAATGACCTATTATGTTCAATGCATGATCTTGATATGTGATGATTATGGATCCCTTGGTGCTCTCAGGCTTGCACCTTTTAAAGTGTGTGAAACCCTAGGTCTATGTTCAAAACCCTAGGATTGAATCCCTCATGCATAGTGAATGTTAGCATGAGAAGCTTTTGTCTTTTCTATGTTTTAAAGACCAGTTAACTGAAGTCTAAATTTAAGTCTCCCATGTGAACTGGTCGTGAGCATGAGAAGTTTTATCTTTGTCTATGTTTGAAGGCCAGTTAACTGAAGTCTAACTTTGGACTTGAGTCTCCCATGTAAACTGGTCGTTAGCATGAGAAGTTTTGTCTTTGTCTATGTTTGAAGGCCAGTTAACTGAAGTCTAACTTTGGACTTGAGTCTCCCATGTGAACTGGTTGTGAGGGGGAATGCAAAGTTGTCCTCGCTCACTTTATTGCATGCAAACTACCACTTTCACCCCTGATTAGGCTTGTTTGTTGGTAAAATACTTTTTATGACTTAGCCGCTATCGTCTATAGTGACTAAGATTTGGTCGCTATCATCTACAGCGGCTAAGGTCTGGCCACTCTCAGCTTGAGCGGCTAGGATCCAGCCGCTCTGGTTTATAGCGGCTAAGCTTGGATGGGTTAAAACTACCATTTTGAGTGGTTAGGACCACTGATTGCTCTTGTAAAGGTCCAAAATTGGACATATGGTCTTCAAATGTGCTCATATGAGTAGTCTCCTAAACATGACATGTTTTAGGTGTCTACACTTTCAAGTGTTATGGGCCCTAAAAGGACAACCCCAAGACGTGAACATAGAAATCTAGCAAAGGAGATGAATGTGTTCACAAATGGAATTTGTTGCGAGATTTAGCCAATATTGAACATTTAAGAAACTATCTACAGTGGTCAGTTACCTTGAAATGGATATTCATATGCCTATGTACTAATTAACTATTGGGTATGAACTAAACTTATTTAGAGTTTGATCCAAAAAAATCTTTGTAATTTGTACAACCAGGTGAGTTAGACTTGGGGTGTTATAGTTGGTATCAACGCTAAGGTTGCAAAACTCTAGGTCACTTTGATATGAATTAAAAGACTTCCATTTAACATAGCTCTTGTTGCATCCAAAAAAATGGTGGGCTCTTCCAGAAAAGCTATATTGGCTCAACAAGAGGCACTTTTTGAGAGTCTGAGAAAGGGATTGAGAAGGATTATAAGGGAATAAAATAGAGAAACTAGGGTAGAAGTACCTCAAAGACTTGTCAGGAAGGACAAGGAACCTTTAGTAAGAAAAATTCCTCAAAGGGAGGATAATTTGGCTAAGATGGTACAATTGCTATGAGAACAAATGAATCAACAAAAAGAACATATAAAACAATAGAGGATTCAGTCATAAGAGAAAATAAACTATCAAAGGGAACACATGGAAAAATAGAGGTTCCAGTTGGCTGACCAAATAGAACAATAGAAATCACAATTGGATTAACATTAAGAACTAATAGTTCAACAATAGAAATAAAATAAAGGAGCTAGAAGAGGGTCAGGAAGATGTGCCTAAAGGTTTCGAACGGGGGAAAGTTGGTGTCAAATTAGAGAAATATTTTAAAAAAATTGGCATCACTAAATTTAATAGTAAGGGTGATGGTGAGGCGGAAAAAAACTAGCTGAGTGAGGTTGAAGGGTATTATGCTATTAATACCCTCTCATCTAAATCTAAAACAACATGGGCAATGGTTCACTTGGCAGGACCAACATTGGATTGGTGGAAAACATATAAGAGAAACAAGCATGTCGGGACTGCTAATGTACCATGGGAAACATTCTCGAAAGAATTCAAAGATAGACTTCTAACACACCAATTTTATGTGGAAAAATTTAGAGAGTTCACTAATTTGCAATAGGAAAACATGTCTATCATAGAATATTACCATAGGTTTGTTCAATTGTTGAAATATGTACCTAAATACGATCATAGAGAAGAGCTTAAGGTACAAAAAAATCTTATGGGATTACATCCAAGGATTAGATCATTGGTAGGTTTAGTGAAACCTAAGGATTTGTCTAAAGCTTATGATACAACTCGTTTTGAGGATTAAACCAGAAGAATAAAAATGATTATTATTAGAATATGGAAAGAGATAGGGATGAGAGTAGGAAAAGGAGAGATGATCGGACAACAAAAGGGACCAAGGATCAGTATAAAAATTTCAAAGGTGGAGACCATTACAGAAAAGATGATAGAAATAGAGACAGAGGCATATTTCAAAAAAAATGACAGATAAGATAAAAAGAACTTTAGAAATGATCATAATTCTTCTACATAGAATTCAGGAAAGGAGAATACATCCCAAGTCAAGAACGAAGAGGGCAGAAAGAACAAAGCTCCCTTAGAATATTGTTACATTTGCACTAGAGCATATTATGCTAACCAATGTCCACATAAATACGAAGAAAAGAAAGTAGTTGGGGAGGCTACACACAAGATATATGTAGCAACAAGTAATTATGCACTTATTGGCCAAGCTACACCTTTTCTTTTAAAGGGAAGAATATATGATAAATATATCGTATTTTAATTGATAGTGAGGCTACTGATAGCTTTATTTGTCTGTTTGATAAAAGACATACTGAAAAGTCTTGGATATATGGAAAATGGGTGGAAGGTCAAATATGGGTCTGGACAGATCTATATGATCAATCAATGTTTATTTGATCCCCAAATTACCTTACCTTAGGGAAATACCAGATGGTACTTATACGTAGCTCCATTACATGCCTTTGATATTTTTTTAGGTGTAGATTGGCTTAGAGTGCATAAAGATCTATTGAATTTTGAGGATAGATGGGTGGATTATACGGATGATACAAAGCAATGAGTTCAGATCCATTGTGGTTGAGACTTACTTAAGTCACATTTTATGTTTGTTATGCAAGTTAAAAAATCTTTAAGTAAAGGGAGTAAGCTCTATATTATCAAATTGAATAAAAAGGAAGAGAGTCTAGTTTGGGTCTATTTCAACAATATTCGATGTTGAATGAATTTAGGGATATATCTCTAGAAGACAGAGAATTTGAATTTTCCATAGAATTATCACCTGGCACAACACTAATTGATCGATCTCCCTATAGAATGACTCCCATAGAACTGCAAGAATTGAAGATCCAACTATTATATTTGTTGGAGAAAGGTCATATCAAGCCAAGTGTGTCACCATGGGGTGTGCTAGTTCTTTTTTTGAAATAGAAGGATGGATCATTGAGGTTATGTATTGATTAGAAAATGCTTAACAAAATGACTATCAAGAACAAATATTCACTACCTAGGATCGATGACCTCTTTGATCAATTAAAAGGAGCTACGATATTTTCAAAAATTGACCTTAGGTTAAGGTATCACCAGTTGAGAATAAAAGAATATGATACTCACAAAACTGCATTTAGAACTAGATATGGTCATTATGAGTTCACAATATTGCCCTTTGGTTTAACAAATACTCCTGCAAGATTTATGAACTTGATGAATAACTTATTTCGGGAGTAACTAGATAGGTTTGTTCTAGTGTTTCTTGATGACATACTCATTTAATCCAAAAATAAAGAGGAGCATGACCAACACATGAGAGTAGTTCTAGAAATTATTAGACAAAATTAATTATATAGAAAATTGTTCAAATGTGAGTTCCACACTCCTCAGGTAAAATAATTGGGGATGGTCCACTATTCCAAGCTTTGGTGTTGTTCTCCTTCTTTGAGGTACTAACACTTCACTATATATGCTCTTCAATAATCCAATGAGCATGTCTCTTTAAGAACAAGGACGTCCCTTCATCTACCTTACACTCAAACGAAACTAAATGGTGTGCAAGGAATGTTATGGTTGTCTTTGTCCAAGTTTCTTTGATCGATAGTGGAGAACCAAACACAATGGTGGTAAAATATGTTCGATAAATGTAGCAGTGATGCTTCACCTTGCCTTAGATGTCTAAGGTGTAACTTGAAACCATTATTCCATGCTTTTGATTTTTATTCTAGTACCAGCACTGCTTCCACGTTATTTATTTGACCGCCAAAGTCCAAACAATCAAAATCTACCTTCCCCTAAAGGATAAGTGGCTCGACCACAAAAACAAATCTTGAATTACTTCTTTTTCAGCCTGGTGGCCCACCTACACTAGCTATTTATTCACCTGAGAATGCCAGCTTCATAGACAATCAATGTGCTTCAAAAACTTCAAAATTATATACCTGTGCTTCCCAACAATCATTGAAGCTAACAATGGTTTACCACCACCTTGTCTACGCTTTGACTAGAGTGGAGGTATTCAACATCTACAACTGACTTCACACCCAAACAATTTCTTTGGATCTAATTCAACTTGCACAACTTTTATCCAACGAGGTGACATTTCCATACACGCATTTTGTCACTCCGTGTGGACACAGATTCCCCTTCTCATAGCCTCATTCTAACACTGCAACAGTTTGCCCTTGGAAACTTGAACATTCTCCTTAGAAACACGTTCATCCCTTCTTTGACCTCTATTAGTTGGAATGTGGTGCTACATTCCTCTCAATCTTGTACCTTCAATTTTGCACAATTCTCCCAAGAGTGCAACCCTAAATTTTTGAGCTAGACGTAAACCAACGAACTGCATTCCTAGACTTACACTGATGTCCCCTTTAGATATGGCACAGTTTACAAACTCAATCTCATTGGTCAAATGATCATTTCAATCCTTGTTTTGCAGTACAACATCTGTCATTCGTGCGCTCCTCCTATATGTATCCGACGCTCCTCCTATATCAAAGATATCCCATAGAAAATAGTTATGCAAAATGAATGTTGGTCTTTCTATAATATGCAAACATTATCTTCTTGCTTTTGGCACCCAAGAGGTCGGTCCACCTTTGCAATATTTCACTCCATATTAATATTTAAATATTTGATTTAAATATATCAAACTTTTATATTATATTTGAAACATCACTTTAATATTTAAATATTTAATTTAAATATTAAAGCATACACCTATAATTAAATCACCCTTGAAGATATATCTACCTTGAATAATTCTCCCAAGCACACCACGGTTTGCTAGCAACCAACTCAACCTTTGACATCAATGAAAACTCAATAATTCTAACAATCTCACCCTTTGTCATTGATGGCAACCCTACAAAGAAACTGTCTTTTACTGCTACTAGATCACAAGCTGCTCCCCCTGAAAGCTGCTCCCTCTTACTAAAAATTCCAATCTGCTCCTCCTTACAAAAATTCTCCCCCTTTGACATCAATGTCAAAGGCTTATTGGGGATAAAATATAAGGCACTTTACAACTCCCCTTACTAACGCTCTTACTATGACGTTCAATGATGATATGGGAGTGAAACTACTCCCAACTTATTATGCTCATTTTCTTGTTCCATTTTCTTTTTCCAAAATTTAGAGGGCATACCCTTTTGAATAGTTTGACCATCCTCCTTCTTACTTGATTTCAAAATTTTAGGGAACACCGTTCTACACCATTTAGTTGTATGCCCAAAATTATTACATTTTTAACAAATGATTTTGTAGTCCATGAGAGGTGCAAAAGAATTAAAATTCCTCTTGGTGAAGCCAAAATCATTTTTAGCATGGAACCTACAATGTACAGCTTTATGACCAAATTGGTGACATGAAAAGCAATAACCATGGAAGAAACATTGAAACTTGTCTAATTGCCTTGGAGGATATGGCCTCATAGTTCTCTTATTGTTGTTTTGGTGATGGATCTTGGTCCATGATAATGCTTTGTTTTCTTCCTTCTTGATGCTTTCACTTCTCAACACATCAGCATAGGTCTTAGGTTCTTCTTTAATTATTTTTTTTGATGTCTCTGTTCCTTTTGAGCTTGACTCCTTTTGTTTCTTTTGACCTTCTTCAAAACCAAGTCCAATATTTATAATCGAAGATCTTTGTGCTTTGATAATATCATCCAAGATTTATGTGTTTTTCTCTAACCTAATATTTTGATGTAGCTTATCATTAGATTTTTCCACTTCCTTCCTTAGAGAGACAATCTCATGTTCCAATTTTTCACATTCCAACACTTTTGCCTTTAACTACTCAGTCATAACTTCTTCAATTCGCTTTGCCTCTTCAATTTTAACTTTTAATTCGATGAGATCTTGTGAAAGCTTTACCTTTGTCTTATCATCCTCTTATACTTGAGTCTTCAATCTTGAGTTCTTCTTTCTAAGCCTCTTCACCTCTTTAAGAGCAAAAACAAGTTCCTCTTCTATGTCAACTATGGCTTCCTCGGAATTTTATGTATCTTTCTCCTTTTCTTGTTTTTTGACAACAAGAGCATCTTCTTTCACCTCCATAGCCATAAATAGGATTTCTTCTCTTTCACTATCGAAGAGGCTTTCGTCACTATTGTTGGAAGAACTGCTTGCTTCTTCAACATAAAAACTCTACTTATGCCTTTGATAGATCTTCTTCTCATGCTTTATTTGATCGTGCCTCTTTTTCTTTTCATGATATTTTCTTTCCTTCTTTTTCTTGTATTCCTCTTCTTCTTCACTGCTACTACTTCCAGCTTGTGGGCACTTAGCTGCATAGTGACCAATGTTACCACAATTAAAATATTTCATAGTATACTTACCTTTGTGTTTACTTGATCCCTTCTTATTTCTTCGCATAAATTTAACTTCTTCTTTGTTACTTGATTCTTCACTTGACTCTGGTTCCTTATTCTTTGTCTTCTTTGAAACTTTAAACACAGCCTCCAGTTTGGATGTTTGATTTTTTTTAGTCCTCATCTCATTAGCTATAAGAATTCCATGTAGCTCATCCATACTTAAAGTGTTAAGATCCTTCATTTATTCAATCATCGAAACCTTCGCATCAAACCTCATGGGGAGTGACCTTAAGACTTTTTGAACAATCTTAGGGTCATCAATACTTTCTTTAAGTCCACGAATGGTGTTGAAAATATCATCAACACGGAGCAGATATTTGGCAATTTTTCCTCATCCTTCATCTTTAAGTATTCAAACCTCCTCTTGTGGGTTTGAAGTTTTACCATTTTAACCTTGTCGTCTCCTTCATATGTTCTTTGTAACTTGTCCCATATTTCTTTTGTAGAGGTGTAGTGTATGACTTTAATGAATTTTGATTCACATAAACCACTTAGTATTGCATTCATTGCCCTGACATTATTTTCAAATGGTTTCTTGCCATCTCGATCCATGGGAGGGGTATCAGGTGGTGTGAACCCATCCACAACGGATTGCCATATATCGTAGCCATGTGCCATCAAATAGGTTCGCATCCTCATGCTCTAGAAGGCATAGTTAGTCCCATCAAATAATGGAGCCCTACTTGACAAAAAACCTTCTTGGTAAGCCATGTGTGTTCTTGTAAGATCTTCCTTCAAGCGGTTAGGCTTTCACGAAGGAACCCTCTCTGATACCAATTTAAGAAACACACGCTTATACTGAGAGAGAGGGTAAACAATATAAGATAAAACTTTTCTTTCCAAAATAGTAACCAATAATATGAATGTAACAATGAATTAATGCACAGAACACCACACACATAAGAGACAAGGATTTTATGTGGAAACACCCTTTTGGGAGAAAACCACGGTAAAATATTGCTTTTATCACTTCAATAAAATTCATAGGCACCAACCCACGAGAGACACCAATCCCCTTATACAAATATGTAGGCACCAACCTACGGGAGACACCAATATCCTTATTACAATAACATAGGCACCAACCTAAGGAAGACACCAATCTCCTTGTTACAATAATGTAGGCACCAACCTACTGGAGACATCAATCTCCTTGAAGCACCAACCTCAGATCTAAAGGCACCAACCTTGATAAAAAAATAGAGGATGATATACTAGTGTTGGAAGCTTCAAATGGCCAAAATGTCCTTCACATTCATTAAGTTTGTTGCTTCCACAAGTCTCACATTTATCACATTTTAAAGGTAGCCTTAGTCTAGCAAGACTTGATGAAAGTAGAACAACGAACCTCCACAATATTGATCATAAAAGGTATCCAATATTGTTCATAATTTTTCCACAAGGTCTTCTTAGATCTGCCCTCTAATCTCTACTCATCAAGTTATTCTAATCCTTGTTGTACCTTGCTTTTTCTCAACCTCCAATGGACCATGCAATAGATGGAAAATATACAAGATCAAAGTCTCCAAAGTATATGTAGAAATAAGACAATGGTGTGCACTTAGGATATGACTTTCATAATAACATCATACTTTCACTAGAATAATACTACGCTTGAATAAATGGTCCTTACCAATGAGTTGATCAACCTTCTCAAGTAAGCGGACTGTGCACAAACCACCAAGCGGGCAGTATGCTATTCCAAGCTTTGGTGTTGTTCTCCTTCTATGAGGTGTACTGACACTTCACTGTATATGCTCTTCAATACTCCAATGAGCATGTCTCTTTAAGAACAAAAATGTCCCTTCATCTACCTTACACTCAAACAAAACTAAATGGTGTGCACGGAATGTAACGGTTGTCTTTGTCCAAGTTTCTTTGATCGCTAGTGAAGAACCAAACACATTGGTGGTTAAATATGTTCGAGAAATGTAGCAGCGATGCTCCGCCTTGTCAAATATGTCAAGGGCATAACTTGAAATTATTATTCCATGCTTTCGACTGTTATGTTAGTACTAGCGCTACTTCCACGTTATTTGTTTTACCGCCAAAGTCCAAACCATCAAAATTTTCCTTCCCCTAAAGGACAAGTGGCTCCACCACAAAAACAAAACTTGAATTGCTTCTACGTCAACCTGGTGGCCCACCTACATTGGCTATTTATTCACTTGAAAATTCCAACTTCATAGACAATCAATGTACTTCAAAAACTTCAAAATTATATACCTATGCTTCCCAACAATCGTTGAAGTTAACAATGGTTTACCACCACCTTGCCTACACTTTGACTAGAGTGGAGATATTCAACAACATCTACAACTGACTTCACACCCAAACAATTGCTTTGGATCTAATGCAACTAGCATAACTTTGCTCTGAAGAGACGACGCTTCCATACACGTGTTCTATCGCTCCGTGTGGACGCAGATTCCCCTTCTCACGACCTCATTCTAAGACAACAACAGTTTACCCTTGGAAACTCTAACGTTCTCCTTAGCAACACATTCATACCTTATTTGACCTTTGTTAGCTGGAACGCGGTGCTACATTCCTCTCAATCCTGTACCTTCGACTTGACACAATTCTCCTAAGAGTGCAACCCTAGATTTCTGAGCGAGACGTAAACAAATGAACCGCATTCCCTGGCTCACAACGATGTCTCCTCTAGATATGGTGTGGTTTCAAAAATCAATCTGTTATGAACCTACAACTTGAAATATGAATTGAATGCAAAAAAGAATCGTTGTTTGAATAGAATCATAGTTTGTATTGAAAGGTAGAAACCCACAATATAATAAATTAATGTTCTTGGATGATCTTTGGAGCATCCTCCTTGTCCTATTTACATCTTATCTAAAAGGTGTGAATGGTGAAGGGATGTGTCCCTTTATAATACAATATAATATATAATATGATTAAGAGTTACGTTAGGAGGGTCCTAACATGCCACCCTCCTTTGAAAAAACTTTGTCCTCAAAGCTAGAATTCAAAAATTGTTGTTGAATCCGGTGGAGCGCTCCCACGAGCATCCTCCGGAGTAGACCTTCCATTGAATCAAACCTCGATGATGGGCGGACGGAGGCGACGCATACATCGGTCTAGGATAGCTTCTGGTTCAACCACAAGAGCTTCATTATCTAAAAATTTTGGAAGTTGAGTTTGCGTAACGATGTTAGTGCCTACTACGACTTTAAGACAAGGAAATGAGAGACATGATGCAAGAAATGGCATTTTGGAAGGACAATTTAAAAGATAAAATCATTATCAAAATAGCAGACCTAACCATAAACATCACCAACTCGAATACAAATATATCCACTAAATTGGATGCTACAACCCATTCCATGGACTTAGTATAGCAAAATTTGTTGCTCATGCAAAATGGACAAAAAAACACTACGCCACCACAACAAACATTAATAGGGGGACCACATACATCAATCCTTCCCCATACCACAAAACTAGATTTTCCAAAATTTTATGGAGGCGACCCCACAAATTGGATATATAGGGCGACCAATATTTTCCTTATATCAAATTCCCGAGATTCAGAAAGTTCGTATCGCTTCATTTCACTTGGAACAAATTGCTACCCAGTGGTATCAAAGGTATGAGAAAACAAAAGGTCCACCCACATAGATCGAATTCACAAAAAACTTAATTTTTGATTTGGCCCCACTAAATTTGGAGACTTCATAGGAGCCCTCATTTCCTTGGAAAACTACGAGAGTTATTTCATAATTTCTTTTGAAACGTCTTTTGCAATCTCCTTCGTTGTGTCTTGAGATCATCTTCCCTCGGATATTTAGGGTGTGGTTGGTTTATAAGTGAGTTGAATATGCAGAAATTAGTTTTTTCGAAAAAAAATATTTGTCTCTGTCGTGTTTAATTTTACGTACTTGCTGCTCTTTGTTCACACTGAATGATATTTTCCTCACTTGTACTCGCCGTTGGGGTTTTCTAACTCCGATAATGCGTTATGTTGTCCAAAAAAAATTGTATGCTACCTTTGCGCGACGTGGCTCACTGTAATAGTTCCGCAATAATGGTTAGAATGTGTGCGAAAAAAAACGTTGTCGAGTAATGGCACCGAGAACTAGAGCGGGTGGGGAAAAATTTTAGGTATTTTTGCTCGATCTAGTTGTTATGAACCTGCAACTTGAAATATGAATTGAATGCAAAAAAGAATCGTTGTTTGAGTAGAATCGCAGTTTGTATTGAAAGGCGAAAACCCACAATATAATAAATTAATGTTCTTGGATGATCTTTGGAGCATCCTTCTTGTCCTATTTACATCTTATCTAAAAGGTGTGAATGGTGAAGGGATGTGTCCCTTTATAATACAATATAATATATAATATGATTAAGAGTTACGTTAGGAGGGTCCTAACACAATCTCACTAGTCAAATGAACGTTTTAGTCCTTGTTTTGCAGCACAACATCCGTCATTCATGTGCTCCTCCTATATGTATCCGACGCTCCTCCTTTATCAAAGATATCCCATAAAAAATCGTTATGCAAAATGAACACTGGCCTTTGTATTAATATGCAAACATTATCCTCTTGCTTTTGGCGCCCAAGAGGTCGGCCCACATTTGCAATCTTTTACTCCATATTAATATTTAAATATTTGATTTAAATATATCAAAATTTTATATTATATTTGAAAAATAACTTCAATATTTAAATATTTAATTTAAATATTAAAGCATACACCTATAATTAAATCACCCTTGAGGATATATCTGCCTTGAATAATTCTCCCAAACACACCACGGTTTGCCAACAACTAACTCAGCGTTTGACATCAATGACAATTCAATAATTCTAAAAGGGGGACATAGTGTAGCTTAGTGTGTGACACCATCCATTGGTGATGGGTGCAATGTAGTTCAGTAGCTTTATATTGGAGTGTTCATTTCCTCCATAGCTAAATTGTAATCTTTTATATCGTTTCTATTTATTGCATATTTAAGTCATCTAGCAGATTATGATTTACTTTATTTCATATTATTCTTCTTGTGATTGCTATCTCTCTATGCTTACTACATCAAAAGCTAACATCTTCATCTTCCTATTCTATAAACTCATGTGCACATGGACTATTATGCACAATTTCATTACTAAAATACTTTACACACTTATACATTTATTACATTGCATAAATAAATACTTACTTTAATCTAAGACACTTTCCTAATCTAAAGATGTATCCATGGTGGTGCATTAACATCTACCAAATAATATAATATATCAACAACTTAAAATAAAATCATCTTAGAACTTTAGTAATTTTATAATAAATAAAAAGGATAAAGATAAAATCATATTCTAATACCTTTAAATGCCTAACTTTACGGGTTTAATTTAATTTTTTTAACTTTTCCCATCCTCCACAAGGTCACTTATTAAAAATATAAAATGTTTTATTTTTTATATAACTTTTGCTATTAAAACATCACAGAGCAGTATAATATTAATAAATTTATTTATATTATTTTATCAAATAAACATTTTTAATAAATTATTTTACATAAAAATATTACTAATATTATTTTTTTTAAATCAGATTAATAAAAAATTATCATATACTATTACAGTTTTTTTTACATGTAATTCACCTTATTTTTCAGGTCTCTCAGTACTCTTTGCTCCTTATCGTAGACCACGAGATGAATAATATTCCCTACAAAAACTTCGTCCTGTCAACAGCTTCGTCCAGTTGCTGACTCAACTCCTTTCCTCATTCTTAATTTTTCTAAAGAACCTTCCTTGCTAATTTTATCCTTCCATTTCCTTATTTCCTCTTCAATATTCCTCTTCGCTATGAAAATATTTCTCAAGACATTCCAATTTCTTGGTATAGTACGCGTTCTACATAGTTTCAGCGAGAGAATGTACAGATTAGAGCCTTCAATTCCAGTGGGATCGCCCCACCATGTCTTCATTCAAGTTTACGATTTACTTAGATATGTTAAACATGTGCAAAACTAGAAACATAAAAATGTGGGAAGAAAATATTGAAATAGAACTAGTTTCCTTCTTATAATCCCAATTTTAAAGCAACACCAATAATCAGTCCCTAATGTTCCAAAATTCAAAATATAGAAACAGGGCTAAATGACTCCCTAGAATAGCATTTTTAAGGGCTTAGCATAAGCATGTTCATGTTCCCTAGTGGTGATATAACTTCAGTGCCATTGGGATGCCTTAATCTTAGTCACGGGATTATTATTATGCTTCACTTATTCTTGTAGCTCTGTTACCATGAAGTGCTGATGATGAACTAAACAGCAAAAGAAACATATTGTGCAACTTCCACTATTGATGTATAAACTACACACAATGGAAGAGGACATGTGACATGTAATACAGGTTAAAATAATTTCCTTCAAACTGTTCCACCAAAGAGCAGAGGAATTGCCACAAAATAGCTCTTTAAAGTACACACAATGGAAGAGGACATGTAATACAGGTTAAAATAATTTCCTTCAAACTATTCCACCAAAGAGCAGAGGAATTGACATGGAGGGATATTCTATAGTAGTCCCCTTTCTTGGAAACTTCTAACACAGTCATCCAACATCTGTTCCAGGCTTTTAAAGTTTCCAAATCCAAGGCTTCTGATCTTACTGGTATTCATAGTATGAACTAGGTCATCGCCTTGCTCTGTTCCGCATCTGTAGAAATCAAAATAACATTGCAAAACCCCAAGCTCAAGCTGTCAGATCCCTGTCATATCAGTTTATTGTCTCTGGTTGAAAAGTAATTTTGTCTGGTAAGTTGAAGTTATAATGTAATGGATCTCAATTTCCAGTATTAGAGAAACTAATCCTCTTCTCCCTAGACTACAAAAATGAATGAACTTACTTATCTGCAATTGGGTACATTGGATATTTTCCTTTGAGTATCTTTACAATGTCTTCCCAATGAGCAACATCACCTGAGCAGATAATTCTTCCTGATGCTGATGGCACCTCCATAGCCAGCATATGAGCTGTTACTACATCATCTATATGAACAAAACCAACCCTCCTGTTTGGGTATGTTTTGTTATTCTCACCTGCAGCAAACCCAATATTAGATGCATATTCCTCCCCAACAATACCTTTCAAATAGACAAAGGTACTAATGACTTGCTTGACAGAAACCAGCAATTTTCAGACTTGTTAGGTAGTAGGTTATGGACTAATATTTAAAACTCTTGGATTTTGATCCCAGTGTGAACCTTTCATAATTCTCAGCACTCTTGAAACACTGCTGGTAGCTGCAGGAGCTAGCAGTGGTCCAACAACAAGTGATGGGTTTACCACAACCAAATTGAGTCCCTGCTCCTCTGCAAACTTCCAGGCCTCTTTCTCGGCAATAGTTTTTGCATATGCATACCACAGCTGCAACAGTGACATTAAATTTGGAATTACAAAATGTGAATCTTGCCGACGAAATACAAGCTTTCATGGTAAACTCATGAGATTTTCCTACATTTATTTTAAATTTAGGCTTACATTGTAATGCTTGCAGTACTCAGGATCACTCCAATGGGACTCATCTAAGGGCAAACGCTGTGGAGTATTGTAGTCATTTCTTATGCATGAGCAAGAAGATGTAAGCACCACCCTTTTCACAGAGGGTGATCTTGAACAAGACCTGAGAACATTGAGGGTGCCCTTTACAGCAAGATCAACAAATACCTCCTGCTTAGCAATGAAACGCAAATCAACGTGGATAGGTCCCAAGATTAAATATGAAAAAAATGGGAGGAAGAATATCCAAATGCATTTCATCTCCAAGTACCTAACCCAAACATGCAGTGCACAATTCCAATATGGGGTTTTCTACATGCTAGGTCTACCATAGTTGGATCTTGGAGATGGGGATTAAACATCAACCCAACATTTTTATAATTGAAAAAATAACGAAGAGGCTTAAATTAGACCACTGCAATCTGTGGGTTAAAAAAATTCAGAAGTCCAATTAAATACAAGTAACGGACCTTGGCATCCTGATCTGATGGAATCAAGACAGGGCATGCAGTGTGAAATACTCCATCCACAGCTTGCACTGCTTCATCAAAGTTGCCTTCTTCAAGAAGGTCTGCTTTCATTATTTTCAGTCTTTCCTTTGCGCCAGGCAGATCCCATAGATGCTTAGTCTTCTTTGTATTATCTAATCAAAATTAAATGCAGAATTTGAGGAAGAGAAAATTTACATGAACGGGATAAAACTAATTTCAATAATTTAAAATAAACAGACGGGATATGGGAATGTAAAACCTGGATCGCGAACAGTAGTGCGTACATTGTAGCCCTTGACAAGCAGAGTGCGAATGAGGTAAGCAGCTATGAATCCATTGCCTCCTGTAACGCACATCTCCCTCGTGATTTCCGTCATTTCGGACTCAAAAACTTGCGAACATTTCTAAGAATTGTAGAAGCGAGTAAGAAAGGCGAGTCGAAGTATTACACGATATGCAATCACTTGTAAGTTACTTATGTTCATCAAACACGTGTAAGATCACTTGTAAGTTATTTATGTTCATCAAACACGTTTGGGTGTTGCCTCAAACTTAATATTAAGCAGGGAAGGGGAGGGTAGGTTGCTCAAATGCGCTCACTCCTTGCTTGTTTGATAGTGTATGGTTGGAAAAGATTTTCGAACTTTATAATATATATAAAAGAGTTAGTCATAACTATATTATTTTTAGTAATTGATAGTGTTCGATGTGGAGGGGACTATCGGTCATTCAGGATTCGTATTGTCCTTGTCAGTCTAACGTTTACTTAGAGGATTCAAAACAAACTACTACTTTTGTAAATAGGTTGCTCTCGAGGTTTGAGCTTGGGTGTCTTCTTGGTAAGTGCATGGCTAGACAAACACTTATCAATCTACCAAGCCCTCGAGGGCAACTTTATAATTTCTTTTTTGATTAGGTGGATGAAGGGGTTTTGAAAAGAACCCCAAATCTTTTATTAAATGGATCCAACAATCCTACCGAGAGGAAAAAAGAGGCATGCAAGCCATCGAGAGAGAAACCAGGATTCTGAGAACTGCTAGCTCCAAACTAATAAACGAAAGCAAAGAGGACCTAAGTTAAGACAACCATACTGAAAAAACACATTGCAACACCAACCCACAAAGGGGAGACAGAACCCAAAAACAACAACATATCACGTAGGGGAAATCAAAGCCCAAAGGAAACCAAACCGAACAGAGAACCCACCCGAGAAGGAGATAAAAACAAACCAACGCAGAATTGAGAATCACCAAACTTAGTTTTTGGTTCTGCTAGGGCCAACAACTTTGACCGACTCTTCCTCCTTCAGCTCCCATTGTTCCAACCCATCAAGACCAGGATTTCTTTTGCATAGGCAATGGTCGTATGCATGGAATCGATCAATGACCTTTGTAATTTCATGAGCGTACTTTTGAATGACTTAGGATCTATCCCTGAAGTTTGGATCTTGGGTTCCTGCTTCATCTTCGCCGATGTGGATCCCAAAACAAGCTTGGCCTTTTTGGGATGAAGAGTAAATTCTTTGGAGTCTAAATCATCCACGCACAGAGGGGCCTTACCAGTGTTGGTCAATTTTGCAACTAGGTGTTTGGAACGTATGATTTTTCATCACTACCAGCTACCCCTTACGGGGGTGAATTCATTGCCCTGGTCGTAGACCTTGCAACAATAGTGTTAGCTAAATATTTGCTAAAAGAGTCAGATCCTTTCGAGTCCGTGGAGTCTGGATTATCCACAATAGGATTTGGCACCTATTGAGAGAATTCAGGATCTCCTCACCATCGAGCCCTCTAGATTTAACCACTAAATCAAACAATAATTTGACCAACCCTTGGTGGATAGGGTCAGGGGCAATCCCTTTCTTCACTTTGCTTATCGACCTCACTAGGGACTGAAATAAAAATGAGGGTATGTTCATCTGGCGCTTATGACACAGATGGTTAAGGAAAATAAAATGGTAACTCCTTAGGATCTCCTAGCTTTTATCCAGTGTGAAGTATTTCATAATTACTAACACCACTCTGTCCCAAGGCGTTCTTAGTGACAACCGTTTGAAACCATGCTTATTGACCTCGTTAGGGATTGAAATAAAACTGAGGGTATGTTCATCTAGCGCTTGTGACGCAGATGGTTAAGGAACATAAAATGGTAACTCCTTAGGATCTCTTGGCTTTCATCCAATGTGAAGTATTGCATAATTACCAAAACCACTCTATCCCAAGGCGTTCTCAACGACAGCCATTTGAAACCATTATGTATTCTAACCAGCTCCTCACCAAGGAAAATTTGGGCTTCCTTCGCAAGAGAGTACTTCTCTTGGTTATGAACAAATTTGTCTGCCACCAATCCCATCACTTCAACAATCAAGGGGATGGTACTTTTTAACTCTAGCATCCCAATTTTGACAACTCTATTATGCTAGGAATACGCTAGATGCTTCACCATATCCCTATGGTGATCCTCGAATTTTAACAAACATTGTAGAATATTACCCTTCTTCAAAATATTTCTTACGTCTTCATCCACTGCCAGAGAACTCGATTCTAAGAAAAGGCTAGTCATTCATCCACTAGCAACTACTTTTCCACTACTCATTCTACTCCCCAAAGCAACTAATGAGCTGAACAGAGGAAACACTACGATCTAACAAGAATAAAAGGAACAGACATTCATGGTTTCCACAAGCCTTGGGACCTCATGATAGACCATGGGTCTTGGGGAGGTAAATCGAGAAGCAATGACCATTCGGTCCAAATTTCTTCTCCAATATTCCACCTCGCACTCTGGGAGTCGTACTATAGAAACCGAAATTTTCTTGCCTTTTCCAGACTCTATAAAATGCTTGAAAACTCTGACAAGATTATTTTGGAGTCTCGACGCTTCATCCGAAGAGGAAGGGTGATGATAATCATACAACGGTAAGGCGACACCTTAATCAAATTAGACAGTTTCCACCTTGGGATCGTAATTATGTTCATGTCATGCCACCAAAATTGGCTTTTCACCTTCGACGTGGTAGATAGCCCCTTAAGTGTGCCAATCACAGTACACCATGTATGAATTAAATGTATTTTGAACTTCCATCTGGATAGTCATATGGAGTAGAGTCTACCTGCCTCAGCAAACCTTAAGTTCACCTCCTGATGGCACTTTGTACAATGAGTGTTTTCAGACCATCTCTCACGTGTTCTAGCTTTGGAACACCACTCCCTTCGTATCCCGAGAACCACCCCATCACTCCAATAATTATTTTGCTTCATTTGCTTGGTGTGAAATAGATTTTTATAAGGTTTTTTATGCAGAAAAGTTGCCAACTCCAAGGCTCTCACCTCAGCCTTAGATTTTCCTCCATGGCAAGCCAATTTATGTTGTAAATATTTGGGGATCAGGCTTGAGCACCAACTCAATCCTAGTCTAGATCCATTCCTTTGTGACCACGATTTGGGTTGTCAAAGTACGTCCCCCTATTAAAACCACCTTGGATAGGAGCTCTAAACAACATCCCATTTAAATTTGAAAATTGGTGGCTCTTAAAATTAATCCACTCAACCTCGCTCGACTTGAACCACTTGCCAAAAGCTGAGATGGGCATCTTATCTTCTTTTGAGATCATTGTCTATTTGGATTAATCCCTCTGAGAAATCATTACACCAGATTGAGATATTATCTTGTAAGAGGTCCAGATTGGCCAGAAATTCAACAGATCTATTGCTTTCCCTAAAAACATGTTTGAATAGGACTTCTAGATCATGGATCATTCTATGGACTTCATCTACCAGATTGGATATAGTCCATGTTGGTGTTTGGATCCCTTTAACCATATTAATAATATTAAGGGAATCACCTTTGATAATAACCTTCCTGCAACCCAAAGAACTTAGTTGAGAAACTCCTTGAAAGAGCGCTCTGGCTTCTACTACATGGCTAGTCTGGATTCTAATATTTTCAATGAAGGTCAACATAATTCATCCATATGAGTCCCTAAAAACCATCCCAGCTCTCGTGGGACTAGGATTACCTTTGGAGGCTCCATCAAAATTCAACTTTACCCAACCGGGATGGGGAGCTTCCCACACTATATCTACCCTAAGAGGATGAAGGGTTATAGGAGCCGATGGTAGAGGAGACTTAAAGCCCAGGGTCTTTTTGAGCTCTAAGTCCTTACCAAAAAAGCCCTTGTCTAGAGAGAGGAGATCCACATTCTCATCAATGGCAACCACTGCTCATAAAAACACAAACTTCAGATGACGAAATATATTCTTGAAGGCCCTAGAGCTTCTCTCTTTCTAGATGTGCCACCAAACATGAGGAAGGGCAAAGGACAAAAAGGAGCAAAGGCGAGGAGAAAGGAAGGGAAAGTGCCACTTCTCAATGAAGGCAATCAACTCTCTAGGAAATACCCAATCCAAACCCACAGATTGTAGCAACAGAGCAAAAATTTCTTTGGAGAAGGAGTACAGAGAGAATAAGTGCTCAAGAGATTCTTTTGTCAAGCTACACAAAATACATCTATTAGAGAAGACCAATCATCTCTTTTGAAGATTATCCAACATCAGACACTTACCTTGAACCTCCAACCAAAAGAAAATATTTACTTTGGGTGTAAGGCCTTTCCACCAAACATATCAAATAGGGAACCAGGGATCGTCATCACATCTAACAAGGCATAAGCCGATTTAACAGAAAAGCATCCATCACTTTCGGTGCCCCAAACCAATTTGTCTAGTTTATATCCATAAGCTAAAATGATCCACTTTAGCACATCAGACAAGGCTTTACAGGTGACTTCCTCCTCCGACGACAACCTAGGAAAATTAAGGGGTTTCCAACACTTTCTACCATACACAACCTCAATAAAATCATAAACTTTTAATCTAAACACCTGGGTCAGAATATGCTCTACGTGATAGAGATTTGGAAAGAAATTCAAAGGTTGATCAACCCCCCACTCCTCACTCCAAAAATTAATATTCTGATCGTTTCCTGATATCCAAATTTCTCTCGACATAATATCATTACGATTTTTAACTAAAATCCTCCAGAAAGCAGAACCATGGTTCGGATTGGGATCAGAAAGGATAAAATCCTCATTACCTAAATATTTGGCTTTTAGGATATGAACCCAATTCACATTTTCATTTTGAGCCGGTATCCATCTCTGCTTGGCTAGGAGCACTTAGTTCATTGTTTTCATCCTTCTCAACTTTATAATATTTTACGAAGATCGTAATGTAGTTTAAAATTTATTATATATATTTTTTGTTTTATAATAAGGGGTTGTACTCGGGTCCCCACCCTTGACAAATTACAACTCTCTTCTTTAGAGCTTGAGAGTTTACAAATAGATACACTTATCATCTCAATTGAGATGTTATAGCTATAAACCTACATCATTTTACATAAAATGTTTGAACTCCAGATTTTCATTTTCTGGATCTTTTCAATTTTCTGTATGAATACAAATATTTCAGAATTTAGTATCCTTCTTGAAATTTTCCTATAACAGTCTTCACAATACCAAAACTTCACCTTTACTATTTATGCCTTGCATCTTAGTAAAGTAATATTTCCAAAACATCGCATCATCATAGTTTGCTTTACCAAGACTGGATTGCTAGTTTCCTTCCTGAAACACAAATGCAACCACAAAAATTATAATAAATAGTCTTGTTGTAGCCAAAATTGAAACAACATGAATGTACCCATATTTAAAATTTTTGAAGGTCTTGAATGACATGTAAGTTTTGTGATATGCTGATAAGGAAATTAATTTTTAAGTAATTAATTGTCTTAAAATATTTTTTTAAAAACATTTTAAAGCATTATCTTCAAAATATCTAAGCAAATGATTTCATCATCATGGCTCTGACCCTTAAAAAGATTAAGATTTCCTTTAATTTAAAAAGGGTTCCTCGCCCGCTCCTTTATGAAATCACAACTTTTTGATCTAATCGATCGAGTAGTAAAACGATGAAATTCATCCTTTAGCTTACTGATAGAAACTCACTACCGAAATCAAAAATTGCCAAGGACTAAGCAAAAAAGACTTTTCGACCGACAGTAAATATTGATCGGCCAAACAAAAATCACTCAGAAAATTTTTGATCGTTGGTAAAGAAGCTTCAATCGACCACTCAATCCAAACAATCGAAACAAAAGAAAAGAGAAAATCACAAATCGATCGACAGAGAGAAAGTTGTCGAAAGTTTTTAACCGACCAAAATAAAAGGTCAAAAATACTGGTCGATCAAATTCTACTCATTTACACCCTTCTTTTGATCGAAGAGCAAAAAATCATAGCCGAAGATGAAAAATTGTTGGTCGACGAGAAATGAACAAAAGCTGACTAATCGGTGGACCGACCACAAAGGTAATGAATTTTTTGGTTGACTGCAGTAACAAATCAATCAAAAGCTCAAATCAACTAAACATAAAGTATTTTGCTCTAATAAAATCATGTTTTCAACCAAAACAAGTAAAGGGTCGACTGAAAGTCAATGGTCAAACAAATTAATCAGTTGGTGAATAACACAGGTCAGCCATCCAACGCGAAGTGAAAATATCGTTCGACTGAAGAAAAGCATTGGTTTGCCGAACAGTTATAAGGATCGAATGACCCAAGTAATGAAGTGGTTAAAACACAATAGATGAAAATTATTTAGTCAAAATAAGACAAACGTTATATATCGATGGCCGAACACATCCTACCCATCGAAATATCATCGGTCAAATGAAATCAACGATGAATATTGACCGAGAATAAAGGTAAATTCAACAAAAATCAAGGTACGCCAACATTTAAGTTTGCATACATCAAATCTTAATTAAAATATTATTATCATGAACTGACATCCTTGATAAAGGTTATCATAAGTTTTTAAATGCAGTGCATACGAAAGTACCCTAAGCCATTCAACCAAATAATGACATCCAACAACCAAAATCTTCGTTCGTGAAAAATCAAAAGGATCTGCCAACAAAAATCTAACAGCAAAAAAAAGTGAATCAATCGAAAGTCCAATCAATGAGCTAGAAAGCTTTAACCAAATTAAAGCATTGATTGGTCGATCAGTCATCAACAATAGTTGAAGTGTAAAAGCCAAAAGTCGTGGATATTCGCTTGAGAAAATCTAATGCAATGCTTAAACCAATGATGATTTTGCTAACACGACCGAACCACTTCGAGCATTATGGGAACACAAGCCAACTATGGATCTCGACCTCGGATCTCTCCAGGCATAGTTTTTTAAAACAATGTGTGCCGATAAAATGGCTCAGGATCTAGCACATGTATAATTTGGTGATCAGTTACGCAGATCAAAAAAATGATGACAATTCATGATCGACCGACCATTATGGAATATTGAGGTGGCGAGCCGAGAATAGCAACAATGCAACAGTAGTTAGTATGATGTTAATGACGCTACATGCATGAACCAATTTAAATATGTGGTAATAGCGATGAGAAACTCACTGTACCTATAGTATTCTTGAATTGTTTGAGAGATGAAAAGACTAGTAGCAAAGACTTGAGAAATGGCATCCTCCAACAAAGCGATCCTCAAGACAAGAGTCGAGGCGTTAAACGAGAAGATGCCATTCAAAATGATGAACGCCAGAAAACCTAGAGAACCAGTATGGGGTGAAGATGAACTCACTAAGTTCTATTTCCAGTCTAGCACAAAATAATGGCGAAGATGACACTACCTTCTAAAGAACATCTTCAACAAGGCATATGAAGACAAAGACAAGAGAGCTCCCCACTACAACAAATGGAGAACCAATTTGGCAAAACTCTTGTGCCCAAGAGTACATTTCTTCCTTGAGTTATTTTCATGGCTGGCCATCTCGTATGATCCAAGGACTAGAGCTATCATTAAACTATCGAAACAAACCCATTTATAGGATTATGCCAGAGAAAATCGAACAGGTTTTTGGGATAGAAATAGCCAAACAATGTTATGACGTGAAAGTAATTTCAAAGCAATCTCAACACATGATTGGCACCACCTTCTACAAGAAGCTATTTGACTACGACAAACCAATGTTAATTGATTTTCCCATTCACAAGTCTCAATTCCATAATTGGACGAGAGACTACGTCGACATGATTCATGTAGTGATGGGAGTCGAGGACCTCAACTGGTTCAGTGTCGAAGTTATGTACTTGATAGTGCAGTGCAACAAAACTTGGAAAATACCAATGTATAGGTGGCAAGATGTAATATGTGAAACAATAGACAAGGAATTTAAAGAATTGCAGGAGGCAATAAAGGGGGATAGATATTTTATGCCTCGTTTCTCACACTATTCATTCCTCATTCATTTGATCATTGGGTAGTTCAAAGATGATGCCATTCAACAACTTGGAGGTGTACCAGGAGAAATTATCCAAGATAGACTACCTTGCATCTATGATGGCACTTCCCCTTATTCAAAATTTTATGGAATATTTTTGGTATCGATGTACCACGTACTCACGGAGAAAGAACCCCCCAGGATGAGTCCAGGTATAATCAAATATCTTCAAGAAATGGAAGTTGGGGATTACTTTCTCGATGAACATTTCAGTTTTATCAAAACCTATGAAGGCAAATTGCCACCAAAAGCCTTGCCCACATTTTGTCCAAAATCGTTGATTGCCTTAGAGATAGTAAGGCAATCTGTAGAAGAAGCCAAATTAAGATGGAAAAAAAAAAGACCAGAGTTGTATAGAGGGTATCATGCAATGTTGAACACTTTGCCAATAATGGACTCCTATCATTTTGTAAAAATCACTTGGAGGCCATATGATCCCAACGACCATTACAAAAAGATCACTCTGGAGTCTAAACCAATGGAGCACAGGGAAGATGAATTTGATAAAAATATTCTATGGGTACAAAACAATGGAATAAATCTTGAATAAATATGGAACAACGAGAACCTGATAAAGATGCATACTCGTACATAAATGGTTGGGAACTACTCCATGGATTTGAGGATGGTAAGAAAAGATACAGTGGATAAAATCACACCATAGGTAATTGTCATCCCACCAGAGGATTTTGCAGATCCTATTGTAGAAGTTATGAGTTTAGATCTTGAACAAATTGAAATCGTAGCTGAGGTAAAGGATCAAACAATAGAAGAAGCATTGGTACTTCCTCTTAGTATTCCGGTACAAGAAAGGAAATATAAATTGTGTCCGCTTCTGCTACCCCGAGATATTTCACAACCGAAATTCTGGAAGTGAATTTGATGGCCTTGCAACACCTACAACAAATGGCCACAGGTTCACCTCAGGCAGTACCAGTAGCCTTTATGGTAAACAACAAAGAAATTAGAATCTTTGCCATAGCATGGGAGAAAATAAAGAAAGCTAGAGGATTCAATGATATTTTTAGATATTATCAGGTGGTGATACCCGATACTCCAAGATCTCCTCCTCACAAGAGAGCAAGGATCAAAATGGGTACCAATGAGCCTATGAGTATCACTCTAGTCAAGAAAGAAGACTTTACAAAATTCACTATTGAAGAAGAAGAGCATATTGAGGCAATAATGGAAGACAAGGTGACAAAAATTTGGAATAGAAGCAAAGTCCACAACCCACCTTCATCAAGTTTAGAGCCTACTTCCAAGGCCACCATCACCATTCCCACTGAAGGAGTACAATCACTCCAGATAAATCCTAACACAGGTGATGCAGAGATAGAAGGAGATTCAGTATTGTTATTAAAACATGGAGTGCAAGTCCATGTACAAACTGCACTAGCCATTGAGAAGGAGGTGATGGCTTGGAGGTCTAAAGCAGAAATATTACAATCAAAAAATGAGAAGCTAAAGGCTGAGATTAATAAGAACTAGGGACAAGCCTTATGACAATGATTCATTACAGGTTTCAAAGCTCGCAACCAAATTCAAAGAAAAACGATCAAAATCATTCATAAAGAAGCATAAATGATTGAGATCTGCTATAGAAATTTTGGGAAGATAATAGAAACAAATAAAGAAATAAAATCTCTATTAGAAAGTGTAGATAAGAAGGTGGTGGCTATTTCCCTAGTATATGAAAGATGCAAGGCCAAGTATGAATAGATTAGATCCATACGAGTGATCACCATTGATGGTAAAACTCATAGCTGCCAGGGAGAATATGAGAAAGTTATAAGTTTCAAGGTAGAAAGACCCAGATGGAATAACTCGATCAAAGAGTTAGAAAAAGTGGAGAAAGATACAGTGATCCAGCTGAAGCATCTCAATGTTGATCTCCATAAATTACTCAGCACAAAAGGTTTTTGTCAGATAATCATCAGAGATATCAGGGAATTCCCTTGCAAAGAGGTTGACGAAGATAAAATATCTGACCAACTCATATCTTTGACAATGCTTATCCTAGACATAGTAAGATTCTTTTAGACCAGACAAACATCGATAAGAGAAGATAAAAGCAAAGGAATCAGAGCGTTGGATAGGATCCACAAAATTAGTGAAATCGACGAAGAAATGTAGATTCTTATAGCCAATTCCATTGGTGCAAGTCAAGACGAGAAGGAGGCAATTAAAAAAATTCAAAGAGCATCCAAGTCAACAAGTAGTATGGGGCCCACAATGACAAAAAAAGGAAAGGGGAAGATGAGTGAAAACTAGGCATGGCTTCGATCAATTTTGACAATATATTTTTGAGGCAGTTAGACAAAAAAATATACAGTATCCAATTGATGACGAAGTAGTAGATGATGCCAAGTGAACAGTCTAGATGAAAGCGGTCCAGGTAGTTACAAAGCCACCGCAACTATAAGAAGGATGTCTACAACCAGAATAAGATTCGAGCTTTGACATAGCCTATTTTTTCTAAGAGGTATACTCGAGTGCCCATTCTTTGTTGTTGTATCCCCTTTGTCTTTCTTCTTCTTTTTCATCCCTTATTCTTCTCATTTCTTTGCAGTTTTTGATAAGAAAGCATCCAAGAATTTGAGAATATTTCCAAATTATTGAGCCAGAGTTTTAGAGACTCGACTGTTGTGATATTCGAAAAAAAAGAGTGAAAGGTCCTTGTTACAATATTCGAATGAGGATATTTATTGTATTGATATTTCAAGAGTTCAATGGTTGTTGCAAGCCAAATCTTCATGTAATCATATTTCAAATATTAATACAATTTTGGGCTTCTTTTCTATTATTTCCTTGTCTTTTATCTTGTATGTTTCTTCATTATGGGTTACATTATTTGAACGCATAGTGAACATTTCTTTCGTTGGTCAACTATTATGTTTATTACGATATATAAATGAATGTAATTGCACCAATTATATCTTTCTCTGTTCTCTCTATTTTTAGGCCTTCCTTAATAGCAAATTGCATAATCTATTGTGCCACACAAGTATCTTAAAACTTGTTTTACAATAGTCTAATGTTCTTTCCTTGATTTTTATATATATCTACTCAGAACTCTAACTACATGGACAAAGTATGGTCTGGTACATACCATAACATACATCAAAATCCCATCAATACTTGCATAAGGAACATGAGATATTTCCTCTTCCTCTTCTTATGTCTTTGGTCACTGTTCTATAGATAGCTTTATCGCCAAAGATATTTAGCATTGATCAATGTCTCTATAGATAGTTTTGAGCATATTAAATCTCTATTTCATAGAAGTTAGTTTAGCAACAAGGGAGAAAACCTCACCAAAATCAATCCCCTATACCTAGGAATATCTGTTTCCTACTAGGCAATCTTTGTACTTATTGAATTTACCTTCTACATTAAACTTCTTGAATATCCATTTACTACCAATTGGTTTTCTTCCAACAGAATTCACCAAATCTCACGTTTTATTTTTGTCTAAATATTTTATCTCATCAACCATGGACTTTTTTCAAAATTTACTATCCTTTGCATTAACTACCTCCCTAACAATTTTAGGATCATCATCAAAATAGAAAAAATAAAAGTAGAACGAAAATAAGGTGAACTATACATTTTTGGTTTCCTTCTTTCTCTAGTCGATCTTCTCAAGACTAGAGTTTGTGGATTTGGTTCATCATCTTCTATTGAGTCGGATTGTTCATCCATGAACTCAAATTGCACCTTTTTAGGTTCTTCCTCTCCTAGCTTTTCTTTTTGCTCAAGAGCACTTTTAAACTCTTTGAATATTACATCTATGCTATAAACAACTATTCTAGTTTTTGGGTTACAAATATTGTATCCTTTTACACCATCTTTATAACCAATAAATATACACTTCTCTATTTTATTATCTAACCTATTTCTTTTTTTCCCTTTGAAACATGCACATAAGCATCACAACCAAAAATATTGAGATGTACAAGAGATGGTTTCTTACCGTTCCATGCCTCATACACAATTTTATCAACCAATGCTATATAGACGATTAATTTACCTGGTAATATGCAGTGCCCACAACCTGTGCCCATTATTCCTATGCTAACCTTGCACCATTGAGAATAATCCTTGTATTTTCCATCAATGTCCTATTCATTATTTTTGTGACTCCATTCTATTGAGGGATGTATGGAGTCATATTTTATCGTAATATTCTGCATTGCTTGTAGAAATCCTTAAATTCATTGCTATAGAACTATCCTCCATTATCTTTCCACAACATATTTATCTTTTTCTTAGTTTAGTTTTCTACAAGAGCCTTAAACTCTTTGAATTTTATAAAGACAACAAATTTTTGTTGGAGAAAATATATCCATGCATACCTTGAAATTTCATCTATAAATGAAACATAGTATAATAATTTCCAAGTGATGGAATAGACGTAGGTCCAAACAAATCACTGTGTATTAGTTCTAAAATACCTTTTGCTCTTGCAACGCCAGATGGAAACTTTACCCAATTTTGTTTACCATATACATTGTTCATAGAAATTAAAATATTAAGAAAAGGTAGAAATATCTTCAACCATACCTTTAGTATGGAAAGCTCAAAGGTCATTTTCTATGATATTTCCCATTCTTTGATGCCAAAGCATTGTCTTCTCTATAGGAATAGTAGGGGTTTTGTTTGTTTCATTTTTAGGAACAAAACTATTACACCTATCAATCATAGTGTTGCCCAATAGCTTGTATAATATTCCAATTTGAACTCCTCTTGCCAACACTATTGCTCCTTGAACCATCCTATAGGTATCATTTTCAAATATTGTCTATACACCTTCATCACTCATTCTACTCATACATATCAAGTTTTTGGCCAACCTTGCAATATGCAAAACACCATGGAGGGTTTTAACCCTTCCATTTTTCAAAAACAATTTGACCCTTCCATGTCCTATGATTATGGTTGTCGAGTCATCTCCTAGGAAGACATCACCTCCATTATAATTTTCATATTCACAAAATCATTCTCTATGGGGATTCATATAAAAAGAAGCCCCCTGAGTCTATCAACCATGCATCATGATCTGAATGTGTACTTGAATATACCAAGTATACATCCCTTCCTTCTTCTATGGAGGTATTTTCTTTTATAGAAGAAGCATCATCAGATCCCTTACTTTTATCAATATTTTTGAATCTATAATCTTTCTTGAAATGTCCAAATTTACCGTATTTTTGTATAAATTTTCTAGAAGGTTTAGATCTTCCTCTTGACTTCAACTTGTCTCTACAGTTATGCTTATTTTTATCTTGAGAATGCCCCCTTACAAACAAGACATCCTTGGATGTCCTCTTCATGGATTTTTGTCTCATTTATTTTGATAACAAGGATGCAACCACATATTCAAACCTTAAAGTAGTTGCAATAGTACTCCCAATGACCACAACTATATTATCCCATGAATCTGGCAAAAAATATTATAAAGTAATACATATATCTTCAGTCAATTTAATATCAATAGAGGCTAATTGACTTACCTATCTTAAACACATTGAGATGTTCTTCCACATAATCCCCATCATTCATTCGAAGGAGATATAGCTTATTTCGAAGGAACAATTTGTTTACCAGGGACTTTGATTGATAGAAAGCCCCTAACTTCCTCTATAGCTCCTTAGCATCATTTTGTCTAGATACATTGATCAACATTGAATCTGTAAGGCACAACCAAATACTAATATTTGCCTTCCTATCCAACTTCTCCTAATATTCTTGTAACATATCCACAAGTTTTTTCCTAAGATACCAACCCATTGGTCTCTATCCACAAGTATATCTTCTTCCATAACTCAAATATCTTCTTGTTAAAATTTTTGATTTCGATCCTTGTATTGCTAGCCATTTTCCTTCACACTAGATTCACTTGCACAAAACTCCCACTCAAAAATAGGTTTATTGTAGACCCAAGATACCCTTGCTCTTCTCAGACCAAGTTAAACCCTAGTGACAAAGGCATGCCCCTAAAGCCAATAACCATGCTTTGATGAAGATATTGATAAATTTATTCTAGAGATACTAATGCCAATATAATCATAAAATAGAAGGAAAAATAACATGCATTCACAATAAGCATGAATATTTATCCTGGAAATCCTTGATCAAGAAAACCAGTAAAAATTCAAAGTTGCACCTCTTGCTTTCCTCTATTATTATGCACTTTTAACAAAGAAATTATAATATATATAGGTATCACATACCATTGAATAACCCTAAACCACCCAATGGTATTAGAATACAATGGGTATAAAACTACCCATGCCTACTAATTAAGGAGATTATCCCAAAATTAAGACCATAGGCTAAAACCACCCATACCCACTAATTAAGGAGACCATCCCAAAATAAAGCCCCTCCACTTTTTTTTCATGTAAAGGATACAACACATCCAACATTATTCCCTATCATATGACTACTCCAACCACTATCCAAAAGCCATACATCTTCGGAGATTTCTTTTGTAATATCACAAGCAAAAAATAAACTACTTTGTTCTTTTTCTTTAGAAAAATTAGAATGTCACTTATGCTTTTTCTAGCAATCACGTTCATAATTACCAAACTTTATGCAATAATAACATTGAACTTGTGATTTGTCAGAACAGGGTTCTGATTACCTCTTTCATTGTTGTTACTACCTCTTCCTCTCTCGTCATTATTGTTGCCTCTTCCTCATCCACTACTACTTCCTTTGCTTGCACATCCTCTTTTAATTTTTTTGTTCCCTTATAATATGATTCTTCAAATCCTTTTCACTTATTCTATAAAATATTAAGCTTTATTTGAAAAGCTTGTTCAACATATTTTTCAATGGTTCTATTTATCACCTGTTTGTGAATTTGAAGAGATTCCACAAACTCATTAACGGATAACAAAGTTAGATCCTTAAATTCTTTAATAGCAACCACAATGGGATCAAAACATTGAGGGAGGCTTCTCAAAAAAATTCTACAATTTTCTAATCTAATAAATTCTCTCCATAAAATCTAATTTGATTTACTAAGGCCATCAATGAGTAAAAAAATATTGCATAGATTCATAGTTTTTCATGACTTTTTTTTTCAAAATCTCTTCTAAGCATTTAAAGTTTGATGAATTTTACCTTTTTTTTTCCTTGAAATGCATTCTGCAGTAGAACATGTGGCTATTTTGATTTTATAGTTGCAACAATTTTTGGAAAAATTGACTCACGTACTCATTGTTAAATAAAGAAAAGGGATTTATGTGTTTTTTGTTCACCTTTAACTGATCTCATTATACTTACACTTTGTGGAAAAAACTTGTGTATCTTTAGGTTATGTGTAACCATTCTCAACCAAATCTAACAAATCTTGAAAAATAAATAGTGTCTTCATCTTAATGCTCCAAAAATCATAATTCTCCCCTTAAATATAAGAATCTAAGGCTGAGTAAGATTTAAACTCATGTTACTAGTAGCCATATTAAACTGCTCCTGCTGTTGCTATAATAAGATTGAAACTGCTTTCTCCTCTCACAAAATAGATGCACCCAAGTTTAGATCAAACAAGCTTTACTAAAAAAATATGAACCTTTCTCCTCATAGACAAACCTTACTCTAATATCAAATATTGGTTTATAGAGAAAAATAATGTAAAACAAATCTTAACCAAAAAAAAAACACAAATTATTATTACAATACGCATAATTTTATTTATTAATCCAATTACTTAATTACAAATTTAATACAAAAACAATTTATTTATAAACTTAACACCCAAAACCAAAAAATTTTAAAAACAATATAATTTTAAATATCTTACATACACCTTGTTTATTTATAAATATTATTTAATTTTTTTTTAAAACAGAATATTATTTATAGTTTTATGGTATTATGGTACTGTACATATCACATCTCCGTCTCCTCCATCTTGGCTTTTACTATCTTAAGCCTATTATTACGCCACCTATGCATGCTTGGAGGGTAAATAAATTACTGAATTCTTGAACATAAGACAAATTTTAGAACATGTGATGAAATGTTGGAAATTAAACATTATCTTTATTATAATGATTCCAATAAAAATTAATTAGAAAACCATTTGTTATTAAAAGTCTAATAACATAGTCTGTAATTGAAATTTTGTAATACCTGTCTGTCTGTATAGTAACAAATTATTCTTTTTATAACTGTATAACTTTCACCATGAAAAGACAATAGGAGCGCTTTGGGAATATAGTGCGGGTTAAATATGCCCTGCACATTTTCTTCATCACTGGTTCATCCAGTACACCTACAAGTTCATTTATCATTTCCTTTGTACTGTCTTCCAAAGATGAGAAACTACTTTCAGATTTTAGAGACACTCTAGAGTAGCCCCCTTTCTTGGAAGCTTCTAACACAATCTTCAAACATCTGCTCTATACGTTTAAAGCTGCCAAATCCAAGGCTTCTGATCTTACTAGTGTTCATGATGTGAGGCGTGTCATTGCCCTGCTCTGCTCCACATCTGTGGTAACCACAAGTTAAAACAACTAGCATTCTCAGTTCAAATTCTCAGAGCGATGTCAAATTATAATGTTGTTTCCAAGTATCTTTACTTCTAACAAGTAAATACAATTGTTGAATCCATAGTATATTGTATCCTAAACTCCAGTTTAAAAAATCTGATCCTCTGTAATTGTTGACTAAAAATACTGAACAAACTTACTTGTCTGCAATTGTGTACTCTGGATATTTTTCCTTGAGCATGGCAACAATTTGTGCCCAGTGAGCAACATCACTTGAGCAGATAATTCTTCCTGATGCTGATGGTACCTACATGGCCAATATATGAGCTGTTACTACATCATCTATGTGAACAAAACCCAATCTGCTATTTGGGTATGTTCTGTTGTTTTCACCTGCAGAAAACCCAACATTATAAAAAAAAAAAAGCGCTTCTCTGGCCCAAACCTGAAATTCTCAAATTTTTTAGGAAAGTCACACATTTTGGATCATCATTGCTTAAGTAGTTAGAAGAATTGGATTTTTATTACCTTTTATTATGCTCAACACTATGTAAAGAGTGCTGGTAGGTTCAGGGGCTAGCAGTGGCCCAATAACAAATGATGGGTTTACCACAACCAGATTAAGTCCCTGCTCCTCAGCAAATTTCCAAGCCTCTTTCTCGGCAATGGTTTTTGCATATGCATACCAAAGCTACAATAACAATAACAACATTAAATGTAGAATTGTTAATGTGTGCACTGTGAACCATGCTTACAAAATAAAAGCTTTCATGTGGAAACTTAGGGAATCACTATACAAAAATTTCTCATTTGAATGATGTTATCAACTTTTCAAACATCAGATTTGCAATCTGATCGAATTTTCCAAAATCATCTAACCAAGTTTTAAATATAATGCAAATAAACCAACCATAATTACAAGTTTTGTTATATGAACACAGCCACTTTCATTTTTTCTTTTTCCAATACATTAGCACATAGTAGCCAGGCATGCTGCTACATTATAGATCCCCAACCTTGAGGCTTCTTGTCATTTCCATGCAGGTAGAATCAAATACTGGACAAATATACTTCAGTGCTTCTAATCAGTGAAATATTGCCTTGAAAGGAGAATATTAAGACTCACATTGTACCGCACACAATATTCTGGATTGCTCCAATCGGATTCATCTAGTGGTGAACGCTCTTGGGTATTGTAGTCATATCTTATGGTTGAGCAGGACGATGTGAGCACCACCCTTCTTACAGAGGCTGACCTTGAACAAGACTTGAGGACATTGAGAGTGCCCTTTATACAAGGATCAATTAAGGTCTCCTGCTTAGCGATGCATTTCACACTTCACAGTCAATGATATTTGAACAGTTAAACAAAAAATTAAGAAGAATATCCAGATGGAATTCACTATGAAGCATCCCACCAAGCTACAACTCATATAGAGGAAAAATACCAATTTGGGTGTTTCCACATGGTAGATCTATCAAGTATGAACAAAAATATTTTAAGCTATACTTAAAAGGCCAGGCTACCTTGCCTTGAAAACTCATAACTAATTACAAGTAACAGACCTTGATGTTGTGATCATATGGTACTAAAACAGGGGATGCAGTGTGAAATACACCATCCACACCTTGGACTGCTTCATCAAAGCTGCCTTCTTCAAGCAGGTCTGCTTTCATTATTTTCAGTCTCTCCTTTGCCCCAGGCAGATCCCATAGATACCCAATCTTCTCAGCATTATCTAATCAGAAGCAAGATGCAGAATTTATTTAAGGAAGAAACATTCATGAACAAAGTATAAATAATTTTGATGATTCCAAATAAACTGAAGAGTCTTGTGATTATGGACATATATGGGAATGAAAAACCTGGATTGCGGACGGTAGTACGAACAGTGTAGCCCTTGAGAAGCAAAGAGCGAACGATATAAGCAGCAATGAATCCCGTGCCTCCTGTCACACACACCTCCGTCATGTTTTCTGTCAAAGACTTTGTTAAATTTCTGAACCCAATTACCTTGGAGTCCAAGAAATTCCGCAACCCTGTAACGAAGTTAAGTGATTAAGAGAATATGAATGTGATTTTGAATTTATATAAATCTTTCAGGTGGGTGGTTGAGATGTGCGAATCAAATTTCACACACACCTGACTTCTTACCTACTTCTTAGAGAGGCAAAAAGTTCATGAGCCATACATTTGATAGAATCCTCTTTGATGCTTTCGTTTAATGATGCAGGAGCATCCGGTGAGGGAAAAGCAATCTTGCATCCTCCAAATTCTTTTCTTAATTTTATTTATTCTCTGAGTACTTTGAATTTAGTGTGGTTCCTATCCTTTCCTGCGGGGAAGCTTTGTAAAAGAAAAGGGAAGTTTCGAGGAAATTTTTATTGCAAAGGCAGAAGTTGGGCTGGGGTCGCGAAATCGCGACATGTCGCGATTTCGCGACCCCAAGGCGTCGGCGAGAGCAAAGGCCAGTTTGGGTCGCGATATCGCGACGTCGCGATATCGCGACGTCGCGATATCGCGATGCCAGTTGGCAACTTGGGCAAAGGGGAGCTTCCGTCGCGATATCGCGACGTGTTATCAAATAAGCAAAAGCGGTGCAGACTTGAAAGGGGGATGGTTTGGTCGCGATATCGTGACGCGATATCGTGACGTCGCGATATCGTGACGTCGCGATATCGCGACGTTACTTGCGAAAAGGGGAAAGGTTGACCATTGGGTCGCGATATCGCGACTAATATGAAGTCAAGTTTATGTGGATGCATAGGCTGATGAGAAAGCAAGCGGTGGTGACACGTGGCCTCCACGTGTCTTAAGGTGACGCGGCCAGTTGAATACCAAGCTAGAGTAGACGCGCGGCTGCCTCGAAGATTAAAGTTTAAAATTTACGACCGCATGTATTAAAGATGGGGATGGCCTCCACAACAGTACAGAGCATGGACATTATGGGCGTAACAGAGACTGTGAAGGACAATCTGACCAAGGCGGCGTTTGCAGGACAGAGCAGACCATTAATGGGGTTCTCATGGTGGGTCGGGCAGTGACCCATTTTATGACAGAAATTTGAAGTTCGATCGAGGGAGGGAAATTCGAATTTGAAAGTGGTTAGGCAGGGCATTGATGGCCTAGGGGGATCGGGGGCCCTGGTTAAAAGGAAACCCGAAATGCAGTAACGGGGGATGGTGAGTTCGGGATTGGGGGAAAGAAGTAGTGTGCCTGGACATTGTAACAGGGACTGTATTTTTTTTTATTTCACTGAAATTTAATGAGAAGTTGTTCGCTGTAATCTCGACCTTGCCATCAAGTGGTATCAGAGCTGGAGCTCCTGAGCGTGTAACAGATCGTCGGAAAGAGGCAGTTACACCAGGATCTGTGGGAGGAATTTAAAAAAAAAAAAAAAGAAATTATAATGCCTCCACGAAGGAACCGTGGCGGGGTAGGAAATGTGGTGTCGGCCGAAGACTTCCGGGCCTTGCAGAGACAAGTTCAAGCCCTTGCAAGCGAATTACGCAGAAGGCACGAGCCCGGAAGGGATTAGGACAGTGAGGACGAAGTTGAAGAGGAAGACCAATCTGAGGAGGAGGAAGAGGCTATGGACCCTGCGCAAGCTCGGTTATACAAGGCCATCTCTCAGATTGGAAAGCAACCAAAAATGGAGGTTTCCACGTACTCGGGTAACTTGAATCCAGAAGAAGTAATTGACTGGATAAATGATTTAGAGGAGTATTTCGAGTACGAGGAGGTTGAGGACCCTAATCGGGTCAGATTTGCTAAGACCAAGTTGAAGGGTCATGCCAGCATTTGGTGGAGGGGGATACAGTTGGAGAGAAACAGACGAGGGAAAGAGAGAATAACCAGGTGGGACGAGAATGGTTGAGAAACTGAAAAGATAGTTCATCCCGACAGACTACGAGTTGGATCTGTTAAGAAAGATGCGAGTTTGAGACAAACGAACGAAGCCGTCCAAGAGTACACCGAAGAGTTTTACAAAATTTCCATTAGAACTGGGCATTTAGAGGGGAACAAAGAGAAGGTAGCCCGTTATATCAATGGGTTGAGACTCGGCATCCGAGAAGAGCTGAGTCTATTTCGGGTAAGCACCATTGAGGATGCTTACCAGTTTGCCTTAAAGGTAGAAGAAAAACTGAATAGGCGGTTTGAAGGCAAGCAAAGAGGAAGGGGCCGTGGTGGAAGAACTGGTGGGAGGACCAGTGGAGAAAAGTATAAGGACCCGAAGAAGACTGGTGAAGCCAGTGGTAGCCCAGATCAAAGGGAGGAGGATGCTCATCAACCCCGAGACCAGAACAACTACCCAAGAGGACGGGGTGGATCTGGACGGGGATTTGGAAGGGGAGTATTCCGTGGAACATGTTTCCACTGTGGTGAAGAAGGGCATCGTGCATTCGAGTGTCCACAACACCGGGAAAGAACAAACAAGAGGCCTGAGGGTCCGGCCAGAGCTGCTGTGGCAGAGGAAGATGCTGAGTTTGAGCATTCCGAAGAAGCGGAGAGGGGAGAAACAATGATTGTAAGAAGAGTCCTGTTGAATGAGGAGAAGGACACATACCAGAGAAAAAGTTTATTCCACACCAGATGTAAATGTGCGGGCAAGGTTTGCAATATCATTATTGACAATGGTAGCACGGATAACCTGGTTTTTGAGGAAATGGTTACAAAGCTACAGTTAGAAAGGAAGAAGCACCCACACCCATACCGGGTCGCATGGTTACGGAAAGACCACAGAGCTTTGGTCAATGAGCAGTGTTCCGTTAAATTCAACATTGGAAATTATTGTGATGAGGTCCTGTGTGACATCCTGCCCATGGATGCTTGCCACATGTTGCTGGGGAGGCCCTGGCAGTTTGATCGAAACGCAGTGCATGATGGCCGTGCCAACACCTACTCATTGACAAAGAATGGTGTACGCCATAAACTAAAGCCCTTGAAGGATGCAGATGAAAAGGTATGTAACAATTCCAGAGTCTGTTTAGTTGAGGGGAGAGAGTTCCTAAACGGGTTGAAGCATGAACATTTATGTTATGCAATAATCCCTAGAGTTAGGGAGAAGGAATGCCAGGATACCCCAACGAAGTCCAAAATCTACTGGAGGAATTTCCAGATATTGTGTCAGACAATGTGCCTGAGGGTTTACCCCGATAAGGAAAATTAGCCATCATATAGACTTAGTACCGGGATCAAGCTTGCCAAATAAAGCCGCACACGGATGACGCCCGTAGAGACCGAGGAGTTAAATAGACAGGTCTAGGAATTGTTAGAAAAGGGATTGATTCAGGAAAGTTTGAGTCCATGCGCAGTACCTGCAGTGCTGGCGCCAAAGAAGGATGGGGAATGGAGGATGTGTACAGACTCACGGGCCATCAACAAAATCACTATTAAGTATAGGTTCCCGTTGCCAAGAATGGATGATATCATGGACTGTTTAAGTGGAGCTGAATACTTCACAAAGATTGACCTGAAAAGTGGCTATCATCAGATCCGTATCCGAGAGGGAGATGAATGGAAGACAACCTTCAAGACAAGAGAAGGCTTGTATGAATGGTTGGTCATGCCATTTGGGCTGTCCAATGCACCAAGTACTTTCATGCGGCTGATGAATGAAGTACTGAAGGAATTCCTGGGAAGGTTTGTAATTGTTTATTTAGATGATATCTTGATATTCAGCAGGACCCTGGGGGAACACCTGATGCACATCAAGAAGGTTTTTGAGAAGCTGCGGGAAGAGCAGTTGTTAATAAATCTGAAAAAGTGTAATTTTGTCAAAAAGGAGTTAGTATACCTGGGGTTTGTAATCTCAACAGAAGGCCTGAAAATGGACCCAGAGAAGGTAAGAGCCATCATTGAATGGCCTACCCCAAGAAGCACAACAAAAGTAAGATCCTTTCATGGTTTGGCCAGCTTTTACAGGAAGTTCATAAAGAACTTCAGCAGCATCTGTGCACCTCTCACGAAAACAATGAGGGGGGATAAAAAGGAGTTCAAGTGGACATCAGGGGCTGAAAGGAGCTTTGATGCATTGAAGAGAAAAGTTACAGAACAGCCTCGTGTTGGCACTTCCAGACTTTAACAAGGTATTTCAGGTGGACTGTGATGCCAGTGGCAGTGCAATAGGGGTTGTACTGAGTCAAGGGGGCAAACCAGTTGCTTATTTCAATGAGAAGCTAAATGACGCTCGAAAAAAGTATTCAGTTTATGACCAAGAATTTTATGCCATAGTTCAGGCTCTAAAAAAGTGGAGACACTATTTATTACCAAAGGAGTTTGTTCTATTTACTGACCATCAGGCTTTACAATACATTAACAGTCAGACAAAACTGAATCAAAGGCACATGAAATGGGTGGAGTTCCTCCAAAGTTATACCTTTGTGCTGAAGCACAGAAGTGGAAAGTCAAACAGAGTTGCAGATGCCTTGAGCAGAAGGCAGACCTTACTGATTAGACTGACAGTGGAGGTAGTGGGGTTTGAAGAACTGAAGGGTTTATACCCTACAGATCCGGATTTTGCAGAAGCCTGGAAGGCTTGCTTAACACCTGTTACGGTGGACCGAACAAAATGGTTGGATTTCCTAATCCAAGATGGAATGTTGTTCAAGGGAAGCAAATTATGCATTCCAAGGAGCTCTATGCGGGAGAACTTGATCAAAGAAAAGCACAGCGGAGGACTGGCTGGGCATTTTGGTCGGGATAAGACCATTGCACTGGTGGAGGAAAATTACTACTGGCCACAACTTCAGCAAGATGTGCGAAAGTTTGTGCAGAGTTGCAGAATATGCCAGATGGCAAAGGGTGCAAGGCAAAACACAGGACTGTACCAGCCATTACCTGTATCGGAGAGGCCATGGGAAGACATAAGCATGGATTTCATCCTTGGATTACCAAGGACACAAAGAGGAAATGACTCTGTATTTGTGGTGGTTGATCGATTCTCCAAAATGGCACATTTTATCCCCTTGCCAAAAGACCGGTGATGCGGTTCACATTACAGGGTTGTTCTTCAAGGAAGTGGTTAGACTTCACGGTCTGCCAAGAAGCATAGTTTCTGATAGAGATACCAAGTTTGTTGGATACTTTTGGAGAACTCTGTGGAAGAAGATGAAAACAGACATGAAATTCAGTTATGCATACCACCCACAGACTGACTGACAGACAGAGGTGGTGAACAGAAGCCTGGGTAATCTATTGAGGTGTTTGATAGCAGATCAGCCCAAGGGATGGGATTTAGTTTTACCGCAGGCAGAATTTGCGTACAACAGTTCAGTTAATAAAAGCACAGATAAATCTCCGTTCCAGATAATATATGGACACAGCCCGAGGAATGTGTCTGAACTGAGAAAGTTGGACAGGAAAGAAAAATGTAGTGCCGAGGCAGAAGAATTTGCAAAACATATGAAAAGTCTGCATGAAGAAGTAAGGAAACAAATTGTGAAGATGAATACTTAATATAAGGAGAGGGCGGACCAGAAGCGACGGTTCAAGGAGTTCAAGGTAGGAGATGAGGTCATGGTGCATCTCAGGAAGGAGAGATTTCCTGCCAAGACTTATAATAAATTGAAAATGAAAAGGTTTGGACCATGCATAATATTGGGAAGACGAGAGTCAGGAAATGCGTATGAAGTGGAATTGCCAAGTTGGCTTGATATTTCACCAATTTTTTAGATTTAGTGGAATATCATGAGGGAGAAGGTACAGAAATGCAAAGTCCAAAATTATGGCAAATTCCAGCATCTACTCCAAGCACAGATGAGGCCGAGGAAGTATTGGATACTCGTGAAGGCGAAGCACCGAGGAATAAACAGTATACTGAGTATTTGATCAAGTGGAAAAGCAGGCCTATTGAAGATGCAACTTGGGTGTCGAAGACGGAGGTTGACCACTTGGGTCTTCCCCCAACAAAATAGAAGTGAGGATCACTTCTAATCTACCCCGGGTGTCTGATGCAGGAGCATCCGGTGAGGGAAAAGCAATCTTGCATCCTCCAAATTCTTTTCTTAATTTTATTTATTCTCTGAGTACTTTGAATTTAGTGTGGTTCATATCCTTTCTCGCGGGGAAGCTTTGTAAAAGAAAAGGGAAGTTTCGAGGAAATTTTTATTGCAAAGGCAGAAGTTGGGCTGGGGTCGCGAAATCGCGACCCCAAGGCGTCGGCGAGAGCAAAGGCCAGTTTGGGTCGCGATATCGCGACGTTTGTTAACGACTTGAGCAGCGTTGGGTTTGCATCGCGATATCGCGACGTCGCGACGCCAGTTGGCAACTTGGGCAAAGGGGAGCTTCCGTCGCGATATCGCGACGTGTTATCAAATAAGCAAAAGCGATGCAGACTTGAAAGGGGGATGGTTTGGTCGCGATATCGCGACGTTACTTGCGAAAAGGGGAAGGGTTGACCATTGGGTCGCGATATCGCGACTAATATGAAGTCAAGTTTATGTGGACGTGTAGGCTGATGAGAAAGCAAGCGGTGGTGACACGTGGCCTCCACGTGTCTTAAGGTGACGCGGCCAGTTGAATACCAAGTTAGAGTAGACGCACGGTTGCCTCGAAGATTAAAGTTTAAAATTTACTACCGCGTGTATTAAAGATGGGGATGGCCTCCACAACAGTACAGAGCATGGACATTATGGGCGTAACAGAGACTGTGAAGGACAATCTGACCAAGGCGGCGTTTGCAGGACAGAGCATACCATTAATGGGGTTCTCATGGTGGGTCGGGTAGTGACCCATTTTATGACAAAAATTTGAAGTTCGACTGAGGGAGGGAAATTCGAATTTGAAAGTGGTTAGGCAGGGCATTGATGGCCTAGGGGGATCGGGGGCCCTGGTTAAAAGGAAACCCGAAATGCAGTAACGGGGGATGGTGAGTTCGGGATTGGGGGAAAGAAGTAGTGTGCCTGGACATTGTAACAGGGACTGTATTTTTTTTATTTCACTGAAATTTAATGAGAAGTTGTTCGCTGTAATCTCGACCTTGCCATCATTTAATTATAACTTTCATATAGGTTTCATTCTGCATGCATTTGAGTGTTTTTTTGTGCTTGCTTTGGTCAACAAAAGGATACTCTCTGAAAATGAGTTTCATTGAATTATATTATCTATTCACATTATTTATCATTTAAATTTTGAGTTTTCTTATTTTTTTACATATAAATTATTAAACAAAATTTAAAAATTATTTTATAATATATTTAAAAATTAAAAAAAAAAATTATTATAATATTTTAATTAGTAGTTAATTTTGTGTATGAATTTTCCATAACTTGCAAGTATTTATCAATTCATATAAATATAAAAACAAAGTTATCAAATAATTTTATAATAAATTAAATAATTAAAATATATATTATTATAATATTTTAATTAGTAGTTAATCCTGTATATGACTTTTGTACAACTTACAAGTGTTTATCAATTTATATAAATATAAAAACAAAGCTATCAAATAATTTTATAATAAATTAAATAATTAAAATATATATATTATTACAATATTTTAATTAGTAGTTAATCTTGTATATTACTTTTGTACAACTTACAAGTGTTTATCAATTTATATAAATATAAAAACAAAGCTATCAAATAATTTTATAATAAATTAAATAATTAAAATATATATATTATTACAATATTTTAATTAATAGTTAATCTTGTATATGACTTTTGTACAACTTACAAGTGTTTATCAATTCATATAAATATAAAAACAAAGCTATCAAATAATCCATATACATACATTAAAAAGGCTTATAAAAGAAAGGGAAAAAAACAAACACAGTGTATTTATGTAGGGAAATCCTTTTTAAAAAAAAATCATGGTTAAAACTTATAATATTTTGCTTTTAAGAGTTAGTGGATGGGTTGTCTGTCTAAAATATAATATTTTGTTTTTAAAGGTTAGGTGGATTGATAGTTATTTGTCTGGTGAAGCACTTGCCAAGAAAAGACTTAGGTTCAAACTTTGAGGGTATACATACTGCAAAGGTAATAGTTTAATCTAAATCCTTTGAGTGTGCATCGACGATATGAATCCTGACTAACCAATGGTCCCTCTCACGTCGGGTCAACAATATCTGCATGGTATAAGCTTGTTAGAAGCAATTCCTCTATTTTGAACTTTAAACCCTACCATTGATAATTTTAATAATGTGAATGTAACCAACTCCCTTATATAAAATATTTTATGTGTAGTTGGAAAAAGATTATGTGCATTTTAAAAGTAAATAGAATGCCTATGAGGGCCTCTTGAGGGCAACTCAAGACTTAATATTCTTTTCCCACTTTGCTTTCCTTCTATACCATGATTGATCTCTTGCTTTCTTGGTTTTCATGCTATGCTCAAACTCCTAGATGGAATCCCACTCTTTAGCTAAGGATTTTGATGTATCCAATGGTCTATGATAATGAAACAACACTTTTCTAATGATTTGGTGCTCTAATATTCAAATGCTATATATTTCCATTATTTTTTAAATGAGTTCCTTGGCAAACTACATACTGACAAAAGAGGCCTATGAACCACATTACAAGGATTTTCAATTGATAAAAGGATTGTTATGAGACGGATTCCATTAGTTGGGGTTTGCTTTCTTATCAATAAGAAAGGACTCTTGTGTAAATTGATTTTGCAATTAGTTTGGAGCCTATTAACATCTAAAAAAGGTGTAATAGACCTCAAAGTATTTTAAAATATATTTTTATTTATTGCATGATATTAATTATTTTAAAATATATTTTTATTTATTAAATGGTATTATAGTGTTTTGATGTAAGTTTGAAGATCAGTTAAAAATGGTACCAAGTAATAACTAGGGCTTTGATTCAAGTCCTTTAAGCTCACATGGAAGTTGCAATTAATAGTTATGATTTTTAAAAAACTAAAATGTCATTTTAACTTCATAAACTAATTTTATATTTATATATATATAATTCATTTCACTTTTAGTTTTTAGGTTAGGTCTATGAGTCAAGCATGGCTAATTAATGAGTATTTGGTCATTTATCTTTTGAAGGCCTATAGAAAATTTGTATGGCTCATGCTTTCTTAGAAGATGCTTCTCATACTTTAAATCGAATAGTTTTTCAAGAGATAATAGAACTCCTCCATTTGTTGGTCTTTAAGCTCATTCAATTAATATTATTGGTCTTTTTGTCAAGTTGTCCTAATTTTATATAATACAATTATGTTTTTTTATAGTAGAGATTGAAAATGAGTCATTAAATCCCCACATGATGATAGAACTTGCTTTTTATCCTTGTGATATATAATAACTTTTTAACCTTCGAGGACTAAGTGGATTGGTAAGTGTTTGTCTGTCCAAAAATTTATTAAGAAGACACCCAAGTTCAAACCTCAAGAGCAGCTTGTTTATAAAGGTAGTAGTTTGATCTAAATCCTCTCAGTGCACGTTAGACTGACGATGATGGTACGAACGCAATAGGTGGTCCCCTTCACATTGGGTCAATAATAACGATAGATATTTTGTAAATTGATATCTTGAATTCCTATTTAGCTCATAAAATTTAATAAAAAATTAGTTGGATTTATAATCCGTCGTATCGGTATCAGAGCACCCCGATCCAATGTGGGTTTGCTCCTATTTTTGATTTTGTGTTAGGCACCATATTGCCAATCTTGAATCCCTCCTTAAAGGAAATCTCTCGATGATGCAGAGAGATCATTGTTAAAATCCAACAGATCCAAGCTACTATGTTGGCAGAAGAAATGGCAGCAGAAGAAATGTTATTTGTTGAAGAAGGACGTGAAGATCCGTTTGAAAAAAGCTCCTTAAAGAAGTTGCAGATTTAGAAAAGGTAGAGGTTTTGATACCTCTATGCTAATAATAATATTATTCTTGCAGATCTAGACATGGAACAAAAACCTGAAAAAGATAACCCCCTTGAAGAAGTTGCAGATCTGTCTCATGAAAAACATGAAGACCCCATTGATGAGGTTGAAAATTCAAACAAAAAGGATTTAATACCTCCTGAAGATATTACTAGAAATATTGTTGTTGTCTTTGATAGAGATTTGAAATATGAAGACCTTGTTGCTCCTGTTGCTATGGTAAAGGCTACACCTCCAGATGTGCTATCCGTTGCTATTTTTTTTTGCCTTCGTAAGCACTCTACCTTCATTGTAGTCTCTTTTATCGCTGTTGCTAAATTTAATGTAGCCTCGCCCTCTTCCTTGACCACCTCCTTTTCCATTTTCAACCAATGAATGCGTTGCGCGTGTTCATATAAAAAAATGACCAGACAAGCCTTGGCACGAGAGGGTCACATCACTCCCTACCCCACGTGGTAGACCCACACAAGCACTTTGCATGTGTGTCATGCAACCTTGCCATGTGTAGGTTGTGCAGGCTTGCGCACACCATGCAAAGGCACCACGCCCAGTGCACGCCAACACACTTGCCATGCACATTATAGGGCATGCATGCCCTACACACCATGATGCATAGTCAGCTTTGATTGTGTATTTTTTTGGCTAAATAAAATAATAATAATAAAATATTCATATTAATTAACCACACAATCAAATAAATTTTTTTGCACCCTTACCTTCAGGCTAAAGGATCCATGCCCGGAAGGGGGATGCGAAAAGGATGGAACAATACCTCGGACGAAGAGGCCCTTTGAAGGTCGTGCCTCTCGGGGGAGAGGTATAAAGGTGAATTTTTGACGGATAGTGGGGTTCACCAGGAAACTTTGAGTGGCAGTTTCCATGCCTAGGTTGAGAATGGGTTTGATTTGTTCATTTTATGTTCAATTATTCATATAAACTGTAAAAGGTTTAAAATATTCATATTAGTTTACTCTATTAATATTAATTAAAAAATATAATTAATTAATTAATTATTATTATTATTATAGTATGCTTTCAAGCGGCATAAAAGGTTTAAAATGATTGTGGCGTGGTGGTTATAGGGTAAACTGTACGAAGATCTATGTGGCGACTTCTAGGGCGGACATCGCAGAATGTTATGGTGACCATAAAAGTTGGACAACCTACTCGGATTCATGGCGGCTATCGATTCCACCATGTAAATTCAAAAAAAATATTATTTATTTATTTTTTTGATTGGTTATTGTGAGAAACCCCTATGACCGACGTACAGGGTTGAGCAGTCTCCTTCCAATCATGACCCCTCGTAAAGTCGAGAGCTATACTTATCAATAGGGAATTTAACACAAAGGCACCATACACCCACCCCCCACACACTCACCCATGCCACGGGTTGAACCTTGGACCTCCCAAAGAAGAGCCAAAGCCCGAACCGTTGTGCTGCAACCCCATGTGCAAAAAAATAAATTATTATTATTATTATTTCACATTTTTTAAATTTATTAATTACTTTAAAATAATTAATCAATTTTTCAAAACTTTATAATAAGGTGCATTTAGTTCTCTTTTGGAATTTTGGTGTTGCACTTGGATCTATCCAATTGTATGCTTTCAAGCATTTGTAAGCCTACAAACATAAAATATTGTAATCTCGAGGCATTTTCAATTGTACTCGACATTCCTTAGTTTTCTCCCACTTTTGTTTTTTTGTAAAAGCATTGAAGTCCAACGCTTCTATGGTGGAGAGGGATGATAAGGATCTGAAAAGCATAGGATTTTAGTTTACTTTTCTAAAGTCTTACAGTTAGATTTTTAATAAAATTTAGAGATTGTAATTGTCGACAATTGTTAGGTTGTCGATAGATATTTGTAAATTGAAATCTTGAATAGTTATTTAGTTGGTAAAATTTAATAAAAATTTAGTTGAATTTATAATCCTTCGCATAAAGGGACATCCAAGTTCAGAGTGTTGTTCTCAATTCATTTAAATGAGGTATGATTGACAATATCTTATTAGTTTAAACATCTTACCTTTCTCATGGGTCTTTTTTTATTAGGGTAAAAATGGGATTTTGAAAAGGCCCGAACCCTTTTACTACACAAAGTTAGCCCATCAATTACACAGTTGCCAAGGGAAAATAGCCAAAGATCCCCTGGACGCAAGACAAACAATATCCATCCTAGACCCAAAATAGCTGCAGTACTCCATCATGAAATTTTCTAAGTCCTCATGGACCATCCCAGGGGGGATCCATCTTGTATCCTCTTCTTTAATGGCACTGAAAGCACGAGATTTCGGGCAAAGGAAACACTAGCTATGCAAAATAAGACGAAAATGTAACGCTTTGATCCTATGCACTAAAACAGAGAAAGGAGACAACTTGGAAACGAAAGACAAGATGTAAAGAAATCACAGCCCTCTTTATTCAAATATCTTATCCTCGGTTACATAGACATCTCCTCCCCTTTTGGGGATAGGAGCATTAAATTTGTCTTCATTACAATGTGTGACCTAGTCTTCCTCTTCCCGCATGCCCACGATTGCAATGGGCGGGCCAAGATGCTGTCGTCGCTGATGTGGATAAGTTCTTCACCTCTGATTGCTTTTCCTGCAATCAAAGAAACAATAAAAATGTCAGTAGCACCTCTCTGCAAAGGAAAGGGGTTCGTTCTCTAAAATCAACGAAATATGCATGTAAACATCTACCTGAAACAGTAAATACGATGAGTCCAAATGGCTTGAAAACTTGACAGAAGACATAAAATGTTACCAAAAGGCCATTGCCCCTGAGACAGCCGGCCAATCTGCCTTTACCTGGTAATCGTCCCTGGTAAGGAGATTGCTACTGTTAATCGTCCCCCGAAAGGACGATTGCTGCTGTTAATCGTCCCCTGCAGGGACGATTGATACTGTGTTGAAGAAGCCGACCTGCCGTTGCTCCAATGTCGATTCTCGAGACCTGCAAAATGCCCCGCAAACAAGGGGGTTATGTAATTGGGGCCATTTTGGGACGACCCAGATGGTCGGATTCTCCCAATTTGGCCTCCATCACCGAGAAATTGGATGTTGTTACCTGCAAGTCAGTGGGACAACCAAAATAACAAAAGCATGATAATATTCGATGAAAACCTTTTGAAATCAAGATTTAAGATTCTGAACTATTGAACAGTAGAGAATAACATGGAATATGAACAAATGACAGAAAATGAACTACAACTAAATCCAAAAGGTGCGGGGTGCCCAAGTGGGCAGCCCACCGATGGAACTTAATTTTGGCACCAATCCACTTGGGATGGGCCCAAAATCTCTTAGGAGTGGGGGGTCGGTGAATTGGTTGGTTCGGGTGTCCATGTGTTGGATTTGGGTCAGGTTCGAGCTTCCAAAGGCCACCCAACAACCTCCCTTGCAAAAGAGATTGGTGGATGTGGGAAGGTGAACCAAAAGGGATGCAAGTGGGTCTTCAACTCGGCAGCACTTCGTTGCTTGAAAACTCCTTCAACCTGTCTATTTGGGTGAGAAAAGTCTCACCTTTTATAGACCCACGGGGTCTCCTTTGGGAAGGAAGCACAAACGCCATGTGTTGGTCATAGGCGCCATGTGGCAGTCATGTCTCCTCATGAGGGAGGGGAGTCCTCCATTGACTTGTGTTTTCATAATTGCTTCTTGTGACGAGTCCTCTAACGGCCCTTTTGTCCACCTACACATGCGTGCAAGGCAAGAGTCATCAACTGACTGTTCTGGGCTGCCACTTGGCGTCGTTTGTCATTTTGCCCGTTAAACTTGGTAATCGTCCCTGGGTGGGACGATTACAACAATCGTCCCTGGGTGAGACGATTGCAAGTTAGTAATCGTCCCTGGGTGAGACGAGTACTGGGCAAAGTGTCTAAATGTACCAAATTGCTTCCTGACCTTAAAAAATTGCTATGGAAGTGGTTAGGACCACTGTTTGACCTCTGAGGGCTGCCACGGGGGCTGTGTTTGTCAAAGCGATCGGTGTTTGCGAGTCACATAATCGGATTGGTGCTGTTTTGGTGTCTACGGATGCCCCTTTTTGGGAAGCAACTGCGGGTGACGTGAGTCTTGAGCAAAAATAGATAACCAAAGCACTAATGATTAGGGTTTCTTGGTAACCTAACCAACTTTTGATGCCCCAAGTATGGAAAGGGCATGCATTCTTGAATCCTTGCTTCTGACGAGCTAAGGAATTTGATTTCAAGTGTTAACTTGTTTTGGTGAGGTGTGACTTGAACTTAGACATTGATCAGTCATGAATAGGCGAAGGGCGTTTTTACCTCAAGGGAACCTTGTATTCATGATTCACAAAAAGCCAAGTGTTTGATTGATTTGATTGTTGCTTGTTTACTACCCCAAGCAGGAGCGTGATTGTCTTTGTCAATGATTCTTTGAATGCATGTCGTTTTCCTTAATTGGGTGTGTGATTGTTGGTTGGTGACTAAGTGTGACTACCCCCTCAAGCGACGAATCGATGAGGGAATGACCTTTGTGAGAGAAGCGACGAGTCGCTTGACCCAAGATGACTTGTGCAAGGGTGCCTTTAGAGGGTTTACCGTTAAGCGTGTGCAATTTTTCCAACATATGGACCTGTTTTTGGTGGGTGTTAACCCTTTTGGTGATGCCGTAATGAGGTGAAATCATCGAAAACCTAACTTCCCGTGGAGCGGTCTAGCTATTGTAGCTTTCTTGGGGAAGTAGGAGAGCGATAATTTGGACCTCGACATCGATTTTCTTTGCCAAGAGGTTAAGTGCGAGAGCACTTGTGTCTGGCAATGTTTATTGCTATGTTTTTGTGTTACTTTTTTGTGATGTTTTTGTTGTTTTGTGACACCATTTGGGGATTTAATTGTCTGAAATCCGTTTTCCCGTGGAGCGGTCCGGCTATGGTAGCCTTCTTAGGGAGTAGGATAGTGACAATGTAAACCTCGATATCAGTTTTGCTCTGCCAAGAGGTTAAGTGCAAGGGCACTTGTGTCTGGCAATGTTTATTGCTTTTTGTTTTTGTGTTGCATTTATTTGTTGTTTTTGTTGTTTTGATATTCTTTGATCTTGTGCATGATGGTTGATGAATATGGATGTCTTATGTTGATTTATTTTGATGGATGCATATTGTATGATGACTGCAAATGTTTTTGATTTATATGTGATATGCAGAGATGAAATGGATGAATGGGATTTGTGATGTTTGGCTATGGCACCATAGATTGTTTAGAACTCTGTTATTTTGTTTTTAGGCGATTGTTGTGATGCATGAATTTGTATGTATACATGTGGTTTTCCCTTTTTTTTTTTTTTTTTTGTATTTTCTGATGGTATTGCTAAGACGAAAAGTAGCGCAGTTGGTTTAGAAATGTAACTAAGTTTTTCTGAGACTCAGACAGTTCTAGCTCTCTAGCCACGACTGTACTTTATCTTACATGATTTTTGAACAAGGTATGAATCAGACCTATTTTTGACCAAGCTATTTCACATCCCTGTGTGTGCCATTGAGTTCATTTATGTGGTATTTATCAGGATACCGCCAGTGCCAGATGGGCTTTCAACCGAACCTGTATCGAGGATCACCTAACTAGCTCCACTAACTCCTTTGTTATGTTTAGTTAGATTAATCCGCGATGTTTTCTAGGATGTCATAAGCTAGCTTATCCACATGCAAACATTGATCTATACGCAAGTTAATGTGACAGATATATCATCATGCGAGAAGACCTTTAGAATGCTGAGAGTTCTAGGGATTCAAGTTCAACTCCCTTCTTTTCTTCAATTGTAATAGGATACTTGCTCGTTTGTAGTGATAAGATCACTATTTATTTTGATTTTTTTTCTTTCGAGCAAGGGATTGGAGTGATAAAAATCACTGTTTCTTAGTGCATTTTGATGTGTGCACTGTAGGATGTCAAATCTTGATGTTTTGACGTTTTGCAGATTTTTTTTTGATTTTTTTTTTTTTGCAACTATTGAGATTAGGGATTTTTGGGAATTGGGTAGGGGTGATGCTTGTCCTTTTGCCAACTCTCAGCATTCTTTGGGTCATCCGCATAGGGGGATGAGCAAGATAACCATTTCGCTTATGGTAACCTAGATTACTTTGCAGTTCATATTTCTTTTACATAACTCTGGAATTGTTAATGTGTTTAGTTTGTGTTGGGATGTTACGTATCAAGGTGTTTTTCAAGTATGACTCTACCTTCGTAAAATCTGTTCGACTTGATACATTACATGGCTAAAGAGGAAAATTTTGGCTAAACTTTGAAAACTCGTGATACATTAATAGACCACTGACTCTAGTGTGGTGGAAGCAATGCATGGTGTGTCCGTTGTTTTTATGAAATGGAACAGTGGGGAACAAGATGGACTGTATGAATGCAATGCTTAATGCGACTACATATTTTTGTATTTTTGATGAATTGAGTTTGGCGAATATGAAGATGAGATGTGAGAAAACTCTCAATTGATGAATTTGAGAATGCGTAGAAATGAGATGCAAATTTTTGTTGTTTTTGATGTATTTTTGTTGGGTTTTGACCAAGTGATTGCGATAATCCTTGGAGCTTTTTGGATTGACCAAGAGATTGCGATAATCCTTGGAGATTTTTGGATTTGACCAAGAGATTGCGATAATTCTTGGAGCTTTTGGGGTGACCAAGTGATTGCGATAATCCTTGGAGCTTTTTTTGGGTGACCAAGAGATTGCGATAATCCTTGGAGCTTTTGGGGTGACCAAGTGATTGCGATAATCCTTAGAGCTTTTTTTGGTTGACCAAGAGATTGTGATAATCCTTGGAGTTTTTTGTATTTGACCAAGAGATTGCGATAATCCTTGGAGCTTTTTTTTTTTTTGGTATATGGCTTTCTTAGATATGAAATGGTCGCAAATGACTGATATTCAAGGGTTCTGTTTCCTTGATACCGTCAAGAGAAGCTAGCCTGTACGTTCCCTGTCCTATTTTGCTATCAATGACATAAGGACCTAACCAATTTGCCACGAATTTGTCCCTCAAATGGGACGGAAAATTAGAGTTTTGTTGGTTTTCCTTCAGAACCAAATCATCAACCCGAAAGTCTCTTAGGTGAACTTTCATGTTGTACGCTCTCTTAAGCCGCTCTTGATAGATACGTAAGTGCTCAAGAGCATTAACGCGTCGTTCGTCAAGCAACGTAAGTTGGTCTAATCGGGCCTGCCGCGCAGTGTCATCATCGATGAATTCCTGCATTGATATGCAGAGGGAAGGAATTTCTAACTTGAGAGGCATTACTACCTCTCAGCCATACACTAGTGAAAACGGAGTTGCCCCAGTTAGCATTTGAATGCTAGTGCGATAAGCCCAAAGTGCAATGGGATTTGTATGTGCCAATCCTTATGACTGTATGCGACGGTCTTTTTAAGGATGGCAACTAGTGTCTTGTTTGATGCCTCTGCTTGCCCATTTGCTTGCGGATAATAGGGTGTTGAAAAGTTGTGCTAAATTTTGTACTTTATGGTCAAAGCACGCACGTCTTTGTTCTTGAATGATGGCCCATTATCCGAGATTATTTTGGATGGAATACCAAAACGACATATGATGTAATGCAAAATGAACTCCGCAATGCGGGGTCCTGTCGTAGAGGTTAACGGAATTGCTTCCACCCATTTGGTAAAGTATTCTATGGCCGTTATGATAAACGTGTGACGGCCTGACGATGCAGGGGAGATCTTTTCGATTAGATCGAGGCCCCACTGCAAAAATGGCCAAGCAGACTGGACTGTCTGTAAGGCCTGGGAAGGTACGTGCATCAGATTGGCATGATGTTGACACTTTACGCACTTCTTGACATACTCGCAAAAATCTTGCTCTAAAGATGGCCAATAATAGCCCATGCGAAGAATGCGCTTTGCAATGGCCATACCACTAAAGTGGCCGCTACATGTACCGTCATGCGCTTGGGCGATTGCCCAGGTGGACTCTTGCTGGTCCAAGCAACGAAGGAGAATTCCGTCATAGCTGCGACGATACAAAATGTCTCCTATCAAGACATATTTTGCCGCTTTCTGTTTGAATGTCCATTTTGCGGCGTGTGTCAATCCAAAGGGAATATTACCTAATTTGAGGTAATCTCTTATGGGTAAATACCAGTCCTGTTGATCAGAAACCTCGATAGTATGAACAACCAATCCCTTTTGAAGTTATTCCCTAACAAATGCTGAATGGGATAGAAATTGTAAGAATAGTGTTGTGTTGCTATTAATGGGAGTGGGGGAAAACAAAGACCCCCAGTTGGCACGTTTCAAACAGTCTCGGATTCGAAAGAACTTATCCGAAGATGGTTCGATCTAGATCATGTGGATTCTTGGTGTCAAGTCTGAGCTTGTACGCTCCATCACGGATTGCGATAATGTTTTGACTTGAATAGTTGTCATGTCACCGGAAAGGTCTTGCGGGATTAGTGACCCCAAGGAGGCCATTGTGTTCGCAAAACGATTCGATGATCGAGGAAGTGCCTCGATGTCATACCACTCAAGTTTTGTCAAGAATTTATCCACGAGGGCTTTATAGGCCTTCAGAACTGGGCATTTGCATTGATATACCCCTTTGACTTGATTGACGATTAACAACGAATCGCCAAAGATGTTCAGTCTTTTGATGTTCATGGCGATTGTTGTTTGAAGACCTAGGAGCAAGGCTTCATCTTCTGCATTATTTTTGGTGCACTGGAAATTTAATTTAAATGACAGGGGCATTGGAGCGCCCTGCGGTGTGAAGAATACAATTCCTGCGCCACCACCTTGCTCGCATTTAGAACCATCGAAAAATAAGGTTATGTCGACTGAGACTCGGGCTCTTCGAATCTGGCGATTCTGAGACATGGAAGACCTCATCATCGGGTAGTTCTATGACTAGAGGCTGATCGTCTTCAAGAGGAGCCTCTGCTAGTTGATCGGCTATGACTTGTCCTTTTATAGATTTTTGCCCAATAAACTCAATGTCAAATTCCGTCAACAACATGATCCATTTCGTCGTGCGACTACTATGATAAGTACGACTCATCATGTATCGCAATGGATTCTCCTTAGACACAACATACGTAGTGTTGCTCAAGCATGTAGTGACATAGCCTTTTGGTAGAAAACACCACTGCCAGCGAGTTTTTCAACGTATGCATAGTTAAGTTCGTAATCGACCGAGGTGCGGCTAAGATAGTACGTAGCCTGTTCTTTGTGATGTTCATTCTTTTGGGCTAGCATGGCGCCCAGTGCCACCTCAGTGGCTGAGATGTATAAGTAGAACGGCACTCCTGGTCTAGGTGGTGCCAGTATTGGCGACGAAGCCAAGTATTGTTTGATTTCGTCAAAGGCTGACTGGCACTCGTCATCCCAATGAAATGTGACCCCCTTGTGTAATAGTTTGTTCATTGGTCGGCATTTGTGAGATAATTGCGCTATGAAGCGTTTAATCGATGCGACCTTTCCTTGCGGACTTCTTAGCTGCTTGATAGTGGTTGGGGGAGCCATTTCAAGGATTGCCTTGACTTTGTTTGGGTCCACTTCGATGCCTCTCCTTGAGACTATAAAATCCAAGAGTTTTCCGGATGTGACGCCGAACACGCACTTCTTGGGATTCGGTCGACCTTATGCTCTATGAGGCGATCGAGAATCTTGCTTAAGTCACCGAGATGGTCCGAGCGCAAGAGAGATTTGGCTAACAAATCATCCATGTAATCTTCCAAAGTTTTGTGCATGTAATCGTGGAAGATATACGTCATAGCACGTTGGTATGTAGCGCCAACATTTTTAAGGCCAAAAGGCATGACCTTATAGCAAAATGTCCCCCAAGGCGTTGTGAATGCCGTTTTGAGTTGGTCTTCAGGATTGATACGAATTTGATTGTATCCTGAGAAACCGTCCATTAAGGAGAGCATTTCGTGACCCTGTCGTAGCGTCTACCAATGCGTCGATGCTTGGCAAGGGGAAATCATCCTTAGGACTCGCTTTGTTTAGGTCTCGAAAATCGGTGCATATGCGAATCCTCCCGTCGAGCTTCTTGACGGGAACCATGTTGGACTGACCATGGCGGATAATCCACGCAGATGACAAATTGTGCATCCAACGACTTTTGCAATTCGTCTTTGACCATCAAGGCCACTGTTGGGTGCATCTTTCTTAGTTTTTGCTTTACAAGCTTGATTGTCAGATCAAGCATTAAATTGTGCATGAATAGCTGCGGGTCTAGTCCTGGCATATCCTTGTACGACCATGCAAAAACCTTCTTCTTTTCTTTAAGAAGGGCAATGTAATCGGCTTGCTCTTCAGGGGAAAGACTTACCCCCAGCTTGAGAATCCATGGATTCATTGGATCTGTGCCGATGTCTACGTCAGTCGTCTCCTCGACTGACATGTGGGATCCGTCCTCCAACTGATGTGGAGTTGGGATCAAATGGATATCATCGACTGAGTTAAGATCTACGTTTGGAACCTCGGGTTCCTCTTCAGCTTGAAAAATATCCTGAGTTGTCCTTGGGGCAAAATGAAGCATTTCACCGAAAGGCCAGTACTCTGCTGGTGATAACGATGAATTGACGTGATCCCAGTCGATGGCATCCATGTCTAGATGCAATGGCTGTGATGGATCGATCGTATTGCGGATGGGTGCGGTCAAATCAATGGAGATCATGTGGATGGAATGAATTTGGTCTCCAGAACCGCGGGTGTGATGACTTGATTCTTTTAGCCGTTCCCTATATTTTGGATCTGGCTCTACGGGAACGGGCACGAATGGATCCTCTCTAGGTGCAAACTCATCTCTATGTGCGAAAAGGAAGGCGGGGTCTTCCCTCGATACTATTGTCCTGATGGGATCTCGAGGTGGACGATGCTCATCTTGAATTTGGAGCCATAGGTCTAACACTTGGTCCCACCTCGCTGGGTCTACGTGCCATTCATGCCCTAGTAGGATGCCCATTTGTCCCATTAGATCTTCATGCGTTAAAGCACGATGATGCCGTCGTGCGTGTCTAAGATAGTCCATCTCAGTCTCGTATTCTGACTCACTTTCATAGATCCAAAATTGTTCATCCTCTTCAGCATTTGTTGCTTGTGACGTTGAGGACTCTTCTTGTTCCAATAAGTTAATCCAGTCCCATTGTGGTTGTTCCACTCTTGGTGGAGGGACTCGATTCTCTTGACATTGTGTCGTTTCATCCGGAATCTCTAGGGGAAACAACTTCAAAAAAATGTCCGAAAGCCGTTGTTGTTCTCTTTGAGGATTGCTCTCTGAACTTTCACCTCTCTCTAGCAAAGGAGAGGGATTATTGCTATTTGCAGGGGTGTTTGTAGACCATGGGAGGTAGTCTCCCAATGTGTATTCTGTATTCGGATTGGCATAAGGACCTAATGCCAATCCCCCCTTATTGCCTATTTCTAGGCCTTGCATATTTTCAACCAAGATGTCTAAGGGCAAGGGGTGGTTGAACCCCACTCTTGACTTGTCGTATGGCATCTGATATCTTGGTTGGCAAAGGATTCACGTCCCTTGCTCATATCTGCCTAGCCCATACCCATGCCAATTGCATTGTTCGAGATATTTTAGGGCAAATTTTGGGTTCGACAGATAATTGATGTTTTCGACAAAAGGCTCTTCATATGTTTCCTTTTGTTCGCATGGTTCAGAACCATGATCAAGGCCCCCATAAACAAAATTCGTCTGGTTGGGAGGGTAGCCTAGTGGAACAATTGTCCCTATGGGAAGGCGAGGTCTTCCCATGTCCTGCACTGACTCCAATGTGGGGGTTGCCACAATGTTTTGCACTAAGTACTCCCCCAGGCCTGTCTCGGCCATCTCAACAGTGATTGTTGATGATTGGGTAGGAGGAAACGGTAGTCCTTCCCGAGTCCATTCCATGTTTGGTTGTTCAGGAGTCTTGGTTTGTGTTGTGTTGGGTGTTTCCTCTGTTGATATCATTGAAATCGTGGGTAACCCCTCTTCTAGAGGCTTAACCTCTTCCATGATTTGCTTTCCCTTGTCCTTCTATTGGGCCACGATAGGTGGCGTTGATGATGAAGGAGTAGGTGATGAAGTCTCACCTGGATGGGATTTTGCCTTGTTGGCCACTAGTGGTACCTGCGGTATCGGACCCTGTTTAGATGGATTTAATTGAAAATCCAAATGCGTTGATGGGAGGGTCGATTGAGGTATGAATTGTACCGCATTGCAATACTTGAAGGGCTCTAAGTCCATTGGGACTACATGTATTTGCCCTTCATAAGCATACTTCAAGCATCGGTGTGCGATCGAGGGGACACACTTCATGTCCCCCGATCCAAGGCCGCCCTAGCAAGTATATTATAAGCCATTTTGCCTTCCAGCACATGGCACAAGTGTGGGTATTGAATTTTGTCCTACCTGGACTGGCAGAACAACTATGCCGACTGTCGAGCAAATTGCATCATTAAAAGCTCGTAGTGTGTACGTGGAAGCGGTGATGTGAGAGGCTGGCAATTTTAAATGTTTTAACGCTGCAGTGGTTATAATGTTACTGGACGAGCCAGTATCTATCAGCACTCTCTTGTACGAGATCCCGTTGACCCGCGCGATAACGTGCAAGGGTGGATCCGCCATGTCATTTGATATCGTTTTGACCTCGTCTTCTCTGAATGTGATGACGGTCTCCATACATTGTTTCACATGTCCCACGAAGGAGTTGAAAGAATTTACTTCATGGGGTTGTACTTCAATGGCTTTTAAAATGTCCATAAGAGCTTCTCTATGGGGAGCTGATTGTTGGATAAGCTCGTAGATGGACAGCCTAGCCGACCTCGGGTCTAGGCGGAGGCAACTGCGTTGGGCGTTGTTGAGGCTGCGATGTCGACGAAACTTCCCTCGCAGCTACCTCGGGGGCAACTGCTGGGTATCTTCTGTTCCTTGTTACAATGCTAATCATTCCCACCAATCCTTGCGTGGGAAGATCTTGTCGCACCTCGTTAATCTGGAGCGGTTTTGTTTGTGCCTCGTGGGTACGCAAGGGGTCCTTGAATACCCCCATTTGTTGGTTGTTTGGTGCGATGGGGTTGTCCATGACCAATGTGCTATTATCGATCAAATCTTGGACTAGTTCTTTGAATTTCCAGCACCCATTCAGGTCATGTCCTCTGCGCCCATGGAATCTACAATACAATTCCTCCCTATACCCCCTAGGCTTGGGAATGTTAGGGTCAAAAATTTGGATTTCTGGCAGAGTAACTAAATTTGCCGTTGATAAGCGGTCAAATAAGGAGTCCCTAGACTCAGCATACGGGGTGAATTGTCGCCTAGGGCGACGCTGCTGATACTGCTCCTGTCTTCTGTTATCTCTTTCGTAAGTAGGAGGCACTGCCTGGTAATTAGCCCTTTGGGGCTGCGTCTCTTGCACAGGCATGGGAACATTTATTGCAACTTGATTGACTGCAGCGTGTTGTGGTTGCGTTGTCCCGGTTTTAGTGGTTTTGTTCCACTCTTTCTTCTTAGGCTTGGCAATTGCGCCTTCGCATATCTTAATCTCTTCTATAAGTCTGGCTTGGGCCAAAGCTTCTTCTAGGCTGTCGTATTGTCGTAGCAACAATAGACCAGAGATTGATTTTAAGCAACTTTTTGCAAACATTTGCATGAGATACGACATGGGAGGACGGTAGGGTAACTTAGAAAACAAAGCTCTCCATCGGTTCCCATACGCTGCCATTGTTTCCTCCTCAAATTGTTTAAGGCTAGCAAGATCACTAAGTGATGCCTTCTTCCTTGTATTGAAGGCGAAGCGTTCAAGAAATGCATCTACTAGCTGATCTAAGCTACTTATGCTGTGTTTGGGCAGTTGTGTGAACCAATCTGAGGTAGGGCCTGTGAATGTGGTTATGAATTTTCTAAGCAGCAACACGTCATTATCTTGGATTGCGAAGCACTGGCTTAGAAATCTTGTAACGTGCTCTTGTGCGTCCTCCTCACCTTTAAAACCGCCAATTGAGGCAACTTGAAGTGTTCGGGGTAAAGAGGTGTAGGCACTGAGGGATGCACCGGATTACTACGGAGTAGACGTAATGTGGGTTTTTGATGCCCAGCAGCTTTTGTCTCCATAGACTCCAAACGCTCCAATAGCGCTTGGTATGCATCGGAAGATTTTATTTCTTCCTCTCTTGCTTGCTCCCGTTGTACGTTATGATAAACTGGGGGCCTATGGAGGGGTGGTCGAATGGCAGCCCTCCTGCCTTGATGGAGAGTTTCAACATGTTCTATCTCTGGTTCGTACTCCTCATAAAATTCTTGAGGAGTTTCTGGGTGAAACCTCTGACCTTGATCGAGTCCCCACTGAAGGTACCCATCATCATTTCGAGGAGTAGCCTCCCTCTCATGTCTATGAGGTCTCGGAGGCAAAGCTTGACGAGGTCGTGGAGACCCGTCCTACGTTAAAGGGTTATGCCTCTCATGTTGTTCGGCTCTTTAGACGTGAGGGGTTGGCCCTATCTCAAGTATTTCATATTGTAACTCATCCGCTTCACGTTGCATGTGTTCTTTATCCAAGCGGTATTGATACTCTATCTCTTGCTGACTTTGTTTAAGCCGCATGATTTGGGCTTGACGGGTGGTATATCCGGCGACAACAGGGTCAATTTGATCTACCCTATTTTGTTCAGAAGGTTCAAATGTTCCTCCTATGGGTTTACCTCGGTTTTGATGCTCTAAAATCTCAAGGGGTCGCTTCCCTCTGTCAAGGTAGGCGGTATGTGCTCGAGGTTCTGGCCTCAAGGGGTGATTATGATATCCGGTTGGTGCAGAAGCATAAGGTTCCCACTTTGTATGTTGTTGTCCTTGAGGAATGCGATGATCTTCCTCATATTCTCTCTCATAGGTGCATAAGGGGCAGGCGGAGTTAGGTCGCCCTGTGTAAGGAGCCCTACGCTCCGGATTTGGTCTCTCTCGTTCCGATGAGAGGTAAAGAAGGGACGCCATATCCACGTTGTCCCTCCAAATGGACAGTGTGCCCCGTTAGCGCTTCATCGCGCTGCGGCCACTCATGTCTAGCTTGAGAGGGCAATTCTCTGTTTACATTAAGGTCTGCATGTAGGGCATCTTTTCGAGAGGGGCTGCTTTGAATGGGCATACCCCATCGAGGATTTTGAATTGGATTCTTTTGTAGGTTAGACCGATAAGGCGGTATGACCAAATCCTCAGGACTGAAGAGAAGGCGACTTGTGCCTGCTTCTTGTGTACCTTTCGAAGCTGCTGCCCTTGATTGGGCTTGGCTACGGGTGTACACCATTGCGGTGCGTCCACACTATCTAAGTAGATTTTTATCTTGTTTTTAATGATTTTTTTTTTTTTTGTCTACACTAAACAGAATTAAACACACACATTCACAAAACCGTGATTATATCTTTTAAGGATTCTTGGTGTGCCCTAGACTGGTTTAGTGCATTTTGGTGTTTTGTTTTGTTTTTGTAGGTTTTGTAGAACGTTTAAATGCATCATGTAGGCTCTTATAACTCCCAAAAGGTCGCCCCTTCAATATACCGACAGAGCCGATATACCAACCTCTCTATATACCCGCCCTTACGAGAGGGAGACTATAGGTACGTGAGAGCATAAGGTACGTGGTACGTAGGCGGTACGGAAGGGGGATTGTCCTGTTAATGGCACCTACCATAGAAAACTTATCACCCCAGCTACGCTCGGTCTGTCTTCATCAGGATTTACGCCTAACAACAGTTGACAATCAGGAAATGTATGCAAATCAAGCCAAGGTGGTGATTAAATCCACCAATGGTCTTGATCAAGGGCTGGGGTCTTACGACCAGCTCCTTGGTTTAAAATTGTTTCATGGAGTGTGTGAGGTTCATTTTATCCAACGAAAATGAAACATGCATGAATGAATTTTCCTAAGCAATGCAAGCTAAAAATGAAAACAGTCAAAGAAACAGAAACAAAAATAGAAAATTTCAATAGAGATGATGAAAATCCCTACCTCTTCTCTGCCTGCTCCAGTTGCCTCTGAATTTTTGCTCTGAAAAGTTGCAGACAGAAAATCGTCCCTTGGTGAGACGATTAACAGAACAGAAATCATCCCTTGCAGAGACGATTTTACAATCGTCCCAGGGTGAGACGATTGACAGAACAGAAATCGTCCCTTGCAGAGACGATTTTACAATCGTCCCAGGGTGAGACGATTTCTAGAACAGAAATCGTCCCTTGCAGAGACGATTAACAGTCTGCAAAAAAAAAAAATGTACCTGTCAAGCACAAACACAAAAATTCAATCAGTTTTTATGATTTTAAAATAGGGGACAGGGTCCCACCGTGATCGCCACTGAAAGCATGAGATTCCGGGCAAAGGAAACACTAGCTATGCAACATAAGACGAAAATGTAACGCTTTGATCCTATGCACTAAAACAGAGAAAGGAGACAACTTGGAAACGAAAGACAAGATGTAAAGAAATCATAGCCCTCTTTATTCAAATATCTTATCCTCGGTTACATAGACATCTCCTCCCCTTTTGGGGATAGGAGCGTTAAATTTGTCTTCATTACAATGTGTGACCTAGTCTTCCTCTTCCCGCGTGCCCACGATTGCAATGGGCAGGCCAAGATGCTGCCGTCGCTGATGTGGATAATTTCTTCACCTCTGATTGCTTTTCCTGCAATCAAAGAAACAATAAAAATGTCGTAGCACTCTGCTGCAAAGGAAAGGGGTTCGTTCTCTAAAATCAACGAAATATGCATGTAAACATCTGCCTGAAACAGTAAATACGGTGAGTCCAAATGGCTTGAAAACTTGACAGAAGACAGAAAATGTTACCAAAAGGCCATTGCCCCTGAGACAGCCGACAAATCTGCATTTACCTGGTAATCATCCCTGGTAAGGATGATTGCTACTGTTAATCATCCCCGGAAGGACGATTGCTGTTGTTAATCGTCCCCTGCAGGGACGATTGATACTGTGTTGAAGAAGCCGACCTGTCGTTGCTCCAATGTCGATTCTCGAGACCTGCAAAATGCTTGCAAACAAGGGGGTTATATAATTGGGGCCATTTTGGGACGACCCAGATGGTCGGATTCTCCCAATTTGGCCTCCATCATCGAGAAATTGGACGTTGTTACCTGCAAGTCAGTGGGACAACCAAAATAACAAAAGCATGATAATATTCGATGAAAACATTTTGAAATCAAGATTTAAGATTCTGAACTATTGAACAGAAGAGAATAACATGGAATATGAACAAATGACAAAAAAGGAACTACAACTAAATCCAAAAGGTGCGGGGTGCCCAAGTGGGCAGCCCACCGATGGAACTTAATTTTGGCACCAATCCACTTGGGATGGGCCCAAAATCTCTTAGGAGTGGGGGGTCAATGAATTGGTTGGTTCAGGTGTCCATGTGTTGGATTTGGGTTAGGTTCGAGCTTCCAAAGGCCACCCAAAAACCTCCCTTGCAAAAGAGATTGGTGGATGTGGGAAGGTGAACCAAAAGGGATGCAAGTGGGTCTTCAAATCGGTAGCACTTCGTTGCTTGAAAACTCCTTCAACCTGTCTATTTGGGTGAGAAAAGTATCACCTTTTATAGACCCACGGGGTCTCCTTTGGGAAGGAAGCACAAACGCCATGTGGCAGTCATGTCTCCTCATGAGGGAGGGGAGTCCTCCATTGACTTGTGTTTTCATAATTGCTTCTTATGACAGTCCTCTAACGGCCCTTCTGTCCACCTACACACGCGTGCAAGGCAGGAGTCACCAACTGACTGTTTTGGGCTGCCACTTGGCGTCATTTTTCGTTTTTCCCGTTAAACTTGGTAATCATCCCTGGGTGGGACGATTACAACAATCGTCCCTGGGTGAGATGATTGCAAGTTAGTAATCGTCCCTGGGTGAGACGAGTAACTGGGCAAAGTGTCTAAATGTACCAAATTGCTTCCCGACCTTAAAAAATTGCTATGGAAGTGGTTAGGACCACTGTTTGACCTCTGAGGGCTGCCCTGGGGGCTGTGTTTGTCAAAGCGATCAGTGTTTGCAGTCACATAATCGGATTGGTGCTGTTTTGGTGTCTACAGGCACCAAAGTTCGCCAACCAGTCTACTGGTTTGTTACCTTCTCTATAGGCATGAACAAAGTCAACTTCTTCAAAATGCTTTACAATCTCTCTAATATCTTGCACAATGTAATCAATTTTTTAATTAGCTTCTCCCTCATTTTTCAAAAGATTGATAATATTCAAGGAGTCTCCTTCAAAGATAACTTTTTTAGCACCTAGATCCTTGGCTAGCTTTGCACCTAGATGTAAAGCATTAAATTCAGCTTTATGACTAGTAGTAATTCCCAAAAACTTGCAAGCTACCCCCACCAATCTACCCTGATTGTCCTTCAAAATTTCTCCTGCTCCAGCGTTACCTAGGTTACCTTTGGATATCCCATAAAAATTTAACTTCAACTAGTCATATCGAGGTGGTTGCCATTTTACATCAGTTCTAACCTAAATATTTTCCTCTCCACCACTAATAGGTTCCAAATTCCATGCCTTAGCTATCATAGTCTCTTTAGTATTCTCTGTCTTGATAGGGTACTTGATAGATTTAATATTCTCCTCTAAAAAGTGGATGATACTTCCAAAACTTCTCATTGTAGATATTTTTTCCCCTCTAAAAATTCTCCTATTCCTCTCTAACCAAAATCCCCACACAAAATAAAATGGAATTAGGTTCCAAATTACATTAAGACAAGGATTAAAAAAGGGGTTCTCCCATTGTTATAACCACAAAACCATATTAGAAGGCATCACCCAAGAGATGCCCATCCTATTGATGAGGAGTTAGAAAATATTTAGGGCATAGGGAGATTCCAAGAAGATGTGTTTCACTGATTCTTCTGCCTTTTCACATAAACTGCATCTATTAGGAAACTAAAAACATATCTTCTTAAGATTATCCACTATTAGGATCTTATTTTGGACTGCTTCCCAAAGAAAAGTCTTTAGTTTAGGAATAAATTTCTTACCCCAAATTATATTCCAAGGGAAACTATTATCTACAGTAGAATCCAAAATATCATAGGCTGTCTTCATACTGAATTCCCCATTCTTAGTTCTGCTCTCGACCATGGAGTCTCTATTCCTGATAACACCTAATTAATAAGCCTTTAGATTATATTTAAGGAGGTTTAAAGCCTCCAAATTCTTAGGGTCCACCTCTAAATATTTCTAGCTCAACTGGTTAAACAATAAAGTCATGTAATCATAAAATTTTTTACCATATCTATCTTCTAGATCCTCTTTCAGATTAGAGAAAATATCATTGTTGGCTAAAGGGTTGTCATATAACCAGGCATATTCCCAAAAACTTATAGAGGCCCCATCTCCAACACGTCATTTCACACCCTTCCACAAGGCCTCCCTAGCCTCCACCAAGTGGTTCCATAAAGAAGAGCCACGATAAGGGTCTTGAATTGTGAGAAATCTAGTATCCTCCTGGTTGTCAAGATATTTTTCTTTAAGAATCCTTGCCCAAAGAGTCTGACCATCCCTTAGAACTCTCCATCCCACCTTGGCTACCATAGCACTATTAACTAGGTTGAGTCTCCTCGGACCAAGGCCACCATGCTTATTTTGATGGCATATTTTTTTCAAAGCCACAAGATGAATCCTCCTCCTCTCTTCAGATCCTGACCATAAGAACTATTTTTGAATTCCTTCTATGATTTTTGAAACTTTAGCAGAGATCTTAAAAACGTAGAGAAGATAAATGGGGATAGCCTACAAAACACTCTTAACCAACAACACTTTACTTGCTTTAGACAAGAGATTTTCTTTCCATCCCACAAGTTTGGATTGAAACCTGTCAACCAAACCATTCCAAAGAGCTGCCTTACAAGTTCCCACGAACATAGGTATACTAAGGTACGAAGAAGGTAATGTTGACATAGGATACCCGATCACTCTAGCCATCCTTCTCTAGGGAGCTACTTTAGTGTTAATGAATAAGATCTTGCTCTTGTCCAAATTGATCTTTTGCTGAGAGGCATGCTGATAAAGGTCTAAGATTATTTTAAATTTAGCTACCTTTATCATAGTAGGATTACCAAGTAAAATGGTATCCTCCACAATCTGTAAATGAGTAATACCATCAATATTATGAGTTGTTTTAAGGCCCCCTATCTGGCCAAAATTCTTGGCAGCATGGAGGTATCTTTCGAGTGTTTTAGCCATAATAATAAAAATATAAGGAGAGGGAGGGTCACCTTGTCTTAGACATCTACTACTATTAAAAAAATTGCTAGTTAATTATGAATCAGAACAGAGTACCTTACAGTCTTATAACAACTCCCAACCCATCTTCTCCATTGTATACAAAAACTAAAGACAACTAAAACTTTATCCAAAAAACTCCATGAAATTCTATCATAATCCTTGCTCATGTCTAACTTCAGGAACATACCTTTTCTTTCACCAGTCTTGATAGAATGCATGGATTCATCAAGGGTTATAATCCCATCCAAAATATGTTTACCCTTAACAATGCCTCCTTGCTCATCGAAGATAATGGAGGGGAGGAAGATCTTCAATTTGATGGCTATCACTTTAGATATAATATTGTAAATAGTGTTGCTAAGACTTAAAGGTCTTAAATAATTCAAGATTTTTAACTATTTTTTATTAGGAACTAGAACAAGGAAGGTATTGTTAAATTTCGTTAGGACCTTACTCGACTTTAAAGATTCCTTCACTGCTTCAATAACATCAACTTTAACTATATCCCAAAAGATTTGGAAAAATTCTACTTGGAACCCATCCTGGTCTGGAGCTTTATCTCTACTAAGAGAGAAAGTGGATATCCTTACCTCTTTTGTTGGGCATTTTGAGTGATAAATTGTCATTGATGTCAAGAGTGAGTGGTCATTGATGTCGAGCTTTCAACACCAGTAAGTGGAAGTTTTAGTTGGCAGCATCAGTTTTAAGTTCTCCAATTTCAGTTGATCAAAGACCCGATTTTCAGAAGTTTGATATGGTCCAAAGTGCGAGAAGAAGCCAAAGTGAATAAATTATAATATTATTTTATAATATTATACAAAGGAAGTTTAAAATTAATTATAAATTAATTTATTAGTTAATTTACCTAACTTATAAAGTTATTTAAATTAATTATTAATTAATTTAATTATTAATTATAAATTAATTTAAGCTAAGGTTAAATAACCCTAAGGTGGGTTATTAATTTAAATTCGAAATTCGATTTCAAATTATAAGCGTCGACATGAGGAGAAAATTAAAATGTGTATATAAGGGGGGACTACCCACCTTACCAAAGATTTACCATGCCTTCGAATATCATTGCGAGCCTTACGAATTGCACTGCGTCCAAAGCGGAGATAGAGTGTGCAAGTTTCATGGAAATTCAAAAGGCAGCAGAGGCATAAGAGGAAGGGAATCTTCCTTCCTTCATGTGGGCACTAATAGCCCATGTGGTGGGCTCCCAAACGCTAAGGCACTTAGGCTTGGGTAGACGGCGAATTGAATCACGTCGAAACCCATTTTGGGGAAGAAAGAGGTATGCTTTAATATTGGGTGCCGAAAATTTTGGGAATATTGTTTGAGCATTTAGAAATTAATTTTTGCATATTATAATTGGTTTCTAAGGTAGAAAGGGGAGTTATAAGGGGTTTGCAAAATTATATTTTTAATATTATTTGCTCAAGTGCTTGAAAGGATAGTAAGGTGTTTGGTTGATGTTTTATGGTGTTGGACATTATTTTGAGTTGGAGTTCATAAGGTGTATCCAAGTAATTATTGACGAGTGTTATTTTTAAAGGAAGCAATAAGGCATAAATTGGGTTGTGATTATTTTGTGGCTAAGGAATATTTTTGAGAGTGTTGAAGTGATATTTTTGTGTCTAGCCATTGAAATTGGAAAGAAGGAAATTGTGATTAAGACAGGTTTTTTTAAAGGTACTTTTACATACAACAAAAGGTATGGGCATATTATTCCTAGTGAGTGATTGTTGAAAGTTGTGAATGAAAAGTTAGAGTGAAAAGGATTGTTTGGTTAGAATTGTTGAGAGTGTTTTGAATTAATGCTTCAAGGTTTTTTGGAATAAAAAGAGTTGTTGATAAAACCTTGTTTTATAAGCATTGTTGTTGAAGTGATTAAATTGAGTGAAGAACTTGAACTAGGGTTTGCAAAGAACATGAGTATCATTGTTATGTGAGATTGATTGATAAGCATTGTTGGAAACATTTGAGTGATTGTTCATATGGTTGGACTAGGGTTTGTGAGCAAGGATTATTTCATTGAGTGATTGATTGAGTAGAGTTGGTTGAGCCTAGTCAAGTGGATGTGTGAAGTGATAGCTCAAGTTCTATGAAACAAATTCTTCTATATTATGAATTGATTTAAGAAATAGGTTGAGAGTTGATGAGTGTGAAACATATTGAGTCTCTAACAATTCTCTATATGTTTCTATGATAAAAGAGATATTGAAAGTGATTGAGAGTTTATGAGTGTGAAACATATTGAGTCTCTAAAAATTCTCTATATGTTTTTGTGATAAAAGAGAGATTGAAAGTGATTGAGAGTTTGTGAGTGTGAAGCATATTGAGTCTCTAACAATTATATATATGTTTCTAAAAGAGTGAGTGAAAGTGTTTGAGCATTGAGGTGAATGTGAAGCATATTGAGTCTCTAAAAATTCTCTATATGTTTCTAAAAGAGTGAGTGAAAGTGTTTGAGCATTGAGGTGAATGTGAAGCATATTGAGTCTCTAACAATTCTCTATATATGAAATGAGCCAAAAATAAAACAAAAACACCCAACACACAGATCTTGCAAATAATTGAGAAAATGAGACAATTTTTGGAATTTTTATTATTTTCTTCAAATACTCACAAATGAAATACGATAAATATTATTTGGATTCACACATACAACACATATAACAACTAGAATGAATTCACAATCACAAATCTGACTATTATGGATGACAATTACAGTCACAATGTGCATACATATGGGATGTGCACCTGGATACCAAGAATTGCATAGAAGAAAACCTCAAATTTGCTACAGAGGACACCACTGACTGAACGCTACCAATCTAGGGTTTGAGAAACCCTTTTCAACACCCAAAATATGCTATACTGGCACACACAGATGGGATGTGGGCTGCTGGATGACAAAACTACCCAAGAACACACTGAATTTTGATGGAAATCACCTCCAATAGGGAATGTCTATCTGCTGAATGCAAAAGTATCCTTCACAACCCGAGAACCGCCTTAGAATGGTCTGTAGAAAACCTCCAAGAATGGATGCTGCCCTCCTTGACTGTAATTCACACTTACAACTCCACAAATGCACAAATATTATCCCCAATGCTGATCGGTTCACTTAAGGGACACACAATGGCTCAACACATTCACAAAATACCATATAATCACTCCACACACATGTAATCTCAGACCCAAATATGATAATACTTCACTAAACTCCCACAATGCTACCAAACCCTCGGAAGGAATTCACATTCCATCCAGAAGAAGAATAAATCTGGAAACATTGGAAGCCCTCTGTAGTGCACAGGTAAACCCTAACTGGATTTACTCCTCAACTCAATAGATGAGCACCTCTCACTCCACTGAATTGGAATTTTTCAATCAACCTTGAGCAACTCCCGAAGGCAGAGAAAAGAAGAGTTTTCATCACATAACATAACATAATGAGAATAGAGGGCATTCCACCTTTTATATTTCCATGTTATATTTTCTCATTATGTGGAGCCCATTACTTAAGCTATTATTTTCCTAAGTAATTTTATTAAAAATACCACAATAATATAAACAATAATAATTATTTATATTTTACACACTTATAATAATAAGAAATAAAATAAAAGATATTTTATTTCTCTTCACACTTTAAATATAATATTATTATTTACAATATTTACACGCATGACCTTATTTTCCAAAATGGGTCATGACAAGTCTCCCCCTCTCACATTGCTTGTCCTCAAGCAATGCAGTCCTGAATGTGAGAGGATATCAGCTCCCTCCCATGTGGCATCTTCTTCTGGCAAATCCTTCCATTTAATCAGATATTCCTTAATGACTCGGCTTTTGAGTTTTCTCTCCCTAGTCTCAAGGATTATTTCTGGTTCCAAAATTAATTTTCCTTCATCATCTAAAGGAGGCAGCTCAATGGAGGGATTAATATTCTGTCCAACAACTTTCTTAAGGCAAGAAACATGAAAGGTACTATGCAGCCTACTATCTTGTGGGAGCTCAAGCTCATATGCTACCTCTCCAACCCTGCGTAACACTTTATATGGACCATAAAATCGTGGCTTAAGCTTCTCTGCACCACTCTTTTTCAAGGTAGATTGCTTGTATGGCTGTAGTCTTAAATAAACCATGTCGCCAACTTCAAATGAGCATTCTATACATTGCCGATCAGCAAATTTCTTATATCTGTTTTGTGCGACCTGTATATTTTCTTTGAGAGCCTTAAGGATGTCCTGATGTTCCTGTATAAATTCCCTTGCATTAGGTACCCTGCTGTCCACAATCAATAAATATGAAAGAGTGGGAGCATCATAACCATATAAAGCCATAAAAGGAGTCATCTTAATTGACATGTGATAAGTGGCATTATAACAGTATTCTCCTAGGTGCAGCCATCTAATCCAAGAATTATGATACCCATAAACATAGTTTCTTAAGTATCCTTCCACCCAATTGTTTACTATTTTTGACTGGCCATCTATTTGCGGATGATAACTGGTACTTGGAGTTAAGGATGTGCCACATAATCTGAATAGCTCTTGCCAAAAGTTGCTCAGAAATTTACTGTCTCTGTCACTAACAATAAACTTTGGCAAACCATGTAATTTAAATACTTCCCTAAAAAATAAATCAGCCACTTGAATAGCTATATATGTCATGGATATGGCATAAAAATGTGCATACTTAGTCATCCTATCCACAAAAGTAAAAATGCAGTCCTTACCTTGCACCTTTGGGAGTCCTGTAATGAATTCCATTGATATACTTTCCCATTTCTGATTTGGAATTGGTAGTGGTTGAAGTAATCCAGATGATAAATTATGCTCATATTTGTTAACCTGACAAGTAGCACATTCTAGGACATGAGCAAGTACATCATTCTTCAACCCCTTCCATGAGAATATTTCATGAATTTTTTTGTATGTTTTGAAGAATCCTGGGTGACCAGCCATAGGTGAGTCATGCATAGCAAAAATCATTTTTTCTTTCAGCTTGGAATTGGAAGTTAAAAAGATTCTCCCTTTATAATAGATCAGCCCTTCCTTAATTGAATACCTGTCATCATTCAGGGTACCATCCAATATGCTAATGGACAATGCATTCTTTGCATATTCAGCCATAAGAGAGACCTTCAAATCATTAGTAATTACTGAAAGTGAATGGAAAGCAGGATTTCTAGAAAAAACATCGGCTGCTATATTCTTCTTCCCTTTAACAAATTCAATATCGAAATCAAATGCTTGTAGCTTAGTAACCCACTTTTGTTGTCTCTCATTTAATTCATTTTGTTGTCCCAAAAAATATTTCAAACTATTGTGATCAGTTTTGACCACAAACTTACCACAAATGAGGTATTGTTTGAATCTAGACAATGCATGCATGATAGCTAGCATTTCTTTATCATAAACACTGTAACTCCTCTCATGTGGTTTTAGTTTTCTACTTTCATAAACAATAGGGCGTCCCTTCTACATGAGAATAGCTCCAATGCCAACTCCTGAAGCATCACAATTAATAGTAAAAGGAAGAGAGAAATCAGGGATGGTCAATACTGGACATGTAGTCATTACCTCCTTTAGTTTTTCAAAAGCTCTTTGGGCTCCCTCATTCCACACAAATTCACCTTTCTTGGTCAATTCAGTCAAGGGTGCCGCTAATGCTGAAAATCCTTTGATGAATCTCCTGTAGTAGCTGCATAAGCCTAAAAATCCCCTCAACTGAGTCAAACTAATTGGAACAGGCCAATTCTGCATGGCTGAAATTTTTTTCTGGATCTAATTTAACTCCTTCATGGCTGATTATGTGTCCTAAATAAAGAATATTTGTCATGCCAAACTCACACTTAGACTGTTTTTCATAAAATTCTTGTTCTTCTAAAATACCCAGAACAATATCTACATGTTTTAAATGTTCATCCCATGTCTTGCTGTAAATTAAGATATCATCAAAAAACACCAGAACAAAATGTCTCAAATACTCCCTGAAAATTTGATTCATTGCAGCTTGGAAAGTGGTAGGAGCATTTGTTAACCCGAATGGCATGACCAAAAACTCAAAATGCCCATAATGACATCTGAATGCTGTTTTATATATGTCCTCTTCTCTCATTTTGATCTGATGGTATCCCGATCTTAAGTCTATTTTAGAAAAGAACATGGCTCCATGCAATTCATCAATAAGCTCATCAACACGGGGAATAGGATACCTGTTTTTCACTATTTTTTTATTCAGGGCCCTGTAATAAATACACATGCGTAAACTTCCATCCTTATTTTTCACTAGAACCACTGAAGATGCAAATGGGCTTGTACTAGGACGAATGTGTCCCATTGCCAACAACTCCTTTATTGTTCTTTCTATCTCATATTTATAATATTTGGGATGTCTATATGGTTTGTTCATAATTGGTTTAGTTCCAGGTTCTAGTTCAATTGCATGCTGAAAGTTTCTGGGTGGGGGTAATCCTTCTGGTATTTCTTCAAAAACCTTTTTATGCTTATCCAAAATAAACCGAATATCATGCTGTAACTCAAAGGTTGGAGTAGATTTACCTTTAAGAGTAGTAATGCTGGCTGCCCATACAAATTCCATTTTCTTTAGAATCTTTTCCATACTTTTGATAGATACTTGCTGTAACACCCTGTCTTTAATTCCTTGCAAGACTACTTCCTTTTCTCCCACCATAAATTTGAATTTTAGTGTCTGATTATTTATAGTGTAGTCTCCCAGAGAGAATAACCACTGCACCCTTAATACTACTTGTGGAGCACTCTTTCCCAAAGGAAAAACAATAAAATCATCTACCAAGTCATAATCATTGAATTGCAACTTCATATGTGGGACATAGAGGTGGCATTGTTCTACATCTCCATTTCCAACTATTACATCAAAACCAGAAAAAGACTCAGTTTTTAACCTTTTGTTTCTTACCAAATCCTCATGTACAAAGTTGTGGGTGGCTCCATGATCAATAAGTACCACAATTCTTTCTCATTCTACTTCCCCAGGTACTTTCATGGTGGTGTAAGCCCTGGATAAATCTAGAGAGGCTAAACTCCCTAAACTTGGAGCACTTAGACTTCTTGATTCTGTATGCCAATTTTCTTCTGTTTCCACTTCCTCTGCTGATGCATAGTCTCCCTATAGATCCCCATCATCTGATATTACCTGAATCAATCTGATTTGCCATTTTCCCTGGCATCTGTGTTCTCTCTCAAATGGCTTTTTACAATAAAAGCATAGCCCTTTCCTTCTTAATTCATCACGTTAATCATATTTTATGTTTTTGGTAGTGGCTGCTGCTGGAAGACTCTGAGAGGTGGACGTTTGCTTTTGGGGAGTATTTTGATGTCCAGAACTTGATGCTGATGGCTGGAATCCACTTCTTTTCTGTGATGTTCCTATGGGGCTGAATTTGGGAGGAAAAGTTAATGAAAATTTATGTTTTGCAGGTATGGCTGATGCAGACATAGAAATAGCTCTCTTAATTGCATCCTGTAATGTTGTGGGTCCAAAAGCTCTCACCCAACCATTTAAGGGTTCCATCAAACCTTCTATGAACAGAAATACTATCCTCTTTTCAGACATATTTGGAACCATTACCGCTAGATTTTTGAACTTTTCCACATATTCTTCAACTGATGTTTTCTGCTGTAGAGTTGCCAATTCTCTGAAATATTCTTCCTCATATTTCCTCTCAAACCTATCCAATAATCTTACGCTGAATTCATCAAAAGATTTAATGTCACCGTGTCCTTGTGTAACCATACCGTGGTGCCACCAATCGTAGGCACTTCCTTCCAAATGCACTGTAGCCAATTTAACTGCATCCTCCTCTTCTGTAGGACAAACTTCAAAGTATGTGATCAGTTTTTGCAGCCATGCTCTAACTGAGATTTTGTCACTACCATCAAACATAGGTATTTGCATTTTCTGCTGGAGGAGTTTCTTTTCCTCATTTTTAATCCTTATGTTAACCTTTTTATCCAGGATGCCCAAATAGCCATCAAATGTAACATTATTTTTGAAATCTTCAGATCTTTTCATATACCTAGCCATCAATTTTTCCATTTCTTCATCCTGCTGCTCTGGGTTAGGTTCTGATGAGCTAATAAATAGGGGTTTCGAAGATTTTGGCAATGGTGAGTGAGAAAATTTAACTGATCCTTGTGTATCCGTTTTGGAAGAGGATTCTCCTTGCCTTTCCTGAATTTGTGGTATATTTATCTGTGGCTGAGGTTGGTTCTGTTCCAACCTATTTACCAGTTTCTGTAGTGTATCAACCAAGGTAATAAATTTCTCTTCGTTCGGATCAACTATTTTTTCAACCCTGTCAGCCATTTGTGATGATTCTGATTCCCAAACTGGTATTTCTCCTTTTTCTGGTACTGCTGGATTTGTAAACCCCTGCTGAGGATTCAAGTTAGGGTTTTGTTTATTTCTTCTTGTGTAATAATGATGGCTTGGACGCATCCGAAACCCTCACGGGTGGCAAGATCGTGGCTCTAATATCACTGAAATGAGCCAAAAATAAAACGAAAACACCCAACACACAGATCTTGCAAATAATTGAGAAAATGAGACAATTTTTGGAATTTTTATTATTTTCTTCAAATACCCACAAATGAAATACGATAAATATTATCTGGATTCACACATACAACACATATAACAACTAGAATGAATTCACAATCACAAATCTGACTATTATGGATGACAATTACAGTCACAATGTGCATACATATGGGATGTGCACCTGGATACCAAGAATTGCATAGAAGAAAACCTCAAATTTGCTACAGAGGACACCACTTATTGAACGCTGCCAATCTAGGGTTTGAGAAACCCTTTTCAACACCCAAAATATGCTATACTGGCACACACAGATGGGATGTGGGCTGCTGGATGACAAAACTACCCAAGAACACACTGAATTCTGATGGAAATCACCTCCAATAGGGAATGTCTATCTGCTGAATGCAAAAGTATCCTTCACAACCTAAGAACTTCCTTAGAATGGCTGTAGAAAACCTCCAAGAATGGATGCTGCCCTCCTTGACTGTAATTCACACTTACAACTGCACAAATGCACAAATATTATCCCCAATGCTGATCGGTTCACTTAAGGGACACACAATGGCTCAACACATTCACAAAATACCATATAATCACTCCACACACATGTAATATCAGACCCAAATATGATAATCCTTCACTAAACTCCCACAATGCTACCAAACCCTCGGAAGGAATTCACATTCCATCCGGAAGAAGAATAAATCTGGAAACACTAGAAGCCCTCTGTAGTGCATAGGTAAACCCTAACTGGATTTACTCCTCAATTCAATAGATGAGCACCTCTCACTCCACTGAATTGGAATTCTTCAATCAACCTTGAGCAACTCCCGAAGGTAGAGAAAATAAGAGTTTTCATCACATAACATAACATAATGAGAATAGAGGGCATTCCACCTTTTATATTTCCATGTTATATTTTCTCATTATGTGGAGCCCATTACTTAAGCTATTATTTGCCTAAGTCATTTTATTAAAAATACCACAATAATATAAACAATAATAATTATTTATATTTTGCACACTTATAATAATAAGAAATAAAATAAAAGATATTTTATTTCTCTTCACACTTTAAATATAATATTATTATTTACAATATTTACACGCATGACCTTATTTTCCAAAATGGGTCATGACAATATATTTTTGAAAGAGTGATTAAAAGTGATTGAGCATTGTGATGAATGTGAAGCATATTGAGTCTCTAACAAATTTTCTTATGTTTCTATAAGATTGGACAAGTTCTAGTGTGGAATTATTGAGCAGATTTGAGGTAAGTCTTTGAGAATACTTGTGTAAATATGTGTGTGAAATTTTTGGAAGCTTACAATACATATTGAGAGCAGATTTGGATAAGTTCTAGTGAGGACTTATTGAACAGATTTGGACAAGTTCTAGAGAGGACTTGTGGAAAAAATAGTGTGAGATTTTGTGGAAGCTTACAAGGTAGATTTGAGATAAGTCTTTGAGAAGAATTAAGAGTAGATTTTATTGATTTATTTGTTCAAACCTTGAGTTAAGGTTTGGGGTAGATCTAGTAGAGTTGATTTGAGATTAAGTCAAGCTTTGTGTTAAGTCTTGAGGACAGATTTGTGCTAGATCGAAGGACTAAGTTTAGTGCATATCAGAATGCAGATATTGAGGATATATTTGTGCTAGACTGAAGGACTGTATTTAGTACAAATTAGAGGACAAATATTGAAAATAAATTTATGCTAAAATGAAGGACTGTGTTTAGTGCATATTTGAGGACAAAGTTTGGTGCAAATTTGAGGATAGGTTTGTGCCAGACCAGAGATAGAGATTGAACAAATTTGTGATAGACTAAAGGACTATGTTTAGTGCATATTTAAGATAGAGCTTTGAAGGTGAAAAAGTATAGAGGATGATAGTCTCTAGTGGATAGAGATCCATTGGCCAAGGTAGTGAGGATAGGTGTCTTTAGTGGATAGAGATCCATTAGCCAGAGTAGTGGGGGCAATAGTTCTTCTAGAAGATCACCAATCAGAGCTAAGGAGAAAGGAGTTCTCCTGTGGATAGAGATCCACTAAATTGATTAGGATATTGGTGTCTCATTTGGATAGAGGTCCATAAATATTGTAATAGGGAAAGGATTACCAAGAGATTGATTGAGAAAATTTTAGTGAAATATTTTCTCCATGGAGTAGCCCACATTGGGTGAACCACGTAAAATTGATTTCTCTATCATGTGTGGTGATTTGTGCATTATTTTGATTACTACTATTGATATTGCTATCTATACATTGCATAATATTGATATGGTTTAATTGATCATGGTATTTTTACACATGGTGTAGTGGGTAAAACTATAAGAAGCTTTATGCCTAGGAACTAGTGGAGATCAAATTATAGTAGTAAGGGAATTGGTGTTCATTCTCAAAAATAAAGGTTAGGTTTAATCCCTATGCCATGGTAAAATATCCTTCAAATGAAAGTAAGTAAATGTAGAGACCATGTGAAGGTATCCTTTAAGCTATATGGGAAGTGTACAAGGTGAACCCTCTAGTAGATAAGGGATGTTGTAGCATCTGGGACTCAAAATATGGTTAGAAACTTCTATTGAATCTATCTGGAATATCGTTGGTGAGCCTTGTGTTTAAAATAAATAAATAAAAATTCTCTCCTAGGTTGGTTAGAATTGGGTTACTACATAAGTAAAACTAAAATGTAACATATTGAATATTAAAAAATATATAATGAATCAACATGAATTATTTAATTTAATTTAGAGTTATAAGTTTTCTTCTGATATCTACATGATAAATATTATTAGAGTGATATATTATATGCAATATATTTAGTTTAATTTAATAATAATAAAATAAAATACACAACACATGATAATGTTAAGAATATACTAAACACAAGATTACATGTACAAATTGATAACATTAATATTATACTATAATGAGATCAAGTGGTCAAAAACATGAGCTTTAAATAAGGATACCTAGGTCGAAATATTTCATTGCAATATATGGTTGACTAAATCACATATATTGAATCACAAAAACATGAATAAAAGTATCTCAAACTACGTTAGTCTCTAAAAAAATATAACATGTAAGCTAGAACATTCATATTAATATTTGAAAATTATTTTTAATGAAATCAACATATTTATATATATCTATATAAAATCAACATAATTTGTTTTGTTGAACAAGATTGTAATAGTTGTTTTGGAAACCCTCAATAAAGTATCAAAAATTATTTAGAAAATGTCTACCAACAAATTTATTGTGTAAAGAACTCTAATCAAAACTTTTTCTTTGAGGAAACATTGTCAAATATATATACCCATCAGAATCCTTTTCTAAAAGGAGAAGCTAGACGTGCTACCAAACATTTTTGTTTATAAAAAAGAGTTATATAATGATGATAAAGTTTACAGAGTATAAATAGTTTATCTAAAAAGTGAGTTGTAGGTCATGATATTGCTATCCAAAAGGAGGAACAAGTAACAAAGTCAATTAAAAACTCCCAAAAGCATGCCAAAGTACAAAGGGAATAAAAAATCCAAATAAAAAAACTTGAAAATCCAAATACAAAAAGGTTTTGGAAATACAAAGGGTGTTTGAATCACTAAGACCAAAAGGTCAAAAGCTCCAGAATGAACCAATGGTCCATCATTGTCCAGAGGTTTCAGGAGCTCTAAAGGTACCATAAATTTAAAATAAAATATCCATATATTATTTTATAATATTGGAAAGAACTCTTCTAATATCACTATTAGCAAGTGCATTTTATGTCTTGTTAAGTTCCCAATGAATATGAGAAAATTGCATGTGTGAATTTTTGAATCAATCTTTCATTATTCTCAATATGATATGGAGCTATATTTAATTAACCTTTTTCTCCTTGAAGAGAATATGATATGGAGCTATATTGAACTAACCTTTTTATCCTTGAAGAGAGAATTTATAATGAGGTAAGAATCCTCATATATGTGCACGTGTTTTATCTATAAATCTATTACCAAAATTAGTCTAATCTCATATGCCAATGCCTCCACCACATTGTTGAAAGCAATACCTAGGTTGATACAATACTTGAGTGCAAATGTTTCATACTATTTCATGATCACGCTTCTTACAAATGCTATGTACAAATATGATTTAGATGACCCATAAAATAATAAATTAGATTAATGTATCTTTAGTATCATTATTACTTATACAACACTAATATATTCATGTTGGTTGAAATGAAATCTTGAAGATCTAAGTTGTTGATTAGATTTAATTCCTACATGTCAAATATTTGTTGATTTTGCTTATGTTTGAAGGTGAATTTCAAATTATTCACTAGGTATACAATTATTCTTCTAGTAATAATACTATTTTTTCCTTTTACCTTCAAATATCAACATGAAATTGTGCTTCCAAATATTCCAAGTAACTAAGGCGACGATGGATTTCCAAAGAGATTTGATGAATGAATTCCCATTTAGTTACCATTTATATTTTTATTTCCAATTGAATCATCTTCTACTTTCAAAGTTCATGATTAGGGAGATCCAAAATTATGGGCTATCTCTAGGGTTATGCATAGTGGCTATTTATCGCCAAATTGGCTAAAATTAGGATTTTTGAAATTTAGAATTGGGTAATATTTGGGACCCTTGACCAGGACCCATTAGCCAAAAATTTTTGGGTTCAAATTTTTGTTGGGGTCAATTCGCCCCAATTTTATAATAATTTGACTATTCTAATTTTAAATTTTGTCCCTAATAATAGTGAACCTTCTACATGTGTTTGGACACTATTCACTTGGATTTTGAAACTGATTTGCCATTTTTTTATAAATACATTTTGGGTCTGACCTCTTACGCATAACCCTGGTTATCTATGACTAGATGGGAATGGTTAAGTTACACTCAAAGAATAATTGGGGTACAATGTCATTGTTATTCATACATATAGAATGCACATGGGGACAAATAATATTCCTTTTTTGCATGTTATAAACTATGAGAATCTTATTTTGCACAACTAATGAATAAAATACTTGAATCATAATATCAATTTTTTATTTGGAACTCCATCCAGTTGCATCTGTGTACCTATTTGAATGTATATTCAACTAATTGATTTATGTCTCCCCAAATAAGTTGATATAGACTCTATTGTCTCAATGGTTTCATGTTATTATATTTGTTTCTTGAAGTGAACTCATTCTACTATTAGAGGTCATGGAAATGGGTGATCTCTCCATTCCACTATGTTGTTGTGTTAATAGATATTTCATTGAAATTTGAGATCTACAAATGTTATAGCTCTTCCTTGAGAGCTTAGCTACATCTACTTGGCAAAGAAGGTTTATCAAGTATTAGATCATTTCATAAGTCAAATTTAGATCCATATCCTAGAAGCCATAAGATCCTGTTTAGGATTGATTTCTTAGATTTTGTAACATGTTTCCATATTATATAGGCTCCAAACCTTGTGTTTAGATTTCTCATTAGGTGCATTCTTCTTTATGATTCCGCGTAATTAGATTTCAATATGCCAGAAGATATTTTCCCCTAGTTCCTTGCTCATGATTTTTGCTTATTTTTTTTCTAGTCCCTCTTGATCCATTCTTGTAGCAACTAAGTCCTAACTCACTAAATGATTATTGTTATTATTCTATTTACCTCCTTGCTAAAGGAAATTTTTAACCAGACCATCAAGTGCTTCCAAGACACTTTTTGGACCATGGTAAACCAAAAATTTAGTATATTGGAACTATAAATAAGGTTGATCTAATTAAAACTCTTCTTCTTGCTAAACTCAGGCATCCATTACTATATGCTTGTATTTGCTTTTGTATCTTCTAAATAGTTGGTATCCAACCATTTCTTTGTTTGAGGTGGAACTGCATTGGAACCCCTCAATATCTAAAATATTGGTCTAGTCCTTCTTTGGATCTTATGTTTGGGTAAAATCTCTATTTTCTATTGCCATTGTATTAAATATATAAAATTGACCTTTATTGCAATTAACTAAAATACCTAAATTTGCTTCAAAGTAAATTATATAGATCTTAAAATTTACAATATTATTCTTGATTGCTTCTCCAAGAAAATATAGTATCAATGGTAAATTAGGCATGCGTGATAGGTATAACACCTTTGAGCTCTTACTAGTATTTCTACTAGTAATATGTAGAGGTATGGGGATAGTTAAAAGTCTTGATGAATTCCCCTAGAATATTTAAAGAAAGAAAAATATTCCATGTCACTATCAAAGGGGATATCTAAAGATCTTTAGTGCATGTTCCTATCCATTGCACTAGTTGCATCAAGAATCCAAAATTTGAATACTTTATAGGAACTAAATTTTGACTTCATCAAAAGTATTTTCCATGTACAATTTTATGGCAATATTATTTGATTAATATTGCAGTAGGAGTGGAGTGTGTCATGCACCATAATTATGTTGTCATAGATTTGATTTCCTAGGATAAATCTTCCATGTTCTTAAAAAAACAACCTACTAATTATATTTTTAATCTAAACATCAATAATCTTTATCTTAATTTTATATGAGAAGTTACATAGAGAAATTGGTCTAAATCTATTAAAAGTCATAGAATTATTCTCTTTAGGAATTAAAGAAATAAATATTGAGTTAATGGCTCTAGATAACATACATTTATTTTATATCATCTTCAATCATTTGTAGCCAGTCAATTCCAATAAGGTATAGGAATTGCTAATAGAAATTATTAGTGAATCCATCCAGTACTACAGCATTATCTTCAATAAGAGAGTGTGAAATTGACTCCAAATATTTATTTATCATTAGGGGACATTAATTAGATTTTTCCTCTTGATTAATTTCTAATTCTATGTTCTAGAGCAAATGATCTTGAGCTTGAATATGATCAGGTTCATGGGTGAGTAGGCTTGAAAAGTAGTATTGTGTTGGTTGTTTTATCTTTTCTTTCTCTATGTAAATGATATTTTTCTTCTCTATTACTTTAATTGATATATTATGGTAGTTTTGAATTGTTTTGGTATGGAAAATTCTATGTTCTAGTAACCATTTTTTGTAAATATACCATTTTATATTTCACTCTCTAGTGTGCCTCTTATTTATAATTTAGCTTGTATAACTTTATAATCAACTATTTTCTTTGATAAACTTGCTGAGGGAGAGAAGATGATCCTATAGATCTATTTAAAATTTCTCAACTTTCTATAAAATTATATATTTTATTTGAATTTGCTTTTTGGATAACAATATTTTAATTTCTTTTTTGTCTTACAATATTTCTTTGCAAATGTCTTGAGGAATTTTCAATGTAGATATCTTGAGTCTTTTTGTTGCCAAATTTTCTCTATCATTAGTATGATGTCTTCTTGTTCTAATAATTATTGAAATGTATTTAAATAGGATCTTTCTTATTTCTTGAATATTATGACCCCTCTCCAATAGAATTGATTTATGATTAGATATTGCACTTAGGATTATGTCCAGTTAGAAGTGGATATATAATCAGGAGATTCTCACTAACTAAAAATCTATATAATATTTTTGTAATATAATGGATTCCTAATCTATGTTTCCAAGTGTATTTTCCTTTTTAGGAATGAAATCCTATAGATTTTTTAAGCAAATATATTTTGTGCCAATTCTCTTTTGGGGTTATGATTCCTATTACCCGCAATATTTTTCCATTATTCTAAAATGGTGTTCATGTATCATCCTATTAGTAAATTTTTTGGGTGTTGTTCAGTGATCTAGTGATATAATTGATTCCACTCCTCTCTTTTTTGCTCAAGGTTATTAAGACCATATAATTTGGCAAATAGTTATATTAATACCATTAAGTAGTTCAAAGTTTAAAGTGAGATAATTATTGTGTTTATTTTTTCCTATGCAATTTAATTTTTGGGAATCCCATGTTGTTATAAGCTTACCTAATGTGATTTATGGACTTACTGCATCATACTCTAATTATTTCCATTTCTTATTTTATTCTAGTACCACTATGTTGTATGCTATTTTTTATTCTTGTAAACATACTATAAGTGGTTTGTATAGTTTTACTAGATTTGATAGGTAATTTTTCTTTAGAGGACTACCTAATCCCCTATAGTTTCATGAGAGAACTATATTTTTTCAAAGATCTTATTTGGGAATTCCAAAGTAGTTTGAGTTTTCGTTTGGATACCCTTCTTAGTTTGTTCTTCTCTTATAATTTGGTTGGACTTTCTACCACTAATTGCTTAGTATATTTCTAGTGTGCCTCCTTGTATCATTAAATCCATAGGTTTGGTTTCCTAAATATCTTATTTACTATATTCATCTAAGTGTTTGGACTCTTTGTCATGAGTGTTTTATTATGCTTCTTGTGTATGATCTAAGTGTTCCTTAGTGGGTTCTTCCATTATTTATTTATCATTTTCTTGAGCTTCATTGTTAAGTTGTATTTTTATCTCTTACTCCATATTTGATCTATGGATGGAAATTTTTTTGGAGCTATATAGGTTAATTTTACCTTCTATAGGTCTTCATTGACCTCTCAATCTATGAGGAATTCCATTCCTAATAGTTTAAAATTTATATTTTATTTTTATTTTGAATTGTTTAGGCTTTAATGGATAATTTCAAATGAAGTTTCCATGTTGACAATAAGTAATGCTTTTAAAAAAAGGACATGCTTATATTATAATGGATGAGTTTTAATACATCAAGAACCTTGATCCTGATGTTTTCTAGTCTCTTTCATTAAATTTATCCTTACTTATATAAATGTACAAATTATATTTTTACAATTTGGAGGGCTTCCAATCAATGTATGTTTCTATGATGTTTTCCATTATTTACATCATGGAATTATTCCATAAGAATATGGAAAAAAATTGAAACCTAGATTTTCGTCTCTTTAGGTTCCTCTTCTTGTGGATCAAATCCTAGTTCCTAAGGTGTATACACTAAAATCATGTCAATCTGATTAGACGACCAAGACATTATATAATTTGACACCATATGGCCCCCTTGGGCAATACTCAATGGTTACATAGTGGTCCTAACCACTTTTGAGAGGTTTTATCCCACTTTTGGGAGGTTTTGGACCATGTAGGCATGACCATCCCACCCTGGGATAGAAACAGTTCATGGCCATCACACCCATGGAAAACCACCAATAGTCATCCTTGGGTGGTATGACCATGGTATTTGACCCTCAAAAAGCCAAAATTGTGCCAAATGGCACCTAGAAACTGCCATTCAACCTACCTATTCAAGCATACTAGTGAGAGGGCACATAAATATCATGACACATTGTAGATTAGATGCCAAAAAGGGAGATTCCTTCCCCCTCCAATGTATGGCAACCTTTGGAACAAATGGTGACCCTTGCCTCGCATGGCCTCATATGGCCTCACATGCCCATTTGCCCATATGCCCTCTTGGGATATAAATTGGATCAATTCCACCCAAATTCATAGAGGATTATTTTTATATTTCACCACAGAGTGCTACCAAGATTTTCCCCCACCTTATTGTGTGTTTTCCCTTGAGAGCTCCATCAAGCAAAGGATGTTTTCAAGTGACTACAAAATGTGCAATATATTTACAAAACCTATCAATTTGAGTGAATCCCATACCCAAATTTGTTCACAATACCCCTAAGAGTGTTTTGGACCAATTCCCAAAGGAATTAGTGGTATAAAATCAACATATTTTGTGGCTATTCCACCCAGGGCACCCCCAAATTGTGACAGTCCCAACCATAACACCCTATTACGACCACAAATTGGGAAATTATTTTACTAATATTTTTACATAGGTCTATTCTAGATAATATTATATCCTTGATGTTCAAATTTGGTGCAATTTGGAGTTGTATTGCTTATGTTATCATGTTTTTGGGCGTTGTAGGTCTAAATGCCACACCTCGGGATGACCAAAAATATAGGCACAATTTCCTTACCATTTTTATTATATCGGTCACAAAGCACATAATATGCCTAGAAATAAATTTTGGTAGCATTTGGAGCAATTTTGAATAGTTTATTGCACTTTTTCTCTTTTAATCTTATTGATGCATGCACATTCATGATTTCCTCTTAATCCGCACATGATTTTAATCAATTGCAATTTATCATGTGTAGACTTAGGTATAATAGTGCATCAAGAAGGACCATCAAGCTAGAATAATGATATAACACCTTATGGTGATATCGGGAGCCCACTCACCTTAATTGTGAGTGCGAGGAAGACATTGGAAGCTCACCTTGTATTCTTGGAAGGAATTGATCCTTTGATTTTGGTATTGAGTGTATCAATTGAGAGCCCTCGAGGGAACACTTTGTAACCACTTATTTGAAATTTATATCAATATAAGGAGAAGCACCCATTTATTTCATATATGTGTCATTTTATGCTTTTTTAAAGTGTCACTTTCATAGTGCTTAGATCAAGTAGAACAATAGATGCATCTCATTTTCCCTTGCTAGGCATACTATTTTTCCTATCTATAGCAGTGATCATGGTGGGACCCTTGTCTCGATTTATTTTTGCAATTTTTTTACCCTATTTTTGTGCTTTGGATGTTGCAGGTACTGGCCTTTCTGGCTTGAAATACCCCCTGATTTCCTAATTGGAACACCTAAGGATGACAACAGTAGTCATACCATGCAAGGATGGCCCCCAAATTTGCAACCATCCCACCCTAGGACAACCACCAAATAGAGGGTTTTCTACTTAGAATTTCAAAAACATCAAGATCTTAGGCTATCAAGGTAAGTGCCTAAACCTTTATTTTGTATTTTTACTGTTCAAAATTACTTAGATTTGTTTTTTATTGCTTCCCTTGTTTTATTGAAAGGTAGAAAGGTAGATTTAACTTTTTCATAATCATAAAAACAACAAAAAATAAGAAAAATAGAAAAATAATTAGGTACAAATGCATTTGTATGGCTTGCTTGCTTGTAGCCTACCTAATGGGTAGGTTATAATTTACGACATGCATCTTGTAGTTTTACCTTTTATCTAACATTTTTGAAAGTGAAACATACTTCTCATGCATTTAGTGAAGATTCATTGAGTGCTCAATGGTTTTACTTTCTTTAAGCACAAAAGGAACCACACACACCACATTCTATTTAAATATTAGTGAGATGGATTTTATCACCAACCACTAATAGAGACCAATGATGGTGGGTTTCATCTCCATATGTTGGATCAAATCCTACAAACTCTATTTTTTGCCAAGGTTGGCTCCAAGATCCGTCATAGCTTATAGGATATAACATGTATTTCTCTTCTATGAAGTATATCTCTAACTATGGGTGAACTAGGTGAGGACTGGTAGGATTTGTTCTGGTGGGTTTACATGACCAAAATTTCATTATCAATTTTTGATCTGTGTGTATATAGGTAAAATCTATTTAACACAAGAATATCATCCAACAAGAGCAAAACACATGACACAAGGTCTTATTTACAAACAACAAATCAAAACACACAAAATATCTTTAGGGAACACATAAATCTTTAAAACATATAAAAACTTGTCTTATTGTGTATTTCCATTCTTGTGTGTTGCTTGATTAAAATTTATAAAGGAGATAATCACCTAGGGTTTGGTAGGGAATATCAATGATGTGCATCCAAAACTAATCCCACTAAATGGTGGACGTTGTAGAGAGTAGACAAGGAGACACGAGTTATCTTCGATTTAGCCCTAAGGACATGGTCATACCTCCTTGATGGATTCCTAGTCGCCCAAGTCCTAGAATAGCTAGTCAAGAACTTCACCTAAAAGGGATCCCTATGTAGGACACCCCTATAGATTTTGATCCTAATCTGAGAACATACTCCAATATCTAGATACATCACATGCCTTCTTTCATGGATGAAAACCACACATTGAGGTGTTACTATATAGAGCAATACCATGCACTCAAGTGCCTTCTAGGTCTACCATGCCCACCTATGAAAAAGATCAAGATTATACACACTAGGCAAAGCTAAAAGTCAAACTTTGCCCTTAAACCACCCTAATAGGTTACAACAACCTAGGTACCAAGATGAGTATGATACTCATTGCTCAGGGTGAACAAAATCATCCTTTACTTCCTCATCAATGAAGGCATGAGGAAGTTCTTGACTATCCTCAAGTCCATTAGACTACACAAGCATGATGTGACTCTATGCCAGCTGAGTACAAATATCACTTATCTAGGCCTGAACCTCACGTGAACATGACTACCCTCGATCGAGGGAAGCTCGTGATTGATATTTTAGGCTGCATTGAACAAGATAGGCCTCAGGGTGATACTGATAGGGCTCTTAGGCCCCATATGGTAGAGAAAATAAATCAAGTAGTCGTAAGATGTGCTAAACACCAAGCGTAATTCAAGTAGCTTTGATGAGACAAAGAGCACTTGGACCACTTGCATCAATTAGAGAAATAAATGAATGAACGGTAAAACAATGAGCTACTTCAAAAGACCTTACATGAGAGGGTTCCTACCCCAAGTACCCATATATAGGAGGTCCACCAGAGGTAACCCATATTAAATCAAGATAGTCCTCCTAGGCCTAACCCAATGTTTCCTCCTTGACCTCCTAGGCCAAATCAGGACTTGCCTCCAAGCCAAACATAGAGTGCCTTCTGTAGGTAGTTATCACTCCTTATAAGCCATCTCAGGATACACCTTATGGGGCCTGCACCGAGCATGAACTAGAAGTAGAATATCTTGAGGCACCTTATAGAGGCAGGGTGGATGACATTCAACTACCATGTAATAGGCATGATGTTCCTCACCCTCCCCAATAGGGTCAAAGCAAAGAAGAGGAGATCAAATCCTCCAATGCGTATAGGGAATTACTAGAATACTTAGAATTAGTAGATAATAATACCTCTGGGTTTGAGGCTCATAAGCCTACTCTGCATCAAATTTACATTCAATCACAAAATATGGCAATAGGTAGTGAGCGCTACTTGCCAAGCTATCATACGTACTCCCCATGATGGAGCTAACTCAAATGTTTGCTAAGAGTTGCTTGAAGTTGATCTCCTTGTTGCTACAATGCCAATAGTATCCAACTCTTGAATATGATCTAGCACAAGCTAGAATAATCAAAGACATAAAAATTCAAGAGGGAGAAATTGGGAAGCCCCGTAAGAAGAGTGGACTAAGAATTCTAAAAACAACCCAGCACAACCAAATCCAGCATCAGTCAATCAAGTTGCCATTAGAATTTTAGGGCCTACACAACCAATGCCACCTTATAAGCCCAATTATTAGGCCACACCTAGAAACTATCATAAGTATAATGAAACAAACCAAGGGCAAAACCAACAACATCACCCTAAGCGATAATTTACATCCATTTCTAAGTCCATGGAATCTTTTTTTGAGTGCCTCTGTGTAGCTAAGTCAATTAATCTACTTGAGATTCAAACCTATTGATCCAAATACACCAAAGCCCAAAGGATATTGTGAATACCTATACTGTAAGTATCATAGGCAAATGGGAATGACATGTAGATGTGCTATAGGTTCAAACACCTAGTACAAGATGTGATTGATAAGAATGACCTTCAGGTCTATAATTCTATTGCATCAAACAATAAACATATGGGTGTCTTCAAAGACCCATTGCCTACCCATGAGGAATAGGAAAAACTAGTACCACAAGTGAATGAGGTCCATCAGGAACCCCCTAAACAAGGGTTCATCAAAATGGTCAACATTGTGACAAGTAATAAGTGCTACCCAAGCCCATTTGCACCACTTGTGGCTTCAAGTGATATTACTTTAACATCATAGTCTTTTTTGCCTCCAATGTAAAACCTTTTGCCTCAACCAGTGGTCATGATAAAGAGCAAGCTTGCTTAGATCCTGAGAATAACATTAGCTCAAATTTCCATCTACGAGCTTATTCAAAAATCACCACCTCATTGAGAATCTCTAATGGAGATTCTCAAGTCGATCGAGCTACAACCAAGGAGTCTAACTCCTTTAACAATTGCATGGGGCATGTTTGATAGTGCACAAAACCAATGATCACATTTTATGAGGATGAACTCAAACCCATACCAAATGACATGGTGGATCCCCCCTTGCACATCATCACATGTGTAAATGGAACACCATACAAGAGAGTTTTGATTGATATTGGTTCATCATAACCACAACTCAAACATCTAGGCCTTCCATCATCCCATATTGTTGAATCCACATATACCCTTTGAGCATTTAACGATGCTATATGCTCAACAATTGGTACCATAGTATTATCTATTCAGGTGGGACAAAATACCATATCGACAGTGTTGGAGGGTGAAATGGTCTACAATATTTTTTTGGGTAGACCCTAGATTAGGGACATGAAGTGTGTACCATCCATTTCTCACCAATTTTTTAAGTACACCTATGAAGGGTAAGTACAAGTCATCTCTATAGACCTTGAGCCCTTCAAATACTATAACTTTATGCATCAAATCCTTGAGTCGACCTTGTCATCCACCCATCTGGATTTTCAACCGAATACATCCAACCAAGGTCTAACTCCATCATTGTCACTTTCAATTAATCCATCACCATATTTCGCCATACCATCCTCATCATCGATATCCCAAACATGCCTTCATCATCATTGAATCCTCCATAGAGGAATATGAGGAAAAGGCCTATTGATGAGATCCCTCCAACCATATCCACCATCTCCATAGAAGATATTTTTGGTCCATTGGATGAGGGAGCACCCTATGAGGTAAACATCGAATCAACTCAAGCCTCACTCTTGTCTCCTTCTCCGCCACCACAAGTTATAGTTCATCTAGTTACCACTAGTTTAGGGGAATATCTAGTTAGGAACATCATAAAAACTCATGTCATTGAGACGGTGTAAGACATGGGTTGACATCATCTTCCTAGAGGTACTATCATGCTCGTAGGCTTACCTCAAATAAAAAAAATCATTTATGGGGTTCTCAACTATGGCATAGAACCTTATCAGTAGCACAAAGATTATGAAGAGCCCTTTTTAGAGGATATTAACTACATGTCCAATCCTAAATTCACCATGATATATCTTCATATCTACAACTGGTATGGCTATGGGTTGGGTCTGTATGAGAAAGGCACTCACATTCCTTACAAGCCATGATATCAAATTCCATACGATAAGTTTGGTTTGGGACATAACAAGCCTGTGCCCCTCGAGGTCCTCACCAATAGTTTAGAGTGCATAAGACTTAACTATAGGGATAAGCTTGCTCATAATTAAGACTAATTTATGCACTCTAAACTATTGGTGCATAAGGCTGATTTTTAGAAGTTAGTTTAGTTTATGCCTAATTTATCGAGGTCCTCACCAATAGTTTAGAGTGCATAAGACTGATTTTTAGAAGTTAGAGTCTTGCTTTGATTGTACCTTGTATACATTAAAATCGCAACACATTTTCACACTAATAAATCTAAGTTTTGCACAAGGAAATATGAAACCTACAAAGTGGTCTAGGTTACCTTAAGTGAAAATTTTTACCTTGCTCGTACCCCTGTGTGAATGGTTCAAAGATACTGAGAATTTGCAAAAGGACAAGCTCCTCCCTATCCAATTCCTAAAAATAAATAGTGGTTTTCACCACTATCAATAAGAAAAATCCCAAGTAGCAAAAATCAAAAGAAAAATAAATAGTAATTTTTGTCACTAAACAAATCCCTTGCTCAAAGAAAATAAAATATAAAATAAAAAGTGATTCTCATCACTATGTATGAGCAAAATATACCAAATCAAATAAAATAAAAGAAGGGAGTATTGAACTTGAATCCCTAGAATTCTCAGTATTTGAAAAACCATGAGGTGATCCTCATTACAGGTTAGGTGGCATCAAGCACACCTGGAAATGGCAGTATACTTATGCATGATGATTTGTATATCACATTAGCATCTCACTTTTGTGTAGAACAATGTTTGTATGTATATGAGCTATATTTTGGTAGCCTGTACTACCTATTGGTCTAATCAAACTACGTACAAAACATAGGATCATGATACTCATAGGGTGATCTTTAGTACATATAGGCTGCATCAATCCTATTTGGCACTGGGGTAACATTATGCGTATCATAACAATGAACTCACTTGCACACACAGATATATTGAGTATCTTGGTCATCCTAGCAAATTCATACCTTTTCAAAAAGTCTTGCATGGTTAGTATATGATTTTTTTGACCAGTTAACTAGAGTGTTTGAGTCTCATGAAAACCTCAAAGACATATTGTAACTTCTTACTATTCATTCCATTTCATACCATTCTATCATATTTTGTCAGTTTACATTTTCATAAATCCATAACATAGTCTCATAGTCACATTACAGAATAAATTTATGAATTCTATAAAATCTATGGTGCTAGGATAATGTGTCAGCTAGTATCCACATTTCATCATATAATATCAACAAATCATCCATTTCATTATGCATCTACACATATCCATATCATCAAACACATCATATTACACTACATGCATCCATCAAAGCATTAGTAAAAGCAAACATAAGCATTGCATACATCCAATAAAACAATAAGGCAACACATGATGACAATAATAATAACTCATATATATATGTATATGTATGCAACAAAAGATACATCATCATACAAAACTACCCATAGGATATAATAACGTGGGTCCTTAGACCTCACGCTATAAAATACAAAATCCAAAAAGAGCCACAGAGTCCCAAAGGCCATGGTCACACAGGACCGACACCATGACTCTCACCCCCACCCTCAGACATCATCCATTGAGAACTCCTAGATATTCTACCCCTTGCTTCGTCTGCCCTTTGTATAGATCAAGGATCCCCCATCCTCGCAAATGAATACCCTATACCCCTCCTCCTACTCTACTAAGACCCACTAGTAGAAGGACATGATGGTAAGCACCCTCTAAGGTGCACTACCTCATCCTCCAAATCTTAGATTTATGCTAGTTACTCTCAATGACAAGCTTGGAAGTCCCTCAACAAATCTTGGAGATTTATCACCTCCTCCCATAGCCTAGCCACCTTGTTACTATGAGATGCCACCTGGACTAAGCTCCTTGCTCTAACTTGAAACTAAAGTGTGGCTATATCTACCACCTACTCTACAATATTGGTCTCAAGATGACAAATATTGACCTGTGTGGTCTATACCTATGCCTATACGAGAGTCCTTTCCTCTATGTACTCCCTCCACTCATACCTCACCCTAATAAACTCACCCTACACCTCAACAATGGTGGCATATCATGCTACCAACTATACCTACAATCATTACTCCTCTCAATCATCCTCATCATAGTCCCCCTATTGGCCCTCTGTATCCATGTGGTCCATCCACTCATCATCAATCTAATGATTAACATGTCACTCCCTCGAGTCCACCTCTTCATCAGGTCACTCTCCCAACCTTGAATCCTCCTCAGTTGGAGCCTCATTTGGAGCCTCTTCATGAGCCTCCTCTACCCCTGCATCCATGTCACCCCCTAGTGGTCCATCCCCATGCCACCATTGCATCACCCACCAGGCATCATACTATGTTATGGTACTGACATCATCCCTCTTGATAGTAGCCTCCATAGGATCTACCTCCTCCCTAATGACCTTAACTATAGGCCAAGTGAATGTCCTCTCATCACCATGACATCAATAGATAACTGGATCACTAGGTAATCCTTAGAATAGAATACCATAACATCTAAGCATAAGAGAAGTACTCTTGCTCAATCCTATGCCAATCAACCAACCATATCCCTCATTGTACCCATTGTAGTTATGCCTAAGCCTCGTGCCATACTAGACAATATCTGTATTATCTCTAGATAATGGCATCTGCCCTAATTTGTGCAAATAAATTGGCATAGTGCTCAATCGAACCTACCTCAGGATGACTCTAACCCCTCTCCTAATATCATTGCCATAGTATACCATATCCTATATCCCTATCTATGGGTTGTACCCACATTATCCAAGGTAGCCCCCATGGTCGATCCATGATAATATGCTACCATCCCCATACCTATTCTAGAAATTTGTAGCGTAGCCCCTTCCACCTATGATAGAGGATCTTATATAGCTCATCTAGAGTTGTACCAATAAGGTAGTACCCCATGACATCACCAATGATCTCTAGGTGGTGAACTCCACTAGTGAAAATATTAACTCTAGTAGGTTCCATGGGAACCTATATCTTGATGAATTCGACAGTAACATTTTAGAGATCAGTGTCATCATCAAGGAATGTCTCACCTACAAGACCTCTACATCATACCATAAGTCTACTAGGATGCCTTTGCTAAGAAAATATTACAGTACCTCAAGAAAATCACGTCCAAAGTATCTCTCCAAAATTGTATCTCTGAGATCTCGGTGAGTGGATACAATTGGCCACCCCTCTATCAAAATATGCAAAATCTAGTAGATATCCACTAGGGTCACTGTATATCCCGAGTAGGCAAGTGGAAGGTGTTAGTGCATGAGTCCCATAGATCAATATAGTTAAGTAGGCCCTATTGCCCATAACTGGCTCTAGTTATGTCACTTTATTAAGCTCAATGGCGTTATGCCATTCTTAGTCCTATATCGGTAGGCCATGAGTGGTCCTAAAGAGTGTCAAAAATTGATATCGACTATTAACCACCTGGCAGGGGCAAGCATATTTAAAAACAAAACCAAAACAAAGAAAAAAATGAGCAAAAGTCACCCAAAAACATCAAAAAGGGTATTGATTTAGGCCAAAACATGGTCGTACCACCCTATACGACCACCAAAAAACCACCTCAAAATAACCCAAAAAGGCAGCAAAAAGGGTCCAAAACCCAACATCCTCATCCTCCACCTCCACCATGTCTGCATCCTCCCGCGGAGCTCCCCAATCATCTCCTGGTGCCTCACCACCCTCCCCGCCCGTTGCTGCTGCCTCTGTGCCTCCCAGTGGCCCCTCTCCTGGCCATCACCACAGTAACCACCACTAGTCGTACTCTACGGTAGTCTCGATGTCATCCACTTTTGAGACGTTGATCATTGCGTCTGAATCCTCACCTAGTGGCACGATGACCGGTCTGTCTAGAGTCCTCTAGTCCCCCCCAACGTCGATAGACCACGGGCTCACTAGGCAACCCCTAGCGAACCCCAAACTGTCATGTCACCCAGCTACAAGGGAAGAACTCATGCTTGGTCCCATGTCGCCCAATCAACCACCGCTCCCTGTGTACCCGTCAGAGCCACTCTCCAGCCTTCGACCAGCCTGGATAGTCCTGATAGGGGTGCAAGAACACCTCCCCTAGAGTAAGCCGAGCGAAGGCATTGGCATAGTGCCCTACGACACCTGCCCACCATAGACTCTGTCCCTGCTCCTCAGACCATCGCCATAGAACCACATAGCCTATATCCTTATCCTCCATATCCGTCTGAGTCATCCACGGTAACCCTGCTGGCCTCTCCACCGCTATGTGCTACCAAGCCCAGCTCTACAACATATAGCTACAGCTAATCCCCTTTTGCATCTGATAGTGAGCCTCGTACAGATCACCATAGAGTTGTGCTAGTAGTGTCTGTCCCCACCTCATGATCAGTGGTGCCTCCATCAGGCACTCCACTAGCTGCCAGACCACATCCAGCAGGTTCCATGGGAACCTTGCACCTGACGAGTCAGGTAGCAGCATGTTGGAAATGAGGCCCATAAGTACTGCGTGCCTCACTCCCAACACCCCCCTCTCAAGCCACCATCAAACCAAAATCCCACCAATCTGGCAGTTGCCCTCTACCCTCTCCATTGGGCTCTCCACACCCAGCTCCTCCCCATGCCCAAAGCAGCATGTCAACACTACTATCCGTTGATCTTGCGATGTCGTCCGAATCGACAGCCTATCTATTGGAATCCAAAGAATCTGATAGATGTCCTCCAAAGTCACTGCCATATCCCCTATTAGGATATGGAAGGTGTTAGTCCGAGGATCCCACAGGTTGATCAAGGCCGTCAGATAGGCCCGATCCCTGACCACAGGCTCCAATCGAGTCACCTGCTTGAGCCCAAGGGCATCAAGCCACTCCCAGTCAGCCACAGTTAGCACCCCCCGTGCTTCAGCAAAAGCAATAGGTACATGATATTGGCTCTTCACAACATGCAAAAGAAAACAACACAAAAACATTAAAATCATGAAAAATTGTACAACAATAACATGAATATACAACACTGCCTACCAACGTACAACTCAAAAACAACAAAATTCACAAAAATTCAAAACAAAAAAATAAAAATAGTTGTCAGTCTTAGGGTTCTGTATCCAAAGTTTAAAATTGACAAAGTCTGCACAAACAAAACAAAATTAAAATAACAGTTTTTAACCTAGGGTTTTCACCTATGTTTTAAAACTGACAAGTTCAACCTAAAAAACTAGGGTTTTACGTTCCGTTTATCCTAGAGTCTTAGTTTAGCAAAATCAAAATTGTTCCTAGGGTTTACTTTAGTGTAAAGCAAAAAGTAAATTTTCGTTCCATTTTACAAAGAAAAATAAAATTTCAACCTAGGTTTCAACTACGTTTTCCATTCATTTTTAAGCTAAGTCTTGGTTTGTGTTCAACTCAGTTTTAGGGTTTCAATTTTAATTTTGGAAAACAACATAACAAAGAAAAATAAACAAATCACTTGCAGTTTTAAAACATATAACAAACAAAAGCAATAACCCTAAGGAGCACTTACTGGTCTCGCTTCGGCTTCGTCGCTCGATCCGGTCTGTGCAATCATGATGTCAGTAGAAATTTGGCAGTGCTTCGCTTCGTAGAATTAACCTCCTCCTCCCCAGAGCTCCAAATCGCAAGAAAATTTGAATGCAAATGAGCCCAAACCCTAGTTTTGGCCTTTAAATAGGCTTTTTGAGCTTATATTCGTTCCCCCCTGGGATGAGCGCTCTGGTTAGTGCTCGTCCCACCCTGGGACGAATACTAAACTAGTATTCGTCCCACCCTAGAATGAATTCAGGACAAAAATTTCAAAAACAACAAAAAATTGAACAAAAATGCACCAAAACAGCTAATAAGCTTGCCCGATGAAAGTGCTTTTGCACTTGACATCCCGGGCATGCAAAATGGACGTCGAGGTCACAAATCCTCACTATCCTACTCCCTAAGAAGGCTACCATATCCGGACCGCTCCACGGGAAGACGGATCTTTGAGAATTTCATCCCCAAATGGCATTGCCAAAAAGGGTCAAAACCCACCCAAAAATAGCAATAACATTGCCAAACGAAGGCGCCTTCATGCCTGACATTCTTGGCATCCAAAAAAGATGTTGGGGTCACAAATTATCACCATCCTACTCCCTAAGAAGGCCACCATGGCCAGAACGCTCCACGGGAAGATGAATTTTTGACAAATTTAGCTCCAAAAAGCATCACCAAACAGGGTTAACACCCACCAAAAATAGGCCTAAATGTCAGAAAACTGCACACACTTAATGCTAAAACATCTAAAGGCACCCTCACAAAAGTCATTTTGGGTCAAGCGACTCGTCACTTTTCTCATGAAGGCCATTCCCTCATCGATTCGTCGCTTGAGGGGGTAGTCACACCTAGTCACCAGCCAACAAATACACACCCAATTAAGGAAAACAACATGCATTCAAAGAATCATTGACAAAGACAATCATGCCCCTGCTTGGGGCAGTAAACAAGCAATAATCACAAGCTGATCAAATCACTTGGCATTTCATGAATCATGAACTCAAGGTTCTCACAGAAAAAAGGTTGCGCCCTTTGCCTATTCATGATCGATCAATGTCCAAGATCAAGTAACACCTCACCCAAAAAGGTTAACACTTGAATCAAGTTCCTTTGCTTATCAGAAGCAAGGATTCAAGAATGCATGCCCTTTTCATACTTGGGGCATCAAAAGTTGGTTAGGTTACTGAGAAACCCTAATCATTAGTGCTTTGGTTATCTATTTTTGCTCGACACTACGCCATGCATAGCACATCCCAAAAAGGGGCATCTGTAGACACTAAAACAACACCAATCTGATTATGTGATTGCAAACACTAATCACATTGACACACACAGCCCCAAGGGCAGCCCCCAGAGGTTAAAAAATGGTCCTAACCACTCCCACAACAGTTTTGGAAGGTCAGAGATCAATTTGGCACCTTCAGGCACTTTGCTTAATATCCGTTCCACCCTGGAATGAATTCAAACTGGGATTCACCCCACCCAGGTATGAATTCTAGATTCACTCCAGGGTGGGGCGAATTGCAGGTTTGATGGGTAAAAAGTTAAATCTTGACAAATGGCAGCTCAGATCCACCACTTAATGCTTCCTTCATTGCATGGGAGTATGGGTGAGCATTTTCAAGTGTTAAAGGCAATTACAAGGGCAGTCATGAAGTCCCTATTCAGGGAGGAATCTCCTTCCCCGTGGGAAGGCATGATTGCCAAGTGGGGCCTCTGCATACCCATTTCAAGATACCTCCAGGTCTATAAATTGGTGAGTTTCCTCACCCCAAAATAGATAGAGAAGGAGCATTTTGGAGCAATGAAGTGCTATCATTTTATTTTCCTACCTCACACCTTTTGGATTTGCGCCTTTCACATCCTTGATCTCCTTTAGAGGGGAGGTCATTGGGTGACTATTGGGAGGACAAATATTGAGCCCAAAACCCGACATTTGGCCACAATATCCCACCAAATTTGCTGACAATACACCGCAAGAGGCTTTGGACCCATTCCAAGTGGATTGGTGCTAAAATTAGGCCTCAAACGACAGGCGGTCTGCCCCATGGGCGCCCCCTCCCACACTGCTACAGTCCTAATCACCCCCCTTTGGAGCGATGGGAATTATGTGGTAGACTTTCTTTCTTTCATTTTTGCATTCAATTCTATGATGCTTAGATAGGTTGTCATTTAAATTTCATCTCATTTTGAATAATTTTGATCGTGTTTCTATCCTTTTTCGCTTCTACTAATCTGCAGGTAGCATCATCAAATTCCTATTTATGGAGGTCAAATCAGGAAAATCTGACCATCTGGGTCTTCCCAAAATGTCCCCAATTAGCTAACCCCAAGTTTGTAGGTATTTTGGAGCTTCCTAGGCAGGACATTTGGGATGGTGCCTTTTCGGCGTTTTGTTACAGGTGAATTCGTCCCGCCCTGGAGAAAATTCAAATCAGCGAGGAATTTCCTGACTATTATTTTTGTAGGGCCATCCTGGAGGTGTCTTGATGCCCCTGTCAAATTTTTAGAGCATTTGGATTCATTTTAGTCATAGTTTAATTCATTTATCTCATTCACTTATCATAGGCTTGGGGATTGCATGCTTTTTTTTATCCGCAGGTGCTATTGACTGTTTCTTGTTCCTTTGAACACAGGGTCTGGACATCAGAGGAGCAGCGAGGAGTCAAGACTCATCAACGCAAGCGACGACGATGTTTGGTCCATCCATTTTACATGTGGGCACGCGAAAGAAGGAAGGGCATCCATGGATGTAACAAGAACGCGTACCTAAATGCTCCTAGCCCCTGGAAAGGGAGGATGCGTATTGTAACCGAGTTGTGAAACATATCAATAAAAGGGTTGTCTTATTTATTTGCATTTGTTTTGTTTCGATTCGCTCATGCTTTTCCCTTTTTTCGTGCACTTTCCAATTCCTAGGATTTAGCATTATGTTTGGTTCGGTTTTGCATCACACCTTCGCTTTCCTTTTTGCTTCCGTATCCTCATGCTTTCATTTGGATCCCATTGTTTTTCTATGTTGTATGATTTTTTAAGGTCTATGTGTTGTGACATTAGTTTATAGATTTGTTATAGTTCAATTTAGGATTTTTGTGTAAAATAATTTTTTTAAGGTATGCTACCTACCTTAATGGTAAAAATTATAGCACTTCGTTAGCTCAAATGTAAGGATTACTTACAAGAAAAAATCTCTAGTTCATATTCAATAAATGAGTAAAAAGGTGGTCTTAGTGACTGTGAACTCAATAAGATAAAGGAAAATCTCTTAGACTATAATTCATTTTAATGGAACTATAAATACTTATCTACATTAGAAAAATATTGATTTTGTTGATGTATGGACTACTTCAAAAGATATTTACGGAATAGTAAGTGCTTTTGAAGTTAATATAATACAAATTAAGCTCTACAATATCAAAATTTTAGATTTCAGTAATGCCAACATCTATATATCTAACTTCAAAGCTCTGAAAAACTATATAGCTATGGTAGGATTCAGGGTAAAGAATGATGAAGAGTATGTCAAATTTATTATTTTCAATCTTTCTTTTCCTTTTCATATAGTTTGTTTGGTTATTTATATGAATGTTATGACTATCAAAGAACCACAACCCATCTCTCTTGAAAGACTTTCCAACCTTCTAATCCATTATGAAGTTGTAATGAAGAATTGTAAAACTCTTTCTCATATACAAGCTCATTGAAAATATTTCAAGTCAAAAAAATCTAATACTAAGGTTCTTAAGGGAAAATCTAAGGAAAAGTTAAATATTTAAGAATTTTATAAATAGGAAGAAAACTTCATCAAGAATAGCATTAAAAGGATAAACAATATTGAGACATAATTTGTAAGGGTTAGACATAAATTTTCTAAAGATAAATATGAGTATGAATGAGGAACGTGAGATTCATACTAAAGCATCCATTATGAGGTGAGGTGTTACCATTAATACCTTCTCTCCTTCGCCCTCTTAGCTCATACTATGAAGGGTGTTGAAATTTGTCTAATTTGATTTTATTTAGGCCAAGGTAAATGTTTGATGAGGTGTTTATGAGAATAATTATGTACCCCTATGGGCATGTGATTATGTAAACCTATGAGTATTCCTCATTTTTTTAAGCATATGAGTATTTTCATGTAAGACTATAGGTCTCTTTCATATTTTACCTTTAGTGGCATCAATTAATCCACCTTTATGGATAACCTCACTTAAAGGGTAATTTATTATTATTTTATTGTAAGGCTAGACTCAAGGTTAAATTAATGTCAACCTAAGGTTATCCTATCATGGAGGATTTTGTATTACTATACCATTCAATGAGGATCTATTTGTAATATAGAAATTCAATTAGGGGTTAGGCACACTGGCAACATACTAAGCAATTAAGGGTAGAAAGTCCAACCAAATTCTAAGAGAAGAACAAACTCAGAAGGATATCCAGAACAAAACTCAAACTACTTTGGAATTCCCAAATAAGATCTTTAAAATATGACAGTGCTCTCATGGAACTATAGGGTATTAGGTAGTCCTCTAAAGGAAAATTACCTATCATATTGTTTTAAAACTATATAAACCACTTATAGTATGTTTACAAGAATAAAAAATAGCAGACAACATAGTGGTACTAGAATGAAATAAGATATGGAGACAATCAAAGCATGATGTAGTAAGTCCATCAGTCACATTAGGCAAGCTTATAACAACATGGGATTCCCAAAAATTAAATTGCATAGTAAAAAATAAACCCAATAATTGACTTGCTTTAAACTTTTAACTGCTTAATGGTATTCATATCACTATTGCCAACTTATATGGTCCCAACAATCCGTAGCAAAAAAGAGGTGTGAAATCAATCACATCACTAAATCACCAAAGAACACCAACAAACTTTACTAATAGGAAGAAACATGAATGTCATTTCAGCATAATGAGAAAAAAATGGGGTAACATGAATCATGACCCTAGAAGAGACATGGTACAAAATACAATTGCTCAAAAAATCTATAAGATTTCATTCTTAAAAAAAAAAAAACACTTGGAAAAATAAATTAAGAATCCATTTTATTTAAAAATAAAAAAATAAAATAAAATTAGATAGATTCTTAATTAGTAAGAATCTTTTAACTATATATCCACTTCTAATTAGTCATATAATCTAAAGTACAATATCCTCTCATAAACCAATTCTATTGGAGAGGGGTCATAACAGTGGGAAGTAAGAAAGATCCCTTCGAATACAATTCAGGATGGATAGAACAAGAAAACATCAGATTGATGATAGAGAAAATTTGGCAACAAAAAAACTCGAGATATCTTCATCAAAAAAAGGCCTCAAGACATCTGCAAAGAAAAATTGCAAGAAAAAAAAAAAATTAAAATGTAGTTATCCAAAAATCCAATTCAAAGAAAAGAGCTAATTTTATAGAAGTTTCAGAAATTAGAAATAGAACTAGAGGACCATCCTCTCTCCCTCAGCAAGTTGATCAGAGTTATACAAGCTAAATTCTAAAGAAGAGGCACAAAGGAGATTGAAAAAAATTGTAACTCCAGAACAAATTAGGGAAGCAGTCAATCTTTCAAATGCTATTAAAAATCCAGAACAAATTAGACTAATCCAAATAATCCTATAAGTTGTTGTGTATACAAAGTAAATTAGATTAATTACCGTGTATACAGTTCCGTAACCATCCGGCTTCGATTTTATTAAGCGTCCACCCAATTAACTGTAAGAAATTTTCAGTGTCCGGAAATCTTAGTAAAATAAAACTGAAAATAATAATAATACTCAATAATGATTTTAGGTTATCCGCCCATGTAGAGGAGTTGGAGAGCAAGTGGGTAGTTAAACCTCTCTAGTTGCTGAGAGGCCCAGGTTCAAATCTCTCGCCTCACATGTTGCGGATATGTTATGTAATGGTTCCCTCGTGGTCACAGTCTGTTTACCCCTTGTGGCCACCACCAAAAAAAAAATAATGATTTTAGGTTAAGAGAATTATAGTTCCTTATTTCCTCAAAGTACCCAGGCAAATTAGGAGCGATTGTATGACGTTTAGCATTTATGTGTAAATCTGTCCTCCTATATGAAACGTCTTACTTAACGATTATGGGAATCGAAGATTGTATGACGTTTAGCATTAAATCGAAATGTGTTGCATTACAGGAAAATCAAAACGAAAAGAGCTACTTTTTGAAAATGGAACATACAACGGAATAATTTTATTTAAACAAAGAGAGCATATTTTTTTTAAACAAAATTCCTGAAAGCTAAATATATCATACGGATAATAGATTCTACATATGATAATTTGCGGTAACAAGTTCAGCTAACGAGTTCAGCTGCCATTCTGAAGAGGGAGGGAAACAAAAAAAACATTACCTTGTTAGAAGAGAGTAGCATGATTAGTGCAGGACACTCGAACCTCTATCTTCCCGTGGAAGGGGTTTTTAGGATATTTTGAGATTTACAATTATATTATTTTTAGTAACTGATAAATATATGGTTTAAATCATAAGGGTCATCGGCTTTCTTGTTGATGATCAGTTTGGAAGGGGACCACCCAGGATTCTACCCTGGTGGCCTGTCTGCACTTAGAGGATTCAGATGAAACTATTACCTTTGCAAACAAGCTACTTCCAAATAACACTTACCAATTCAATCAAAGTAAATGTTTTAAAATTTTAATGGTAGTTGTAGCAGCAAGAATGGAAAGAAAAAAAAAAGTTTTCTTTATTATTAACGAGTCAACGTTCGCGCTACAAACAACAAAAGTTACATTGAGATTCGATTTTATTTATTTAATTTTTATATAAATTTAAAAAAATTAGTTTAAAGAAATAGTTGACTTTTATATATAATACGTAAAGGTTGTTTCGTTAAACTTTACTTTGTTTGTATTATCGTCAGCCTATAATAGATACTGTATATTACCTCATCATGTGGAAATCGATAAGCTCATGCTCATGTATTAATTATATCATTTAAGAAAGGTACTGCACTTAGTTTTCAGTTTGGTAATTGTGTTTGTTTGATACTTATCAAGAAAAAATTTAGGTTTAAATCTTAAGGCATGTCTGTTTCAAAGATAATAGTTTGATCTAAATTTAATTTCGTTAAATGGATAGTCTCTCACCTTTAAATTCTAATCATCAACAATAAAATAATATAAAATCTAATAGAAAAAAAAAAACTAAACTGTTGCATGTGAACTCATGGAGGTGAAGACTAGTAAATGTCCTGGGATGTGTGTCCTATAAACTGTCTTAGGATGAATTTTGTTTTGATGAAAACGGTTATTTAATTAAATGAAAATTAAAAGGCTTTTACAATAAAAAGTAGGTAGGTGGAAAATCACATCCGTGAGAAGTTCTCACTAACCTTAATTATGGGTTAGGAAAGCAAAAACATTGCTTAAATGTTACCAAAAAAAGGTTGGGCCTGCGGACATCATCAGATAGCAGATGTGCAAAATGTTGGGCCTGCGGACATCATCAGATAGCAGATGTGCAAAATGTTGGGCCTGCGGACATCATTAGATAGCAGATGTGCATTAAGGTGCCTCATGGGAGGAGCCTTTGGTTGGCGCCTCACTATCCATCATATGATGTCATTGATTGTTTAGGAGTGGGTTGGACAGTAAATTTCATCTATCATTGTCGTGGTGATCCTCCTGTAAATCCTCTCCCCAACCAGGGGTACGATGAGTGGGAGTTGGGGGACGAGACCATCCGGAGTGATTCCCATTAATACTTGGGGTATCTTATCTCAAAAATGGCAGCGGGAGGTGATCACGTTGCTGTGAAGATCTAGTACCTACATCATTAATTCTTTTCCAAACAAGCAGAGGTTGGGACCAAATGTGGTTGGACGGTTGAGGTCGAACTCGCAATGGGGGTACCAGTGAGAATGAGACCAATGTTTTGGGACTATATGGTCCGGAGAAACATGACTAACATCACACAACACATTGCCCCAATAACTCAGCAGAGCCTACAAGTGATCCACCTCCATAGCCACATTCATTGCCTAGTCATAGATTTGAAACCGCACATCATGGAATACTTTCAATTTGTTAGAAAGAAAAAAGTCCGTGGAAGGATTAACATGTTTAAATATAATTTTGTTTCTAGACTTCCAAATGTGAAACAAAATGCTGACTCTAAAAATTTACCACACTTCACGTAATGGCAGAGCAAAAGTAAAGGAATCTCCTAATAGTGGATGCTACCAGGAAAAGGATATGGGCATGTAAGGAGAAAAAAAGAAGCAACCCATGCCCATGCCAGACTGACACGTCTTCACAAACAAAAAATATGGAGACATGATTCATGTTTCTCAAAAAAGGCATCTAGGGTCAGGAACACCCAGATAAGTTAGCCGAGCGCCAAGGGGTAAACCCTAACACAAAAAACTCCAAGAAAAAAAAGGTTTTCTTTGGCTCTAGTAGGATGCCCATGTTGAGCGAAATCTAAACTTCCATCTAACCTGAGTAATAATTAGACCCTATTTCTCATTGAGATTAGGAACTGTAGGAAAAGCTGGTGTAAGCCAGTCATATCCTTGTTTGACCTTGTAATTTGGCAAAGGAAAATTTCCATGTCATGTCCAATATTTCCACCAAGTTTTCTGAGTTCTAACCCCTATCTTGTGCCTCATGGAAAAGGGGTATTTTCAATCACTATAACATAAGTCACCCTGTCCGCACTAGTCAAATGAAAAGTGTGTTTGAAAGTATTTGAGGAGATCCAATCCTTGGTTTGGCTGGAAAATAAATCTGCAATAGTGACAATGCCTCGCTTGAAAAAAAATTAGAATTTTTTGGCTAGAGAAAGTTTTTTAGCAGTCCAATACTCAAGCTTTTTTCTACTTTGTTAGACATATGACCATAACTAGGACAGAGAGCCCTGAAAAGCAAAGGGTATACCAAGGAATTTGAAAATATTCCCAAGTTGAATCCAAGTCCATTGTACATTCTCGAGCCACTAAGGAAGCGACAGAGAAGATTGTTTGTAACAAGAGGTTTTCCTCTATTATATGCTAGAACTTGAAGCTTTGCAAAAGGTTTCAAGGCATATAAGAGCTTCAGAAAGGGATTGCTCATCCTCCCGTAGGGTGAGGAATGAATCGTCAACAAAGTGACCATTAATAAGGTGCCCTATATTCCCAGGAAGAGTAATACCCTGAAGTATTCCATTAGAGATATATTTGGCCAGAAAAGGAGCCAAATGCCTCTACAACTAAAATATAGAGTGAAGGAGCTAGAGGACAACCTTGCCTAATACACCTATGTAGACCAATAGCTTTGGTTTGAAAATTATTGAGGGAAAGCACTACTGAACCATATTGTAAAAGCATCTTGAGAGTAAATATAAAGTGAGGACCAAAGCCAAGAGATTCTAGCATGGAGGGAATAAACACCCATTCAATCATGTCATAAGAAAACTCAAGTTTAAGGAAGAGGGCATTTTGATTTGATAGACAAGCCCATTCCATTCCTTCCCAAACTACCAGTACATTATCCAAAATATATCAATTTTAAATGAATCCATTCTACTTAGGCCTAACAATGAGTGGAAGCAGAGGCCAAATCTGCAAGGCTAAGGTTTTTGCAATAATTTTCTAGCTAATATTTAACAGAGTAATGAGCCTCCAATTGGTAATAATTTATGGATCTCCTGATTTGGGTATGAACTTGATGTTCCCATTATTAATTAGAGCACCAAGGGAACCTACCATCATGGCTTCAAGATAAAATCTATGAAGGTCAAAGCCAACAAAATCCTAGCATGTTTTGTAAAATTTGCAAGGGAATACAACCACACTATTTTTTGTTATTATTTTTAATAATTGATAAGTTAAAGGTTTAAAGGGTTCAAACTATAGGATATTTGGTTACAACCACACTATTTTTAGTAACAAAACTAGAGGGTTACATAGGAGAGTTGGTCAAAACCATACTATTTTTAGTAACAAACTAGAGGGTGCCAAGTGAAGGGTTCAAATCAGAGGAACTGTTTTACTTAGAGAGTTACATAGGAGAGTTAGTCACAACCACACTATTTTTAGTAAGTGAAAAATTTAAGGTTCAATTCAGAGGGGTTGCTTCCACCAAACTGAAAGCACGAGGATACGAAAGCAAAAAGGAAAGCGAATATGCGAAATGTAAACGAAGAAACCGAACTTAGCGCTAAATCCTAAAAACTTGAAAATACATGAAAAGAGGGAAAAGCATGATCGAATCGAAATGAAACAAATGGGAATAAGGAAGACAACCTTTTTTATTAATATGTTTCAAACTCGGTTAAAATATGCATCCTCCCCTTCCAAGGGCTAGGAGCGTTTAAGCATGAGTTCTTGTTACATCCATGGGCGCCTTTCCTTCTTCCGCGTGCCCACATGTAAAATGGGCGGACCAAAACATCGCCATCGCTTGGAATGATGAGTCTTGACTCCTCGCTGCTCCTCCGATGTCCAAACCCTGCATTCAAAGGAACAAGAAACGGTCAGTAGCACCTGCGGATGAAAAAAAGCATGCAATCCCCAAGCCTACGATAAGTAAATGAGAAAAACGAATTAAACTATGACTAAAACAGGTCCAAATGCACTAAAAATTTGACAGGGGCATCCAGATACCACCAGGAAGGTTTTGCAAAAATAAAATTCAGGAAATTCCTAACCGATTTGAATTCGCTCCGGGGCGGGACGAATTCACCTGCAACAAAACGTCGAAAAGATACTGTCCCAATGTCCTGCCTAGGAAGCTCCAAAAGACTTGCAAACTTGGGATTAGCTAATTGGGGGCATTTTGGGAAGACCCATATGGTCAGATTTTCCCAATTTGGCCTCCATCAACGGGAATTTGATGATGCTACTTGCAAATTAGTAAAAGTGAACAAAGCTAGAAATATGATCAAAATTGCTCAAAACGAGACGAAATTCGAATGACAACCTATTTAAACATCATAGAACTGAATGCAAAAATGAAAGAAAGCAAATCTACCATGGAATTCCCATCGCTTCGAAAGGGGGCGATTAAGATTGTGGCAGTGTGGGAGGGGGCGCCCATGGGGGGCGCCCATGGGGCAGGCCGCCCACCGTTTGAGGCCTGATTTCGACACCAATCCACTTGGGATGGGTCCAAAACCTCTTGTGTGGTATTGTCGACAAATTTGGTGGGATATTGTGGCCAAATGTCGGGTTTTGGGATCGAGATTCGTCCTCCCAATAGTCACCCAATGACCTCTCCTCTAAAGGAGATCAAGGATGTGAAAGGCACAAATCCAAAAGGTGTGAGATGTGTAAATAAAATGACAAAGACTTCGTTGCTCTAAAATGCTACCTCTCTTCATATCTTGGGGTGAGGAAACTCACCAATTTATAGACCTCGGAGGTCTCTTGAAAGGGGCATGCAGAGGCGCCACTTGGCAATCATGCCTTCCCAGGGTGAAGGAGATTCCTCCCTGAATAGGGACTTCATGACTGACCTTGCAAATGCCTCTAATGCTCGAAAATGCTCACCCATACTCCCATGCGATGAAGGAATCATTGAGTGGTAGATCTGAGCTGCCATTTGTCAAGATTTGACTTTTTGCCCATCAAAATTGCAATTCGCCCCACCCTGGAGCGAATTTAGAATTCGTCCCTGGGTGGGGCGAATCCCAGTTTGAATTTGTCCCAGGGTGGGACGGACATCGAGCAAAGTGCCTGAATGTGCCAAATTGATCTCTGACCTTCCAAAACTGCCGTGAGAGTGGTTAGGACCACTATTTGACCTCTAGGGGCTGCCCTTGGGGCTGTGTGTGTCAATGCGATCAGTGTTTGCAGTCACATAATCGGTTTGGTGCTATTTTGGTGTCTACACAAACCTATTATGTACATCACACCCATAGAAGAGTTGGTCACAACCACACTATTTTAACAGTAGTTGTGGCACCAAGAAGGGAAAGAAATAAAAGAAAAAAGGTTTCTTGTTTCTTCTTCTAGTACGTGACAAATTTAAGGTTCAATTCACAAGGGTTGCTTCCACCAAACCTATTATGTATTCGGTAGCTGGGATTCGTACTATCATCATCACACTCATAAAAGAGTTGGTTACAACCACACTATTTTAATGGTAGTTGTGGCACCAAGAAAGAAATAAATAAAAGGAAAAAAGTTTCTCGTTTTTTCTTCCATTTTTTTGTTAGCTTTTTTATTATTAACGAATCAACGTTCGTGCTACAAATAACAAAAGTTACATTGATATTCGATTTTATTTATTTAATTTTTATATAAATTTTAAAAAATTAGTTTAAAAAAAGACTTTAAGACTTAAATTTTGTTTCGTTAAACTTTACTTTGTGCGTATTATCGTCAGCCTATAATATATACTGTATATTACTTCATCATGTGGAAATCGATATGCTGATGTATTAATTATAATATTTAATCGATATGCTGATGTATTAATTATAATATTTAAGAAAGTTACTGCACATAATTTTTGGATTGATAATTTTCTTAAGTAAAATTTTAAATTTTAATTCTAAAATATATTTATTATAAAAATAATAATTTGATCTAAATTTTAAAATATAAATTCAACGCATAAACTCTTACCTTTAAATTATAATCATCAACAATAAAATAATATAAACTCTATAATAGAAAAAAAAAAAAACTGCTGCACGTGAACCCATGGAGTTGAAGACTAGTGAATGGCTTGGGATGTGTGTCCTCTAAATTGTCCTAGGATGAATTTTCAATATCATATTGTCAATTTAACTAACTTAATCGAGGGTGTTTTTGTTTCACTTATTAATGGCATGAGAGTAGAAACGTAACAATGTGTTTGTACTTAGCAATCATTTATTCCAATATCTAGTAATATCAGTTTTACATATAGTGTTAGAAGGCAAACTCTAGAGGTTGTAGATTAAAGAAATTTTTAATTAAGATAATTAAAGGAAAAACTAACTTTTTTATAATATAATTTTTGATTTTTAAGATATAATAAATAAATTATTAATTGAGATAATTAAAAAAAGTTTATATATAATATAAAATGAATTTCATAATATTTTATATTATTTTTTTGGTAGGTAAAAAATATTTTATTGCTTTACGGGTTGAAGGGTCCCGTTCTTATTACATTAGTAGCAAAATGAGACACCTGAGGCCTCCATTGACAACAACCAAAAAACAGTTTACCAAATACAATTCCACCACATACAACATATCTTATATTCGAAAGACAGCCCTTAAGATAAGGGACACAAAACAAAAAGATATAGCTGAAGGACATACACCAGACAGTCCATCTCTCTATCCGACATCCTCTCATGTTACTGGGATTTCTTATTCTTTTTCTGTTGAACGATGTCATCTTGATTAATAGAGAGTCAGCTTTCCACATCCTGATTCGCTTGGGAGATAACTTCTTGAGGGAAATCTTCTTTCCAGACGATCAAGTTTGACTGATTAACAACTTTGTTAGCGAGAATGTCAGCCACTTTGTTGGCTTCTCCGAGAACATGATTGATCTAACTGTGGGGGTGGTTGTTGAGGAGTAATTGGCACTCATGAATTATATTCTAAATGTTCTTCCCCCTTGAGCTATTGTTGGTAATGTGGCCAATAATCACAGATGAGTCGCCTTCAAAGATGATTGGCTTGGGAAAGGTTATACTTTCCACGATGCTCCTCCATAGGGCTCTAGCTTCTGCGTAATTATTGTTTTGGGTCCCCAAATTTTCTAAGAATGCTTTGATTATGCTTCCTGTGTGGTCTCTGATGACACCTCCTGCCCTAGCTCTCCTTGGATTTCCCTTTGCAACACCATCAAATTTAACTTTGAGCCATCGTTGTGGAGGGGTCCATTTAGCCAGGGTTCGGGAGTTACCAGTCTTTTGGATTCTTCTACAGTTTGTGGGAATCTTAAGAGAAGAAAAAAGAAGGGATTCCAACCCATAGTTGGGAACCTCTTCGCACGAAATCATACTGCTGTTTTCGATAGCTAGGGATAGTGCTCTGTTGACAATATCTTTAGGATTCTCGGTATCCTCTTTGAATATGTGGTTATTACGTTCCAACCAAATTTGCCAGACCGCATGGTGAGGCATGGAACTCCATAGAAATTGAAGTCTAGAGTTTTTGAAAATTCTTAGCCATTGAATGAACATTTCAACAACAGTCTTGGTCTAGGTCCAACAGACCTGGAATTTGTTGATCAAAATGGATAAGACATTATCGGCAAAGGGGCAGTCCAGGAGGAGATGTGTGGATTCCCAAGATTTAGTATAGAGGTAGCACCTGTTGGGGACTATAATTACTCTACGAATCAAGTTGTTAGTGGTCATAATTTTGTTATGAGCAGCAAGCCAGCAAAAATGTGCCACTTTTGGGATCAAAATCTTGAGCCACACACTCTTGGATAGAGTCTGTCTGTCATCTTTCTTGGTGCCAATAAAAGTGTTTTCTAACATATGGGCAGTAATTTTGATCGTGAATTCCCCATCACTCGATCCCTTAAACAACGTTCATCCTCCTTCAGGGTTTGGGGTATGAATTTAGATTTGAAGATGTCCATGAGAGTGGCGAGGCCTTTGTTAATCACATCATTCTTAATTCTAAACTGAACCTTTTTCCAACCGTGGGATCCTTGGTCAGAAGTGATGAAATTGGCAACATGAGCTTCATACTTCCTATCGATGAGGTGCTTAATGGGGCGTAAGTTGGGATCATTGATGAGTGGTTCTTTTCTGACCCATGCATCTTCCCAAAAATTGATGGTCTTACCATCTCCTAGTTGCTATCAAGATCCCTATTGAACCAGTTGCTTAGTGTGGCTGATGGATTTCCAAAAGTGGGACCCATTGCAAGGGGTCTCCATTTCAAGGAATAAGTGTTGTTGCAGGTATTTCCTTTTGACAATGGTCACCCTCTCTATTTTAGCATTTGTAGCCACCTTCCAAGCTTGCTTAGCCAGGAGGGCTTGGTTTGTGATGGTTATGCATCAAAATACCAGACCTCCCTTGTCTTTAGGAGAGCAGACTTTGTTCCAGGCTACTAAGTGAAACTTCTTATGATTGGCATTACCCAACCACAAGAACTATTTTTGGAGTTTTTCAATGGCTTATCCTATCGCAGTAGGGATTTTGAACACCGACAAAAAGTAGGTGGGGATGCTCTGTAGGACCGACTTGACCAAAGTCTCTTTGCCTGCACTAGAGAGTAGGGCCCCCTTCCATCCTGCCAACTTCTTATGAATCTTGTTAGTGACATTGTTACACATTTTTTGTTGAGGCCTCCCCTTGAACATTGGTAGGCCCAGATAAGATGTTGGAAAATCAGCAATAGAGCACCCCAATATGCTCACAATCTTGGCCTGTCATCTAGCAGGGGTGCTGATGAAATGAAGCTTACTTTTGGTGTAGTTGATATTTTTCCCAGATGCTTCCTCATACAGATTGAGAATACCCTTGATGTTTTTGGCTTTAGAGACTGAAGCTTTAAGATGTCATCCACAAATTTTTGGTGGGTGATGGTATTTAAACCTGAGGCTGCCTTGATACCAGAAATCAAGTTTTTGTGACATGCATTCTTAATGGTTCTGCTGAGACTCTCCGACAGGATGATAAAGAGGATGGGGGAAAGAGGGTCCCCATGTCTTAGCCCCTTGGTGCTGGGAAAATATTCGATAGTGGACCCATTCACCAGGATCGAGAACCAAGAAGAAGAGACACAATTAGAAATCAGATTTATTCAAGATTCATGGAAACCAAATTTGAGGAGGATTTTGAACATAAATTCCCGATTCACTCGATCAAAGGCCTTATTCATATCAAGTTTTAGAAAGAAGGAAGCAAAGTTAGCATTGTAGGCAGAGTGGATCAGCTCGTGGATGGTGATAACCTCATTCAAGATGTTTTTGCCTTTTATAGTACTTCCCTGCTAATAGTCAATGATGGTAGGAAGGATCCCAGTGAATCTATTGGCCAGGGATTTGGACAGAACCTTGTAGATTACATTGCAGAGACTGATGGGCCGATAATCAGAAAGATACTATGAATTGGACCCCTTGGGGATGAGGACCAGGAAATTGGAATTAATGTCTCTGGGAATGGATGTGGAATTTTGTATGTAAGAGATGGCCAAACATAGGTCAGGTCCCACAATGTCCCAAAAGGCTTGGAAGAACCTTGAGGAAATACCATCGGGTCTGGGAGCTTTGTCAGGTTGCATGGAGAAGAGGGATTGGTGGATTTATTTGTGGGATAGGGGGCTAAGGAGGAACTCATTGGTTTCATTGGGAATGGTATTGGGAATGTTATCAAGCAGGGAATCCATGGTCACGGGGGATAAAGTGGGGAGGGAGGCGAGGAGGTCTTTAAAGTGGTTGACAACTTCATCCTTGATGTGGTGGATATTAGAGATAAGGGTCCCATCCTCCTTAGTAATGCTTTTAATCATGTTATAGCCCCTACGCCTTAGAGTGGATATGTGAAAAAACTTGGAGTTGGAGTCTCCTTCCCTAAGCCAGATCTGTCTCGACTTTTGATGCCAAAAGGTTTCTTACTTACTCAAGGTGTTGTGGTATTTAGAGAGCAGTATCCTCTCCACTTTTGAGACTGTCATCACCCTGGCCTCTTTGAAAACTATCCTCAATTTACCCTAATATGGTTTTGATGTTCTTCTTGGTTTCAAATATGTTTTGGAAGGTTTCTCTATTCCAAAATTTGAGATTCTCTTTGACCCATATGAGTTTTTTCATAAAAAGGTTAGAGGTTGTGCATGGAAAGCTTACCCGCCACCATTCTGCTATCTAATTTTTGATATCTGAGTGGTGATTCCACATGGATTTAAACTAAAAAGGGGTCTTGAACTGAGTCTTTCTACCAATCTCGAAGAGGAGTGGGCTATGATCAGACCCAATATTCAGGAGAGCCTGTAGGTTGGCATCACCGAAGAGGGGGAGGGCTTCTCGGGAGAGCAACACCTGATCAAGGTTCTCTTGAATAAGATTGTTTTCCATCTGTCTGTTACTCAAAGTGAACCTGAGGCCTTGAATCGAAACATCCATAAGGGCATTATTGTCAACAAACTATATCAAGTCCTTTATATCCCTGTTAGTAACTGCATTTCCTCCCTTCTTGTCATAGAATTGAAGAGGGAGTTAAAATCCCCTCCTAGAACCCATGGAATATTGGCAAAGGCCTCTCTCATATGGGTGAGGGTGTTCCACAACATCGTTCTTCCTAGAGCATTATTGGGAGCATAAATATTGGACATAATCCAAGAAGTATGGAAGCTGAGGTCGTGAAACAGGATATTAGACATCCTGACATGACCAAAAATAAATCAACTCTCAACTACGAATGGGTTCCAAAGGTACAGGAGCTCACCTGTAGTGCCAGAATCTTGGGAGTAGACAAAATCAAATTTTTTCCAGATGATTTTGGCTATCCTAAGCGAAAGTTGATTGTCCAATTTAGTTTCTTGAATGAGAAAAATTATGGGGTTGTAATCTCTCCGCATGGCTACAACCAATCTCTACTTGGCTACCCCATTCAGTCCTCTCGCATTCCAGGAGAGGACTTTCATTTGGAACTTTTGGAGGTTTTCTTGCCCCCTTTGCCTTGTTGTGTAGGGGGTTTGGGTCTTTGGTTTTCTTCCTTGATAGAACTGACATTTCCTTAGAATAGGGTTCTCTGTGTACCATTTGCTATATCCTCGATCGTGTCTCGATTTCGATGTTCAGGATCGAAAGGCATGTCTTTCTTTCTGTCTACTCCCACATCCATTTGGGACCTTATAAAGCTGAGTTTTTTTGGGACTTCGATGGTCAGGGGATTCTGGGGTAGCCTGATTGCTATTAGAATTGACATCGGTAGAGGAGGATGTGGAAGTAAAAAAACTAGACTCTTCAAGGGATGGGGACAGGGCTATGGATAATGATGACCGAAGGGGTTTTTGTGGTGGGCTCTGGGGGACATTATTGGACTTGGGAATCTGCTCCTATATGGGGGAACATGGAATATTCTAAATGGGAAAGGGGTCAGGGGGCCCTGGATGGGAATTGATATGTTTTAGGGATGGAGGGACATGAATTTCACATTGTTTAAAGACCTCATTGGTTCCAAAATATTTAATTAAATCAAATTTATTAGCAGTGGTGAAAGAGGAACTTGCCTTTTGGAGAGCTTGAGCTTGATCTTGAAGTGGTTGGTTCTACTACACATTCCTCCTGACTTGCCATTGACTGCTAGTTTCCTTCTGACTAGTTCTTGGCTATGGAAACCCACCTGGCTGGGAACCTTCATTAGGGTTTCTTTTCTTAGGGCATTGAGAAGGGAGGCACCCCTATGACTGACAATCTAGATAAAAAGCAAGTTTGTTTTCAAAGATCAGCGGTTGCCTTTGCCTAAAATCCTTGTATATAAGATTGAGGTGATCTGGAAGTTGTAATTCTAGATTCACATTTACATAGATGCGGGCCTGGGTTAAGCACGTTTTGGCATGGGTAGCTGGATCAATAGCTACCTAATCTCCAAAATCCCTAGCCAGACCTCGGAGAGCATCCTCGTAGAAAAATGTGTAGGGAGGTTGGGGAGGCGAACCCAAATGGGGGTGAAATTGATGTTCTAAGATTCAGGGTCAAAATTTGGTTTCCATTTTTTGAGGAATAGGCTTCGTATTTCGAATATCCAAGGACCTTCAGAAATAATACGCTTTGCATCCTCCTGGATATTTAGCTAAATCATAAAAAAACCTCTGGTCATTTTCGAAAGACCCAAATTTTCCACAACTTTCCATTTCGAAATAGCCCACCGCCGTATCGCATCAATGTCTGGGCGCCCTCCTATGAAATTTCCTACTAATGATAAGGAATCACGAGACACATAATCTTCCATGAGGTGTTTAGGGCACAACACATCGATGTCTTGTAGAATGAAATCCATTAATCCGTTAGGGAGCGATCTAGGATTTTTTTGCAGATATTCTACGTAAGATTTTTCTGGTCCACCTAATTTGTTAGGAGGTTTTTTCCTCCATTCAATGTCGTTGTGGGAGGCTCCATTTTTAGCTACACTTCAGTCAAACCCTGTCGTCGTCGTGGCATTACGGGCTTCTTCCTCCTGTGAAATTTGCTTCTTAGGGTTTCGATCTTCGATCGCCCAAACCATCACTCGCTCCAATCCTTCGTCGGCCTTCAGATATTATATTATAATTAAATATTTATTTTTTTAACTAAAATATATTTAATAGTATATTGATATATAATTTTTTTAATTTATATAATAATTATAAATGTGTTACAAATATGTAAATGTAAATTTGGTAGTGTAATTTTAAGTTGAAAATTTTACATATATTATGACGAGTTTTTTTATAAATAATAAAACATAATCTAAAAAATTTAATATTAAAATTTAATTTAAATTCATATTTTAAAATTAGATTATTTTTTCTATTACAAACTAGTTGAAATGAAAGTTTCTTATGGTCTATTTTTTTTTAATAAAAATTACTAAAAGTATTTTCAGGTTTGTATAAGCTTTAACTATATATATATATATATATATATATATATATATATATATATATATATATATATATATTAAATTACAAATAAAATAAATTATTTAAAAATAAATAAATAAATATTATATGTATTACTTTTAAAATAAAATCTTTAGGATAATTAACATATAATATAAATATGTCACATTTTAAATTTATGTTTATTATGCTTATTGCTTTAATTTATGTTTGTTATGGAAATATCTTACTTATAAAGTAATTTATCAATGGAATTAAGTATTGTTATTGCTTAATCAACCTAAAAAATATGTGTAAAAAAATTAACTCCTAGAAGATCTTTAATACAACTATCCTCTTAACATTAACTCTTAACACTAACCCTAATACAACAAATACTCAACCATGAGTAAATAACTAGGGTAATTTTTTATTGATTGGAATGAGGCTACCTAGTTTCCCTCTAATAACTTATCTTCCCATATGAGTGTACCTTGGGTATTCTCTTTTATAATTTAGAATTTGATCCATATTTTACATGTGCATTGCCTTGTTCATGATATTATATAATGGGTAATGATAACTATAATTTTGTACTTCCTCCTTAAAACTCAACCGTTGTGGTAGAAGTAGTAGAGTATTTTAAAGGTCCTAATAGAATATCACATCCAACCCCATCAAGCAGGGAAAGAAGTAACTAATTATGGTCATACATTTCCTTATGTATATTATGTAGTTATTAAGAAAAATAAATGATATACATAGATATAGTAAGGGCTATCCTCTTCTTGACTATGTCCCATCACAGAATGGAGTGGTTAATCATGGTCATGGATTACCTCCCCACACACATATGTAATATAATATAAAGTAGGAAATGTATACGTGGTCATAGTAAAGAATATGACCTTTTTAACTATGAATCATTATAATATATTTAAATAAAATCACTTTTCTTGACATCTAGTTGGAACATTTATTTTTCACATTATAAATCTTTTCACATTATAAATCATAGTTACTTACAACACATGATTTAAAATACTCCGCGATAGATATGTATATGTATAAGAAGTATTTATTAAGAACTACAAAATACACAATGTGATTCCACATGTCCATATTAATTTTTTCATTTTAAAACACTAATTCAATAATAGTTGAAAGGATCCTTTTCCTTCCTAGTTTTTTAATTGCAACCTTCCATGTAATCCTTATCATACCAAAGTTATATAATAATTTTAAATATAAAATTGTTATAGAATATAAGACCATATTATCATATAAAACTTCAAATATACATAAATTTAGACATGCAACAACTAAAATAAGGATAATAAAATAAAACAATAAGTCCTACTTATATTTATTTATTTGAAAGAGTTTAAACAAGTAAAATAAATATAAAAGGTAAATAGGACCAAGGACCCTATCTCCACTATCTTCGAATAACCCTAAACCTGTAATTTATCTTTTTCTTAAAGGTCGATATATTTTAGATAATATTATGATGGCTTGGAAAACTTTGCAATGGGATATCGATTCTAATCAAGATGCCCTCTTGGTTAAGTTATATTTTGACAAAGCTTATGATAGAATTAGATGGGATTTTATTTTGAGTATGCTTTCTTGGCTTGGTTTTGGTCCAAAATTCTATAATCAAATTGGTATGCTTTTTGGTGATGTTTCAGCTTGTGTTCAGGTTAATGGATCTCTTTCCCCCTCCTTCCCTCTTCAACGGTCTATCATACAAGGTTGCCCCCTTGCTCCTTTTTTGTATGTTTTGGTTGTCAATGTTCTTGGTTATCTTCTTCATAAGGCTCATTCTAATGGCCTCCTTCAGGGTATTAAGCTTCCTGGGTATAAACATGCTCTTAACTCTCATTTTGTTGATGATTCCCTTATTTTTCTTCAAAATACCCAACAAGAGGTGGAAACAACTAAAGAGATTGTTCAACTGTTTTGTGATGTCTCTGGTTCTCGTATTAACGATTCTAAAATTGAAGTCTTCTATACCTCTTCCTCTCCTCATGGATACAACTCCTTAACTGAGTGGAAGATCATCCCTCATGGTAATATTGTGCGTTATTTGGGAATTCCTTTTGGGACTAATATCTCTCCTAAGGATATGTGGAACTGGGTTATGGAAAGACTTCAAAAAAAAATTAATGCTTGGCCAGCTTGGTTTCTTTCCTTAGCAGGAAGAATTCAAGTTGCAAATAAAATAATGGCATGTTTATTACTCCTCTTGTTGGATGACCCCCAAAGTAGCCTATAATAAATTAACTCAAGCTATTCATAAATTTTTATGGACTAAATGGGATGGAGAGATTGGTATGACACTCATCTCTTGGAAAATTTTTACTTAACCTAAGGCTTTAGGAGGTCTAGGCATCATTGATCCTCTTACCCAGAGCAAAAGTTTGGCTGCAAAATGGGTTTCTAGAGCCATTATTGGTGATGAAAATTAGAAACACCTATTTTGGTACATAATCTTTCTAGATACTCACAAAGGTAAATGGAAATAAACCCCTTGGTAGGATAAGGTTCTTAATGCACCTTATTTTACAGTTAAAGGTTCTATTCCAGTTACCCAAAATTGGAATGCTTGGTAATCAAATTCTCATTTATTGTCTTGGAAGTTTGACTCCTTGAGACATGGTCTGAGCATCGGTCTTAACAGTCTTTGGTGGAATAAACTTATTCTCCATAATGATAAAACTTTAGCTTTATGCAATGCTATTCATGGGCTAGTTTTTTTGAAGAAAGGAATTAATAGAATTAGAGATATATGGGATCCGGGTAGCTGCTCAATTCTTACCTGGAACTAGATCTACAATAATTTCTCCCTTCCCTCTAGGTTCAAAGAGTCTTATGGTTTAATTGTGGCTTCCATCCCTTGTGAGGTCCTTATGAAGTTGGGAACAACTGCCCATAATATTTGGAATTACTGGAGATGGCTTAATGGTCATAGAATATCTTCCATTACTTCTAGTTGTTTATACAAAAATATTATGTGTCCAGCTTCTTTAGACTCTAAGCTCAATGCCAAGTGGCAAGTAAATTTTACCAATGCCTAATGGCAATTTCTTACTACTCAAAATTATAAAGCTACTGTTGAATCAAAAACACAAATTTTTGGTTGGCGGATTTTACATCAAAAATTGCCAACAACTAAAATTTTGGCTGTGATTTTACACATTCCCCCTCAATGTAATTTTTGTAATGATTTAGAAACTCTTATTCACTTGTTTTGGTTTTACATGGCTAAACAATTTTTGGATATCTTATACTCTTTTATTTTTCCCTCTTTTGCTAGATCTTGGAAGCTTTCTTTGCTTGGTTTTTCTCAGCTGGATCAATGCCCCAAACTATGGGATATTTGTAGACTCATCCTTCTCAAGCACATTTGGAAGTACATATTCAAAAAGGTGTTTATTGGATCTGCTCTTCCATGAGATATAGTTTTGGCAAACTTTACCTTTGATCTTTTGCTACATGTGGGACACATTCATTCCCAAGTATATAGTCCTTCCAACAGGCCTCGAGATGTTATTGATAGACTTCATCTACTTTCTCATATGATTCAAGATCTTCAGAAAGTCTAACAGGAAGATAAGAAGAAGATAGTTAACAATGATAAGCAGGTTCAAGGTTTGATTACTTATTTTTCTTCTCTGAAGACTGCAGAAGATAGCACGAAAGACATACCTAGATTTTTTTCATATAACAGACTCTCCCACAGATGGTGTATTGCAGCAAGATATAGCTATATGATTTTTGTTGATATTAGTTTCTATTCTTATGTATATTTAGTTATGGATGTTTTACTCCTAATCCAACTCATTTTGTTTTTTAATGGTGGATAGTATTAATACCAAAATATTGTAATGTTTCGGTTAATAATATAATATAATTTAGATTTTTTCAAAAAAAAAACATTTAGAACACTCATGTTTCTATTTTTCTATAACTTTCTTCACTTTCTCTAAATAGCAAGAATATTTATCCATACCTTTTACTTTTAAATTTAATATAAATCTATCATAAATGCAATAGAGAGTCCACTAATAGATACCTAACATGTGTCCTTTTAGATATATCTTGAAGAGGGAGAAAGGGTATTGTAAATCCCCTAAAACCTTCATTGTAATATATTATAAAATTATTATTTTAATACACTTTCTAAAAAGGGTAATTTTATGATCAAATAAACCATAGTCATAGAGTAAATTTGAATCATATTTTTATTAAAGCATCGTACTCAAATAAATAAAATGATTTAAACCTTATGATATTATTACCTCCATAATAACAAATATTATAATTAAATTACCATGTAATTACATTCTATTAATCATAATATGTATAACTCATAAAGGGTTTCTATATTTTATAATTAGCATGTCCATAAGTGAATAAGGAGTTTCAATAACAATTCAACTACACCATAACATCCATAAATGTAAAGTAAAGATCAATATAATATAAATTATCTATCCATGGTCTAATATCATATTCTACAATGAAGAAACAACCCAGTCCCAAGAAGGTAAAAAAAATATATATGACATAATATTTATTCTAATCGATAAAACCATGCTTAGGCAATCCTTCCTATAACCAATAATGAGTAGTAAAGAATTTCTAACCCTATATTGGATAACTTCTTAAGAAAAAATTAAATGATTAGTGTGGAAAACAACTTCCTATAGAAGGGATTAAACTGTTTGGGTCAATGATCAAATCCATAATATCAACACCAAAAGAATACTATTTTAATATAACATAAAATAGTTTATTTGATTTAGTCTTATGAAAATATTTATATAAATTATGATATCATATATTTATCAAAAGATCAAGAATGATGTTCCATTAATGTTATGACATAGAAAAGGTGAAGCTCACTTGAAAATAGAAAACACACTATTAATTAGAGAGTAGGTATACAAACTAGGTACCTATTGGAGGTAATTTATACAAGACACCAAGAACAACTATAGAAATAAATAAAACACTAGAGTTTTAAAGTACTTGCATTAACCCTCAATACATTTTATACTTAAATTTTAATTGAAGTAAAATTTTAACTATAAAATTTGTGTTTTTTACTAAGGGGGGAGCAGTATCTATAATACATATGGAGAAAATCAATTTTATTGAAAATTTGAAGGAAAAGGGAGCACAAGGTAGTTGAGATGAGGGTTTTGAAGGGATTCAAATAAAATTTGAGGGAATATACAGACGAAGTGGTTTATTGGCCCTAATGGCTAGGAAGAATATATCAAATTATATGATTATAGTAAAGAAAAGATGCAACTAGATGAAATGTATGGATTTAAAATGTACTAGATATTAATTTTTTATAAGCTACTAAGAATGAGGGGAAAATCAAAAATTACTTTTAATATACAATATTAAATATATTGGAGATGATAGTCTACCACAAAAAAGAGGTCAATAGTACAAGAGAACTAGGAATAAAATACGTGAAGTAGACTAGATAAGAGAAGCTAAAGTACGAAGAATCAATATGGTCTAGAACTTGAGCAAAATGTTTTTGAAGATACACCACCAAGAGGGATCAATTGTACCAATATGCAATATGGAAAACGAGTTAGGGGAGACACCCCCAAAAATGAATTTTAGGGATGCTCTTCATGTAGAATAGCCCCAACTAGATGGAATCAATAACTCGAGGGCACCAAGAAGACCTTTGATGATTCCTAAGATATATCCCAAGAAAATTGAGATTGGATTTTCAAAGTTGGTAGATGGTTCCTTGATAGTGAAGGTGAACATGGAGGACATATAAAATTGAATAGAAGCCATGGAGAGAAGAGGGATGATATTCCAATTTATAGGGTTTATTATAGTTCTATCATTGTTTAAACCATGGGCTATTGGAAAATGGAAATTACAAGGTTAGCTCCAAATATCTCCTTACCCTAATGCTTATTTACTTGTTATTTTTGCTATTAAAAATGATAAGGAACAAATATTCCAAGGGGGACCATGATTTTTTAGAAGGGTGAGTTTCTTTATGAAACCTTGACATACTAAATTTAAAGTGAAGGAACAGATGTCATCCATAAGATCAATTTGGGTGAGAATTTTTGGCTTGCTATTATAATTTTGGAATTTGATAATATTTGTGACAATCAATAATAACCTAGGAATGTCCATGATATTTCTATAGTGCATATAGACTTGAGTGAATTATTTATTCTTGGATATGTGTCCTTATATATATTAAGAAACCTCTCCCACAAAATATCACACTATAATTTGAGGAAACATGGGGGTAGGAGGTTGATTATGAGAACTTACTTTTGACTACATAATATACCATGAAAATGATCATTAGAAAGAAAATATATGCATATGATCTATCAGCAAGGAAGAGAGGAAATTGATCCTCAAAGGTTTCAAGTTCCTAAAAAAAATATCCAAAAGAAACCCATATTGAAGAAACATGTGTGATATCAAATATTATGTTTGGTAATATCTCCATTGGTGATATTTTGGATGAATAGGAGGATAATATAAAGATATAAGTCCTAGACACAGTTCCATTATGGAAGAAAGTAATTTATACCAGAAGAGGTAACACCACCCTAACATTGTAAAGCAACAAATAGAAATGAATAAACCAATCAACAATAGACTAACAACTAAAAATAAGTAGGAAAATAAGAATAAGAGTAGCAATATGATAAAGGTAAGAACTACAAAGGACCCAAAACCTAAGGAAGACCTCATAAGATCTTCCAAAAATACCCTAGTGCTATACACAAATATTCCAAGGTTGGATGTTAATATAAAATCTAGAGGGATGATCTAGGTGACAAGTAAGAAGATGAAAGTGGATACTAATAAAAAGGTAGGATGCAAAACCAACTAACACCATGTGGCAAAAGAAGGATAAAAATAAATAGTAGAAGGTAAGGTCAATACCCTTTACCCATGTCTTTAACCCTCATTACTAATGAAGATCATCTCCTAGAGTATTATATGACTGAAGGGATTTCCCTCAAAATAGAATGAAATGATAAGAATGATACAGACACGTTGAACGCAACTCATATTTCTTTAGGAGATGAAGGTTTTGATAGAAGAGATGGATATAAATACAATGAAAGTATGGTCTACTATAAGATTGAAATATCTTAGCTCCCAAGGGGTATTATGAGGTATTTCTAACCTTTAGGATCTTAAATAGGTAGTTATACATCGAGTGGTGGGTAGCTAAGGTGTCTTGGTCGTAATAACACAAAGTAGACAATTAGACAAAATTATGCTTTGCATGAATGTCTATGCACATACTACTCTATAGGAGAAATAAACATAATGGAAGAACATAAGATATATTATTACCTAATTACCTAAATCATGGACCTTGGTAGGAGGAGATTTCAGTACCATCCTTGAAATATAAGTTGGTATAAAATAGTAGCTGAAATGGAAGCACAAACCTCATGAAGGAATAAATCATAAACCTCCACCTTGTGGATGTCATACCAGATAATGCCCTAGTGACCTAGTATAATAGGAGATAAATATCTACCTAGATTTTGGAAATATTAGTTAAGTTCCTACTATTAGATAATTGTTTTATTCATAGAAACATTCATGGGATGAATCCTAAATAATGTAGGCTCAAATTATTTGTCAATCATGACAAAACTATGGAAATACAAGGCCAAAAACTCACCACTTAGATTCCAATTGATATGGTTTAAAGGCCGTGTTTTTAGATCCAGAGTGAAATAATGGTGAAAAGTAGGTAAACATTAGCATGGAACTAAGATGTACTACTTTGTGAGGAGGCTCCAATACATCAAGGCAAAGATAAAAACATAGAATTAGGAAGAGTTTAAAAAATAAATCTGCATGGATGGCTTCATAGAGGGTTTGAGTAAGGTATATATCAAACTTACATTCTAACTAGAAGAATAGGAAAAGAGTGAAGAGCTATTATAGAAGTATAAATATAGAATCTAATGGTTGCAAGAGGGGGCCTAGAACATGGGATTCTTCCAAAAATCCCTTCTTGCCCATAGATCACACAACTTCATCTCCTCCCTAATAACAAAAGCAAAATATTTCATCCACACATGGGAAGGTATAAGATCTATTGTAGTAAACTATTTTGCAAGTCTAATATTAGTAGAAAATCTAGATATTGAAGCCTAATAGGAAGCATTATAGAAGAAACCTACACTAATAACAAAGGAGGACAATTCCATTTTAAGCACACCAATAACTACCATAGAGTTATAGTGTGGTATTAAAAATACAAAATGAAAGACTCCTAGGTCAAATAGATTTTCCATAAAATTCTAGTAGGAATTTTTTGATATTTTACATGATGACCTTTTGGATGTGGTGGAGAAAGTGAGGAAAGCTAAAGATGTGTTAAAGGAAATTAAAAAAAAGTATATAGAATTGATCCCAAAGGAACAAGATGCAAAACACATTGTAAATTTCAAACCAATGGCATTATATAATATCTTTCTCAAAATAATAACCAAGGTAATGACGGATAGCCTCAAACCACTTTTTCATAAGATTATTTCATTAGAACAAGATGGTTTTATGAAATATATATAGATAGTGGATGAAATATTATTGGCCCAAGAGGTTATCCAATCCATGGAAGCAAATAAATCCCCATCCATTTTCGTGCACATTTACTTATTCAAATTATATGATATGGTGGATTGGAATTTTCTCTATAATGAGTCAATTTGGCTTCTCATAGGAATGGACAGACTAGATCAAATGATGCATTCATTGGTGTCATATTCAATATCGATAAATGGTTGTACTTCATAATTGTTCAAAATATCCAAAAGTATTAGGTAGAGAGACCTCTTCTCACCACACTTATTCATCATACTAGCTAAATTTTTGGATGGATAATGGCCAAAAATAGGAAAAATTGAACATTAATAGGAATCACTATTGTTAATGGATATAGACTAGTCATTCACCTATATTTTGTTGATGACTCTATTATGTTAGGAAAATAAACGATGAAGGAATCCTCAATAATTAAACATGTTATAAGTTTTTTCTCAAGATCCACAAGGCAAGTGATTAGTGAGGAAAAGTCCAAAGTCATTTTATTTAACTAGTCACCTAGACAGTAGATCATAATTCTTAATAAATTATGATAATAGAAGACCTCCCTACCAATCATCCATTTAGGTGTTCCACTTTTAAAAATAAAATAAAATTATAATTGGGATTGTCAAGTGGATAGAGTAAAAAAATAAATAGAGAAATGTACAAGTTAATGGCTATCATCAATGGGAAGAGTAAGACTAGTTAAACTAGTCCTATACTCTACACCTATTTATGTCTCTATAATTTTGGACATTCCCAAGGTAGTGTTGAGAGTTGGATTAAATAAATATTTTGTTCCTTTGGAGGAGTGCTAAGGAGGAAATATAATGGGTATTGGTGTGATGGAAAACTTTATGCCTACACAAACATGAAGGGGTACTAGAATTTAGATCAACAATCAAGAATAATAAGGCACTAGTAGCTAAGTTATATTGGAATATGTTGAACGAAACCAATGCACTATGGGCCTAAAATTTGAGAGCTAAATACATAATTTTTTTTTTTCGGAAAACATTATTCACCACCAACTCCCTAGTAGAGGATCCCCCATCTTGGTAGTTTTTAGTATGGGAGAGGAGCTAATAAAGAAGAACATCTTTTGGAAAATTCATAATGGTCAACATTGAAATTTTTAGATATATTCTTTGGATTTGAAACAACCATTGGTGGTTTAGTTTATAAATAAGATACCTTTTATGGAGTGGTTAAATAGAGAAAATTGACTAAAGGTAGCATAATACTATAGGTACCTAACTAAAAATTCAAAACTTGGAAGAAATTGGTTCCCTATACTTAAATAGCCAATTCAAATACTAGAGAGGTAGAAGACAAATATCCATCAAAGTCTTCAAATGATATCAATTTCATGGTCTCAAGTGGAGGATTCCCTTGTATGGGATAACATGGATCATGGGGAGTACTGTATAGCACAAGGATATGCAACCCTAAGCCAAAACACTCCTAACTTACTTTGAGACTTATTCAATCAAATATGGGCATAGATGTTATGGCCTAAGGTGAGATTTATCACTTGGATACTACTACATAAAATGGTACTGACAAGGAAGCAAATAATAAAAAGAGGCTATTATGGTCCTTTCCAATATGAGTTGTGTTTGGAGAACCCCAAAATACTTTGATACTTATTTTTTAAGCATCTTGTAGACTTAAAGTTTTGGAAGATGATAAATATATTACTTGGGATTAATTTACCTATATTTACCACCATAGAGCATATGTGGAGGTAATGGACTACATAAAATAGAGTAGGCCAATATATTAGGCAGATAGTATGGATAGGAACTACTTGCCTACCTTGGAATATATGAAAATATAGGAACAACTACATCCTCAAATAAGAGTCTATTGACATTTTCTATGCTTGAAAAAATATCATATCAAACATAGTAGAGATAGTACAACATATGTTGAAGTGTCTCCAAGAACCCCACCCACAATGGCAATAGATCAAGACAAGACTAAAAATTTCTCTTATGAATAGAAAGCAACAAATGAAGATCATAAGGTATCGAAAAGTAGTGAGAAAAGGAAAGTGGTAGTCTCTCCTAGAGGATTGAGGAAAATTAACATGGATGGATACTCACAATGGAATCTACGAAGAGCTACTGTGAGATGGACAGGAATACTATTGATTAGAAATTTGGTATTCACCTTCACATATAATCTTGGTATTTCCAACAACCTAAGAAAGGGTTGTGATATCCTTAAAGAACTCATAGAAGCAATAAAGTTAGAATAGAAGTGAAGTTGCCAAAAGATGTCATTTGATCAAAAAATACACAAACACATATAATGCTCATAATGTTGTTTTTTATTCATTCAAAATGTTCATGGGTTAAAAAAGTGATTCTCTCAATATTCTTCATTAATATAAAACATCCTGATGGTGTCTTTACGATTTCCTCATTTAAGGTGGGATTTTGTGTGTGTAGCGCACTGATATGTTTCTGCTGGTGTGGTTTTCTTTAGCACCTAGTTTTTAGACCCACAAAATATGATTAGTAAGTTTGGGGGCTTGCCTCAGTGAAGCTCCATAGTGATAAAATACAAACTCGACATAAAAATAGCATGAAATAATTATGAAACTAAAAGGGAATACTCCTAAAACATCAAAGAAATGATACTTGTTGATTTTGTTGGTGTAGATCCACTACAAGGTCAATTCACAGGTCAAGGGGAAAATTGGAACCTGGATTTGCTTGTCAGAGGGTGAATTTTATTATGACTACTTTTGGTGGAGATCCTCTATCTAGATCGATTCCCTAGATGTTCTGATGTTGTTTGTACAGTTTGGAATTGTCATATGCGACTTTCATATGATTTTGGTAGAGTTTCTGTAAGGTTGATATCAGGATATGGGGTCAGATAAACCAACCCTTAGAGTTACTCCATGTTGGAGTTAAGTTTTTGAGGAGGTTTCAAGCCCACACGCCTTAGATAAATATATCCCTCTCACACATGTGTGAGGAAGAGTTAGGGTTATCTAGGGTTAGGTAAGTCCTAGGTTAGGGTAGGTTTTAGTTAGGTATTTTAGAAATATCCTAACTAATATCCTCGTGCACACGTGTGGGAGTGTTTTTAGGGCTAATTTGGCTTAAGACCCTGATTAAACTCACTTAAGTGAAAAAGTGCATTTAATTGAAAGTCAATAATGAATTAGAATTTTAATTAATCTAATTAGACTCTTAAGTGGGAAATGGTTCCAAGGGGTCCTAATTCGGTGTAGGAAAGGGCTTAGATGGCCTTAGGGGGCTAGTAGGTGGATTCCTAGAGGTTATGAGGTATCTTGGGTGCGTTTTACCTAGTTTTGTATATTTAGGAGCCTATATATGACTAAAGCAGCTTAGGATAGCCTATGTGAACCTATAAGTGTCTATGCAAGTGTGCAAGTATATAGGAATGAGTATGTGTGACTTTTGGGTGTCTATATTTACCCCTTTTTGCACTATGTTATGTTGAACATGGTTTAGTGCAAAAATATGATGTGAGAAGAAAGTTGAATGTGTGTGAACTAAAGAAGAAAAGAGGAAAATAAGAAGGAAAGAAATGAAAGAGTGGAATTTCAATCAAAGGTATGTAGTCGCTCAAAGTGTAAACATACAACAATGATTGAAAGTCAAGTTAAGATAAAGGAGAAGAAGAAGAAAGAAAATAATGGGATCTAATAAAAGGTATGTAGCCGATCGAAACGTGACCATAAAACAATTATTGAAAGCCAAGAAAAGAGAAGGGAGAAAAAGAAAGAAAAGAATGGGATCTAATAAAAGGTATGTATCTAGTCGAAGCATGACCATACAACATTGATTGATACACAAGAAAAGAGAAGGGGGAAGAAGAAGAAAGAAAATAATGGGATCTAATCAAATATATGTAGCCACTCAAAGCCTAACCATACAATATTGATCAATAGACAAGAAAAGAGAAGGGAGAAGAAGATGAGAAGTAAAATGCAAAATACAGATGATGAATGCAAATGGATGACTACGGATGCAATGTGATGATTTGCTGATTTTGTATGATATTTTGCAATATCATACTGATTGGTTGTGAGGGCAACTTATGACAGCTTTTGTTTTACGACCAATGCAAGATGTTCCAAACACGAATATAACAAATGACTATTCTATTTTTTGCTTCTGATTGATTGATGATTACATGGTGATACATGTCAAACCATTTGAGATGAGTGGCATGGATTATTCAAACATATCATTCAGTGTGTGGTCAGGGCTGATATACATGAATCAAAGTATGATGTCTCTAATATTGCACATGGCTCTCATGAGTTAGCAAATATTTTATTGGTATTTGGATTATTATTATCGTAATATAATCTTTAACAAAAAAATTATAGATAGATGTGACATCCATGATTTGGATGTTTGATTGTTTGGTTGTTTGCAAAGCGGATTTTGGATATGAATACCCCCTTAAATAAGGAATCAATAATGAGATGAATGGAATGTGGTGATATGATGATGAGTCGATTGATAGATGAAAATGAATGATAACATGGATGAAAACATAGATGGATAGGAAGAGGGAAAGGTGACCTAGGTGTTGGAGTGAAAGTTTGGTGATTTTGGATTCAGGAGATTCAATTTGCAAGGTAAGCGATGAATTGGACCTAAATTTACAAGGTGACCTATGAATTGGACCTAACTCGTAGGATGACCTACGAATTAGGATTTTGAGATGTATTTTTATTTTTGTGATGTGTGTGTAGGTCATTTTTTCATGGTGCATGATTTGGAGAGCGAGGAGTGAGCGATGTTTGGTGATGTAGAATGCTTGTAGTTTTGAGAATTAGATGTAGATATGGCAATGGGAAATACTGGTGCTAGCAATCTATGTTAGGATCCACCAATAAGTGATTGCTACTTGATGTTGTTGAATTTTGTTGTTTCTAGAAATTCATGAAATGAGGGAGGGGAGGTTTTTGCATTGCTTTTGAAATACATGTGATACTTAATGAAAATTGAAACATAAAGTGTTAAACAAGCCAAATGGGTATCTAAATATGTAATTAGATGTTAGGTTTGACTAGTTTTTATATTAGTTTGATCGATTTGCGGGTAGTGTAGTTGAGTGAGTTGACTTTGCTTGTTGGGAGAAAACGGGGTACTATTTTTGAGATGTGATTGAATTTTGTTTGTAAAAGTGGCAAATGGGTATCCAAATGTGTCACTGTGTTTTTGTTTTACCCTTTTTTGGCATGTGATGTTGATGTGTATTGTTTGGGTGTAAGTTGGTTGAACTTGACCTCGATGTTCATGATTATTGGTGTGCTATTTTTGAAATATGTTGAAACTTTCACCGTAAAGAGGAGAAATGGGTATCCAAAAATATAATTTATTTTTGTGTATTGTGGCATTTGATGTGTTTTTGAATTTTATGCCATGAGGTGTATGTGGGTAAACATGAAATTACCTATTGGGAGCCAGATATGCACTATTTGTCAAATTTGTTTGGACTTTTACCATGAAATGGCAAAATGGGTATCCAAAAATATGACTATTTTTTTTTTTGTTGTGTTGTATGAATTTTACTGGATTTAATGTCTCAGAATACATGATAAATTAAATGGATGATTTTGTGGGTGTTAAATGTGCTTAAGTGAATTGATTTTTGTATGTATTGTGATGTTTTTCTAAAAGAAGGGCAAATGGTTACCCAAAGTATGTTTTGTTGTTGTTTATTAGTATTTTATTTTTAGTATATGATATACCATAATTATGATGTGTGTGACAAGTATTTGATTGATATTGTATTAACTAAAATGAATGGAATTTTAGTTTGTGTGTGGAACTAACATGAAGAAAATTGTGGTGTTTGTGGATCAAATAGGTGAAGAATATTGAGTCATGACATTGTGTGCATATGATGAATGCCAAATTGGAGGAGGCTATGAAGAATAAGTTGAATTAGAAGTGGTTGGATGCAGTGTCATTGAGATAAGTTTAGGAGTGCATAAGTATACATGCTAATAGAGCTTACATAGCAGCATTATGTGAGATATGGAACCCGAATATGAATACCTTCCACTTTTTGATGAGTGAGATGATGATAACCTTGGAAGACATGTACAAGATCTATAAGTTGCCCATTGAGGGTGTTCCTATGAGGGTAGTTTTAGATGATAGGCAGGAGGTGGTGATGGAGCATGCATTTGGTGCATGGTGGAGGGAAGTGATATCAAGAATATGGATTATGAGTATCTCTGGTGTTAGGAAACGTTTTCTAATTTCTACTATGTGACGATGGTGATGATATATACATATGCACTACCAGATACTTTTGGGGTGTTATTTACCTAGAATATGATGGATGTAGTGCATGACATGGTAGAGTGAATGGTTGTATTTGCATGGGCACATACACTATTATCCCAGGTGTATAGGGGGTTACACGATGTAGTGCACATAGGGTGGAAGGGATTGAGTTGGACTCCTTTGTTATAGGTGTGGGCATGGGAGCATATAATGATAGAGATACCATCATTATTGCCCTATAATGCTCATGTGGAGGGAAATATTCACTTGTCATATTGATTGAGATGGAGAATATATGAGAAGGGAATGAAGAGGCTTCATGAGGGTGATCATTTATTTTGGAGGGTGAAGTTTGGGAAGTTAGAGGCTAAGCATATTTATTGGAGGCCCTGGAGAGGTGGGGTAGTATGGGAGAAGGATGATGAGTAGCTAGGTGCTATTATCCAAGGGTGATAGGCGTTGGGACGGTATACTCACTAGGCTGAGTTTTTCTAGTTTAGTAGGGTGATGCAGTAGTTTGGTCTATGATAGGGTATTCTAGAGGTTATAGGTGATAGGATGATAGGGTGAGTCACCCTATAGTAATACCATGGACTAGTGAGAGGGATCCATTGATGATTATTTCTAATGTGGATTATGCAGGTACGACACCAGAGTATGATGCTTGGTGAGAAACTTAGAGTTGAAAGGCAGGTAGGGGAGTGATTGATCATTATATGGAGCTAGGCAATAGGGTATCTACACCAGAGGGGCAATCATCGAGAGGTACTAGGTTGAGGCCACAAGAGGTAGTGAGGGATGAGGCTGAGATACCTCTTCGTTGATTGAGATGATGGCTAGGTGGCACATCTAGTGTGGCTGCAAAGAGGGTGATGAAGGAACCGATGAATGATAGGGTGCAGCTTATGGAGGATACAATAATTATAGAGGAGGGGATTGGGGATGTTGGTTTTGGCATAGGTTTTGATTATATGATTGATATGGGAGGTTTAGGTGATATGGAGGATATGGAAGACATACCCTTTAAGGAACAGGAGAGGAGATATGTCGATAAGGAGTTATTTATGTTGTAGGTTGTAGAGAAGTGAATGGTGTTAGGGGTGAAACCACTGGTACATCCTGGTGGGGCAGATAACATAGGGTCCATGTGTTGAGGTTTATCATGCCAATACCACCACATGATGGTGGATCTTGTTTGACATTGTTAACTTATCTAGATTATAATTGGGGATTTGATTGAGGTTCTTGGGAATTTATCCCTCGGTGTTCAGGTAATGGGTTCTGTTAAATACCCAAGTTTTGATTTTTAGGTGCAAGGGGGATTGATACCTGAATGGTACCACAATCAATGAGGTCCTGAACAAGACCATAGAAGAAATAACAAGAGTCTATATCATGGTCATGCTATCGATGGTATGTGCAAAAGGCCTACTCAATATATCCTCGAGGTTTGGGTTTATTACGATTAATGGGTCAAATAGTAGGTAAGGTAATGTGGCTTGCATCGTACAATCACTAAAATAGAACTGGCAAAGTCTTAGATAGTGGGGACAAATTTTTTTGTGAAAAATATTGATGAAGACCACAGGGTTGTATCGGTTGGGGTGTAGGAGGTGCACTAGTCTAAAACAACTACTATAGTGGAGGAGGAGATCATGAGATGGATGAGGAAGCTGGGGTTGGTTTGTGTTAGTCTAGTATAGGGTTGATTTTGCGCATTCTTGTCGAATCAAAAGTTGGAATTGTAAGAGGATTTTTGTCTAAGCTTGATCTTGCCAAATTGGACCTTGATGTCCTCAATGATATTAGCTTGTGCAATAGATTCCTCAAAGGTGCAACTTTGATGAAGTTGTAAATATGTGGAGATGTGCTTGTGAAAACTCTTTGAGAAAAAGCATAACCAACTAAACATATGGGAGGCTATGAGTGAGGTCATGTATAATCGATCTCCATCTAGAAACAAACTCGGTAATAAGTTCATTGTCCACCTGATGCACGATGTAGACATAGAAGAAGTTAGTTTTCTTCTTGGTATTTATGGAATATTGTTCCAAGAATGAGTTGGTTAATTTCTCAAAGGTGTACAACTTTTGGCATGGGAGCATGTTGTACCAATATAGGTATTGTACCCAAAGTAAGAGGGAGAAGGTACATAACATGAGGGGGTTGCTACTATGAAACTAATAGCAAGCTGAGCGATAATTGCTAACATGTTCATGGGGATAATATTTCCATTTGTACTTATCAAACTTCGAGATCTTGAAGCAATAAGGGTAAGGATAAATGGGGAGTGATGGGTGAACCGGATTGTTACAAAGTTCATCGTATGTGGGCTTTTGTGGCCCATAACCGACTATATAGAGGTTAAGCATTTTAACTTCATATTGTAGAAGTTGAAGCTTGGGTGTTAAGGGTGTAGAGGATTGTGTAGGGGTAGGTGGAGCCTAAGAATGTGGAGGATACTAGAGTTGTTGTTGCTCCCAATGTGGTGGTTGAACATATGGTGATTATACCTATATGTGGGGTTACTGGATAGTGTAGGATGATGAAGCTGATGGAACACCCTATTGTACAATAGAAATTTGTTGGGGGTAGTAATATTGAGGTTGTAGGATTTTTTTTTGCTAACTAGGATCTGCTAGAGAGGAGTCTTTCACAATGTTTGGATCATGGGAGACAACGACAAAGCAGGAGGTTTCGTAAAGAAGGTATGAGTAGGAGGTTGTAGTGAAGGAAATGGTATCTCAAAAAATGATGCCAGTGGTAGGTAAGATGAGGTGTTCAAAGATGGTATTTTCATCTATCTAGGAGCATGATGAGTAGAAGAGTTAGGAAGAGTTGGATAGCTCGGAGTATTAATAGAATAAGTCATAGGTCATGGATCGTATGTAAGAAATAAACCAAGAGTTGGAGCTTAAAATGAAGGTGGTGGAGGGATTCAGAATATGCTATAGATGAAGATGGAAGTGGAATTGAAGGTGATGCACCATACATACAAGGAAGGGAAAATGTAGGTGGAGTAAATGAAGAGGAGGGAACTAGGGCTTTCATGATGGGATCCTAAGGAGAAGGTATGGTGAGAGTGACCTCACAAGATGAGGGTGATGGTGTGTGTTGATGTATCTGATATGAGAATTTTTGTAAGTGGAAAAGTGGTTATGATTTAGCATCAAAGGATACAAAGGAAGGTTGTTGGGAAGATGGTGGTTGCGACACTTGGAAAGCATCCTGATATGATGATGCAAGGGGTTTGTATTGTGGCTCCGAAGGAGGCTGTAGTGGAGGAATTTATGATGAGGGTGCCTATGTGCTTGGAGTAGAGGATGAGGGATTTGAGATCATCCCAATGGTAGGATAAAATGAGGTGACCTAAGGGTGAGTGTGATTAAGCAGGGAATAATTGTTATCAAAGAGTGATTAAGATAAACTTTGAACAAAAGGATGTGCGAAGGTAGGTGAATTAGCGGTGATCTCCTCATCTATAGTAAAGAGAGGAGGTGGATGTACTAGAGTGGTGTAGATGATATGATCACAAAGCATGGAAGGAAAGTTAGGTGAAGGTGATTGGCTAAGAAGTGGATCATCTTCATCGGATGAAGTGGGGATCTTATCATGAGATATAATTTGTGTATGAGGTAAATCCAAATCTATGGAGAGGTCTACTGTGAGTGTGGAATATTCTCCTATATATGTAGGGAATGAAGTAGATGGGTTGGGAGTAACAAAAAATACCTCCTCCTCAAGGTGTGTTTTATCACACTACGTGTAACAACAAGCATGTTGTTGTGTGTGGTGAATTTGTGCTTAGAACTATTTAAAATTAGAAATATAAGGTTTTGGGTGTGATCTGTGTGGGGTTTTGAGTAACCCTATAAATTTTAACTAGTTTCTAAACCTAGAAGAAGGATTCATAGGTCAAGGGGAAAATTGGGACCTGATTCATCGATTGACATGCCAATTGGACTGTGAATTTGACTGAAAATCAAAAGTGTTAGGTTGTAGACAACCAATGGATGTGTTGCTAATGTGTAAATGTGCTAAAACCAATTATTCTGTAAGGATGCAAACAATGCATAACTGGAGTAAATTATAAATGCTAAAAATAAATTATTTGTTTTTTTTTTGTGTTTTTTGATGTTGGAATTTACAGCTAGAAAATGAATATGGGAAGTGGGGTGAACTTCTAAATAGAAAAGGAATATCGTAGGCATGGAACCTCCTACAACACCCAAAAGTGCAAAGAATAGAACACTGTCTCAATGAGAAAGTGGTGACCTGTATTAAAGGTGTAGTAAAATCATAACCTATAGGGGGAACACAAAATGTTGAAGTCAGTTTGATATCATCTTACAAGAAGAGGTGGTACTATCTGAGACTTGCTACTAGCCCAGTCGAGCATTTGCTTCACTCTCAGGTGAGTTTAGTCAAGAATAACAGTTACCATGTTCACTAATTATGTAATCCTTGTGAAAAAAGGCATCTAATCTTGTTCCACTTTGAAGGTCACTTTAGGTTATGAATTTCAGAAAACCAATCTCAAAAGTGGGGGATTTTCTAGTGATGAAGTCCAAAAAACCACTCTTGGGGGCTGCTAAGGTGTCTAGGGGGGTGAGTTGGTGGAGGGTAGAACTCCTTCCTCACCAGTCTCGAGTGGGAAATTGGTGATGAAATCCAATCCTTACACTATTTTGTTTGGTACGTGAGTGTGTGTAGGTGTGTTTGTTACCACTGAGGGAAAGCAAAGACGACTATCTAGATGCCTTTTCATAAATGAAAGCTAGGCCTAGATGCATTTTCAAAATGAGACTATATTTAGATGCGCTTTTAAAATGAAAACTAGTCCTATGTGCCTTTTGTAAAATAAATAAGGATCTATTCTATGTAGCATGTAAACAAGCAAAGTGAAGCATGTGATAAGAGGGATTTTTGAAACCCTAATTTTGAAACATGAAAGAAGCTTGAGAAGGATTGTGCAAAAAGATAATTGAATTCCTATGTTAGAAGATGCGAAAAAGGACTTTGAAATTATAATTTACATATGTGAAAGAGATATATGGAAGTTACCCATGGGATTTGTGAAAGAGAGAAAAATTTCTACTGTAAATGATTTGAAAGATATTTTAAAATCCTAATTTGATGACATAAATAGAAATATGCATGTTACCCAAGGGATTTGTGAAAGAGATAGGAAATTTCTACTATAAATGATTTGAAAGAAATTTGAAATCCTAATCTAATGACATGAAATAGATCTAAAATTTGATTTTGCAAAAAGGAATTTGAAATTGCTTTGATGAAAGATGCGAAAAGATATTTGAAAACCCCTAATTCTAAATGTGACTTTTAAAATAGAAATTTGAAATGCGCTTTGAGAGAAAATTGATGGAATAACACATAAGGGAAATGGAAAACCTATTTGACATGTGATTTGTAAAATAAAATGAAAATGTTCTTGAAATAAAGTAAACTGAAATTTTTGATCTACACACAGGTTTTTGAAAAGGAATTTGAAAGACCTATCTAATGCAAGAAATATGACTTTGAAAATTGATGATTCAAAAAATATTGACACGAAATGGAAACCTATTCTAATAATTTGAATAAAAATAAATGTAGCTTTGATTCAAGTAAATAAAAGGGAAATCTAAAACAAACTAAACTAAATGATCTTAAAATGATGGATGCATTGAAAAGGAATTTCACACAATGACATGATGCATGTGTTAATGAAATGTTTCTTGTAAATGAATGACAAAAACATGGATATCTAAGGAAAATGCTTGGTTTATTTTTCTCCAGATGGACTGTTTTGTACCTTTGTTGTAGGCCTCTACAATTTTGAGGGATTTTGAAGCAGTTATATTGAATTCATAGGGCAACATACAAATTGGGTCTAAATTTGTAGGCTAGTTTTTAAATCAGGTTTAGTAGTTTAGAACTCCAGTTCTGATGACCTCAGAGGCTTGTTAGGGTTTAGAGAGTCGTTTTTTTATCTAGAATGGTACTTGTAACTGCACATAAAACCATAAAATTATGATATATTTTTACAAAATACTAATCCAACACAACTCTTTGTGGGGCTCCCATCAAGCGTGCTAGAATGAAGCCACCAAATGATGTCATTTGATCAAAAAATACATAAACACATATAATTCTCAGAATGCTATTTTTTATTCATTTAAAATGTTCATGGGTTACAAAAGTGATTCTCCCAATTTTCTTCATGAATATCAAACATCCTGATGATGTCTTTAAGATTTCCTTAATGAATATGGGCTTCTATGTGTGCGGGCCACTGGTATGTTTTTGTTGGTGTGGTTTTCTTTTGCACCTAGTTTTTAGACCTGCAAAAGATGATTAGTAAGTTTGGGGGCTTACCTCAGTCAAACCCCATAGTGATAAAATACAAACTCGACATAAAAATAACATGAAATAATGATGAAACTAAAATGGAATGCTTCTAAAACATCACAAAAATGATACCTATTGATTTTGTTGGTGTAGATACACTACAAGTCCAATTCATAGGTCAAGGGGTGAATTGGAACCTGTATTTACATGTCATGGGGTAAATTAGACTGTGATTACTTTCTAGTGGAGATCTTCTATCCATATGGACTCCTTGGATGCTCTGATGTTTTTTGTATGGTCTGTAATTGTTAGATGTGACTCTGGTATGATTTTGGTAGAGTTTCTATAAGGTGACTGAAAGAGGAGAGAGATAAAATGGGAGGGGTAACCCTCTATTTATAGGAGAGGCTAAGATTAGGAGAGGGGGTCAAATAAACCAACCCTTAGAGTTACTCCATGTTGGAGTTAAGTTAGGGTTTGAGGATGTGTCAAGCCCACATGCCTTAGAGAAATATCTCCTCCTCACACGTGTGTGAGGAAGAGTTAGGGTTAGCTAGGGTTATCTAAGTCCTAGGTTAGGTTAGGTTTTAGTTAGAGCTTTTGGAAATATCCTAAGTAATCTCATGGTGCACACATGTGTGGGAGTGTGCTTAGGAAAAATTTGTCTTAGGACCCTAATTAAACTCACTTAAGTGAAAACAAATACATTTAAGTGAAATTCATGATGAATTAAAATGTTAATTAACCTAATTAGGCTTTTAAGTGGGGAATGATCTCATGGGGTCCTAATTAGGTATAGGAAAGGGCTTAGGTGGCCTTAGGGGGCTAGCAGGTATATTCCTAGTGGGTAGGAGGTATATTGGGTGTGTTTTTCCTAGTCTTTTAGATTTATGAGCCTACGAATGACTAAGGTAGCCTATAGATGACTAAAGTGGTCTAGGATGGCCTATGTGAACCTCCAAGTGTCTATGCAGGTGTTCAAGTATACAACAATGAGCATGTGCAACTTTTGGGTATCTACAAGAAGAATGATCAAATAGAATCCAACTTAAAAGTCATGATCAACCATCTAAGGAATCTAATGGAGAATAGGAAGGTTGACTAGAGACTCAACAAAATTATAGGTAATATTTAGAATAAAATTACATCTCAAATAAAATAATAGAGTTGTAGATGCGATGACCAATTAGGATCTAGACAAAGGTGACGTCACTTGTTATGGTTATCCCCCTAGATGGTACAAAAAAATTATTAGGAAAGCTCTTCTTTTTATCCTATCTCGTGATGGTAATAATATTAGATATATTTAGTTTTTTATTCATTATACTAGTCTATTTTTGTTATACATTGGTTACTATAGTAGATCGATTAATAAACATTATAACACTACATAATCTATTAAATCCTATATCTAAATATTCTTTACATGGAAATACAAGCAATGTACATATTTTAGTTGAATAACTTAATATAATATTCTTTTTTACCCCCAAAAAATTAGAAACTAATTTAAATTAATTTCCATAAAGAGAGGCAAATTTTTTGTCTGGAAGTGAGTGATTGTGTAAGGGTTTAATTTGTGTTGAATGCAAGAAACTCCAAAGGTTATTTTTAGGGCCTTCGAACCCTAGCAGCCAATAGTTTTATGGTTTCTACTCAATATTTTAGTGGGATATGTTGTACATAACCCAATATGGGCTAGACATATTTATTTGAACATATCTCCATGTTGTGAACTTCATTGACAATGGATTCCAATTTTTTCCACAAAACAAAAGGTAAAATCGTACCTTTCCTCAACATCTAAGGCATGGATTAAAAAGATCTCAAAATAGTTTTCAATCAAATGATCAGAAAATGGTTTAAATCTCAAGTGAATCTGACTCTAAGGAGAAAACCCAAAAACAAATCCACTATAGAAACAACTTTTAAGGTTAAGTATTTCAAATAATCGGTACCAAAAAATAATTTTAGGGATGCCCTCCATGGTGGATAGCTCACCTAATACTAGCATTAATCTTATGGCTTATGATAAACCTCTGAGAATACCTAAGATTAATTGTCATGACCCTCCCTTGGTAGAATTATTATTTGATGAATATATGTTTAGCTAAGTTATATTTGGATGGAATTATTGGTTGTTTCATGATTAGTTTATGCAATATATATACTTCATGAGTTTTAAATGATGTATTTTCCATGTAAATTATTGACTTTATATGTATGGTTTTGGTAAGAATATATTTTTAATGGAAAAATGTGATACTGCTAATAAATTTGCTTGCATTACAAGAACATGATTTTCATGGATGGAAGGAAGACTTATCCACTAAGAGAAAAATATTTTAGAGGAAAGAATGGATGTGATGTCCTATTCTTTTCCAAATTGTTTGGGCAACAGTGATAAATGCTTCTTTTAAATAAGCTGCTTAGTATGACGTATATGGGGGAAAGTATAGCTGAGTTAGAATAGAACTTAATTGTTGATTTAAATCTTCTCCTAAAAGTTGATGGCATAAAAAAAGTGATCTAGCATGAAGAAAAATGGACACGTAAATCTATTGTTCTATATCACTTCTAGAAAAGATGTTAAGGAATATATCTTTTATTTAGCTTTTTGTGTCGAGGTTATAAGGATATAAGGCATTTGTTAAGGAACTTTGATAAGATATTTTAGTCTGCCATAATAAAGAAGATAAGCACTATGTGGAAAAGACCCATTGATAATGGATATGTTACCTTTGCTTGAGTAACTTGGATTATACTTTAGTTTAAATGGAAGTTATTGACAGGTTAACTGGAAGAGGATGTTGTAATGATCTTAAGATCCTTGATTATTTTATAAAGGGAAGTTCCAGTAAGTATCCAAGGAAGGTGGAGATCATGCTCATAATAATTGATGAGAGTAAAATTTGGATTACCAAATGTGTTCGGTAGAGGAAGATAAAAGACTTAGTTCCATTAATTTTTTTTAGAGATTACAAACAGAGAAGAACAGATGGATGAGCCAAAACTGATGAGTTGGGGAGCCAAGGGGAGACAAGAGAATGGGAAGGAGTCTAGAGAGCATGCGTGCGCTAGATTAGCTAGAAAATAATTATTCTAAGTTGTCAAAATTTATAGGTAGACTCCATTTGAATGATATTTAGTTCTTTGGGTGATGTTGAGTAGATTATGATGCATGTTATGTGTATATATTTTAGTGAAAATGAAATAACACTTCACTTAATGAGAAAAATAAAAATTGGGATATTTTAAACCTCAACCTACTATGCATTTTTGGGTGGAAGTCATAGGTTTCTCTTTCAATAATTGGAAAACAAATAATGTATTCCTTGTCTCTCAACTGTAGCATTTGTAGAAGTTAGACGTAGTGTTGATAGTTTTAGAATCAAACTTGATGAAAATTTAGACATCTAAGTGTTTACAGGGTCAAAGTTAATGGTAAGGGGTCCTTGTCTAGTGAAAAGAAGATTAGGAAAATTGAACTTGACGTTATGTGATAGGTAATTAGATATATCGGTGGAAATGCTTTTATGAAATAATGATATTTAAAAGATGAACACCTTTGGGATATGTGGTCTCTTAGATTAGAATATTCAACAAATAATTTTTATTATCAAGTAAAAATTATTTGTAGTATGTGATTATTATCAAGTAAGAGTGTGATGAGAGAGTTTTAAACATTTTAAAAATGAAACAACTTTATGGTGATATATAAACTTGTTGTTTAATTATAGATTTCATAAATTGACTCTTTCAAAGGAAATGAATAACCATTGTGAAGAGTTTTATGTTAGTTTATTGGTAAGCACTCCTTTTAATTACTTAGAAAAGTTCTATAAATGGGAACTATGTCAATGGTGCATTCAAGTATTAAATATTGGGTTGGTGGCCGCAACTCACAAATGAATGTAGAGTTTTTCTTTAAAACTCACTAGAAATATCCCTAGCATAAAAGAATTATCTAATAGAAGGGTTTGTTGTTAGTTAATAAAAATTTGATAAAACAATGCTATAGCGACTTTCTACATACTAGATCCTTGGTAGAAAAAAAGGTTTTATTCTAGAGTTGGTTTGGTCATACGAGTTCAGGATGTAGTATTAAACGTTCTAATAAGTATTGGAAACAAAAAGGTATGGTTGGAAATGAAAACTGTTTTGGATATGAGTTCTAGTTTTGTTGGGTTTGTAATGAAGCTAATGTTGTTTTTATTGAATGAGTATATTTGTTGCTTGTATATCAATATACTCCTAGTAGCGAAACCTACAAAGTGAGGAAAATTTTTGGATACCGTAGGTTATATCTTGGGTTGTTGAAAAGTACTGTGTGTACCATATCGAAGGAAAAAATAAAGTCTATTGTTGGAGATGCACTGAAGTTGTCATAATATATTGTCATCCCAAGAAGACGAATAGTCTTTGAGAATGGAGATGATATTAAAACATGTGGGTTGAATAATTAATCCATTTTGAATAGCCATGAATGATTGTGCAATTCCTCAGTTGGTTGTGTAAGCAACTGGGACGTATTTGTACAATGTAAAACTTGAGCTTTTTTTTATGAATGCGATAAAGAACTAGAATTTGAGGCTAGGTTATAAAGAAGTGGAATTTGAGGATAGGTTTTTTTTGGAAATTTGAGGTAATTTGTTGGAAAGCATAAGCATGACAAAGATGACAAATTCAAGGAAAACATGTATGAGAAGAAGAATTTTTTTTGTAAGGTAAAGAAATCTTACTACATTGTAGAAGCAATTGATAGTTCAGATTATAGTGATAAAGATTACCATCGCCATAGAATCGCATAGCCTATATCCTTATCCTCCATCTTCGTCTGAGTCATCCACGGTAACCCTGTTGGCCTCTCCACCACTATGTGCTACCAAGCCTGGCTCTGCAACATATAGCTACAGCTACTCCCCTTTCGCCTTCGATAGCGGACCTAGTACAGATCACCATAGAGTTGTGCCAGTAGCATCTGTCCCCACCTCATGATCAGTGGTGCCTCCGTCGGGCACTCCACCAGCCGGCAGACCACATCCAACAGGTTCCATGGGAACCTCGCACCTGACGAGTCAGGTAGCAGCATGTTGGAAATGAGGCCCATAAGTACTGCATGCCTCACTCCCAACACCCCCCTCTCAAGACACCATCAGACCAAAATCCCACCAATCTGGCAGTCGCCCTCTGCCCTCTCCACTGGGCTCTCCACACCCAGCTCCTCCCCGTGCTCGAAGCAGTATGTCAACACTACTGTCCGTTGATCTCGCGATGTCGTCCGAATCGACAGTCTGTCTATTGGAATCTGAAGAATCTAATAGATGTCCTCCAAAGTCACTGTCATCTCCCCTATTAGGAGATGGAAGGTGTTGGTTTGGGGATCCCACAGGTTGATCAGGGCCGTCAGATAGGCCTGATCCCCGACCACAGGCTCCAACCGAGTCACCTGCTTGAGCCCAAGGGCATCAAGCCACTCCCGATCGACCACGGTTAGCCCCCCCGAGCTTCAACAAAAGCAGTAGGTACACGATACCGGCTCTTCACAACCTGCAAAAGAAAACAACACAAAAACATTAAAATCATGAAAAACTGTACAACAATAACATGAATATACAACACTGCCTACCAACGTACAACTCAAAAACAACAAAATTCACAAAAATTCAAAACAAAAAAATAAAAATAGTTGTCAGTCTTAGGGTTCTGTATCCAAAGTTTAAAATTGACAAAGTCTGCACAAACAAAACAAAATTAAAATAACAGTTTTTAACCTAGGGTTTTCACCTATATTTTAAAACTGACAAGTTCAACCTAAAAAACTAGGGTTTTACGCTCTGTTTATCCTAGAGTCTTAGTTTAGCAAAATCAAAATTGATCAAAAGGTTTACTTTAGTGTAAAGCGAAAAGTAAATTTCCGTTCCATTTTACAAAGAAAAATAAAATTTCAACCTAGGTTTCAACTACGTTTTCCGTTCATTTTTAAGCTAAGTCTTGGTTTGTGTTCAGCTCAGTTTTAGGGTTTCAATTTTAATTTTGGAAAACAACATAACAAAGAAAAATAAACAAATCACTTGCAGTTTTAAAACATATAACAAACAAAAGCAATAACGCTAAGGAGCACTTACTAGTCTCACTTCGGCTCCGTCGCTCGATCCGGTCTGTGCACTCACGATTTCGAGAGAAATTTGGCAGTGCTTTGCTTCGCAAAATGAACCTCCTCCTCCCCAGAGCTCCAAATAGCAAGAAAATTCGAATGCAAATGAGCCCAAACCCTAGTTTTGGCCTTTAAATAGGATTTTTGAGCTTATATTCGTTCCCCCATGGGATGAGCGCTCTGGTTAGCGCTTGTCCCACCTTGGGATGAATACTAAACTGGTATTTGTCCCACCCCAAAACGAATTTAGGACAAAAATTTCAAAAACAACAAAAAATTGAACAAAAATGCACCAAAACAACTAATAAGCTTGCCCGATGAAAGTGCTTTTGCACTTGACATCCCGGGCATGCAAAACGGACGTCGAGGTCACAAATCCTCACTATCCTACTCCCTAAGAAGGCTACCATAGCCGGACCACTCCACGGGAAGACGGATCTTCGAGAATTTCATCCCCAAATGGCATCGCCAAAAAGGGTCAAAACCCACCCAAAAATAGCAATAACATTGCCGAACGAAGGCGCCTTCACGCCTGAAATTCTTGGCATCCAAAACAGATGTTGGGGTCACAAATTATCACCATCCTACTCCCTAAGAAGGCCACCATGGCCAGACCGCTCCACGGGAAGACGAATTTTTGACAATTTTAGCTCCAAAAAGCGTCACCAAAAAGGGTTAACACCCACCAAAAATAGGCCTAAATGTCAGAAAACTGCACACACTTAACGATAAAACATCTAAAGGCACCCTCACACAAGTCATTTTGGGTCAAGCAACTCGTCGCTTTTCTCATGAAGGTCATTCCCTCATCGATTCGTCGCTTGAGGGGGTAGTCACACTTAGTCACCAGCCAACAAATACACACCCAATTAAGGAAAATGGCATGCATTCAAAGAATCATTGACAAATAGAATCACGCCCCTGCTCAGGGTAGTAAACAAGCAATAATCACAAGCTAATCAAATCACTTGGCATTTCGTGAATCATGAACTCAAGGTTCTCACAGAAAAAAAGGTTGCGCCCTTTGCCTATTCATGACTGATCAATGTCCAAGATCAAGTAACACCTCACCGAAAAAGGTTAACACTTGAATCAAGTTCCTTTGCTTATCAGAAGCAAGGATTCAAGAATGCATGCCCTTTCCATACTTGGGGCATCAAAAGTTGGTTAGGTTATTGAGAAACCCTAATCATTAGTGCTTTGGTTATCTATTTTTTCTCAACACTGCGCCATGCATAGCGCATCCCAAAAAGGGGAATCTGTAGACACTAAAACAACACCAATCTGATTATGTGACTGCAAACACTGATCACATTGACACACACAGCCCCAAGGGTAGCCCCCAGAGGTTAAAAAGTGGTCCTAACCACTCCCACAATAGTTTTGGAAGGTCAGAGATCAATTTGGCACCTTCAGGCACTTTGCTCAATATCCGTTCCACCCTGGAACGAATTCAAACTAGGATTCACCCCACCCAGGGATGAATTCTAGATTTGCTCCAGGGTGGGGAAAATTACAGGTTTGACGGGAAAAAAGTTAAATCTTGACAAATGGTAGCTCAGATCCGCCACTTAACGCTTCCTTCATTGCATGGGAGTATGGGTGAGAATTTTCAAGCGTTAAAGGCAATTACAAGGGCAGTCATGAAGTCCCTATTCAGGGAGGAATCTCTTTCCCCCTGGGAAGGCATGATTGCCAAGTGGCGCCTCTGCATACCCATTTCAAGAGACCTCCAGGTCTATAAATTGGTGAGTTTCCTCACCCCAAAATAGATAGAGAAGGAGCATTTTGGAGCAACGAAGTGCTATCATTTTATTTTCCTACCTCACACCTTTTGGATTTGCGCCTTTCACATCCTTGATCTCCTTTAGAGGGGAGGTCATTGGGTGACTATTGGGAGGACGAATCTTGAGCCAAAAACCTGAAATTTGGCCACAATATCCCACCAAATTTGTCGACAATACCCCGCAAGAGGCTTTGGACCCATCCCAAGTGGATTGGTGCTGAAATTAGGCCTCAAACGATGGGCGGTCTGCCCCATGGGCGCCCCCTCCAACACTACTACAGTCCTAATCACCCCCTTTGGAGCGATGGGAATTATGTGGTAGAATTTCTTTCTTTCATTTTTGCATTCAATTCTATGATGCTTAGATAGGTTGTCATTTAAATTTCGTCTCATTTTGAATAATTTTGATCGTGTTTCTGTCCTTGTTCGCTTCTACTAATCTACAGGTAGCATCATCAAATTCCTATTGATGGAGGTCAAATCAGGAAAACATGACCATCTAGGTCTTTCCAAAATATCCCCAATTAGCTAACCCCAAGTTTGTAGGTCTTTTAGAGCTTCTTAGGTAGGACATTTGGGACAGTGCCTTTTCGGCATTTTGTTACAGGTGAATTCGTCTTGCCTCGGAGCGAATTCAAATTGGCGAGGAATTTCCTGACTATTATTTTTGTAGGGCCCTCTTGGAGGTGTCTTGATGCCCCTATCAAATTTTTAGAGCATTTGGATTCATTTTAGTCATAGTTTAATTCATTTTTCTCATTCACTTATCGTAGGCTTGGGGATTGCATGCTTTGTTTTATCCGTAGGTGCTACTGACTATTTCTTGTTCCTTTAAACGTAGGGTCCGAACATCAGAGGAGCAACGAGGAGTCAAGACTCATCAACGCAAGCGACGACGATGTTTGGTCTATCCATTTTACATGTGGGCACGCGAAATAAGGAAGGGCATTCATGGATGTAACAAGAACGCGTACCTAAATGCTCCTAGCCCCTGGAAAGGGAGGATGCGTATTGTAACCGAGTTGTGAAACATATCAATAAAAGGGTTGTCTTATTTATTTGCATTTGTTTCGTTTCGATTCGCTCATGCTTTTCCCTCTTTTCGTGCAATTTCCAATTCCTAGGATTTAGCGTTATGTTTGGTTTGGTTTTGCATCACACCTTCACTTTCCTTTTTGCTTCTGTATCCTCATGCTTTCATTTGGATCCCATTGTTTTTCTATGTTGTATTATTTTTTAAGGTCTATGTGTTGTGACATTAGTTTCTATGGCGAATATAAGGATATAGGCTATGCGATTCTATGGCAAAGACAACCCTTTTTATTGATATGTTTCAAACTCGGTTACAATGCGCATCCTCCCCTTCCAAGGGCTAGGAGCGTTTAAGCATGAGTTCTTGTTACATCCATGGGTGCCTTTCCTTCTTTCGCGTGCCCACATGTAAAATGGGTGGACCAAAATGTTGCCGCCACTTGGAATGATGAGTCTTGACTCCTCGTTGCTCCTTCGATGTCCAAACCCTATGTTCAAAGGAACAAGAAACGGTCAGTAGCACCTGCGGATGAAACAAAGCATGCAATCCCCAAGCCTACGATAAGTAAATGAGAAAAATGAATTAAACTATGACTAAAACAGGTCCAAATGCTCTAAAAATTTGATAGGGGCATCAAGATACCACCAGGAAGGTTCTACAAAAAGAATAGTTAGGAAATTCCTCACCGATTTGAATTCGCTCCGGGGCGGGACGAATTCACCTACAACAAAATGCCGAAAAGATACTGTCCCAATGTCCTACCTAGGAAGCTCCAAAAGACCTGCAAACTTGGGATTAGCTAATTGGGGGCATTTTGGGAAGACCCAGATGGTCAGATTTTCCCAATTTGGCCTCCATCAATGGGAATTTGATGATGCTACCTGCAGATTAGTAAAAGCGAACAAAGCTAGAAATATGATCAAAATTGCTCAAAACGAGACGAAATTCGAATGACAACCTATCTAAACATCATAGAATTGAATGCAAAAATGAAAGAAAGCAAATCTACCATGGAATTCCCATCACTCCGAAAGGGGGCGATTAGGATTGTGGTAGTGTGGGAGGGGGCGCCCATGGGGCAGGCCGCCCGCCGTTTGAGGCCTGATTTCGACACCAATCCACTTGGGATGGGTCCAAAACCTCTTGTGTGGTATTGTTGAAAAATTTGGTGGGATATTGTGGCCAAATTTCAGGTTTTGGGATCAAGATTCGTCCTCCCAATAGTCACCCAATGACCTCCCCTCTAAAGGAGATCAAGGATGTGAAAGGCACAAATCCAAAAGGTGTGAGATGTGTAAATAAAACGACAGCACTTCGTTGCTCTAAAATGCTACTTCTCTCCATATTTTGGGGTGAGGAAACTCACCAATTTATAGACCTGGAGGTCTCTTGAAATGGGCATGCAGAGGCGCCACTTGGCAATCATGCCTTCCCAGGGGGAAGGAGATTCCTCCCTGAATAGGGACTTCATGACTGACCTTGCAAATGCCTCTAACGCTCGAAAATGCTCACCCATACTCCCATGCGATGAAGGAAGCATTGAGTGGCGGATCTGAGCTGCCATTTGTCAAGATTTGACTTTTTTCCCATCAAACCTGCAATTCGCCCCACCCCGGAGCGAATTTAGAATTCATCCCTGGGTGGGGCGAATCCCAGTTTGAATTCGTCCCAGGGTGGGACGGATACTGAGCAAAGTGCCTGAAGGTGCCAAATTGATCTCTGACCTTTCAAAACTGTTGTGAGAGTGGTTAGGACCACTTTTTGACCTTTGGGGGCTGCCCTTGGGGCTGTGTGTGTCAAAGCGATCAGTGTTTGCAGTCACATAATCGGATTGGTGCTATTTTGGTGTCTATAGATGCCCCTTTTTGGGATGCGCTATGCATGGCACAGCGCCGAGCAAAAATAGATAACCAAAGCACTAATGATTAGGGTTTCTCAATAACCTAACCAACTTTTGATGCCCCAAGTATGGAAAGGGCATGCATTCTTGAATCCTTGCTTCTGACGAGCGAAGGAACTCAATTCAAGTGTTAACCTTTTTCGGTGAGGTGTTACTTGATCTTGGACATTGATCGGTCATGAATAGGCAAAGGGCGCAACCTTTTGTCTGTGAGAACCTTGAGTTCATGATTCACGAAATGCCAAGTGATTTGATTAGGTTGTGATTATTGCTTGTTTACTACCCCAAGCAGGAGCGTAATTGTCTTTGTCAATGATTCTTTGAATGCATGTCGTTTTCCTTAATTGGGTGTGTGTTTGTTGATTGGTGACTAAGTGTGACTACCCCCTCAAGCGACGAATCGATGAGGGAATGACCTTCATGAGAAAAGCGACGAGTCGCTTGACCCAAGATGACTTGTGCAAGGGTGCCCTTAGATGTTTTAGCATTAAGTGTGTGCAGTTTTTTGACATTTAGACCTATTTTTGGTGGGTGGTAACCCTTTTTGCGACGCTTTTTGGAGCTGAAATTGGCAGAAATCCGTCCTCCCGTGGAGCGGTCCGGCTATGGTAGCCTTCTTAGGGAGTAGGATAGTGACAATTTGTAACCCCAACGTCTGTTTTGCATGCCTGGGATGTCAAGTGCAACAGCACTCTCATCGGGCAAGTTTATTAGCTGTTTTAGTGCATTTTTGTTCAATTTTTGTTGTTTTTTGAAATTTTTGCCCTGAATTCGTCCCAGGGTGGGACGAATACCAGCTTAGTATTCATCCCAGGGTGGGACGAGTGCTAACCAGAGTGCTCGTCCCAGGGGGGAACGAATATAAGCTCAAAAGGCCTATTTAAAGGTCAAAACTAGGGTTTGGGCTCATTTGCATTCAAATTTTCTTGCGATTTGGAGCTCTGGGGAGGAGGAGGTTAATTCTACGAAGCGAAGCGCTGCCGAATTTCTCCCGACATCATGAGTGCACAAACCGGATCGAGCGGCGAGGCGAAGCGAGACCAGTAAGTGCTCCCTAGTGTTATTGCTTTTGTTATACGTTTTAAAACTGCAAGTGTTTTGTTTAATTTTCTTTGTGATGATGTTTTCCAAAATTTAAAATTGAAACCCTGAAACTGAGCTGAACACAACCAAGACTTAGTTTACAACTGAATGACAAACGTAGTTAAAACCTAGGTAAAGAATTGTTATTTTGCTTTTAACTAAAACCCTAGGATAAACGGAACGTAAAACCCTAGTTCTTAGGTTGAGCTGGTCAGTTTTAAAACGTAGGTTACAACCCTAGGTTTAAAACTGTTATTTTAATTTTGTTTTGTTTGTGCAGACTTTTTAAACTTAGAATACATAAATCCTAAGACTGACAACATGACTGACAAATTATTGTGTTTTTGTTAATTAATCAGTTTAGAGTTTAAAAACCCTAGGACTGACAAATTAATTTTTTCTTTTTGTTGTTTTGTACTTGTTTTTGTGATTAATTAATCAGTTAGAGTTTAAAAACCCTAGGGCTGACAAATTAATGTTTTTGAATTTTGTTTTGTTTTTGGCTGTACATTGGTAGGCAATGTTGTATATTCATGTTATTGTTGTACAATTTTTTTTTTTTATGATTGTAATGTTTTTGTGTTGTTTTCTTTTGCAGGTTGTGAAGAGCCGGTATCGTGTACCTACTACTTTTGTTGAAGCGCGAGGGGCGCTAACTGTGGCTGACTGGGAGTGGCTTGATGCCCTTGGGCTCAAGCGGGTGGCTCGACTGGAGCCTGTGGTCGGGGATCGGGCTTATCTGACGGCCCTGATCAATCTGTGGGATCCCCGGACCAACACCTTCCATCTCCCAACAGGGGAGATGACAGTGACCTTGGAGGATGTCTATCGGCTTCTACGGATTTCGATAGATGGACTGCCGATCAGGACGTCACCGCGTGATCAGCGGACAGCTGTACTGATACGATGCTTCGGGCATGGGGAGGAAGCTGGGTGTGGAGGATCCGGTGGAGAGGGCAGAGGGCGACTGTCAGATTGGCGGGATTTTGGTCCGATGGTGGCTAGAGAGGGGGTGTTGGGAGTGAGGCACGCAGTACTCATGGGCCTCATTTCCAACATGCTGCTACCTGACTCGTCAGGTGCGAGGTTCCCATGGAACCTATTGGATTTGGTCTGGCGGTTGGTAGAGTGCCCGACGGAGGCACCGCTAATCATGAGGTGGGGACAGACGCTGCTGGCATAGCTCTATGGTGAGTTGTACGAGGTCCGCTATCGGAAGCGAAAGGGGATTAGCTGTAGCTATCTATTGTAGAGCTGGGCTTGGCAGCACATAGCGGTGGAGAGGCCAGTCGGGTTACCGTGGATGACTCGAACGGAGATGGAGGACAAGGATATAGGCTATGCGGTTCTATGGCGGTGGTCTGGGGAGTAGGGACAGAGTCGATGGTGGGCAGGTGTCGTAGGGCACTATGTCGATGCCCTCACTCGGCTTACTCCAGGGGAGGTGTTCTGGCGCCCTTATCGGGACTGTCCAGCCTGGCTGGAGAGTGGCTGGATAGTGTAGGGAGCGGTGGCTGATTGGGCGACATGGGACCGAGCATGAGTTCTTCCCCTACAGTCGGGTGACACGATAGTTTGGGGTGCACCAGGGGTTTCCTGGTGAGCCCGTGGTCTATCGACACTAGGGGGACGAGAGAACTCTGGACCGACCGGTCATCGCGCCACTAGGCGAGGATTCAGATGCGATGATCGACGTCCCGGACGTGGATGACGTCGGGACTACCGCAGAGTACGACCAGTGGTGGGTACTACGACGATGGCGGGGAGAGGGGCCACTGGGAGGCATGGAGGTGGCAATAGTGGGCGGGGAGGGTGCCGAGGCACCAGGAGATGATTGGGGAGCTCCTCGGGAGGATGCGGACATGGTGGAGGTGGAGGATGAGGATGTGGATTTGGGGGTTTCGGATCAGTCGGAGATGCGGGACATCACGGAGCAGTGGGAGCCAGAGCAGGCTGCTATTCTAGAGATGCCCATGCCTCAGGTAGATGCGGAGGACACAAAGTTTGGGTTACATGCTGAGAATGCACAGTTGGAGGGGCTGTTACTGAGGCGCAATGAGGAGTTGGGGGATGCGCTGCAAGAGAGGGATCTCCTGCGCATGCAGCTGGTGGAGCGAGAGAATGCATTGGCTGCTTACCATCGGTAGGATGGGGGTACTGATGCTGCACGGGAGAGGGATCTCCTACGGACGTAGCTGGCGGAGAGGGATAGGGCTTTGGCGCAGCATGATGATGCAGTAGCTTATTACCGTCGACGAGAGATAGAGTGGTTGCAACGGGAGATAGATTGGTCTCGGCATCGGATGGATATGGAGGGAGAGATTATCCACCTTGGTGGGTGGTTACCTGAGCCCTCGGGAGGTGGATCATCGCACCGAACGAGGGGCAGTGATACTGAGCAGTCAGCATCATCTCGTCGCAGGTGACTGGATGAGGGAGGGGGTAGCAGGCATGATGCGAGGGCTAGCGATGAGCCGCCCTGAGGGGTCCCATAGGACCCACACCACGGGGGTAGTTCCCGTCGCACCGATCCTACGTGATCATGGTGGCCGATGCCCTAGGCTTGGGGGTTTTTGAGCTTTTGGATTTTTGTTGCGGGGTCACATGACCGGTTCATTGTAGCCTGCGGGCATTTTTTGATGATATATACAGATGACTTTATTTTGTTTATGCGAGTGATGATTTGATTTTATGCATGATGAGTGATGAGTATGGATGTATGCATGTTAATTTATTTTGATGGATGCATATGTTATGATGAATGCAAATGTTTTTAAATTTTAGGATATGCAAATGTAATGGATGAATTGAATTTGTGTTGTTTGGCGAGAGCACCATAGACTGTTTAGGACTTTGTGGGGTTGTTTTTTTTTTTGGCGATTGTTGATGGCAATGCGAGGATGAAAGATAGCGCAGTTGGTTTAGAAATGTAGCTAAGGTTTTCTGAGACTCAGACGGTTTTAACTCACTAGCCACGACTGTACTTTATCTTACAAGACTTTTGGACAAGGTATGAATCGGACTTGTCTTTGACCAAGTTATTTCACATCCCTGTGTGTGCAATTGAGTTCATTTATGTGGTATTTGTCGGGATACCACCAGTGCCAGATAGGCTGTCAACCAAACCTGTACTGAGGATCACCTAATTAGCTCCACTAACTCCTTTGTTGTATTTAGTCAGATTAATCTGCGGTGCTATCTAGGATACCATAAGCTAGCTCATCCACATGCAAACATTGATCCGTACACGAGTTAATGTGACAGATATATCATCATGCGGGAGGTTTACCGCCAGTGACCGATAGGCTATCCACCAAACCGATACTGAGGTTTGCCTCATGACCTGTCGGAATGCTGAGAGTTCCAGGGATTCAAGTTTGACTCCCTTCTTTTCTTCAATTGTATTGGGATACTTGCTCTTTTGTAGTGATAAAAATCACTATTTATTTTTATATATTTTTCTTTTGAGCAAGGGATTTGAATTTTGAGTGATAAGAATCACTATTGTATGTGCCTTTTGATGTATGCACTCTGGTGGTGATGTCAAATTTTTGGAGTTTTGACTTTTTGCAAAATTTTGATGTTTGCAACTTTTGAGAACTTGGGATTCTTGGGGAATTGGGTAGGGAAGATGCTTGTCCTTTTGCCAACTCTCAGCATTCTTGGGGTCATTCGCACAGGGGGATGAGCAAGATAACCGTTTCGCTTATGGTGACCTGGATTGCTGTGCAGGTTTCATCTTTCGTTCACACAACTTGGGAATTTTTATGTGTTTTAATTTGTGTTGGGATGCTACGTAACAAGGTGTGATCCAAGTAGAACTCTACCTTCGTAAAATCTGTCTGACTTGGTACAGTATGTGGCTAGAAAGCTACATGACGACTGAAAGACGAAAAATCTTGATACATTAGAAGACCACTGACTCTGGTGTGGTAAAAAGCAGTGAATGGCATTTTTTTTTTTGATGGACTGCTTATAAAATGGAGAAATGTGGAACAAGATGGACTAGCGGAGTAATTACAGTCTATGGTGCCTTTGACCTGTAAGACCACAAATATGCAATGTATGGATGTGATGCTTAATGCAGCTACATATTTTTGTATTTTTGATGGATTGATTTTTGTGAATATGAAGATGAGATGCGAGAAGAGCTTTTTATTGATGAATTTGAGCATGCCTGGAAATGAGATGCAAATTTTTGTTGTTTTTGATGATTTTACTATTTTTGAATTTTCTTATTTTTGACCAAGCGATTGTGGGAATCCTTGGAGCTTTTTGGGATTGACCAAGCGATTGTAGGAATCCTTGGAGCATTTTGGGATTGACCAAGCGATTGTAGGAATCCTTGGAGCATTTTGGGATTGACCAAGCGATTGTAGGAATCCTTGGAGCATTGTTTTGGGATACGACTCTCTTAGATATGGAATGGTCGCAAATGACTGATGTTCAAGGGTTCTGGTTCCTTGATTCCATCAAGAGAGGCTAGCCGGTACGTCTCGGGTCCTATTTTGCTATCAATTACATATGGACCTAACCAATTTGCCGTGAACTTGTCCCTTAGGTGGGACGACAAACTAGAGTTCTGTTGGTTTTCTTTTAAGACCAAGTCACCAATCCGAAAGTCCCTCAGGTGAACTTTCATGTTGTAAGCTTTCTTAAGTCGCTCTTGATAGATACGTAAATGCTTGAGAGCATTAACGCGTCGTTCATCAAGCAACGTAAGCTGGTCTAACCGGGCCTACCGCGCAGCGTCATCATCGATGAACTCTTGCATTGATATGCACAGGGAAGGAATTTCCAACTCGAGAGGCATGACTGCCTCGGAGCCATACACGAGCAAAAATGGAGTTGCCCCAGTGGGCGTCCGAATGCTAGTGCGATAAGCCCACAGGGCAAGTGGGATTTGGATGTGCCAATCCTTATGACTGTCTACGACGGTCTTTTTAAGGATGGCAACTAGCATTTTGTTTGATGCCTCTGCTTGCCCATTTGCCTGTGGATAATAGGGTGTCAAAAAACTGTGCTGAATTTTGTACTTTGTGGTCAAAGCATGCACGTCTTTGTTCTTAAATGACGTCCCATTATCCGAGATTATTTTGGATGGAATACCAAAATGACATATGATGTTATGTAAAATGAACTCCACAATGCGGGGTCCTATCATAGAGGTAAGCGAAACTGCTTCCACCCACTTGGTGAAATACTCTGTGGCCGTTATGATAAACGTGTGATGACCTGACGATGCAGGGGAGATCTTTCCAATTAGATCGAAGCCCCACTACGAAAATGGCCAAGCGGACTGGACTGTCTGCAAGGCCTGGGAAGGTACGTGCATCAAATTGGCATGATGTTGACACTTCACGCACTTCTTGACATATGCGCAACAATCTCGCTCTAAATATGGCCAATAATAGCCCATGCAAAGAATGCACTTTGCGATGGCCATACCACTAAAGTGGCCACCACATGTACCATCGTGCGCTTGGGCGATCGCCCAAGTGGACTCTTGTTGGTCCAAGCAACGAAGGAGGATTCCTTCGTAGCTACGATGGTACAAAATGTCTCCTAACAAGACATACTTAGCCGCTTTCTACTTGAATGCTCATTTTGCGGCATGCATCAATCCAAGCGGGAGATTACCTAACTTGAGGTAGTCCCTAATGGGTAAATACCAATCCTGCTGATCGAAAGCCTCGACGGTATGAACAACCAATCCCTCTTGAAGTTCATCCCTAGCAAACGCTGAGTGGGAGAGAACTTGTAAGAATAGCGTTGTGTTGCTATTAATGGGAGTAGGGGAGAACAAGGACCCCCAGTTGGCATGTTTTAGATGATCGTGGATTCGAGAGAACTTATCCGAGGATGGTTCAATCTGGATCATGTGGATTCCTGGCGTCAAGTCAGAGCTTGCACGCTCCATCGTGGATTGCGATAGTGTTTTGACTTGAATGGTTGTCATATCACCAGAAAGGTCTTGCGGGATTAGTGACCCCAAGGAGGCCATAGTGTCTGCAAAATGATTCGATGACCGAGGGAGTGCCTCGATGTCGTACCACTCAAGTTTCTCCAGGAATTTGTCCACAAGGGCTTTATAAGCCTACAAAACTGGGCATTTGCATTGGAATACCCCTTTGACTTGATTGACAATTAACAGCGAATCACCAAAGATGTTCAGTCGTTTGATGTTCATGGTGATTGTTGTCTGAAGACCTATGAGCAAGGCTTCATACTCTGCATTATTGTTGGTGCATGGGAAATTTAATTTAAATGACAGGGGCATTGGAGTGCCCTGCGGTGTGAAGAATACTATTCCCGCGCCACCACCTTGCTCACATTTAGAACCATCAAAAAATAGGGTTATGTCGGCCTGTGACTCAGGCTCATCAGAATCTGGCGATTCTGAGACATGGAAGACCCCATCATCGGGTAGTTCTATGACCAGAGGCTGATCGTCTTCGAGAGGAGCCTCTGCTAGTTGATCGGCTATGACCTATCCTTTGATGGATTTCTGTCCAATAAACTCTATGTCAAATTCTATCAACAACATGATCCATTTCATCATGCGACTACTATGATAAGTACGACTCATCATGTATCGCAATGGATTCTCCTTAGACACAACATACGTAGTGTTGCTCAACATGTAGTGGCATAGCTTTTTGGTAGCAAACACCACTGCCAAGCAGAGTTTCTCGACGTATGCATAGTTAAGTTCATAACTGACCAGGGTGCGGCTAAGATAGTAAGTAGCCTGTTCTTTGTGAAGTTCATTCTTCTAGGCTAGCATGGCACCCAGTGCCACCTCAGTAGCTGAGATGTATAAGTAGAACGACACTCCTGGTCTAGGTGGTGCCAATACTGGCGGCGAAGCCAAGTATCGTTTGATGTCATCAAAGGCTGATTGGCACTCGTCATCCCAGTGAAATGCTACCCCCTTGTGCAATAATTTGTTCATGGGTCAACACTTGTCAGATAGCTGTGCTATGAAGCACTTAATTGACGTGACCTTTCCCTACAGACTTTTGAGCTGCTTAATGGTAGTTGGGGGAACCATTTCAAGGATTGCCTTGACTTTGTTTGGGTCCACCTCGATGCCTCGCTTTGAGACTATGAAACCCAAGAGTTTTCTAGATGTGACGCCAAATACGCACTTCTTGGGATTCAATCGACTTTATGCTCCATGAGGCGATCGAGGATCTTGCTTAAGTCATCGAGATGATCTGGGCGCAAAAGAGACTTGGCCAACAAATCATCCATGTAATCTTCCAAAGTTTTATGCATGTAATCATGGAAGATGTACGTCATGGCACGTTGGTAGGTGGTGCCAACATTTTTAAGGCCAAAGGGCATGACCTTATAACAAAATGTCCCCCAAGGCATTGTGAACGCCATTTTTAGTTGGTCCTCGGGATTGATACGAATTTGATTGTATCCTGAGAAACCATCCATGAGGGATAGCATTTCGTGACCTGCTGTAGCGTCTACCAACGCATCGATGCTTGGCAAGGGGAAATCATCCTTAGGACTCGCTTTGTTTAGATCTCAAAAATTAGTGCATATGCGAATCCTCCCGTCGGGCTTTTTGACGGGCACCATGTTGGACAACCATGGCGGATAATCCACGCAGATGACAAACTATGCATCCAATAGCTTTTGCAATTCGTCTTTGACCATCAAGGCCACTGTTGGGTGCATCTTACATAGTTTTTGCTTAACTGGCTTGATTGTCGGATCAAGCGTTAGATTATGCGTGACTAGCTGTGGATCTAGCCCCGACATGTCTCTGTATGACCATGCAAAAACCTCCTTCTTCTCTTTGAGAAGGGCAATGTAGTCGGCTTGCTCTTCGGGGGATAAGCTTACCCCTAGCTTGATAATCTATGGATTCATTGGATCCAAGCCGATGTCTACGTCAGTTGTCTCCTCGACCGACATGTGGGATCCGTCCTCCAACTGATGTGGAGTTGGGATCAAATGGATATCATTAGCTGAGTTTAAATCTACGTTGGGAACCTCGGGTTCCTCTTCGACATGAAAGATATCCTGAGTTGTCCCTAGGGTAAAATGAAGCATTTTACCGAAAGGCCAGTACTTTGATGGGGATGGAGGTGAATTGACGTGATCCTAGTCAATGGCATCTATGTCTAGATGCAAGGACCGTGCTGGATCGGTCGGATTGCGGATGGGTGCGGTTAAGTCAATGGAGATCATGTGGATGAAATGATTTTGGTCTCCATTACCGTGGGTGTGATGACTCAAACATTCTGGATGTTCTCTATGTTCTGGATCTAGCTCTAGAGGTACTGGCATGAATGGATCGGCCCTATGTGCTAATAGGAGGACAAGGTCTACCCTCTACACTGATATCACCCTAGGGTCTCGGAGTGGAAGGTGCTCTTCATGTACCTGGAGCAGCGGATCCAACACTTGATCCCACCCCGCTGGGTCTACGTACCACTCGTGCCCTGGCACTATGCCCATCTGTTCAAATATGTCATTAATCTCCAAGGGGTATGGTTGCGGCCTCTGTCGCATGTGATTAAGATATGTCATTTCTGTTTCATCTTTGTAATCACTATCGGAGATCCAAAATCCCTCGTTGGCTCCGACAACTATTTGAGGCATTACATGCTCATCCTGCTCGAGTGAATTAATCTGGCCCCATTGTGGTTGTTCCACGCTCCGTGGGGGGACCTGATTCTCTTGACGCGACACTGGCTCGATTGGAGCCTCTAGAGGGAACATTTTCAGGAGGGTCTCTTGACAGTTATTCATGGGGATCACTTGTGAGTGATCACTATCGGATTCGAAGGGATCATATGACGTTGGTTCATATTCTGATTCATCCTTCGAAGATCCCTCTTGACACTGTTTATACCTTCCTTGAAAGTGAGTCCTCGAACTTTCGCCTCTCTCTAGAAAAGGAGAAGGGTTATTGATGTTAACAAGGGTGGTTGTTGACCATGGGAGGTAATCTCCCAATGTATATGTTGTGTTTGGGTTGGCATAAGGATCCGGAGCCAATCCACCCTTGTTGCCTATCCCTAGGCCTTGCATGTTTTCCACCAAGATGTCCAAGGGCAGGGGGTGGTTGAACCCTACTCCTGACTTGTCATAAGGCATTTGGTATCTTGGCTGGCAAAGGACACACACTCCTTGCTCATACTGCCTAGCTCGTATCCATGCCAATTGCATTGGCCAAGATATCTCAGAGCGAAGTTCGGGTTAGACAGATAGTTGACATCTTCTGGAAAAGGCTCTTCATCCTTGTCCTTTTGCATGCATGGCTCAGTACCATGATCAAGGCCCCCATACACAAAATTTGTCTGGTTCGACGGGTAGCCTAAAGGAACAATTGTATCGATGGGGAGGCGAGGTCTCCCCATGTCTTGCACGGACTCTAGCGTGGTCGTTGCTACAACATTTCGCACTAGATACTCCCCCAGGCCCGTACTGGCCATTTCAATAGTAATTGTTGGCGATTGAGAGGGAGGGAACGAAAGCTCTTCCTGAGTCCACTCCATGTTGGGTGGACTAGGAGCCTCAACTTCCATTGTGCTAGGCATCTCTTCGGTAGAGATGGTTGATATTGTTGGCAGCGCCTCTTCCAGGGGTTGAGCCTCTTCCAGGGTTTGCTTCCCTTTGTCCTTCTATTTAGCCATGATAGGTGGCATTGGTGGTGAAGGAGCTGACGATGAAGATGCACCTGGCTGGGGTTTTGATGGATTTATCACCAGTGGTGCTTGCGACATCGGACCCTGTCTAGATGGATTTAACTAAAAATCCAAGTGCATCGATGGGAGGGTCGATTGCGGCATCAAATGCATCGCATTGCAATATTTGAAGGGTTCTAAGTCCATCGAGACTACATGTACTTCCCCTTCAAATGCATACTTCAAACACTGGTGAGCTATCGAAGGGACACACTTCATGTCCCTGATCCATGGCCGCCCTAGCAATATGTTATATGCCATCTCGCCTTCCAAAATATGGCACAATGTAGGTATCATCTTTTGTCCTACTTGAATGGGTAAGAAAATTGTGCCAACTGTCGAGCATATCGCATCATTGAATGCTCGCAGTGTATATGTGGAAGCCGTGATGTGAGAGGTCGGCAACTTCAGATGTTTCAATGCTGCTGTGGTAATGATGTTACTGGACGAGCCAGTGTCTATCAACACCCTCTTATACGGGATCCCGTTGACCCACGCGATAACGTGCAGGGGTGGATCTGCCATGTCATCAGACATTGATTTAACTTCATCCTCTCGAAAGGTGATGACTGGCTCCGTGCATCGTTTGACATGTCCCACGAAGTTGTTGAAGGAATTCGCTTCGTGGGGCTGCAACTCGATGGCTTTCAAAATCTCCATGAGAGCCTCTCGATGGGGTGTTGATTGCTGTATAAGCTCATATATGGAGAGCCTAGCCGATGTGGTTCACAAACTCTGTGTGAGTTTGGTCCGAATCGTGGCCGTGGGTCTAGGCGGAGGTAGTTGCATGGGGTGCTGTTGAGGTTGTGACGTCGATGGAACCTCTCTTGTGGCTACCTCGGGGGCAACTCCTGGGTATTTCTTGTTCCTAGTCACTATGCTTATCATTCCTACATACCCTTGCATGGGGAAATTCTGTTGCACCTCATTGACTTGGAGGGGTTTTGCCTGTGCCTCATGGGCAGGCAAGGGGTCCTTGAAAACCCCCATCTATTGGTTGTTTGGCGCTACGGGGTTGTCCACTGCCAATGTCTTATTGTCAATCGGGTCTTGTATCAATCCTTTGAACTTCCAACATGCATTCAGGTCATGTCCCTTCCGCCTGTGGAACCTACAATACAAGTCCTCTCTGTATCCCTTAGGCTTGGGAGCATTAGGATCTATGGTTTGAATCTCTGGAAGGGTGATCAAGTTCGTCGTTGACAAGCGGTCAAATAGGGAGTCCCTAGACTCCGTATAAGGTGTGTACTATCACCTAGGGCGACGTTACTGATTTTGCTCCTGGTTTTGATTTTCTCTTTCATAATTGTTAGGAGGCACTGCCTGATAGTTAGCCTTTTGAGGCTGTGTTTCTTGTGTAGGCTTAGGGACATTTATAGCAACTTGATTAACCGCAACGGGTTTTTGTTGTGTAGTCCCTATTTTTGTGTTCTTGTTCCATTCTTTCTTCTTAGGTTTGGCAATCTCGCCATCTTGTATCTTGATCTCTTTGATGATTCTGGCTTGCGCCAGAGCTTCCTCTAAGGTGGCATATTGTTGCAGTTGCAATAGCACAGAGATCGATCTCAAACAACTTCGTGAGAACATTTGTGTAAGGTCGGACATAGGGGAGAGGTAGGGTAGCTTGGAAAGCAAAGTCCTCCACCGATTCATGTAGGCCACCATGGTCTCTTCCTCATACTGCTTGAGGTTGGCCAGGTCACTTAGTGACGCCTTCTTCTTGGTGTTGAAGGCAAAGCATTCAAGGAACACATCCACTAACTGATCCAAGTTATTGATGATGTGCTTCGGCAACTGGGTGAACCAATCCGAGGCAGGGCCCATGAATGTGGTTATAAATGTCCTTAGCAACAACGCATCATTGTCTTGAATGCCAAAGCATTGGCTCAGGAATCTTGTCACATGCTCTTGGGCATCCTCTTCACCCTTAAAGATTGCCAATTGAGGCAGCTTGAAGTGTTCGGGGTAAGGGGGTGCAGGCACTGACGGATGCACAGGATGACTGCAGAGTTGGCGTAATGTGGGATTTTGGGGCCCAGAAGCTTTGGTTTCCATAGACTCCAAATGCTCTAGCAGCGCTTTGTATGCATTGAAAGATTTAATCTCTTCCTCTTTAGTTTGCTCTCGTTGTGGGTTGTGGGAGACTTGAGGCCTATGGGGGGGTGGCCGGATAGCAACCCCTCTGCCTTGGTAGGGCATTTCGGCCCGCTCTACTTCTTGTTCATACTCCTCGTAAACTTCTTGAGGAGTCTCTAGGCAAGACCTATGACCCTGGGTGGGTCCCCGCGGAGGGTACCCATCGTTGTTTCGGGGAGTGGCCTCCCTCTCAGGTCTAGGGGGTCTCGGAGGCAAAACTTGACGAGGTCGTGGAGACCTATCTCGCACCAAGGGATTATGCCTCTCATATGGTTCTGCTCTTTGGGTGCGAGGGGTTGGAACCCTCTCAGGTAGGTTATGAAGCAGCTCATCTGTTTGGCGTTGAATGCGCTCCTTGCTAAGGCGGTATAGATGCTCTAGCTGTTGCTGATCTTGCTCAAGCCACGTGATCTGGGCTTGGCGGGCGACATGTCTGGTGACTGCCAGGTCAATTTGGTCTGCCATCTTGAGCCTAGGAGGCCTGGATGCCTCTCCTATGCATTTACCTCGGTCGCAATGATCCGAGATCTCAATGGGTTGCTTCCCTCTGTCAAGGTTGGCGGCATTTACTCGAGGCTCTGGCCTTAGTGGGTAACCATGGTATCTAGCAGGTGCGGAAGTGCATGGCTCCCACGCTGTACATTGCTCTCAAGGAATGTGATGGTCTTCCTCATATTCCCTTTCGTATGTGTGAAAGGGGTGGGTGGAGTTAGCTCGCCCTGCTTGCAGAGCCCTGCACTCTAGGGTTTGTCTATTGGTTCTAACAGTGATGGGGGGCAAAGGAGAGACGCCATAGTCATGTGGCCTCTCCTCATGGACACTATGTCGCTCTAGCGCTTCATCACGCGATGGCCACTCATATCTAGCTTCTAAGGGAGATTTTTTGTCTATGTTGAGTGCCACATGTAAGGATTCTTCCTGAAAGGGGCTGTGATGAACGGGCGTGTCCCCTAGAGGGGTGTCCCTATAATTCCACCTTGACATGGAATGACGTGGACTCTCTTGTGGGTCAGGCCGCCAAGGCGGTATGGCCAAGTCCTTAGGACTATAGCGGAGGCGACTTGTGCCCCCTCCTTGTACACTTTTCGTAGCTTCTGCCCTTGATTGGGCTTGGCTACGGGTGTACACCATGGTGGTACTTTCCTACAAGCTATGCAGATTTTTATCTTTTTTATGATTTTTTTTATGCTACACTAAACAGAAAATAACACACACATACACAAATAGTGATTATCTCGTTTAAAGGTTGAAAGTGTGTCCTAAATCTGGTTTAGTGTGTCCCACCGTGATCGCCACTGAAAGCACGAGGATACGAAAGCAAAAAGGAAAGCGAATATGCGAAATGCAAACGAAGAAACCGAACTTAGCGCTAAATCCTAAAAACTTGAAAATGCATGAAAAGAGGGAAAAGCATGATCGAATCGAAATGAAACAAATGGGAATAAGAAATACAGCCCTTTTTATTAATATGTTTCAAACTCGGTTACAATACGCATCCTCCCCTTCCAAGGGCTAGGAGTGTTTAAGCATGAGTTCTTGTTACATCCATGGGCGCCTTTCCTTCTTCCGCGTGCCCACATGTAAAATGGGCGGACCAAAACGTCGCCACCAATTGGAATGATGAGTCTTGACTCCTCGATGCTCCTCCGATGTCCAAACCCTGCGTTCAAAGGAACAAGAAACGGTCAGTAGCACCTGCGGATGAAACAAAGCATGCAATCCCCAAGCCTACGATAAGTAAATGAGAAAAACAAATTAAACTATGACTAAAACAGGTCCAAATGCTCTAAAAATTTGACAGGGGCATCAAGATACCACCAGGAAGGCTCTGCAAAAAGAATAGTCGGGAAATTCCTAACCGATTTGAATTCGCTCCGGGGCGGGACGAATTCACCTACAACAAAACGTCGAAAAGATACTGTCCCAATGTCCTGCCTAGGAAGCTCCAAAAGACCTGCAAACTTGGGATTAGCTAATTGGGGGCATTTTGGGAAGACCCAGATGGTCAGATTTTCCCAATTTGGCCTCCATCAACAAGAATTTGATGATGCTACTTGCAAATTAGTAAAAGCGAACAAAGCTAGAAATATGATCAAAATTGCTCAAAACGAGATGAAATTCGAATGACAACCTATTTAAACATCATAGAATTGAATGCAAAAATGAAAGAAAGAAAATCTGCCATGGAATTCCCATCGCTCCGAAAGGGGGCGATTAAGATTGTGGCAGTGTGGGAGGGGGCGCCCATGGGGCAGGCCGCCCGTCGTTTAAGGCCTGATTTCGACACCAATCCACTTGGGATGGCTCCAAAACCTCTTGTGTGGTATTGTCGATAAATTTGGTGGGATATTGTGGCCAAATGTCGGGTTTTGGGATTGAGATTCGTCCTCCCAATAGTCACCCAATGACCTCCCCTCTAAAGGAGATCAAGGATGTGAAAGGCACAAATCCAAAAGGTGTGAGATGTGTAAATAAAATGACAACACTTCGTTGCTCTAAAATGCTACCTCTCTTCATATCTTGGGGTGAGGAAACTCACCAATTTATAGACCTGGAGGTCTCTTGAAAGGGGCATGCAGAGGCGCCACTTGGCAATCATGCCTTCCTAGGGTGAAGGAGATTCCTCCCTGAATAGGGACTTCATGACTGACCTTGCAAATGCCTCTAACGCTCGAAAATGCTCACCCATACTCCAATGCGATGAAGGAAGCATTGAGTAGCGGATCTGAGCTGCCATTTGTCAAGATTTTACTTTTTGCCCGTCAAACCTGCAATTCACCCCACCCTGGAGCGAATCTAGAATTCGTCCCTGGGTGGGGCAAATCCCAGTTTGAATTCGTCCCAGGGTGGGACGAATACTGAGCAAAGTGCCTGAATGTGCCAAATTGATCTCTGACCTTCCAAAACTGCTGTGAGAGTGGTTAGGACCACTGTTTGACCTCTTGGGGCTGCCCTTCGGGCTGCCCTTGGGGCTGTGTGTGTCAATGCGATCAGTGTTTGCAGTCACATAATCGGTTTGGTGTCTACACAAACCTATTATGTACGTCACACCCATAGAAGAGTTGGTCACAACCACACTATTTTAACGGTAGTTGTGGCACCAAGAAGGGAAAGAAATAAAAGAAAAAAAGTTTTTTGTTTCTTCTTCTAGTACGTGACAAATTTAAGGTTCAATTCACAGGGGTTGCTTCCACCAAACCTATTCTGTATCCGGTAGCTGGGATTCGTACTATCATCATCACACTCATAAAAGAGTTGGTTACAACCACACTATTTTAATGGTAGTTGTGGCACCAAGAAAGAAATAAATAAAAGGAAAAAAGTTTCTCGTTTTTTCTTCCATTTTTTTGTTAGCTTTTTTATTATTAACGAATCAACGTTCGTGCTACAAATAACAAAAGTTACATTGATATTCGATTTTATTTATTTAATTTTTATATAAATTTTAAAAAATTAGTTTAAAAAAAGACTTTAAGACGTAAATTTTGTTTCGTTAAACTTTACTTTGTGCGTATTATCGTCAACCTATAATATATACTGTATATTACTTCATCATGTGGAAATCGATATGCTGATGTATTAATTATAATATTTAATCGATATGCTGATGTATTAATTATAATATTTAAGAAAGTTACTGCACATAATTTTTGGATTGATAATTTTCTTAAGTAAAATTTTAAATTTTAATTCTAAAATATATTTATTATAAAAATAATAATTTGATCTAAATTTTAAAATATAAATTCAACGCATAAACCCTTACCTTTAAATTATAATCATCAACAATAAAATAATATAAACTCTATAATAGAAAAAAAAAAAACTGCTGCACGTGAACCCATGGAGTTGAAGACTAGTGAATGGCTTGGGATGTGTGTCCTCTAAATTGTCCTAGGATGAATTTTCAATATCATATTGTCAATTTAACTAACTTAATCTAGGGTGTTTTTGTTTCACTTATTAATGGCATGAGTGTAGAAACGTAACAATGTGTTTGTACTTAGCAATCATTTATTCCAATATCTAGTAATATCAGTTTTACATATAGTGTTAGAAGGCAAACTCTAGAGGTTGTAGATTAAAGAAATTTTTAATTAAGATAATTAAAGGAAAAACTAACTTTTTTATAATATAATTTTTGATTTTTAAGATATAATAAATAAATTATTAATTGAGATAATTAAAAAAAGCATATATATATATATATAATATAAAATGAATTTCATAATATTTTATATTATTTTTTTGGTAGGTAAAAAATATTTTATTGCTTTACGGGTTGAAGGGTCTCGTTCTTATTACATTAGTAGTAAAATGAGACACCTGAGGCCTCCATTGACAACAACCAAAAACCAACTTACCAAATACAATTCCACCACATACAACATATCTTATATTCGAAAGACAGCCCTTAAGATAAGGGACACAAAACAAAAAGATATAGCTGAAGGACATACAATTCCACCACATACAACATATCTCTCTATCCGACATCCTCTCAGGTTACTGGGATTTCTTGTTCATTTTCTATCGAGCGATGTCATCTTGATTAATAGAGAGTCAGCTTTCCACATCCTGATTCGCTTGGGAGATAACTTCTTGAGGGAAATCTTTTTTCTAGACAATCAAGTTTGACTGATTAACAACTTTGTTAGCGAGAATGTCAGCCACTTTGTTGGCTTCTCCGAGAACATGATTGATCTGACTGTGGGGGTTGTTGTTGAGGAGTAATTGGCACTCATGAATTATATTCTGAATGTTCTTCCCCCTTGAGCTATTGTTGGTAATGTGGCCAATAATCACAGATGAGTCTCCTTCAAAGATGATTGGCTTGGGAAAGGTTATACTTTCCACGATGCTCCTCCATAGGGCTTTAGCTTCTGCGTAATTATTGTTTCGGGTCCCCAAATTTTCTAAGAATGCTTTGATTATGCTTCTTGTGTGGTCTCTGATGACACCTCCTGCCCCAACTCTCCTTGGATTTCCCTTTGTAGCACCATCAAATTTAACTTTGAGCCATCATTGTGGAGGAGGGGTCCATTTAGCCAGGGTTCGGGAGTTACCAGTCTTTTGGATTCTTCTACAGTTTGTGGGAATATTAAGGGAAGAAAAAATAAGGGATTCCAACCCATAGTTGGGAACCTCTTCACACGAAATCATGCTGCTATTTTTGATAGCTAGGGATAGTGCTCTGTTGATAATATCTTTAGGATTCTCGGTATCCTCTTTGAATATGTGGTTATTACGTTCCAACCAAATTTGCCAGACCGCATGGTGAGGCATGGAACTCCATAGAAATTGAAGTCTAGAGTTTTTGAAAATTCTTAGCCATTGAATGAACATTTCAACAACAATCTTGGTCTAGGTCCAATAGACCTGGAATTTGTTGATCAAAATGGATAAGACATTATCGGCAAAGGGGCAGTCCAGGAGGAGATGTGTGGATTCCCAAGATTTAGTATAGAGGTAGCACCTGTTGGGGACTATAATTACTCTACGAATCAAGTTGTTAGTGGTCATAATTTTGTTATGAGAAGCAAGCCAGCAAAAATGTGCCACTTTTGGGATCAAAATCTTGAGCCACAAACTCTTGGATAGAGTCTGGATGTCATCTTTCTTGGTGCCACTAAAAGTGTTTTCTAACATATGGGCAGTAGTTTTGATTGTGAATTCCCCATCACTCGATCCCTTAAACAACGTTCATCCTCCTTCAGGGTTTGGGGTAAGAATTTAGCTTTGAAGATGTCCATGAGAGTGGCGAGGCCTTTGTTAATCACATCATTCTTAATTCTAAACTAAACCTTTTTCCAACCGTGGGATCCTTGGTCAGAAGTGATGAAATTGGCAACATGAGCTTCATACTTCCTATCGATGAGGTGCTTAATGGGGCGTAAGTTGGGATCATTGATGAGTGGTTCTTTTCTGTCCCATGCATCTTCCCAAAAATTGATGGTCTTACCATCTCCTAGTTGCCATCAAGATCCCTGTTGAACCAGTTGCTTAGTGTGGCTGATGGATTTCTAGAAGTGGGACCCATTGCAAGGGGTCTCCATTTCAAGGAATAAGTGTTGTTGCAGGTATTTCCTTTTGACAATGGTCACCCACTCTATTTTAGCATTTGTAGCCACCTTCCAAGCTTGCTTAGCCAGGAGGGCTTGGTTTGTGATGGTTATGCATCAAAATCCCAGACCTCCCTTGTCTTTAGGAGAGCAGACTTTGTTCTAGGCTACTAAGTGAAACTTCTTATGATTGGCATTACCCGACCACAAGAACTATTTTTGGAGTTTTTCAATGGCTTATCCTACCGTAGCAGGGATTTTGAACACTGACAAAATGTAGGTGGGGATGCTCTGTAGGACTGACTTGACCAAAGTCGCTTTGCCTGCACTAGAGAGTAGGGCCCGCTTCCATCCTGCCAACTTCTTATGAATCTTTGTTGAGGCCTCCCCTTGAACATTGGTAGGCCCAGATAAGATGTTGGAAAATCAGCAATAGAGCACCCCAATATGCTCACAATATTAGCCTGTCGTCTAGCAGGGGTGCTGATGAAATGAAGCTTACTTTTGGTGTAGTTGATATTTTTCCCAGATGCTTCCTCATACAGATTGAGAATACCCTTGATGTTTTTGGCTTTAGAGACTGAAGCTTTAAGATGTCATCCACAAATTTTTGGTGGGTGATGGTATTTAAACCTGAGGCTGCCTTGATACCAGAAATCAAGTTTCTGTGACATGCATTCTTAATGGTTCTGCTGAGACTCTCCGACAGATGATAAAGAGGATGGGGGAAAGAGGGTCCCCATGTCTTAGCCCCTTGGTGCTGGGAAAATATCCGACAGCGAACCCATTCACTAGGATCGAGAACCAAGAAGAAGAGACACAATTAGAAATCAGATTTATCCAAGATTCATGGAAACCAAATTTGAGGAGGATTTTGAACATAAATTCCTGATTCACTCGGTCAAAGGCCTTATTCATATCAAGTTTTAGAAAGAAGGAAGCAAAGTTAGCATTGTAGGCAGAGTGGATCAGCTCGTGGATGGTGATAACCTCATTCAAGATGTTTTTGCCTTTTATAGTACTTCCCTGCCAATAGTCAATGATGGTAGGAAGGATCCCAGTGAATCTATTGGCCAGGGATTTGGACAGAACCTTGTAGATTACATTGCAGAGACTGATGGGCCGATAATTAGACAAATACTATGAATTGGACCCCTTGGGGATGAGGACCAGGAAATTGGAATTAATGTCTCTGGGAATGGATGTGGAATTTTGTATGTCAGAGATGGCCAAACATAGGTCAGGTCCCACAATGTCCCAAAAGTCTTGGAAGAACCTTGAGGAAATACCATCGGGTCTGGGAGCTTTGTCAGGTTGCATGGAGAAGAGGGATTGGTGAATTTATTTGTGGGATAGGGGGCTAAGGAGGAACTCATTGGTTTTATCGGGAATGGTATTGGGAATGTTATCAAGCAGGGAATCCATGGTCACGGGGGATAAAGTGGGGAGGGAGGCGAGGAGGTCTTTAAAGTGGTTGACAACTTCATCCTTGATGTGGTGGATATTAGAGATAAGGGTCCCATCCTCCTTAGTAATGCTTTTAATCATGTTATAGCCCCTACGCCTTAGAGTGGATATGTGAAAAAACTTGGAGTTGGAGTCTCCTTCCCTGAGCCAGATCTGTCTCGACTTTTGATGCCAAAAGGTTTCTTACTTACTCAGGGTGTTGTGGTATTTAGAGAGCAGTATCCTCTCTTCACTTTTGAGACTGTCATCACCCTGGCCTCTTTGAAAACTGTCCTCAATTTACCCTAATATGGTTTTGATGTTCTTCTTGGTTTCAAATATGTTTTGGAATGTTTCTCTATTCCAAACTTTGAGATTCTCTTTGACCCATCTGAGTTTTTGCATAAACAGGTTAGAGGTTGTGCATGGAAAGCTTACCCGCCACCATTCTGCTATCTAATTTTTGATATCCGAGTGGTGATTCCACATGGATTTAAACTAAAAAGGGGTCTTGAACTGAGTCTTTCTACCAGTCTCGAAGAGGAGTGGACTATGATCAGACCCAATATTCAAGAGAGCCTGTAGGCTGGCATCACCGAAGATGGGGAGGGCTTCTTGGGAGAGTAACACCTGATCAAGGTGCTCTTGAATAAGATTGTTTTCCATCTGTCTGTTACTCCAAGTGAACCTGAGGCCTTGAATCGAAACATCCATAAGGGCATTATTGTCAACAAACTATATCAAGTCCTTTATATCCCTGTTAGTAACTGCATTTCCTCCCTTCTTGTCATAGAATTGAAGAGGGGAGTTAAAATACCCTCCTAGAACCCATGGAATATTGGCAAAGGCCTCTCTCATATGGGTGAGGGTGTTCCACAACATCGTTCTTCCTAGAGCATTATTGGGAGCATAAATATTGGACATAATCCAAGAAGTATGGAAGCTGAGGTCGTGAAACAGGATATTAGACATCCTGACATGACCAAAAATAAATCAACTCTCAACTACGAATGGGTTCCAAAGGTACAGGAGCTCACCTGCAGTGCTAGAATCTAGGGAGTAGACAAAATCATAAATTTTCCAGATGATTTTGGCTATCCTAGGCGAAAGTTGATTGTCCAATTTAGTTTCTTGAATGAGAAAAATTATGGGGTTGTAATCTCTCCGCATGGATGCAACCAATCTCTACTTGACTACCCCATTCAGTCCTCTCGCATTCCAGGAGAGGACTTTCATTTGGAACTTTTGGACGTTTTCTTGCCCCCTTTGCATTGTTGTGCAGGGGGTTTGGGTCTTTGGTTTTCTTCCTTGATAGAACTGACATTTCCTTAGAATAGGGTTCTCTATGTACCATTTGCTATATCCTCGATTGTGTCTCGATTTCGATGTTTAGCATCGAAAGGCATGTATTTCTTTCTGTCTACTCCCACATCCATTTGGGACCTTCTAAAGCTATGAGTTTTTTTGGGACTCTGATGGTTAGGGGATTCTGGGGCAGCCTGATTGCTATTAGAATTGACATCGGTAGATGAGGATGTGGAAGTCAAAAAACTAGACTCTTCAAGGTATGGGGACAGGGCTATGGATAATGATGACCGAAGGGGTTTTTGTGGTGGGCTCTGGGGGACATTATTGGACTTGGGAATCTGCTCCTATATGGGGGAACATGGAATATTCTAAATGGGCAAGGGGTCAAGGGGCCCTGGATGGGAATTGATATGTTTCAGGGATGGAGGGACATGAATTTCACATTGTTTAAAGACCTCATTGGTTCCAAAATCTTTAATTAAATCAAAATTATTAGCAGTGGTGAAAGAGGAACTTGCCTTTTGGAGAGCTTGAGCTTGATCTTGAAGTGGTTGGTTCTGCTGCACATTCCTCCTGACTTGCCATTGATTGCTAGTTTCCTTCTGACTAGTTCTTGGCTATGGACACCCACCTGGTTGGGAACCTTCATTAGGGTTTCTTTTCTTAGGGCATTGAGAAGGGAGGCACCCCTATGACTGACAATCTAGATAAAAAACAAGTTTGTTTTCAAAGATCAGTGGCTGCCTTCGCCTAAAATCCTTGTATATAAGATTGAGGTGATCTGGAAGTTGTAATTCTAGATTCACATTTACATAGATGCGGGCCTGGGTTAAGCGCGTTCTGGCATGGGTAGCTGGATCAATAGCTACCTAATCTCCAAAATCCCTAGCCAGACCTCAGAGAGCATCCTCGTAGAAAAATGTGTAGGGAGGTTGTGGAGGTGGACCCAAATGGGGGCGAAATTGATGTTCTAAGATTCAAGGTCAAAATTTGGTTTCCATTTTTTGAGGAATAGGCTTCGTCTTCCGAATATCCAAGGACCTTCAGAAATAATATGCTTTGCATCCTCCTGGATATTTAGCTAAATCATAAAAAATCCTCTGGTTATTTTCAAAAGACCCAAATTTTCCACAACTTTCCATTTCGAAATAGCCCACCGTCGTATCGCATCAATGTCTGGGCACCCTCCTATGAACTTTCCTACTAATGATAAGGAATCGCGAGACACATAATATTCCATGAGGTGTTTAGGGCACAACACATCGATGTATTGTAGAATGAAATCCATTAATCCGTTAGGGGGCGGTCTAGGATTTTTTTGCAGATATTCTACGTAAGATTTTTCTGGTCCGCCTAATTTGTCAAGAGGTTTTTTCCTCCATTCAATGTCGTTGTGGGAGGCTCCATTTTTAGCTGCACTTCAGTCAAACCCTGTCGTCGTCGTGGCATTACGGGCTTCTTCCTCTTGTAAAATTTGCTTCTTAGGGTTCCGGTCTTCGATCGCCCAAACCATCACTCGCTCCAATCCTTCGTCGGCCTTCAGATCTTATATTATAATTAAATATTTATTTTTTAACTAAAATATATTTAATAGTATATTGATATATAAATTTTTTAATTTATATAATAATTATAAATGTGTTACAAATATGTAAATGTAAATTTGGTAGTGTAATTTTAAGTTGAAAATTTTACATATATTATGACGAGTTTTTTTATAAATAATAAAACATAATCTAAAAAATTTAATATTAAAATTTAATTTAAATTCATATTTTAAAATTAGATTATTTTTTCTATTATAAACTAGTTGAAATGAAAGTTTCTTATGGTCTATTTTTTTTTAATAAAAATTACTAAAAGTATTTTCAGGTTTGTATAAGCTTTAAAATAAATAAATAAATATATATATATATATATATATAAAATTACAAATAAAATAAATTATTTAAAAATAAATAAATAAATATTATATGTATTACTTTTTAAATAAAATCTTTAGGATAATTAACATATAATATAAATATGTCGCATTTTAAATTTATGTTTATTATGCTTATTGCTTTAATTTATGTTTGTTATGGAAATATCTTACTTATAAAGTAATTTATCAGTGGATTTAAGTATTGTTATTGCTTAATCAACCTAAAAAATATGTGTAAAAAAATTAACTCCTAGAAGATCTTTAATACAACTATCCTCTTAACATTAACTCTTAACACTAACCCTAATACAACAAATACTCAACCATGAGTAAATAACCATGGTAATTTTTTATTGATTGGAATGAGGCTACCTAGTTTCCCTCTAATAACTTATCTTCCCATATGAGTGTACCTTGGGTATTCTCTTTTATAATTTAGAATTTGATCCATATTTTACATGTGCATTGCCTTGTTCATGATATTATATAATGGGTAATGATAACTATAATTTTGTACTTCCTCCTTAAAACTCAACCGTTGTGGTAGAAGTAGTAGAGTATTTTAAAGGTCCTAATAGAATATCACATCCAACCCCATCAAGTAGGGAAAGAAGTAACTAATTATGGTCATACATTTCCTTATGTATATTATGTAGTTATTAAGAAAAATAAATGATATACATAGATATAGTAAGGGCTATCTTCTTCTTGACTATGTCCCATCACAGAATGGAGTGGTTAATCATGGTCATGGATTACCTCCACACACATATGTAATATAATATAACATAATATAAAGTAGGAAATGTATACGTGGTCATAGTAAAGAATATGACCTTTTTAACTATGAATCATTATAATATATTTAAATAAAATCACTTTTCTTGACATCTAGTTGGAACATCTATTTTTGACATTATAAATCATAGTTACTTACATCACATGATTTAAAATACTCGACGGATATGTATATGTATAAGAAGTATTTATTCAAGAACTACAAAATACACAATGTGATTCCACATGTCCATATTAATTTTTTCATTTTAAAACACTAATTCAATAATAGTTGAAAGGATCCTTTTCCTTCCTAGTTTTTTAATTGCAACCTTCCATGTAATCCTTATCATACCAAAGTTATATAATAATTTTAAATATAAAATTGTTATAGAATATAAGACCATATTATCATATAAAACTTCAAATATACATAAATTTAGACATGCAACAACTAAAATAAGGATAATAAAATAAAACAATAAGTCCTACTTATATTTATTTATTTGAAAGAGTTTAAACAAGTAAAATAAATATAAAAGGTAAATAGGACCAAGGACCCTATCTCCACTATCTTCGAATAACCCTAAACCTGTAATTTATTTGTTTCTTAAAGGTCGATATATTTTAGATAATCTTATGATGGCTTGGAAAACTTGGCAATGGTATATCAATTCTAATCAAGATGCCCTCTTGGTTAAGTTATATTTTGACAAAGCTTATGATAGAATCAGATGGGATTTTATTCTGAGTATGCTTTCTTGGCTGGGTTTTGGTCCAAAATTCTATAATCAAATTGGTATGCTTTTTGGTGATGTTTCAGCTTGTGTTCAGGTTAATGGATCTCTTTCGCCCTCCCCTCTTCAACGGTCTATCATACAAGGTTGCCCCCTTGCTCCTTTTTTGTATGTTTTGGTTGTCAATGTTATTGGTTATCTTCTTCATAAGGCTCATTCTAATGGCATCCTTCAGGGTATTAAGCTTCCGGGTATAAACATGCTCTTAACTCTCATTTTGTTGATGATTCCCTTATTTTTCTTCAAAATACCCAACAAGAGGTGGAAACAACTAAAGAGATTGTTCAACTGTTTTGTGATGTCTCTGGTTCTCGTATTAACGATTCTAAAATTGAAGTCTTCTATACCTCTTCCTCTCCTCATGGATACAACTCCTTAACTGAGTGGAAGATCATCCCTCATGGTAATATTGTGCGTTATTTGGGAATTCCTTTTGGGACTAATATCTCTCCTAAGGATATGTGGAACTGGGTTATGGAAAGACTTAAAAAAAAATTAATGCTTGGTCAGCTTGGTTTCTTTCCTTGGCAGGAAGAATTCAAGTTGCGAATAAAATAATGGCAGCGTCTCATGTTTATTACTCCTCTTGTTGAATGGACCCCAAAGTAGCCTATAATAAATTAACTCAAACTATTCATAAATTTTTATGGACTAAATGGGATGGAGAGATTGGTATGACACTCATCTCTTGGAAAATTTTTACTTAACCTAAGGCTTTAGGAGGTCTAGGCATCATTGATCCTCTTACCAGAGCAAAAGTTTGGCTCCAAAATGGGTTGTGAGAGCCATTATTGGTGATGAAAATTAGAAACACCTATTTTGGTATAGAATCTTTCTAGCTACTCACAAAGGTAAATGGAAATAAACCCCTTGGTAGGATAAGGTTCTTAATGCACCTTATTTTACAGTTAAAGGTTCTATTCCAGTTACCCAAAATTGGAATGCTTGGTAATCAAATTCTCATTTATTGGCTTGGAAGTCTGACTCCTTGAGACATGGTCTGAGCATCAGTCTTAACAGTATTTGGTGGAATAAACTTATTCTCCATAATGATAAACCTTTAGCTTTATGCAATGCTATTCATGGGCTAGTTTTTTTGAAGAAAAGAATTAATAGAATTAGAGATATATGGGATCCGGGTAGCTGCTCAATTCTTACCTGGAACTATATCTACAATAATTTCTCCCTTCCCTCTAGGTTCAAAGAGTCTTATGGTTTAATTGTGGCTTCCATCCCTTGTGAGGTCCTTATGAAGTTGGGAACAACTGCCCATAATATTTGGAATTACTGGAGATGGCTTAATGGTCATAGAATATCTTCCATTACTTCTAATTGTTTATACAAAAATATTATGTGTCCAGCTTCTTTAGACTCTAAGCTCAATGCCAAGTGGCAAGTAAATTTTACCAATGCCCAATGGCAATTTATTACTACTCAAAATTATAAAGCTACTGTTGAATCAAAAACACAAATTTTTGGTTGGCGGATTTTACATCAAAAATTGCCAACAGCTGAAATTTTTGCTGTGATTTTACACATTCCCCATCAATGTAATTTTTGTAATGATTTAGAAACTCTTATTCACTTGTTTTGGTTTTATGGCATGGCTAAACAATTTTTGGATATCTTATACTCTTTTATTTTTCCCTCTTTTGCTAGATCTTGGAAGCTTTCTTTGCTTGGTTTTTTTCAACTGGATCAATGCCCCAAATTATGGGATATTTGTAGACTCATCCTTCTCAAGCACATTTGGAAGTACAGATTCAAAAAGGTGTTTATTGGATCTGCTCTTCTATGAGATATAGTTTTGGCAAACTTTACCTTTGATCTTTTGCTACATGTGGGACACATTCATTCCCAAGTATATAGTCCTTCCAATAGGCCTCGAGATGTTATTGATAGACTTCATCTACTTTCTCATATGATTCAAGATCTTCAGAAAGTCTAACAGGAAGCTAAGAAGAAGATAGTTAACAATGATAAGCAGGTTCAAGGTTTGATTACTTCTTTTTCTTCTCTGAAGACTGCAGAAGATAGCACGAAAGACATGCCTAGATTTTTTTCATATAACAGACTCTCCCACAGATGGTGTATTGCAGCAAGATATAGCTATATGATTTTTGTTGATATTAGTTTCTATTCTTATGTATATTTAGTTATGGATGTTTTATTCCTAATCCACATCATTTTGTTTTTTAATGGTGGACAGTATTAATACCAAAATATTGTAATGTTCCGGTTAATAATATAATATAATTTAGATTTTTTCAAAAAAAAAAACATTTAGAACACTCATGTTTCTATTTTTCTATAACTTTCTTCACTTTCTCTAAATAGCAAGAATATTTATCCATACCTTTTACTTTTAAATTTAATATAAATCTATCATAAATGCAATAGAGAGTCCACTAATAGATACCTAACATGTGTCCTTTTAGATATATCTTGAAGAGGGAGAAAGGGTATTGTAAATCCCCTAAAACCTTCATTGTAATATATTATAAAATTATTATTTTAATACACTTTCTAAAAAGGGTAATTTTATGATCAAATAAACCATAGTCATAGAGTAAATTTGAATCATATTTTTATTAAAGCATCGTACTCAAATAAATAAAATGATTTAAACCTTATGATATTATTACCTCCATAATAACAAATATTATAATTAAATTACCATGTAATTACATTCTATTAATCATAATATGTATAACTCATAAAGGGTTTCTATATTTTATAATTAGCATGTCCATAAGTGAATAAGGAGTTTCAATAACAATTCAACTACACCATAACATCCATAAATGTAAAGTAAAGATCAATATAATATAAATTATCTATCCATGGTCTAATATCATATTCTACAATGAAGAAACAACCCAGTCCCAAGAAGGTAAAAAAAATATATATGACATAATATTTATTCTAATCGATAAAACCATGCTTAGGCAATCCTTCCTATAACCAATAATGAGTAGTAAAGAATTTCTAACCCTATATTGGATAACTTCTTAAGAAAAAATTAAATGATTAGTGTGGAAAACAACTTCCTATAGAAGGGATTAAACTGTTTGGGTCAATGATCAAATCCATAATATCAACACCAAAAGAATACTATTTTAATATAACATAAAATAGTTTATTTGATTTAGTCTTATGAAAATATTTATATAAATTATGATATCATATATTTATCAAAAGATCAAGAATGATGTTCCATTAATGTTATGACATAGAAAAGGTGAAGCTCACTTGAAAATAGAAAACACACTATTAATTAGAGAGTAGGTATACAAACTAGGTACCTATTGGAGGTAATTTATACAAGACACCAAGAACAACTATAGAAATAAATAAAACACTAGAGTTTTAAAGTACTTGCATTAACCCTCAATACATTTTATACTTAAATTTTAATTGAAGTAAAATTTTAACTATAAAATTTGTGTTTTTTACTAAGGGGGGAGCAGTATCTATAATACATATGGAGAAAATCAATTTTATTGAAAATTTGAAGGAAAAGGGAGCACAAGGTAGTTGAGATGAGGGTTTTGAAGGGATTCAAATAAAATTTGAGGGAATATACAGACGAAGTGGTTTATTGGCCCTAATGGCTAGGAAGAATATATCAAATTATATGATTATAGTAAAGAAAAGATGCAACTAGATGAAATGTATGGATTTAAAATGTACTAGATATTAATTTTTTATAAGCTACTAAGAATGAGGGGAAAATCAAAAATTACTTTTAATATACAATATTAAATATATTGGAGATGATAGTCTACCACAAAAAAGAGGTCAATAGTACAAGAGAACTAGGAATAAAATACGTGAAGTAGACTAGATAAGAGAAGCTAAAGTACGAAGAATCAATATGGTCTAGAACTTGAGCAAAATGTTTTTGAAGATACACCACCAAGAGGGATCAATTGTACCAATATGCAATATGGAAAACGAGTTAGGGGAGACACCCCCAAAAATGAATTTTAGGGATGCTCTTCATGTAGAATAGCCCCAACTAGATGGAATCAATAACTCGAGGGCACCAAGAAGACCTTTGATGATTCCTAAGATATATCCCAAGAAAATTGAGATTGGATTTTCAAAGTTGGTAGATGGTTCCTTGATAGTGAAGGTGAACATGGAGGACATATAGAATTGAATAGAAGCCATGGAGAGAAGAGGGATGATATTCCAATTTATAGGGTTTATTATAGTTCTATCATTGTTTAAACCATGGGCTATTGGAAAATGGAAATTACAAGGTTAGCTCCAAATATCTCCTTACCCTAATGCTTATTTACTTGTTATTTTTGCTATTAAAAATGATAAGGAACAAATATTCCAAGGGGGACCATGATTTTTTAGAAGGGTGAGTTTCTTTATGAAACCTTGACATACTAAATTTAAAGTGAAGGAACAAATGTCATCCATAAGATCAATTTGGGTGAGAATTTTTGGCTTGCTATTATAATTTTGGAATTTGATAATATTTGTGACAATCAATAATAACCTAGGAATGTCCATGATATTTCTATAGTGCATATAGACTTGAGTGAATTATTTATTCTTGGATATGTGTCCTTATATATATTAAGAAACCTCTCCCACAAAATATCACACTATAATTTGAGGAAACATGGGGGTAGGAGGTTGATTATGAGAACTTACTTTTGACTACATAATATACCATGAAAATGATCATTAGAAAGAAAATATATGCATATGATCTATCAGCAAGGAAGAGAGGAAATTGATCCTCAAAGGTTTCAAGTTCCTAAAAAAAATATCCAAAAGAAACCCATATTGAAGAAACATGTGTGATATCAAATATTATGTTTGGTAATATCTCCATTGGTGATATTTTGGATGAATAGGAGGATAATATAAAGATATAAGTCCTAGACACAGTTCCATTATGGAAGAAAGTAATTTATACCAGAAGAGGTAACACCACCCTAACATTGTAAAGCAACAAATAGAAATGAATAAACCAATCAACAATAGACTAACAACTAAAAATAAGTAGGAAAATAAGAATAAGAGTAGCAATATGATAAAGGTAAGAACTACAAAGGACCCAAAACCTAAGGAAGACCTCATAAGATCTTCCAAAAATACCCTAGTGCTATACACAAATATTCCAAGGTTGGATGTTAATATAAAATCTAGAGGGATGATCTAGGTGACAAGTAAGAAGATGAAAGTGGATACTAATAAAAAGGTAGGATGCAAAACCAACTAACACCATGTGGCAAAAGAAGGATAAAAATAAATAGTAGAAGGTAAGGTCAATACCCTTTACCCATGTCTTTAACCCTCATTACTAATGAAGATCATCTCCTAGAGTATTATATGACTGAAGGGATTTCCCTCAAAATAGAATGAAATGATAAGAATGATACAGACACGTTGAACGCAACTCATATTTCTTTAGGAGATGAAGGTTTTGATAGAAGAGATGGATATAAATACAATGAAAGTATGGTCTACTATAAGATTGAAATATCTTAGCTCCCAAGGGGTATTATGAGGTATTTCTAACCTTTAGGATCTTAAATAGGTAGTTATACATCGAGTGGTGGGTAGCTAAGGTGTCTTGGTCGTAATAACACAAAGTAGACAATTAGACAAAATTATGCTTTGCATGAATGTCTATGCACATACTACTCTATAGGAGAAATAAACATAATGGAAGAACATAAGATATATTATTACCTAATTACCTAAATCATGGACCTTGGTAGGAGGAGATTTCAGTACCATCCTTGAAATATAAGTTGGTATAAAATAGTAGCTGAAATGGAAGCACAAACCTCATGAAGGAATAAATCATAAACCTCCACCTTGTGGATGTCATACCAGATAATTCCCTAGTGACCTAGTATAATAGGAGATAAATATCTACCTAGATTTTGGAAATATTAGTTAAGTTCCTACTATTAGATAATTGTTTTATTCATAGAAACATTCATGGGATGAATCCTAAATAATGTAGGCTCAAATTATTTGTCAATCATGACAAAACTATGGAAATACAAGGCCAAAAACTCACCACTTAGATTCCAATTGATATGGTTTAAAGGCCGTGTTTTTAGATCCAGAGTGAAATAATGGTGAAAAGTAGGTAAACATTAGCATGGAACTAAGATGTACTACTTTGTGAGGAGGCTCCAATACATCAAGGCCAAGATAAAAACATAGAATTAGGAAGAGTTTAAAAAATAAATCTTCATGAATGGCTTCATAGAGGGTTTGAGTAAGGTATATATCAAACTTACATTCTAACTAGAAGAATAGGAAAAGAGTGAAGAGCTATTATAGAAGTATAAATATAGAATCTAATGGTTGCAAGAGGGGGCCTAGAACATGGGCTTCTTCCAAAAATCCCTTCTTGCCCATAGATCACACAACTTCATCTACTCCCTAATAACAAAAGCAAAATATTTCATCCACACATGGGAAGGTATAAGATCTATTGTAGTAAACTATTTTGCAAGTCTAATATTAGTAGAAAATCTAGATATTGAAGCCTCATAGGAAGCATTATAGAAGAAACCTACACTAATAACAAAGGAGGACAATTCCATTTTAAGCACACCAATAACTACCATAGAGTTATAGTGGGTGGTATTAAAAATACAAAATGAAAGACACCTAGGTCAAATAGATTTTCCATAAAATTCTAGTAGGAATTTTTTGATATTTTACATGATGACCTTTTGGATGTGGTGGAGAAAGTGAGGAAAGCTAAATATGTGCTAAAGGAAATTAAAAAAAAGTATATAGAATTGATCCCAAAGGAACAAGATGCAAAACACATTGTAAATTTCAAACCAATGGCATTATATAGTATCTTTCTCAAAATAATAACCAAGGTAATGACGGATAGCCTCAAACCAATTTTTCATAAGATTATTTCATTAGAACAAGATGGTTTTATGAAATATACATAGATAGTGGATGAAATATTATTGGCTCAAGAGGTTATCCAATCCATGGAAGCAAATAAATCCCCATCCATTTTCGTCCACATATACTTATTCAAATTATATGATAGGGTGGATTGGAATTTTCTCTATAATGAGTCAATTTGGCTTCTCATAGGAATGGATAGACTAGATCAAATGATGCATTCATTGGTGTCATATTCAATATCTATAAATGGTTGTACTTCATAATTGTTCAAAATATCCAAAAGTATTAGGTAGAGAGACCCCTTCTCACCACACTTATTCATCATACTAGCTAAATTTTTGGATGGATAATGGCCAAACATAGGAAAAATTGAACATTAATAGGAATCACTATTGTTAATGGATATAGACTAGTCATTCACCTATATTTTGTTGATGACTCTATTATGTTAGGAAAATAAACGATGAAGGAATCCTCAATAATTAAACATGTTATAAGTTTTTTCTCAAGATCCACAAGGCAATTGATTAGTGAGGAAAAGTCCAAAGTCATTTTATTTAACTAGTCACCTAGACAGTAGATCATAATTCTTAATAAATTATGATAATAGAAGACCTCCCTACCAATAATACATTTAGGTGTTCCAATTTTAAAAATAAAATAAAATGATAATTGGGATTGTCAAGTGGATAGATTAAAAAAATAAATAGAGAAATGTACAAGTTAATGGCTATCATCAATGGGAAGAGTAAGACTAGTTAAACTAGTCCTATACTCTACACCTATTTATGTCTCTATAATTTTGGACATTCCCAAGGTAGTGTTGAGAGTTGGATTAAATAAATATTTGGTTCCTTTGGAGGAGTGCTAAGGAGGAAATAAAATGGGTATTGGTGTGATGGAAAACTTTATGCCTACACAAACATGAAGGGGTACTAGAATTTAGATCAACAATCAAGAATAATAAGGCACTAGTAGCTAAGTTATATTGGAATATGTTGAACGAAACCAATGCACTATGGGCCTAAAATTTGAGAGCTAAATACATAATTTTTTTTTTTTGGAAAACATTATTCACCACCAACTCCCTAGTAGAGGATCCCCCATCTTGGTAGTTTTTAGGATGGGAGAGGAGCTAATAAAGAAGAACATATTTTGGAAAATTCATAATGGTCAACATTGAAATTTTTAGATATATTCTTTGGAATTGAAACAACCATTGGTGGTTTAGTTTCTAAATTAGATACATTTTATGGAGTGGTTAAATAGATAAAATTGACTAAAGGTAGCATAATACTATAGGTACCTAACTAAAAATTCAAAACTTGGAAGAAATTGGTTCCCTATACTTAAATATCCAATTCAAATACTAGAGAGGTAGAAGACAAATATCCATCAAAGTCTTCAAATGATATCAATTTCATGGTCTCAAGTGGAGGATTCCCTTGTATGGGATAACATGGATCATGGGGAGTACTGTATAGCACAAGGATATGCAACCCTAAGCCAAAACACTCCTAACTTACTTTGAGACTTATTCAATCAAATATGGGCATAGATGTTATGGCCTAAGGTGAGATTTATCACTTGGATACTACTACATAAAATGGTACTGACAAGGAAGCAAATAATAAAAAGAGGCTATCATGGTCCTTTCCAATATGAGTTGTGTTTGGAGAACCCCAAAATACTTTGATACTTATTTTTTAAGCATCTTGTAGACTCAAAGTTTTGGAAGATGATAAATATATTACTTGGGATTAATTTACCTATATTTACCACCATAGAGCATATGTGGAGGTAATGGACTACATAAAATAGAGTAGGCCAATATATTAGGCAGATAGTATGGATAGGAACTACTTGCCTACCTTGGAATATATGAAAATATAGGAACAACTACATCCTCAAATAAGAGTCTATTGACATTTTCTATGCTTGAAAAAATATCATATCCAACATAGTAGAGATAGTACAACATATGTTGAAGTGTCTCCAAGAACCCCACCCACAATGGCAATAGATCAAGACAAGACTAAAAATTTCTCTTATGAATAGAAAGCAACAAATGAAGATCATAAGGTATCGAAAAGTAGTGAGAAAAGGAAAGTGGTAGTCTCTCCTAGAGGATTGAGGAAAATTAACATGGATGGATACTCACAATAGAATCTAGGAAGAGCTACTGTGAGATGGACAGGAAGACTATTGATTAGAAATTTGGTATTCACCTTCACATATAATCTTGGTATTTCCAACAACCTAACAAAGGGTTGTGATATCCTTAAAGAACTCATAGAAGCAATAAAGTTAGAATAGAAGTGAAGCTGCCAAAAGATGTCATTTGATCAAAAAAATATATAAACACATATAATGCTCATAATGTTGTTTTTTATTCATTCAAAATGTTCATGGGTTAAAAAAGTGATTCTCTCAATATTCTTCATTAATATAAAACATCCTGATGGTGTCTTTACGATTTCCTCATTTAAGGTGGGATTTTGTGTGTGTAGTGCACTGATATGTTTCTGTTGGTGTGGTTTTCTTTAGCACCTAGTTTTTAGACCCACAAAATATGATTAGTAAGTTTGGGGTCTTGCCTCAGTGAAGCTCCATAGTGATAAAATACAAACTCGACATAAAAATAGCATGAAATAATTATGAAACTGAAAGGGAATACTCCTAAAACATCAAAGAAATGATACTTGTTGATTTTGTTGGTGTAGATCCACTACAAGGTCAATTCACAGGTCAAGGGGAAAATTGGAACCTAGATTTGCTTGTCAGAGGGTGAATTTTATTATGACTACTTTTGGTGGAGATCCTCTATCTAGATTGACTCCCTAGATGTTCTGATGTTGTTTGTACAGTTTGGACTTGTCATATGCGACTTTCATACGATTTTGGTAGAGTTTCTGTAAGGTTGAGATCAAGGTATGGGGTCAGATAAACCAACCCTTAGAGTTACTCCATGTTGGAGTTAAGTTTTTGAGGAGGTTTCAAGCCCACACGCCTTAGATAAATATATTCTCCTCACACGTGTGAGGAAGAGTTAGGGTTATCTAGGGTTAGGTAAGTCCTAGGTTAGGGTAGGTTTTAGTTAGGGATTTTAGAAATATCCTAACTAATATCCTCGTGCACACGTGTGGGAGTTTGTTTAGGGCTAATTTGGCTTAAGACCCTGATTAAACTCACTTAAGTGAAAAAGTGCATTTAATTGAAAGTCAATAATGAATTAGAATTTTAATTAATCTAATTAGAATCTTAAGTGGGAAATGGTTCCAAGGGGTCCTAATTCGGTGTAGGAAAGGGCTTAGATGGCCTTATGGGGCTAGTAGGTGGATTCCTAGAGGGTAGGAGGTATCTTGGGTGCGTTTTACCTAGTTTTGTATATTTAGGAGCCTATATATGACTAAAGCAACTTAGGATAGCCTACATGAACCTATAAGTGTCTATGCAAGTGTGCAAGTATATATGAATGATTATGTGTGACTTTTGTGTGTCTATATTTACCATTTTTTGCACTATGTTATGTTGAACATGGTTTAGTGCAAAAATATGATGTGAGAAGAAAGTTGAATGTGTGTGAACTAAAGAAGAAAAGAGGAAAATAAGAAGGAAAGAAATGAAAGAGTGGAATTTCAATCAAAGGTATGTAGTCACTCAAAGTGTAACCATACAACAATGATTGAAAGTCAAGTTAAGATAAAGGAGAAGAAGAAGAAAGAAAATAATGGGATCTAATAAAAGGTATGTAGCCGATCGAAACGTGACCATAAAACAATTATTGAAAGCCAAGAGAAGAGAAGGGAGACAAAGAAAGAAAAGAATGGGATCTAATAAAAGGTATGTATCTAGTCGAAGCATGACCATACAACATTGATTGATACACAAGAAAAGAGAAGGGGGAAGAAGAAGAAAGAAAATAATGGGATCTAATCAAATATATGTAGCCACTCAAAGCCTAACCATACAATATTGATCAATAGACAAGAAAAGAGAAGGGAGAAGAAGATGAGAAGTAAAATGCAAAATACAGATGATGAATGCAAATGGATGACTGCGGATGCAATGTGATGATTTGCTGATTTTGTATGATATTTTGCAATATCATACTGATTGGTTGTGAGGGAAACTTATGACTGCTTTTCTTTTACGACCAATGCAAGATGTTCCAAACACGAATATAACAAATGACTATTCTAATTTTTGCTTCTGATTGATTGATGATTACATGGTGATACATGTCAAACAATTTGAGATGAGTGGCATGGATTATTCAAACATATCATTCAGTGTGTGGTCAGGGCTAATATACATGAATCAAAGTATGACGTCTCTGATATTGCACATGGCTCTCATGAGTTAGAAAATATTTTATTGGTATTTGGATTATTATTATCGTAATATAATCTTTAGCAAAAAAATTGTAGATAGATGCGACATCCATGATTTGGATGTTTGATTGTTTGGTTGTTTGCAAAGCGGATTTTGGATATGAACACCCCCTTAAATAAGGAATCAATAATTAGATGAATGGAATATGATGATATGATAATGAGTCGATTGATAGATGAAAATGAATGATAACATGGATGAAAACATAGATGGATAGGAAGAGGGAAAGGTGACCTAGGTGTTGGAGTGAAAGTTTGGAGATTTTGGATTCAGGAGATTCAATTTGCAAGGTAAGCGATGAATTGGACCTAAATTTACAAGGTGACCTACGAATTGGACCTAACTCGTAGGATGACCTACGAATTAGTATTTTGAGATGTATTTTTATTTTTGTGATGTGTGTGTAGGTCATTTTTTCATGGTGCATGATTTGGAGAGAGAGGAGTGAGCGATGTTTGGTGATGTAGAATGCTTGTAGTTTTGGGAATTAGATGCAGATATGGCAATGGGAAATACTGGTGCTAGCAATCTATGTTAGGATCCACCAATAAGTGATTTCTACTTGATGTTGTTGAATTTTGTTGTTTCTAGAAATTCATGAAATGAGGGAGGGGAGGTTTTTGCATCGCTTTTGAAATACATGTAATACTTAATGAAAATTGAAACATAAAGTGTTAAACAAGCCAAATGGGTATCTAAATATGTAATTAGATGTTAGGTTTGACCAATTTTTATAGTAGTTTGACCGATTTGCGGGTAGTGTAGTTGAGTGAGTTGACTTTGCTTGTTGGGAGCAAACAGGGTACTATTTTTGAGATGTGATTGAATTTTGTTTGTAAAAGTGGCAAATGGGTATCCAAATGTGTGACTGTGTTTTTGTTTTACCCTTTTTTGGCATGTGATGTTGATGTGTGTTGTTTGGGTGTAAGTTGGTTGAACTTGACCTCGATGTTCATGATTATTGGTGTGCTATTTTTGAAATCCATTGAAACTTTCACCGTAAAGAGGAGAAATGGGTATCCAAAAATATATTTGTTTTGTGTATTGTGGCATTTGATGTGTTTTTGAATTTTATGCCATGAGGTGTATGTGGGTAAACATGAAATTGGCTATTGGGAGCCAGATATGCACTATTTGTCAAATTTGTTTGGACTTTTACCATGAAATGGCAAAATGGGTATCCAAAAATATAACTATTTTTTTTTGTTGTGTTGTATGAATTTTACTGGATTTAATGTCTCAGAATACATGATAAATTAAATGGATGATTTTGTGGGTGTTAAATGTGCTTAAGTGAATTGATTTTTGTATGTTTTGTGATGTTTTTCTAAAAGAGGGGCAAATGGTTACCCAAAGTGTGTTTTGTTGTTGTTTATTAGTATTTTATTTTTAGTATGTGATATACCATAATGATGATGTGTGTGACAAGTATTTGATTGAAATTGTATTAACTAAAATGAATGGAATTTTAGTTTGTGTGTGGAACTAACATGAAGAAAATTGTGGTGTTTGTGGATCAAACAGGTGAAGAAGATTGAGTCATGACATCGTGTGCATATGATGAATGCCAAATTGGAGGAGGCTATGAAGAATAAGGTGAATTAGAAGTGGTTGGATGCAGTGTCATTGAGATAAGTTTAGGAGTGCATAAGTATACATGCTAATAGAGCTTACATAGCAGCATTATGTGAGATATGGAACCCGAATAGGAATACCTTCCACTTTTTGATGGGTGAGATGATGATCACCTTGGAAGACATGTACAAGATCTATAAGTTGCCCATTGAGGGTGTTCCAGTGAGGGTAGTTGTAGATGATAGGCAGGAGGTGGTGATGGAGCATGCATTTGGTGCATGGTGGAGGGAAGTAGATATCAAGAATATGGATTATGAGTATCTCTGGTGTTAGGAAAGGTTTTCTAATTTCTACTATGCGACGATGGTGATGATATATACATATGCACTACCAGATACTTTTGGGGTGTTATTTACCTAGAATATGATGGATGTAGTGTGTGACATGGTAGATTGAATGGTTGTATTTGCATGGGCACATACACTATTATCCCAGGTGTATAGGGGGTTACACGATGTAGTGCACATAGGGTGGAAGGGATTGAGTTGGACTCCTTTGTTATAGGTGTGGGCATGGGAGCATATAATGATAGAGATACCATCATTATTGCCCTATAATGCTCATGTGGAGGGAAATACTCACTTGTCATATTGATTGAGATGGAGAATAGATGAGGAGAAGGGAATGAAGAGGCTTCATGAGGGTGATCATTTATTTTGGAGGGTGAAGTTTGGGAAGTTAGAGGCTAAGCATATTTATTGGAGGCCCTGGAAAGGTGGGGTAGTATGGGAGAAGGATGATGAGTAGCTAGGTGCTATTATCCAAGGGTGATAGACGTTGGGACGGTATACTCACTAGGCTGAGTTTTTCTATTTTAGTAGGGTGATGCAGTAGTTTGGTCTATGACAGGGTATTCTAGAGGCACCTATCATTATTTATAGGTGATAGGATGATAGGGTGAGTCACCCTATAGTAATACCATGGACTAGTGAGAGGGATCCATTGATGATTATTTCTAATGTGGATTATGCAGGTACGACACCAGAGTATGATGCTTGGTGAGCAACTTAGAGTTGAAAGGCAGGTAGGGGAGTGATTGATCATTATATGGAGCTAGGCAATAGGGTATCTACACCAGAGGGGCAATCATCGAGAGGTACTAGGTTGAGGCCACAAGAGGTAGTGAGGGATGAGGTTGAGGTACCTCTTTATCGATTGAGATGGTGGCTAGGTGGCACATCTAGTGTGGCTGCAAAGAGGGTGGTGAAGGAACCGATGAATGATAGGGTGCAACTTATGGAGGATACAATAATTATAGAGGAGGGGAGTGGGGATGTTGGTTTTGGCATAGGTTTTGATTATATGATTGATATGGGAGGTTTAGGCGATATGGAGGATATGGAAGACATGCCCTTTAAGGAACAGGAGAGGAGATATGTCGATAAGGAGTTATTTATGTTGTAGGTTGTAGAGAACTGAATGGTGTTAGGGGTGAAACCACTGGCACATCCTGGTGGGGCGGATAACATAGGGTCCATGTGTTGAGGTTTATCATGCCAATAGCACCACATGATGGTGGATCTTGTTTGACATTATTAACTTATCTAGATTATCATTGGGGATTTGATTGAGGTTCTTGGGAATTTATCCCTCGGTGTTCAGGTAATGGGTTCTGTTAAATACCCAAGTTTTGATTTTTAGGTGCAAGGGGGATTGATACCTGAATGGTACCACAATCAATGAGGTCTTGAACAAGACCATAGAATAAATAACAAGAGTCTATATCATGGTCATGCTATCGATGGTATGTGCAAAAGGCCTACTCAATATATCCTCGAGGTTTGGGTTTATTAGGATTAATGGGTCAAATAGTAGGTAAGGTAATGTGGCTTGCATCGTACAATCACTGAAATAGAACTGGAAAGGGCTTAGATAGTGGGGACAAATTTTGTTGTGAAAAATATTGATGAAGACCATGGGGTTGTATCGGTTGGGGTGTAGGAGGTGCACTAGTCTAAAACAACTACTATAGTGGAGGAGGAGATCGTGAGATGGATGAGGAAGCTGGGGTTGGTTTGTGTTAGTCTAGTATAGGGTTGATTTTGTGCATTCTTGTTGAATCAAAAGTTGGAATTGTAAGAGGATTTTTGTCTAAGCTTGATCTTGCCAAATTGGACCTTGATGTCCTCAATGATATTAGCTTGTGCAATAGATTCCTCAAAGGTGCAACTTTGATGAAGTTGTAAATATGTGGAGATGTTCTTGTGACAACTCTTTGAGAAAAAGCATAACTAACTAAACATATGGGAGGCTATGAGTGAGGTCATGTATAATCGATCTCCATCTAGAAACAAACTCGGTAATAAGTTCGTTGTCCACCTAATGCACGATGTAGACATAGAAGAAGTTAGTTTTCTTCTTGGTATTTATGGAATATTGTTCCAAGAATGAGTTGGTTAATTTATCAAAGGTGTACAACTTGTGGCATGGGAGCATGTTGTACCAATATAGGTATTGTACCCAAGTAAGAGGGAGAAGGTACGTAACATGAGGGGGTTGCTACTATGAAACTAATAGCAAGCTTAGCGATAATTGCTAACATGTTCATGGGGATAATATTTCCCTTTGTACTTATCAAACTTCGAGATCTTGAAGCAATAAGGGTAAGGATAAATGGGGAGTGATGGGTGAACCGGATTGTTACAAAGTTCATCATATGTGGGCTTTTGTGGCCCATAACTGACTGTATAGAGGTTAAGCATTTTAACTTCATATTGTAGAAGTTGAAGCTTGGGTGTTAAGGGTGTAGAGGATTGTGTAGGGGTAGGTGGAGCCTAAGAATGTGGAGGATACTAGAGTTGTTGTTGCTACCAATGTGGTGGTTGAACATATGGTGATTATACATGTATGTGGGGTTACTGGATAGTGTAGGATGATGAAGCTGATGGAACACCCTATTGTATAATAGATATTTGTTGGGGGTAGTAATATTGAGGTTGTAGGATTTTTTGTTGCTAACTAGGATCTGCTAGAGAGGAGTTTGTTGCAATGTTTGGATCATGGGAGACAACGACAAAGCAGGAGGTATCGTAAAGAAGGTATGAGTAGGATGTTGTAGTGAAGGAAATGGTATCTCAAAAAATGATGCCAGTGGTAGGTAAGATGAGGTGTTCAAAGATGGTATTTTCATCTATCTAGGAGCATGATGAGTAGAAGAGTTAGGCAGAGTTGGATAGCTCGGAGTATTAATAGAATAAGTCATAGGTCATGGATCATATGTAAGAAATAAACCAAGAGTTGGAGCTTAAAATGAAGGTGGTGGAGGGATTCAGAATATGCTATGGATGAAGATGGAAGTGGAATTGAAGGTGATGCACCATACATACCAGGAAGGGAAAATGTAGGTGGAGTAAATGAAGAGGAGGGAACTAGGGCTTTCATGATGGGATCCTAAGGAGAAGGTATGGTGAGAGTGACCTCACAAGATGAGGGTGATGGTGTGTGTTGATGTATCTGATATGAGAATTTTTGTAAGTGGAAAAGTGGTTATGATTTATCATCAAAGGATACAAAGGAAGGTTGTTGGGAAGATGGTGGTTGTGACACTTGGAAAGCATCCTGATATGATGATGCAAGGGGTTTGTATTGTGGCTCCGAAGGAGGCTGTAGTGGAGGAATTTATGATGAGGGTGCCTATGTGCTTGGAGCAGAGGATGAGGGATATGAGATCATCCCAATGGTAGGATAAAATGAAGTGACCTAAGGGTGAGTGTGATTAAGCGGGGAATAATTGTTATCAAAGAGTGATTAAGATAAACTGAACAAAACGATGTGCGAAGGTAGGTGAATTAGGGGTGATCTCCTCATCTATAGTAAAGAGAGGAGGTGGATGTACTAGAGTGGTGTAGATGATATGATCACAAAGCATGGAAGGAAAGTTAGGTGAATGTAATTGGCTAAGAAGTGGATCATCTTCATCGGATGAAGTGGGGATCTTATCATGAGATATAATTTGTGTAAGAGGTAAATCCAAATCTATGGAGAGGTCTACTGTGAGTGTGGAATATTCTCCTATATATGTAGGGAATGAAGTAGATGGGTTGGGAGTAACAAAAAATACCTCCTCCTCAAGGTGTGCTTTAGCACACTACGTGTAACAACAAGCATGTTGTTGTGTGTGGTGAATTTGTGCTTAGAACTATTTAAAATTATAAATATAAGGTTTTGGGTGTGATATGTGTGGGGTTTTGAGTAACCCTATAAATTTTAACTAGTTTCTAAACCTAGAAGAAGGATTCATAGGTCAAGGGGAAAATTGGGACCTGATTCATCGATTGACATGCCAATTGGACTGTGAATTTGACTGAAAATCAAAAGTGTTAGGTTGTAGACAACCAATGGATGTGTTGCTAATGTGTAAATGTGCTGAAAATTATTCTGTAAGGATGCAAACAATGCATAACTGGAGTAAATTATAAATGCTAAAAATAAATTATTTGTTTTTTTTTGTGTTTTTTGATGTTGGAATTTACAGCTAGAAAATGAATATGGGAAGTGGGGTGAACTTCTAAATAGAAAAGGAATATTGTAGGCATGGAACCTCCTACAACACCCAAAGGTGCAAAGAATAGAACAATGTCTCAATGAGAAAGTGGTGACCTATATTAAAGGTGTAGTAAAATCATAACCTATAGGGGGAACGCAAAATGTTGAAGTCAGTTTGATATCATCTTGCAAGAAGAGGTGGTACTATCTGAGACTTGCTACTAGCCCAGTCGAGCATTTGCTTCACTCTCAGGTGAGCTTAGTCAAGAATAACAGTTACCATGTTCACTAATTATGTAATCCTTTTGAAAAAAGGCATCTAATCTTGTTCCACTTTGAAGGTCACTTTAGGTTATGAATTTTGGAAAACTAATCTCAAAAGTGGGGGATTTTCTAGTGATGAAGTCCAAAAAACCACTCCTGGGGGGTTGCTAAGGTGTCTAGGGGGGTGAGTTGGTGGAGGATTGAACTCCTTCCTCATCGGTCTCGAGTGGGAAATTGGTGATGAAATCTAATATTTGTACTATTTTGTTTGGTACATGAGTGTGTGTAGGTGTGTTTGTTACCACTGAGGGAAAGCAAATATGACTATCTAGATGCCTTTTCATAAATGAAAGCTAGGCCTAGATGCATTTTCAAAATGAAACTATATTTAGATGCACTTTTAAAATGAAAACTAGTCCTATGTGCCTTTTGTAAAAGAAATAAGGATCTATTCTATGTAGTATGTAAACAAGCAAAGTGAAGCATGTGATAAGAGGGATTTTGGAACCCTAATTTTGAAACATGAAAGAAGTTTGAGAAGGATTGTGCAAAAAGATAATTGAATTCCTATGTTAGAAGATGCGAAGGACTTAGAAATTATAATTTACATATGTGAAAGAGATATATGCAAGTTACCCATGGGATTTGTGAAAGAGAAAAATTTCTACTGTAAATGATTTGAAAGATATTTTAAAATCCTAATTTGATGACATAAATAGAAATATGCATGTTACCCAAGGGATTTGTGAAAGAGATAGGAAATTTCTACTATAAATGATTTGAAAGAAATTTGAAATCCTAATCTAATGACATGAAAGAGATCTAAAATTTGATTTTGCAAAAAGGAATTTGAAATTGCTTTGATGAAAGATGTGAAAAGATATTTGAAAACCCCTAATTCTAAATGTGACTTTTAAAATAGAAATTTGAAATGCGCTTTGAGAGAAAACTGATGGAATAACACATAACAAAAATGGAAAACCTATTTAACATGTGATTTGTAAAAGAAAATGAAGATGTTCTTGAAATAAAGTAAACTAAAATTTCTGATCTACACACAAGTTTTTGAAAAGGAATTTGAAAGACCTACTTAATGCAAGAAATATGACTTGAAAAATTGATGATTCAAAAAATATTGACACGAAATGGAAACCTTATTCCAATAATTTGAATAAAAATAAATGTAGCTTTGATTTGAGTAAAAGAAAGGGAAATCTAAAAAAAAATAAGCTAAATGATCTTAAAATGATGGATGCATTGAAAATTAATTTCACACTATGACATGATGCATGTTTTAATGAAATGTTTCTTGCAAATGAATAACAAAAACATGGATATCTAAGGAAAATGCTTGGTTTATTTTTCTCCAGATGGACTGTTTTGTACCTTTGTTGTAGGCCTCTACAATTTTGAGGGATTTTGAAGCAGTTATATTGAATTCACAGGGCAACATACAAATTGGGTCTAAATTTGTAGGCTAGTTTTCAAATCAAGTTTAATAGTTTAGAACTCTAGTTCTGATGACCTCAGAGGCTTGTTAGGGTTTAGAGAGTCTTTGTTTTATCTAGAATGGTACCTATAACTGCACATAAAACCATTAAATTATGATATATTTTTACAAAATACTAATCCAACACAACTCTTTGTGGGGGTCCCATCGAGCGTGCTAGAATGAAGCCACCAAATGATGTCATTTGATCAAAAAATACATAAACACATATAATTCTCAGAATGCTATTTTTTATTCATTTAAAATGTTCATGGGTTACAAAAGTGATTCTCCCAATTTTCTTCATGAATATCAAACATCCTGATGATGTCTTTAAGATTTCCTTAATGAATATGGGCTTCTATGTGTGCGGGCCACTGGTATGTTTTTGTTGGTGTGGTTTTCTTTTGCACCTAGTTTTTAGACCTGCAAAAGATGATTAGTAAGTTTGGGGGCTTACCTCAGTCAAACCCCATAGTGATAAAATACAAACTCGACATAAAAATAACATGAAATAATGATGAAACTAAAATGGAATGCTTCTAAAACATCACAAAAATGATACCTATTGATTTTGCTGGTGTAGATACACTACATGTCCAATTCATAGGTCAAGGGGTGAATTGGAACCTGTATTTACATGTCATGGGGTAAATTAGACTGTGATTAATTTCTAGTGGAGATCTTCTATCCATATGGACTCCTTGGATGCTCTGATGTTTTTTGTATGGTCTGTAATTGTTAGATGTGACTCTGGTATGATTTTGGTAGAGTTTCTATAAGGTGACTGAAATAGGAGAGAGATAAAATGGGAGGGGTAACCCTCTATTTATAGGAGAGGCTAAGATTAGGAGAGGGGGTCAAATAAACCAACCCTTAGAGTTACTCCATGTTGGAGTTAAGTTAGGGTTTGAGGATGTGTCAAGCCCACATGCCTTAGAGAAATATCTCCTCCTCACACGTGTGTGAGGAAGAGTTAGGGTTAGCTAGGGTTATCTAAGTCCTAGGTTAGGTTAGGTTTTAGTTAGAGCTTTTGGAAATATCCTAAGTAATCTCATGGTGCACACATGTGTGGGAGTGTGCTTAGGACAAATTTGTCTTAGGACCCTAATTAAACTCACTTAAGTGAAAACAAATACATTTAAGTGAAATTCAATGATGAATTAGAATGTTAATTAACCTAATTAGGCTTTTAAGTGGGGAATGGTCCCATGGGGTCCTAATTAGGTGTAGGAAAGGGCTTAGGTGGCCTTAGGGGGCTAGTAGGTGGATTCCTAGTGGGTAGGAGGTATATTGGGTGTGTTTTGCCTAGTTTTGTAGGTTTAGGAGCCTACGAATGACTAAGGTAGCCTATAGATGACTAAAGTGGTCTAGGATGGCCTATGTGAACCTCCAAGTGTCTATGCAGGTGTTCAAGTATACAACAATGAGCATGTGCAACTTTTGGGTATCTACAAGAAGAATGATCAGATAGAATCCAACTTAAAAGTCATGATCAACCATGTAAGGAATCTAATGGAGAATAGGAAGGTTGACTAGAGACTCAACAAAATTATAGGTAATATTTAGAATAAAATTACATCTCAAATAAAAGAATAGAGTTGTAGATGCAATAATCAATTGGGATCTAGACAAATGTGATGTCACTTGTTATGGTTATCCCCCTAGATGGTACGAAAAAAATATTAGGAAAGCTCTTCTTTTTATCCTATCTCGTGATGGTAATAATATTAGATATATTTAGTTTTTTATTCATTATACTAGTCTATTTCTATTATACATTGGTTACTATAGTAGATCGATTAATAAACATTATAACACTACATAATCTATTAAATCCTATATCAAAATATTGTTTACATGGAAATACAAGCAATGTACATATTTTAGTTGAATAACTTAATATAATATTCTTTTTTACCCCCAAAAAATTAGAAACTAATTTAAATTAATTTCCATAAAGAGAGGCAAATTTTTTGTCTGGAAGTGAGTGATTGTGTAAGAGTTTAATCTGTGTTGAATGCAAGAAACTCCAAAGGTTATTTTTAGGGCCTTCGAACCCTAGCAGCCAATAGTTTTATGGTTTCTACTCAATATTTTAGTGGGATATGTTGTACATAACCCAATATGGGCTAGACATATTTATTTGAACATATCTCCATGTTGTGAACTTCATTGACAATGGATTCCAATTTTTTCCACAAAACAAAAGGTAAAATCGTACCTTTCCTCAACATCTAAGGCATGGATTAAAAAGATCTCAAAATAGTTTTCAATCAAATGATCAGAAAATGGTTTAAATCTTATGGCTTATGATAAACCTCTGAGAATACCTAAGATTAATTGTCATGACCCTCCCTTGGTAGACTTATTATTTGATGAATATATGTTTAGATAAGTTATCTTTGGATGGAATTATTGGTTGTTTCATGATTAGTTTATGCAATATATATATACTTCATGAGTTTTAAATGATGTATTTTCCATGTAAACTATTGAATTTATATGTATGGTTTTGGTAAGAATATATTTTTAATGGAAAAATGTGATACTGCTAATAAATTTGCTTGCATTACAAGAACATGATTTTCATGGATGGAAGGAAGACTTATCCACTAAGAGAAAAATATTTTAGAGGAAAGAATGGATGTGATGTCCTATTCTTTTCCAAATTGTTGAGGCAACAGTGGTAAATGCTTCTTTTAAATAAGCTGCTTAGTATGACGTATATGGGGGAAAGTATAGCTAAGTTAGAATAGAACTTAATTGTTGATTTAAATCTTCTCCTAAAAGTTGATGGCATAAAAAAAGTGATCTAGCATGAAGAACAATGGACACGTAAATTTATTGTTCTATATCACTTCTAGAAAAGATGTTAAGGAATATATCTTTTATTTAGCTTTTTGTGTTGAGGTTAAAAGGATATAAGACATTTGTTAAGGAACTTTGATAAGATATTTTAGTCTCCCATAGTAAAGAATATAAGCACTATGTGGAAAAGACCCATTGATAATGGATATGTTACCTTCGCTTGAGTAACTTGGATTATACTTTAGTTTAAAGGGAAGTTATTGACAGGTTAACTGGAAGAGGATGTTGTAATGATCTTAAGATCCTTGATTTTTTTATAAAGGGAAGTTCCAGTAAGTATCCAAGGAAGGTGGAGATCATGCTCATAATAATTGATGAGAGTAAAATTTGGATTACCAAATGTGTTCGATAGAGGAAGAGAAAAGACTTAGTTCCATTAATTTTTTTTAGAGATTACAAACAGAGAAGAACAGATGGATGAGCCAAAAGTGACGAGTTGGGGAGCCAAGGGGAGACAAGAGAATGGGAAGGAGTCTAGAGAGCATGCGTGCGCTAGATTAGCTAGAAAATAATTATTCTAAGTTGTCAAAATTTATAGGTAGACTCCATTTGAATGATTTTTAGTTCTTTGGGTGATGTTGAGTAGATTATGATGCATGTTATGTGTATATATTTTAGTGAAAATGAAATAACAATTCACTTAATGAGAAAAATAAAAATTGGGATATTTGTTAAACCTCAACCTACTATGCATTTTTGGGTGGAAGTCATAGGTTTCTCTTTCAATAATTGGAAAACAAATAATGTATTCCTTGTCTCTCAACTGTAGCATTTGTAGAAGTTAGACGTAGTGTTGATAGTTTTAGAATCAAACTTGATGAACATTTAGACATCTAAGTGTTTACAGGGTCAAAGTTAATGGTAAGGGGTCCTTGTCTAGTGAAAAGAAGATTAGGAAAATTGAACTTGACGTCATGTGATAGGTAATTAGATATATCGGTGGAAATGCTTTTATGAAATAATGATCTTTAAAAGATGAACACCTTTGGGATATGTGGTCTCTTAGATTAGAATATTCAACAAATAATTTTTATTATCAAGTAAAATTTATTTGTAGTATGTGATTATTATCAAGTAAGAGTGTGATGAGAGAGTTTTAAATATTTTAAAAATGAAACAACTTTATGGTGATATATAAACTTGTTTAATTATAGATTTCATAAATTGACTCTTTCAAAGGAAATGAATAACCATTGTGAAGAGTTTTATGTTAGTTTATTGGTAAGAACTCCTTTTAATTACTTAGAAAAGTTCTATAAATGGGAACTATGTCAATGGTGCATTCAAGTATTAAATATTGGGTTGGTGGCCGCAACTCACAAATGAATGTAGAGTTTTCTTTAAAACTCACTAGAAATATCCCTAGCATAAAAGAATTATCTAATAGAAGGGTTTGTTGTTAGTTAATAAAAATTTGATAAAACAATGCTATAGCGACTTTCTACATACTAGATCCTTGGTAGAAAAAAAGGTTTTATTCTAGAGTTGGTTTGGTCATACGAGTTCAGGATGTAGTATTAAACGTTCTAATAAGTATTGGCAACAAAAAGGTATGGCTGGAAATGAAAACTGTTTTGGATATGAGTTCTAGTTTTGTTGGGTTAATGTTGTTTTTATTGAATGAGTATATTTGTTGCTTGTATATCAATATACTCCTAGTAGCGAAACCTACAAAGTGAGGAAAATTTTTGGATACCGTAGGTTATATCTTGGGTTGCTGAAAGTACTGTGTGTACCATATCGAAGGAAAAAATAAAGTCTATTGTTGGAGATGCACTGAAGTTGTCATAATATATTGTCATCCCAAGAAGACGAATAGTCTTTGAGAATGGAGATGATATTAAAACATGTGGGTTGAATAATTAATCCATTTTGAATAGCCATGAATGATTGTGCAATTCCTCAGTTGGTTGTGTAAGCAACTGGGACGTATTTGTACAATGTAAAACTTGAGCTATTTTTTATGAATGCGATAAAGAACTAGAATTTGAGGCTAGGTTATAAAGAAGTGGAATTTGAGGATAGGATTTTTTTGGAAATTTGAGGTAATTTGTTGGAAAGCATAAGCATGAAAAAGATGACAAATTCAAGGAAAACATGTATGAGAAGAAGAAATTTTTTTGTAAGGTAAAGAAATCTTACTACATTGTAGAAGCAATTGTTAGTTCAGATTACAGTGATAAAGAGCAGTCAGATGAAGAATAATGTACGTTCTTTGGAATAAGTGAAGAAAAGCAAGAACACCTATTCCTAGGTATTTAAGTTTTTTTTCATTTTTTTTTTGTATTTACATGCTGGAATCGGTAGCCGCCATGAATTCGGGTAGGCTGTCCAGCTTTTTATGGCTGCCATAATATTCTATGTTGTCCACCCCAGAATTTGCCACATAGATCTTCGCATAGTCCGCCCCTATAACCACCATGTCAGAATCATTATAAACCTTTTACGCCACTGAAAGCACCAGGAAAGGAACAAGCGTTTAGTCCGGTGAGGCCCGAGATTTGAATCTTGGACCTTTGCCCCCTTATAGGGTTTGGATGAACCAATTGGTCTACACCTCGGACCTAGGGTATTGAAGTTAAAGAAGAAGATGTGCCTATTGAAAAAAGACATGAAGAGCTTGCCATAGCCATTGAGCAAGCAGATAGGTACAAGAAAGGTCTAAGGACACTAAAATGCTTCATATGTGGATAATTTGGGGATATAGATGATGATTACACATACTACAACAATTACAACAAGGAAAGTGTATTTGAAAAAGAAAGCAACAGTTCTAGTGATAATTCCAACAGTAATGAAAACAAAGAAGTCTCACTTTTGGTAATAGAAAAGGAAGAGGATGAGCGAAGTAAACAAAAATAAAAAATCAAAAGGCTAAAAGAAGGATACAAGAATATTGAAAATAATATTCAAATAGATGTTAAAATCATATAAGAACTACTTCAAACAATCAGTAATATTAGAGAAGAGCTTCAAAATGCAAAAAGGATAGAAGAAAGGATGAATGAAGAACTAAGGATAACCACGACAAGACATGATACATTAGATGAAAAGATTCAAAAAAGAGTGGAAAGTTATTTTAAGGCTGTATCTTACTTCTAAGAAAAGTCACACTCAAAAGGAAAGGAAGTTCTAAAAGATGAAAGCAAGGAAGCACCTAAAATTTGTGAGGAAATTTCCATAGTTACTATGGCTCCAAATATTCAGTTTGGTTCTTGTTTTGAGATAGGTGAATCAAACTCAAAGGGAAAATAAATTTTTGAAGAGAAAGGCAAGGAAGAAACTAATGAAGAGGTTTTAGATACTACAAATAAGGTTCAATAATGCAATGCACACGTTCAATATGATCATAGGGATAATGGTCAAGAAAGGATCTATGGATCAAAGAAGTTTGATTTTTCTAGAAGAAACTTCAAGGGAAGAAGGTATGGTTTTCAGGGACATTGCTTCTCATGCAACAGGATTGGTCATAGAGATTTTCAATGCAAAGGAAATGAGCAACATGGTTTTGGTTTTAGAGCTACACAATTTAGAAGTCATGGTCATAATGGTCATGAAAACAGAGTTTCACAATCCAGGGTTCAAGAAAGGAATGGATATGGAAATTACTTCAAGAAATAATTTAGGACATAGGTACCATCCAAAGGCTACAATATCAAGTGTTTTAATTGTAATAACTTTGGGCATATTTAAAAATGGTGTAGGACTCAATTTCAAATAGGTTCAAGGTAAGAAGGTCAAGTAGTTTCAAGACAAGAAGGTCAAATAGGTTCAAAACAAGAAGAGCAAGGAACTCATCGAGAAAAGGATATCAAAAAGATGTGGAAGGAAGTTGACAGAGGAAAGAAACAATGTAATATGGGAGTAAATGTACTCCCACCCCAAAATTAATCACCTCAAGAGAGAAGGTGGTGAGGGGGCTAAGCTTAAGAGTCATATATTTTAGCCCCATAGGTGTCCCTTTTGCCATTTATGTCAAAGGGGGAGAGATTTGAGTAAGGGGGAGATATTTGAGTTAGGGGGAGCAGCCTCCAAAGAGAGCATTGAGTTAGGGGGAGAAGCCTCCAAAGAGAGCATTGAGTTAGGGGGAGCAGCCTCCAAAGAGAGTATTGAGTCAGGGGGAGTAGCTTTGATTCTCAGAGATAGTTTTTGAAATAATTGTGGTGTTTGCATTAGAGGTGTTGCCATAAATTACAAAGGCGGAGATAATTGGAAATTTTAGGTAATTTGAGGTATTTTATGTTGTCATTGATGTCACATTGAGTTTTTGTGGAAAAAACACTTCATAGATAATCATATATGATATTTTGGAGAGCATGGATATATACAAGGTTTTATGAAAACCAAGGTAGGCAAAATAAAAGGTTTTATTTAAAACTATGGTGGGCTTATGTGGAAAGGGATTTTCTTAAAAGCCAAGGTGGAATTTTGTTTCATCAAAAAAGGACCTCCGGTGATGAAGATATTAAAGTTTAAAGTTTAAGTTTAAATTAATGGATAGCCGACCTATGTGCAATTAATGGAGGTTGGCATATATATATATATATAAAGGTTTCAATTTATTTCGAAAAGTGGACATATTATATATCGTCGAAAAGCTTATTTCGAGGGCTATTTGAATAACTTATTTAGAAGGAGAAATAATGTTTGTGAAAAGAGATATTTCTGATTTTTCCAAGGGGTTTCAAAAGTGAAGTTTACCTTGTTATTTTTCAAGAGGATTAATTCTTTTATGAGATGACAAGGTATACAATATTGTGATTTATTTTATTTTATGGTATAATTGGTTTTGGGAGTGAAAATGTTATGAAATGTTTTGATTTATTTTATTTAATGGTACAAGTGGTTTTAGGAGAGATAAGGAAGTTGTGCAATTAAAGTCCTTGGTAATGATTATTGAAAAGTGGAGTAATATTGATTATTTTGTGATCTACTAACCCTTGTGAAGATTGGCAAAAGAATTTTGTGATTGCGGAAAATTTACAAAGAGGTTTTTTCATCTTCATAAAAGGTATGGGCACATTCTCCTATTGACTGTTTATGGTGGTTGATTTTTGAAATATCATTGGAGAGAAAATTATTGATTGTGGTTTCTTTTTCGAAAGTGATTGGTTTAATGCTTCAAGGTTTTCTAGTTTGAATTTTGAGGTTAAACCTTGTTTTATAAGCATTCTTATTGAAGCCCATTGGTTGTAAAAGAACATGAGTTATAAAATAACATGAGTATCATTGTTATGTGAGATTTGTGGTTGAGCATTTTTGGAAATATTTGAGTTGGTTGATACATACTTGGACTAGGGTTGTGTGAGAAAGAGTTGTCCCTTGTGATGATTGGTTGAGTTGAGTTGAGTTGAGATTGAGATTAGAACATATTGAGTCTCTAACAATTCTCTTTATGCTTCTATGAATTGATTTGGGTTGAAAGTGATATTAGAACATATTGAGTCTCTAACAATTCTCTTTATGCTTTTATGAGTTGACTTGAGTTGAGTTGAGATTAATTTGGGTTGAGAGTGAGTTTAGAACATATTGAGTTTGTAACAATTCTCTTTATGCTTCTATGCATTGAGTTGAGATTGATTTGGTTTGAGAGTGAGATTAGAATATATTGAGTCTCTAAAAATTCTCTTTATGCTTCTATGAAGTTAATTTGAGTTGATATTGCCATTCATTTTTGAGTTTATTTTGAGTACTACTTGAGCATGATTGATTGAGCCTTTGAGAAGGCCTTTGGGACATATTTGAGGATAGTGTTGGGATATATTTGTGGATAGTTTTAGGCAAGTTCTTGGTGAGATTTCTAGAGAATATTTGGGCAAGTTCTTGGTGAGCTTGCTAGAGCAAATTTGGGCAAGTTATTGGTGAGCTTGCTAGAGCATATTTGGGTAAGTTCTTGGTGAGCTTGCTAGAGCATGTTTGGACAAGTTCTGTGTGAGATTGTTATTCAGCATTGGATAGGTTATGTGTGATATTTTTATTCAATATTGGGCAGGTTTTATGTGAACTTGTTATTCAAGATTTGACAAGTTCTATGTGAGCTTGTTAAGCAGGTTTTGTGTGAGCCTATTGAGCAGGTTCTTAGTGATCCTATTGACAAAGCTTTGGAGGTGACAAAGTATAGAGGATAGAGTCTCAGTGGATAGAGATCTAGCAGCCAGCATAGTTGAAGATAAATCTGAGTGAGGAGTCTTCAATTGGAGAGAGGTCCACCAGTTAGTGCAATAGAGAGACAAAGTCTTCTAGAATATCACATAGCGAGATCATAAGGGGAAAGATTTCTCCTGTGGAAGAGATCCATGAACTTGAGATTAGGTGATCAACATATCCTTTGGACAAGTATCCATAAACATTGTAATTGGGAGTGATTCCCAAAGATATTTATTGAGAAAGTTTTAGTAAAATATTTTCTTCGTGGAGTACCTCATATTGGGGGAACCACGTTAAATCTTGTGTCTCAATTGTGTGTGGTGACTTGTGCTCTTGCTTACTACTACTATTTGAGTTATTAATGCACACAACTATATTTGGTTATTACAATCAAGGATATTAATTGATATTGGTTTGGAAAAAAATTAAAAAGTGATCTTATACTATTCACCCCCCTCTCAATATAAGCTTGTGTTCTTCAGTTTTTCCTAGTGTAATTGTGATGTTGTGTAAATTGTTATGGTGCATTATTTATGGAAATTTGATGTTATTTAATATGGTAATAAATTTTATTTAATTTTAGTTTATAATTCACATGAATGAATAATTAAGAGTACGATATCTTGGTTATGTTTGAGTAATAATATATTATGTAATCCTTGGGTTCATTACAAACTTTGTATGATTATCTTGTTATTTTATGATAATTAGATGCACTTCACCTTTGTTAAGAATAAACAAGTCTGGACATGTTTATGTTATCATAAGACCTTTGATAAGTGGGTACCTTGTTTTGTATACTTAATTTAATTGGTGTAATATCTGTAATTATCAAATGATTAAACTAAAAAAAACTTGGTAACTCACAAATCATAAAGGGAATGTAATGTGATAGACTATTATACAAACAATCTCATGAAAGGTCTTGTTGAGTATGAGTAAATATATTATTCAAGTTTAATGGAGAATGGCAGATCATATTGCCTAAGTTATCTTTTCCATGAATTAGGAATAACTAGCTCATCAAGTAGATGAGATAATGGTCGATTCTAGTTCGCTCCTAGCACCAAAATAGAAGAATTTATGTGGTGTAAGATGGACAATGTGACTCTCTCAAAATAATCGGAGATGAAAAAGAAACAATCTCATTGAATGATAATGAGGTAGATGGTTTTTTAATCTGGTTACTTCACCTAGTATACTTACGTAAAAAGGAAATACGTAAGATGTAGGGATGGAGAAGTCAAGGAGATTCTATAAGTGGAAGATCATTTAAGGATGATAATGCAATGTAGATAGGACAAATGAAATTCTGGTGCTTAAACTTAGGATAGCTTTTCAATTAAATATTAGAATGTAAAAAATAGAAAGAAAAGAAATTATTAAATGTTGATTTAGTAGAAGATAGGTTGTAGGAAATTAGGTTATGACATTGATCCTAGGAAAACTGAATTATAAAGGTGAGTAAGATAGTTTTTGTGTTTTTAACTTGTTTTAATCTCTGTTTGCTATATTAATTTGAGTTATATTTGTTTACCCCTTTCATAAGCTTAGGTCCAACCAAGGTGGACCCAACAGGTGCTACTAAAATTTATTTTGGTTGTGTGTAGGTTTAGAGATTCTACCCAACCAGTGGTGGTTCACAAGTAAAAACCCACCCCTCTTAAGGTGATCAAGGAGATAAATAAGTGTCAATATATTACATTATAAAAATGCGATTCCTCATTGAAGGACCATTTTGTAGCCCTAGAGGCACTTGTAAAGGTTAAGTTGTAATATATTTAAGTTAATGAAATGACACATTTTATTATCTGCACAAGCATTCAAGTGCCACAAACAAGCAAGATAACAAGCTTTCAACAAGATTCCAACAAGGGAAAAACAACCTTGTCTCTTAGGTTGTCTCTTTCCTATTTTTTGCTTTTGGATCTTCTTTGTATTCCTAGCTTTAGTACTTTTATCTTATTGCACTTAGAGTTAATATCATATTTTGCATTTACATTTATTTAATATTTCATTTATTATTTATTCTTCATCTTGAGCAAGTACATATTTATTTTTCTATTATTTGATAGGGCCTTTGTACTCCCAATTTAGAGCCCTTCGTCATATTTATTGTAAATTATCCATATCTTGCATTGTATTACTATTCTACTCTAAGATGCAAAAGCACTACTAGATCGTAGGTGAATGATGCTATTGCTCTCTAGATTACATGTAGCAATAGTGACTCCAATAACTAGAATCTCCAGGCTCACCTAGTGGATGAAATATGTATTCTATATAAGATAAAGAGACATAAGGAACATGTTTAAAGTCATCAATGTCATAGCTATGTGGATCTATTATAGCCCCAAGACCTATGAGGACTTATACTATAGGAAAACCAAAGTCTATTAGAAGAACTTCTTAAACCCTTACCTAAATAAACATAATCTACCATCCAAATTTAGTATCCCACTAGAGTTAGACCAATTCAAAGAGAATGTAACCCAGGTGTTGTAGGTGAGTTGGAGAGGAGAGGGCAATCCTCTAAGGGAGGTCCTAGGTTCAAATCTCCACCCTACCAAAAAGTTGAATTGGGTACCCAAAATTCAATTGATAATGTTGGTGCAAGCAGGGTCAGATGCGACTCCTGGGTGACTTTGATGGTGTAGAACCCCCTATTCTTGGTCTCTCATACCAAGGTGGCCCCACAAGGGGTTTTTCACTTTAAGAAAAAAAATAAAAAATGTATAAATGTTAATATTAGGGACAACCATATCCCTAGAATAATGGTTTGATAATAATATCTACAAAGAGAACTTACCCCTACTACATGGCATTTAGACCTAGTTGGTGCACTTCCAAATAATTGACTATGTCAAATATATATTTGCCCAGATAGATTGTAGATTGAAAGAATTAAAGGAAAAGAGGAAGTTCTCTTATACCTCCTACCTAGTCTATTTAATTATATTCCCTCTATCTAGACCAAGTAGGGGAATATGGATGACCATTAAGCATTATGAAGTTCATGGATGTACCCTATAGAGAAGTGGAAAAGACCTTGTATTACATCTATGAAGAGGTATACAAGGTCATAATGAAGATATTTAAGGGGAAGGTGTCAATATTGACTGCCAAAAGGATATTTCTACTTAAGGAGGGTCAAAACATTTATATTTGTTTATGGATTCTAATCCATTCCATTTGAGTTGCCAACAAGAGTCCCAAACTACATGTTCAATTTTGAATATGTAAGGCAACTTGACTATATGAATTTTAAATACTTCAAAGGGTAGAAAATTGACCTTTTATCCACTCAAACAATAAATTATGAACATTAATCCTAAGATACATGGGCCCCACTTAGTGGTCGAGGTGGGATTGAGGGAGATGAAACTAGATACCATTGGTGCTATGATCCTAAGGTAATTTTTGAAAATACCCTTAAAGAGAAGAAGTTGGATACAACAACCAACATAGGATAACTTTGATGAGAATATAACCCTTTCCATTATGGGGAGAAATGAGGGATGTGAAGATGAAATTAAAAACTATTATGATAATCCCTAGAGTGGAACATATTTTATAAGAATAAGAAATATACTTTATCCCAAACATCAAGTTAAACCATTAGAGGTTGGGGCACATTGAAAGCTAGGGTACATAGATAAGAAAATCCTTACATGATAGAAAATGAGCTGCAAAATGGATACAATAATCAAGTCTATAATGGATGGTTTTTTATGGTGAATTTTTTGCCACATAGGACAAAAGGAACCCCAAAGAAACTAAAAGGGATAATATCATAATGGAAGTGAAAACATGAACCTCAAACCCACACAAGCTCAAGCATAGAAAATAGACAACATCGATGATCACCATTTTAGCTATATGAACAAATTTTGTAGTCATCAGTTCAACAATAAAATAGATGACAATGAAGGCACAAAGAGAATCTAAAATATATGGGTCTATATTTTGTGAGGTGGCTATGGTAGCAAAGTACCGTCACTAATTATAGAAAATCTAACTCAAAGAGGGGGAAATCCCTGAAGGAGGCTCCTCTCTAGAATTTGAAATGACCAATTCAATGGGAAAAACTACATACAGTCCCCCTCCATTTTCATCCTCCACCACTCCACCTTCTCTCTCTATATTTTCTCCTTCTATATATACACTTCTATTTCTCTTTATTCCTTCTTCTTCCCTTTCCCATTCTTCTACTACACTTATTTCATTATTCACTAATGTAGAACCTATTTATCTAGGAGGCAACCCACTTCCAATAGTCATGGTTGTAGTTGGAACTATTCCTATTAATTCATTCCATTCCAACTCATCCAATTCACCACATCGAAACTATTAGTACCATGCACCATGTCATCCCTCTTAACCTCCTTTATTAGGTTGGTATCATATCCCACTCCCTATATTTCCACTCCATTCCCCACTGTTACCACTCCATTTGATCCTATCATGATGTCATCCTCCACAATCATTGTTCCAAACACACCAACATATCATATAGGTTATGATTTCCACTACCCTTTCCCAAGGATCTAAGTCTATATAATATCTCCCATTAACAAGTGTAACTAAAATGCTTAGACCAAGTTTTGCATACAAGGCTAGAGAAATTAACATCATCAAGGCATTGAACATTCTTGTTGCTAAGGAAAAATGATGGAAGGAGTATAAATGACTTAGTTGAAAGACCTCAAATGTCTTAGTGCTCTTTTATTCACAATTATAAAATAATATGGATAAATAATACTTTATTGAGGTAATATAAATTGACCCCTCAAAGGTAGCATTGAATCCTATTAAATTGAATACTAGGGTTTCCTAACTACATATAGACAAGATGGATCCCTACCAAATGGTCCAACAAGCAGTTGAGTGAATCAACATATATTAAAAATAATAATCTGGAAGCATAATTGGCATAACTAAAGGCACAAGGGGATGAAATTTATCAATATTAATGAGCACTAGAGAAGGATTTTATCGAGAAATATTACTTGCAGCTCGAGGACCTAAAAACTCATTCAAGAAATGATAGAATATTAATACCAATAGATCAAGGATCTGATATCCTCAAAATCCAAAGAGATAGTTGTAGATCCAAATATGGCATCACATTTTTGTTGAGCAAGGTGCAGCAACAGTATTGTCATTGTTGTCAACACAGTTAGATAGATCTTTTGATGTAGTGGATAGGAAGTTCAAAAGCTATTCAGATGCAGAAGTCAGGAGTTCAAAGGTTATTCAGATTATGTACAGTGATTTTCCAAGAAGACCGAAGTGGCCCATTTGCAAAAGATCAAAGAAAAAAACAAGTAAGAAATTTTTTGTGATATCGTGACATATACAGCAAGTGGAAAAACTATTGCGATTTCGCGACATGTTGGAAGAGAAAAATGCAAGTTGAAAAACTGTCATGATTTCACAACATGTTGGAAGAGAAAAAGCAAGTGGAAAAACTGTCATGATTTCGTGACATGTTGGAAGAGAAAAATGCAAGTGGAAAAACTGTCGCAATTTCGTGACATGTTGGAAGAGAAAAAGGCAAGTTGAAAAACTATCGCGATTTCACGACATGTTGGAAGAAAAAGAGAAAGCAGGAAGAAGTGTCACGATTTCGTGACAAGTTTGAAGAAAAGAGAATAAGTTGAAAAGTGTCACGATTTCGTGACATGCCGCATTTTCGCGACTAAAATAGGAGAGAGAAAGTAAGTTGGAAAAGTGTCGCGATTTCACGACATGTCACTTTTTTGCGACTAAAATAGGAGAGAGAAAGTAATTTTGAAAAGTGTCATAATTTCATGACATGTCACATTTTCGCGACTAAAATAGGAGGGAGAAAGTAAGTTGGAAAAGTGTCGCGATTTCACGAAGTTGCATTTTCACGACTCGAAAAGGGAAGGAAGGAAGAGAAAGAAAAAGTGTTGCAATATCGCGACATGTCGCATTTTCGCGACAAAAGAAAGAGAGGAAGCGTACAAAAGCAGAATTGTCGCAATTTTGTGACAAAGGCAGAAAGAAAGACTACGGAAGCAGAAGTGTCATGATTTCACGACAAAAGTAGAGAAGAAGAATTCAAAGACAGAAGTGTCACGATTTCGTGATAAAAGCAAAGAAGTGAAGTACGAAAGCAGAAGTGTCACAATTTCGTGACAAAAGCAGAGAAGAAGACTTTGAAGACAAAAGTGTCGTGATTTGCAAAGAAGTGAAGTACGAAAGCAAAAGTGTCACGATTTCCCAGAAAAAGCAAAGAAGAAGACCTCGAAGGCAGAAGTGTCACGATTTTACGACAAAAGTAGAAAGCAAGACTTCGGAAGCAGAAGTGTCGCGATTTCATGACAAAAGTAGAAAGCAAGACTTCGGAAGAAAAAGTGTCGCGATTTCGTGACATGTCGCATTTTTGCAACTCAAAAAGGATAGGAAGGCAGAGAAGCAAAAGTGTCACGATTTCATGACATGTCACAGTTTCGTGACTCAAGAAGGGCAGGCATGCAAAATAACAAAAGTGTAGCGATATCGCGCAATGTCGCATTTTTGTGATAAAGTAATAGAGAAAGCGTACGGAGGTGAAAGTGTCACGATATCACAACATGTTGTATTTTTGCAGGCCAAATCTAAGAGAAATAGCAAGGAGAAAAAGTGTCATGATATCGCGACATGTTGTATTTTCGCGGTCCGATGCAAAGACAAAGAGCAAGGAGAAAAAGTGTCGCGATATCACAACATGTAACATTTTTACGGTCCGATGCAAGGAGAAAGAGGAGAAAGAAAAAAAGTGTCACGATATTTTGACGTGTTGCATTTTCATAGGCCAAGGCAAAGAGAAAGAGGAGAGAGAAAAAAGTGTCACGATATCGCGACATGTTGTAGTTTCACGGCAACTACAACAGAAGAAGCTACAGAGGTAGAAATGTCATGATTTCGTGACAGGTCGTATATGCGCAAGACAAGAAGAAGAAACCAACTAAAATAAGAAGTATGACAACCGACTAAGATTAGGGTTTACATTTGTTATGCAATCCGACTAAGATTAGGGTTTTCATCATGAAAAATATTGTTATAAAAGGAGGGCTGTTTGGAGAATTGATGTTGTAGCATAAGTCGTCGAATGAGTGTCAAAGTGTGAAATGTGGCCGTAAGAGCGCAAAAAGTGCAGAAGCGATGAGATGATGGTGAAGTACGCAAAGTGAGTGAAGAGTCATGTCGAATTGTCCTAAGTGTGTCTGTGAGTGCACAAATAGAGCAAAGTGCGCAGAGAGCAAAAATGTTGAAATTCGACCAAGTGCGGCTATGATTGTGCAGAGAAAGCAGAAGGCGTAGAGAGTGCAAAGGGCGAAGACGAATGCAAAGTGCAGTTGTAACAAAGCAGAGTGTGCGAAGTGATTGCATAGAGAGAGTAGAGTGTGTAGAGAGCACAAAGGTGAAGAAGACCAGTCAGGGTCTTGCAAAAGCAAAGGTATCTTACTATCAATATTCTAGTTTCAAAATTGAATTCCAAGTTGGTGCTTGGCATCAGGGGTTGGTGCTCCTTCCAGTTGGTGCTGGTAAATCAGGGGTTGGTGCTCCTTCCAGTTGGTGCTAGTAAATCAGGGGTTGGTGCTCCTTTCTGTTGATGCAGATAAATAAGGGGTAGGTGCTCCTTCTAGTGGGTGCTGGTAAATTGATTGTAAAGTTGGTGCTTTGCAAAGGCTGGATTTGGATAGTAGTCCAAGCAGTCATTCTTGATGAGTAACCAAATTGGTGAACCTCGTTAAATCTTGTGTTGTGTGATGTTCTCTTATGATACTTGCTTTATCTAGTTTTAAGGTTTCATTATTTTAGTTTTAAGAGCTGTGAATTTAATTTTAAAGAACTACACTGATTCACCCCCCTCTTAGTGTCATTGTAAGACTAACAATTGGTATCAGAGCCAAGTTCCCTTCTCAGGCTAAATCAGTCAGGGTTGATATTGGATTAGTATGAAATGGGTAAGGAGAATAGATCCTCCTCCAAAAAGGCATCTCAATCAGTTTTAGTTCCTGTGGAAGAGAAAATTGAACCAAAAAAGGTTGAAGACTTCTCATCAAACAAAGCACCTTTGTTTGATGGAACTAATTACATGATTTGGAGAATCAAGATGCAGGAATATCTTTGTGCTTTGGGATACGACATCTAGGATTTAGTAGACAATGAATACACAATACCCATAAATCCTCCAACCGATGCTGCCGATAAGAATCTGTTTGAAAATGACTCAAAAATAAAGAATGCTATCAGGTGCGGATTAGTAGACAATGAACTGGTAAAGATCATGAGTTGTAAAATGGCAAAAGAAATATGGGACAAACTGAGGAGTATTCATGAAGGAGATGATGAGATCAAGGAGGCCAAGTTACAAACACATCAAGCTCAGTTCGAAGCTTTAAAGTTGAATAACAATGAGAACATAGAGGCATATATGCTGAGAGTTAATGAAGTCCTAGAGGATGATTCTAAAAAGTAAACAGGTGGAGGTATTTTCATGACACTCTAAGAAGAAATAGAAAAAGAACAGGAATGTGATGAAGAAGAAATTGATGCAAAAATAAATTTGAAAGAGGAACTAATTGCAGCTCTGGATGAATTGAAGATAGAAAGAAATGGGAATAAGGAAATATCAAGAAATATTGATGATGCAAATGAAATAATAACTAGTTTGAAAGTACAGGTAGAATAATTCAAAAGGATTGAAGAAACTCTTAGGTCGCAGATCAATGAGAAAGATATTGGTTGCTGCAAACAAGAGGAAGAGATTGTTTTATTGAAGAAACAACTAGAAGAGACCAATACAAATCTCAAATTCAAGAAGAGCACAGAGTTGCTAGATAAAATGATAAGCCAACAAAGAAGCTCCACGGATAAGTGTGGTCTTGGATATGAAGCTAAACAACCTTCATCTTCCAACTCTGCAGAGAAGAAGAAGTTCACTGTTGAAGGATCGAAGCAAGAAAAGTTTGAAGCTGAATCTTCAAAAGGAAGAAAATATCAAAGGAGATCTACAACAAAGCAACCACAACAAAAGAGATTCTATCACTCTCACTCTATTCATAATAATACTTTTAATGGCTATTTTTTCAGATGCAACTAGTATGGTCACAAGGCAACTTATTATGGATTGAATAATAAATCAAAGAGTTATGCTAGTATAAATACATCTATGTTTCTGAGTGAACACTATGTACAATGTTTTCAATGTAATGGTCATGGGCACATAACAAGGTTTTGTCCAAGCACTTTTGTATCTAATCTAAGGCAAAACAGTAGATTTCATTAGATGCAAAGAATGCAACACAGAAAGGGAATAAATCATGTACATAAAAGAAAGGAAAATAATCATTCATCAAGGATGCACAAGAGACAACCACACAAGAGAAATGTTCGAGTTCACGAAAAGGTGCAAAACAAGGATGTAGTTGAAAAATCCAAGCCCGAGTTCAAGAAAGTTTGGAGAAAGATAGAAGAAAGGAAATCATGTCTCCTTGGACTGAAAGAGACTACTCCTCTATTGCACTAAGCAACTCCAGGTAGCACATCCTCAGGGGGAGCAATATTAAAGTTTTATTTTAATGCTCCTATGTATTTGTTTGGGTTTTTGAGGATGAAAAGCAAGTAGTTAGGGGAGTTTTCGTATAGTTGTCGAAGTGAGTTTTCAATTCTTGTAGTTGTTTGTGGCAGTGCCGTGAAGGGTGGTGATTAAATTAAGAGTTGTCATTATTGGTAGTGTTGCTATATGTCATTGTTGTACTGGTGATGGTTCTTACTGCCACTGTCCAAAGTTAAGGATTATAATAGTTCAGATAATTTGGTTAATGAAAGAATGTTTCCCTAGCCACATATATGTGTTTCGATAAAAGCAGTGTGTATTTGAACTACACATTGACGTGAATATTGTTAGATCTATTATGACGCTATGGTGAAAAATATTGAAGTCTAATTATTGATTCATGTTTAGCTCATCAATATGAGCAAATTGCTTTATGAATCATACCTATCCGAGGTCCAAAAGTATGAGTTTGAGTAAGGTGCACTATAGTTGGCTGAAGTGTTTGACAAAATGTTGTCTCCTGATTCGAACAGTTGAAAGTAAGGTGTGACCAGCGGTGATTGTAGAAAACATAGACCAAGTTGAAAATGTAAAAAGGAATTTGGTTGGGTTGTGGTATAGTGTTTGATGCTTGCACAAAGTTGGCAGTAAATTTGTAGTGTCGGTACAGTGTTGGATAAAAGTTGGTACAAGTGTGAGTCAATTGACAATTTTTTTTTGACAGATGTGAAATCAGTGTTTTTGAATGGGAATCTTGAAGAAGAGGTTTATATTGAGCAGCCAAATGGTTTCCAGCTTGGTAATTATCCCAACTTGGTTTGTAAGTTGAAGATATATGGCTTGAAATAGGCACCCTGAGCATAGTATGCATGGTAGCATGATTTCAGGCTAATCCCAAGGAGACCCATGTGACAGGAGTGAAAAGGATTGATTGTGGTTTATTTTTTGAAAGTGATTGGTTTAATGCTTCAAGGTTTTTTGGTTTTAGAGTTGTTATTAAACCTTATTTTATAAGCATTGTTGTTGAAGCCATTAGTTGTGTGAAAAACCTGAGTTAGGGTTTGATAAGAACATGAGTAACATTGTTATGTGAAGAATATTTTATAAGCATTGTTGTTGAAGCCCATTGGTTGTGCAAAGAACTTGAACTTGAGTTAGAGAAAAACATTTTGAGTTGGTTGATACATGCTTCGACTAGGGTTTGTTATAAAGAGTTGTTCATTGAGGTGATTGGTTGAGTAGAGTTGATTGAGCCTAGTCAAGTGATTGGATGCATGTGGTTATTCAAGTTCCAAAAAATAAACTTTCCTTGATTTGAGTTGAGATTGAGATTTGAGAATAGAACATATAGAGTCTCTAAAAATTCTCTTTATGCTTCTATGAGATTGATTTGAGATGAGATTGGATAAGTTCTGTGTGATCTTGTTAAGCAGATTTGAAACAAGCTTTTTCACCCTTATGTACCTCAAGGGTACTATGAAATATGGGTTATGGTATCCAAAATATAAAGACTTCACCCTTATTTCATATTCAGATGCAGATTGGGTAGGAGGTGTCGATGACAGAAAGAGTACCAGTGGAGGTGCATTCTATCTTGGAGACAGATTGGTCGCGTGGCACAATAAGAAACAAGAGTCAGTTTCTTTATCGACAGTAGAAGCAGAATATATTGCAGCGACAATAGGTTGTACGTAGGTATCGCTTTTTGAAGGAGAAAGTTGTGAAAGGTGAGGTTAAGTTGGATTTTGTTTCAACTATAGAGTAAGTAGCAAATATCTTCACAAAATCATTGCCTAAGGAAGTTTTTGAGTACCTTCGCAATAAATTGGGAGTGGTCACACTTCCCAAGAATTGACTAGCTACAGGGATCACATTCTCAGGGGGAGCATTTAAGTATTTGATTATCTGTTTGCTCATGTTCATGATTTTTTCTAAGTGTAATAAATTTTGTCTGAGAATGTTGTGCATGGACTCAGGGGGAGTCTACAGTAGCCCTTTGGTATTATTGTCAAAGGGGGAGAAGAGTTACAAGAAATTGCACGTGTTGCCAACAATTCCAAAGGGGGAGATTGTTGAGCAAGGTGCAACAACAGTATTGTCATTGTTGTCAAAATAGTCAGATAGATCTGTTGATGCAATGGATAGGAAGTTCAAAAGCTATTTAGATGTAGAAGTCAAGAGTTCAAAGGTTATTCAGAGTATGTACAATGATTTTCCAAGAAGACCGAAGTGGCCCATTTGCAAAAGATCAAAGAAAAAGACAAGTAAGAAAAGTGTCATGATATCGCGACATATACAGCAAATGGAAAAACTGTCACGATTTCGTGACATGTTGGAAGAGAAAAAGGCAACTTGAAAAACTGTCACGATTTCGCGACATGTTGGAAGAGAAAAAGTCAAGTGGAAAAATTGTCGCGATTTTGCGACATGTTGGAAGAGAAAAAGGCAAGTGGAAAAACTGTCACAATTTCGTGACATGTTGGAAGAAAAAAAGGCAAGTTGAAAAACTGTCACGATTTCATGACATGTTGGAAGAAAAAGAGAAAGCAGGAAGAAGTGTCGCGATTTTGCAACAAGTTCAAAGAAAAGAGAATAAATTGAAAAGTGTCACGATTTCGTGACATGTCGCATTTTCGTAACTAAAATAGGAGAGAGAAAGTAAGTTGAAAAAGTGTCGTGATTTCGCAACATGTCGCATTTTCACGACTAAAATAGGAGAGAGAAAGTAAGTTTGAAAAGTGTCACGATTTCGTGACATGTCGCATTTTTGCGACTAAAACAGGAGAGAGAAAGTAAGTTGGAAAAGTGTCGTGATTTCACGACATGTCACATTTTTGTGACTCGAAAATGGAAGGAAGGAAGAGAAAAAAAAAGTATTCGCAATATCGCGACATGTCACATTTTCATGACAAAAGAAAGAGAGGAAGCGTACAGAAGCAAAACTGTCACGATTTCACGACAAAGGCAGAAAGCAAGACTACGGAAGCAGAAGTGTCACAATTTCATGACAAAAGCAGAGAATAAGACTTCAAAGGTAGAAGTGTCATGATTTCATGACAAAAGCAAAGAAGGGAAGTACAAAAGCAGAAGTGTCACGATTTCACGATAAAAGCAAAGAAGAAGACTTCGAAGATAGAAGTGTCATGATTTCATGACAAAACCAAAGAAGTGAAGTACGAAAGTAGAAGTGTCACGATTTCATGACAAAACTAGAGAAGAAGACCTCGAAGGCAGAAGTGTCATGATTTCACGACAAAAGTAGAAATCAAGACTTCGAAAGCAGAAGTGTCACAATTTCATGACAAAAGCAGAAAGCAAGACTTCGGAAGCAAAAGTGTCATGATTTCGTGACATGTCGCATTTTCGCAACTTGAAAAGGACAGGAATGCAGAGAAGCAAAAGTGTCACGATTTCGTGACATGTCGCAGTTTCGTGACTCAAGAAGGACAGGCAGGTAGAATAACAAAAGTGTAGCGATATCGCGCAATGTCGCATTTTCGCGACAAAGGAATAGAGAAAGCATACGAAGGCGAAAGTGTCACGATATTGTGACATGTTGTATTTTCGTGGGCCAAAGCTAAGAGAAAGAGCAAGGAGAAAAAGTGTCACGATATCGCGACATGTTGTATTTTTGCGGTCCGATGCAAAGAGAAAGAGCAAGGAGAAAAAGTGTCACGATATCGCGACATGTAACATTTTTGTGGTCCGATGCAAGGAGAAAGAGGAGAAATAAAAAAAGTGTCACGATATCGCGACATGTTGCATTTTCGTGGGCCAAGGCAAAGAGAAATAGGAGAGAGAAAAAAGTGTCACGATATCGCGACATGTTGTAGTTTCGTGGCAACTGCAACAGAAGAAGCTACATAGGCAGAAATGTCATGATTTCGTGATAGGTCGTATATGCGCAAGACAAGAAGAAGAACCCAACTAAAATAAGAAGTATGACAACTGACTAAGATTAGAGTTTACATTTGTTATGCAAGTCGACTAAGATTAGCATTTTCATCATGAAAAATATTGTTATAAAACGAGGGCTATTTGGAGAATTGATGTTGTAGCATAAGTCATCGAATGAGTGTCGAAGTGTGAAATGTGGCCGTAAGAGCGCAAAAAGTGTAGAAGTGGCGAGATAATGGTGAAATATGCAAAGTGAAGAGTCATGTCGAATTGTCCTAAGTGCGTCTGTGAGTGCACAGATAGAGCAAAGTGCGCAAAGAGCAAAAAGGTTGAAATTCGACCAAGTGCGGTTGTGATTGTGCAGAGAAAGCAGAAGGCACAGAGAGTGCAAAGGGCGAAGATGAACGCAAAGTGCAACTATAAAAAATAAGAGTGTGTGAAGTGATTGCGTAGAGAGAGCAGAGTGCGCAGACAGTGCAAAGGTGAAGAAGACCAGTCAGGGTCTTGCAAAAGCAAAGGTATCTTACTATCAATCTTCTAGTTTCAGAATTGAATTCCAAGTTGGTGCTTGGCATCAGGGGTTGGTGCTCCTTCCAGTTGGTGCTAGTAAATCAGGGGTTGGTGCTCCTTCCAGTTGGTGCTGGTAAATCAGGGGTTGGTGCTCCTTTCTATTGATGCAGATAAATAAGGGGTTGGTGCTCCTTCCAGTGGGTGCTGGTAAATTGATTGTAAAGTTGGTGCTTTGCAAAAGCTAGATTTGGATGGTAGTCCAAGCAGTCATTCTTGAGGAGTAGCCAAATTGGTGAACCTTGTTAAATATTGTGTTGTGTGGTGTTCTCTTGTGATACTTTCTTTATCTGGTTTTAAGGTTTCATTATTTCAGTTTTAAGAGCTGTGAATTTAAGTTTAAAGAACTACACTGATTCACCCCCCCTCTCAGTGCCATTGTAAGACTAACAATTTTTAGGACTATATTATTTATTGAATATATATGGATTATCTCCTTTGTATAATACATCCATGAATAGGTTGACAAGACCATCAACTATATATAAGGGATGCTTTCTACAAGGAGTGAACATTAGGAAGTTATTAAAATCATTTTATCAATGATCATTGTGCAATCATAACAACAAGGGATAGACTATAAGGAACTAATAAGAAAGTTGAGAATGATATCAAATGTCACGAGGAACCTGTAGACCTATAAAGGTAACCTAACATCCTTGAAAATACAAATGCAAAAAATAAATAAGGAAATCCAAGGGTTAATTTTTGCTAGGATGCCCAACATCTATGATGAAGTAAAGCACCTCCTTGATGATGATTCCATTAAAAATATGATTGAGGAAGAAATTATAGGTTGACCAAGGATATGTAGCTAAACCATATAAGAATCTAAAGCCAATTCATGCCAAATCAAAGTAGCCAAATACCAAGGGATAACTATCAAAAAATCTACTTGAGGACCTATTGGGGAAGGTATAAGACCTAAGGACAATACAATTTCCATATAATAGTTAGTGTAAAATGTTTCTTAGGTTACTACCACCAAGGATTGATTGGGAGAGCAACAATAATTTTGACAATTTTGTAGCATAAATCCCAATTTTATAGACTTTGTGCCCAAGTATAAAGGTAGGATCTAGGATATTATGCCTAATAAATCTTGGAATTCTATGAATTTACTATAAATATACTTACTAGACCTTACCTTCTTAATTGTTTCTAATTTTGAAAAAGGATACAATAGTAGAGATCAAACAACAAAACTAACCCAAAAATCTCAAAATTTTGCTAAGCATGAATAAGGATAAATTTGTTGGTAAAATTATGTTGATTTTATTGAAAGAGAAATTTTATTGGTTAATGGGAGCAATTGAATTAAAGTAGTTATTTCGTCAACAAAGACAAATAAATTGCTCACAAAATGTGAGTGAATCACTCAACAGACTGGAGCAAATTGTTTGAAAAATCATAGAAGTAAAAATTAGCATGAATCCCAAGGCGAGTCTAGAAGCTATTTGGCATGTAGTGATGCACTAGGATATTTTGGAATATTTACAAGCCTATTAGAAGCATTATTAGAGATATGTAACATTTACTAGTGTAACATTTTGCTAAAGATGCCCCCAATGTTTTACTTTTAGTAGGAGTAATATTTTTCGCCCTTGAAAAATCAAGGATAAACATTTACTATAAATTGGGCTTAGGGCCCTTATTGTAATTTTCTCCTAAATCAAATATTAATTTTTTTTTAGAAAAAATATCTACTTAATGAAAAAAAGGTATCTTGTGAATGCACTTTCACAATACCACATGCTAATCACATGTAAAAATGCAAAATTCCATTAGTTATAATATCCTAACACATGTTTAGAAATAATGGTTTTCTCTTAATGAATGGATCCTTTATGTCATCACACCTCCACTATAAAAAAATAATTTCATTTAATTTCCAATACATTGGATACCATCCATGAAAACTTGTTGATCTTTCCTAACTTGAATATTAGTAAAATTACATTAACCATTATATTATACGATGTTATGGAAGTGGTTTATAGTGTAATTGTTAGATGATATCAAGGTAGTACCTAGGACAAGTATAATATCATGTTTTATTATAGTGCTTTTTAACAAGATAAAAAATGCAATAATACCCAATCTAATGATAGAATCATTTTCTTACTATGGATAAAAATATAGATGTTTAAACATAATTTATTTCATGATGTCTTTGTCCCATATGTTTTCATGTTTCAATATAATGTTAGGTTAATGACAAATGTTCCTTCATAAGTTTTGAACCTTTTAACATTTAAAATATATGAACAATTCATTTTTGTTTGATCTTCAAATAGTAATATGGCATAATCATACACAATTGGTCTAAAATATGATGATATTATTCCAAAATACATAATCCTTTTCTTTAAAGGAAATAATAAACTAAATTCTTTATATGGAAATTGTAAATGGGTGCATTCTAATAATTGTTATTGACCTCATTAAGCCATCACCTATAAGTGTGCCTTATTTTCTAGTAATAGATTTTATTAATATAAAAAATAATGTTTATAAAAAATGATTTATTACATAACTATGTAGAACTAGTGAAGGAGATTAAATATGACATGGGTCAAAAGGAGGAAAGTTAAAATTACATTAAAAAAAAAATTGACTAGTGAAGGAGATTAAATATGACATGGGTCAAAAGGAGGAAAGTTAAAATTACATTAAAAAAAAAATTGGCAAATGAAAATATCAAATGTAAAAGCAATAAAACTAATATTTTTATATAAAAATTTAATGACTTTTTATAAATGTTGCAAGTAACATATTTAAAATCATTTAATAAAAATTGCTTTAAAAATATAACTCTTGAATTTTTTTTGGATGAATAATATCATAGATTTAAGAGTTGAATTGAATTTGATTATATATATATATATATATATATTTATTTATATTTATATTTATATTTATATTTATATTGTACCCTTAGGAACTTATTTAGGGTCAAACATTTTTATTTTTGTTGAACCAAAATTTATTAAAAAAATAAATAACTCGTCAATTAATAAGAAATACCATGAAAGTGAGCTAAAATGTGTAATACTAGATAATTGAAACTATAATTTATTCATGCTTTTTTAATTATTTTTATAGGTATTATTTTATAATATATATATATATATATATATATATATATATATATATATATATATATATATCAACTATTATATTATTTCCATATACAACATATTTATTATGATCCGATAACGATAAAATTAAATATATAAAGTGATAACAATAAGAACATAAACATGAAAAATAATCAAATATAGTATGATTAAAAACATGTGCGTACATACTTAGCATGATAAAATTAAGAACATACTATCAAATAACATGAAACTTAATAGTAAAAATGTATACCTTTAATAGGGAGACTCAAGTTTAAATCTTTACAATTGATTTATGTTTATTTTTCAAATCATCATGGGATAGCTAAGATGCTAATTATTTATACATCCACCAAATAAGCATGCAATTCCTAAGGTGTCCAACTATTGAGACCTTCCCATAGGAATTAATCTTACACCTTAAATAATTTGAGTTTAGTAACTCCGACCACATTATCTCTATCCACTTTAGTCTTGAAGAAATGAAAGAAATAATTTAAATTATATCCATCAGATAAAAATAGTCTATGGGGCCAAGAGTTTCAATAAAATACGAGTTATGATGTATAAATCTATTACCTTTTGGATTCAAAGCTTGGATATTGTATTTAGAGTTCCAAAGTTTAGTAACATCTAAGAAAAAATGTTCAACAAACAAAAAAACTCAACATCTTCATATTATCTTTGGAAGTGTGTTTATTCTATTATTGATTTTGATGAGAATTTTTCTTAGTTATTCTATTCTCAAATTTTTAAAAAGTTCAATTTGTGAGTCTGCATTTAGGGTGTTGTCATATGTAATCTTAATGTCCCTGTAAATGTCACATTTCATGATAAAATATTTGTTTGATTCTCCACTACTCTTACCATTGTCCATCATCCATTTTCTTATTTGATATGGTGTGAACTAGATCTTAATTGGGATATAATCATTTTCTTTCTATTTGATCTTTGCATCTATGTACTTCTTTTAATTGTGTTCACAAATTAAGTTGAACTATTAAATTTATAGCTATTGTTTCTTACATGATAATTTCAAAATTTTCTCAAATATTATTTAATTTCTTTGTTGGAGTTTGGAACCTTATGAAATTTAATGCTTCATTTTTCCATCCATTTGTTGTTTTGTTTCATCCATATATTTTTTCTTCTATTCAATGTTTCTTTGATTACCTATTTTTCTAACTGGTTATCTTTTATTTTGTCTATTTTATTTAGGTTTTCCAATACCTTTATCATTAACTTTACTTCTAGTGAAAAATTCCCTATTTCAACATACAAAATCTCATATAGGATGGATGCTTTAATTCTGATTTTTTTTTAATCGGTCAAACTTTGAATTATTCCTATTTTTTACCATTTTAAATTTGATGTATTGCTATCCTACACCTCACACCTATATAGCATCATTGAAATAACTAATAACCTAAAAAGGACCCTAATAGTTTTCCAATCCTACAACACTACTTTTCTTCCACTATTTTACAATGACAAGATTGCCCTCCATCTTGATTATATTTGTTTCATCCTACATATTCTCCAACTAAGGTTACTTTTAAAATCTAACTCAAGTTTTTTGTATTCTATTACTATCTCTAAAGGATTTACTTCAAAAAATATGGCTACTTTTGCTCTCTTTGATTAGAGAAGACCATAAATTTAGTCTTGATAGTGTTTACCTACATGCAAAATTCTTTACAAAAATTCTCTAAAGCTTTTAGATGTTCTTTTAAACTTTCAAGTGTGTTGCTAATCAATATGATGTCATCGGCATATAGAAAGATGTTTCACTACATACTTAACGAATTGTATTCCCTCTCCCCCATCCTTTCTACTCATTCCTCCAATTTGTTAATGTAAAGGCCAATAAAGTACATGATAATAAATAAGCCCATTTCACCCCAATATCACTCCCAAAGCATAATCATAGTCCTTATTGAGTTGTGATTTTTACCACCAATTACACATAAATTGTATGTATCGTAGCTTTATAGTTGACTAGCACACAAATTTATTCCATTGTTTCGCATAATTTATCTCTAGATATTGTGTCAAAAGCATTTTAAAGTTCACAAAACAATAATAAATATCTCATTTTTCATTCCATATCCTCTCCATTAGGTGGCTTAAAGCAATGCAATTAATTATTGTTGATTTTGGTCTAAACTTTGCTTGTCCTGTTGTCCTCTTTCCTTGATTTTCTATCAATTGATTGATTTTGTTTTCTACTATGTAATTTGAAGCATTGGTGGTGTCATTATTTTTATGCAATGGTATGACTAAGTTGGTTATTCATTTTAGTGGAAAACCTTCTTTAATGATGCAAGTAAAAATATTTTGGATATATGCTACTAAGATGTCAACCCTACATATAGAGATGTTTAGCATGCAAATCATCTATGCTTTACATATTACTATTTTCTTAATGTCCTCTTTTACGAAAATAGTTTTTTAGTTGTGTTAATTATAAGAGAGGTATGTTTTTCTTGGTTTCTACACATTTCAGAGAAAATAGTTTTTTAGTTGTGTTAATTATAGGAGGGGTATGTTTTTCTTGGTTTCTATCATATAGTTGCTTAACATACTGCAACCATTGTTTGCTTGTGATAATATGTTTGTGTGCCTTTTGCTTTGTCATAGCTCTTTACAAAATTGTCTTGGACTATGCTTTGCAAGATATATCATGATGTTATGCATTCTTCCTTTTTGTTTTCACTAGTTATTTTTATATCTTGCTATTTGTTTTCTCCTTACTTGATTCTTTTAAAACTTTAGTTACAATTTTTTTAATTCTTCATCGTACTATAAATATACAAAAGTCTTTTCATAAATTTTGACTTTTGCATAATTCCAAAACTTGCCTCATGTAATTATTTATCTTACATCTTAAATAATTTTTTTAGCCTTAATCACACATAGATGAATAAAACATCTCAACCTGCATTAATATTTAAAAATAATAATAATAATATCAAAATATTTTATATTGGATGGGAATAAACTATACAAAATTTTATTAAACAAGGTTCTTAAAGAACACTATTTTCATCGAAAACTTCAAGAAAACCGGATCTTCCTCCACAGTTATTTAAAATCCTTATACCTCCCCTGAGCCAGTTAATGTTGAAGGTCAGAGAGGCCCATTTTTAAAGGGATTAGTTGTGAGTTCCAATGACTTATCATACACCTAATTAATGTTGAAGGTCAGAGAGGCCCATTTCTAAAGGGATTAATTGTGAGTTCCAATGACTTATCATATACCTGCTTTCAATTTTATTACATTTACGGCCATGTGCCATGGCACAGTAGCTTTAATAAAAAAATAATTGCCGTGTTGGTGAATCACCATATGGAACGGAACCACTAATTCCTGACCACTGACGACTCTGTTCATTCACATATTTTACCTGCCTCTCACAGGCTTCCAATGAAATTTCTCAGGATTTCGGTTTCCAAAAAGCTTTGAATTAACAACAATTTTGTTGAACTTATTTGCTAAGATACCAAACATTAATTGTTGAAAGTTGAAACAGAATTCTTAAAATAAGAGATGATCATATTCCTTTATATAATCTATAATATTATAAACTTGTCTTTCTACTTGTATTGTTACTAAACATTGAAAATAAATATTGAAAACCAGTGCGTCTTGACACTCACGTCTTAATTGCACATGTTTCTTGATACTACGGAACTTTGAAAACCACTACTTCAAGGTTTAATGCAGGCGATGGATACGTGAAAGCAGATGCTTGTAAACGTGAGTATTTACTTCCCTCAATATTATTATGAATTGGCGTGTAATCTCGAACACCACACGTAAATCCGCCAGTTTTGATAAAATAAATAAAATAAAAATTAAATCTGGACGTCTGAGCTTCAAAATTTCTACAATGTTTTCCAAATTTAAGCTTAATGGTGGATCTCAGGTTCGGGCCTAACTCAGCGAAGTGGTGAGTATAGATGAATTCAATATAATTGTTGAAATGGATTTTCTCAGTGGAGATCGGACCTATTGATCAATATGTTTTTATTTTAACATCGTTGTTATATTATTAATTTAAATACATACAATTTTTATCTAGCGTTTAAATGTTACACCATATGTAATTTTGAAAAATGAGACAACCATGTATTGATATAATGGTTTTTAGATGACAAGGTTAATATATAAATTTGGATTTTTTGAAAATCAAAATTGGATCAAATGGAAATAGGGATTGTATTCAAATTATTTCATATATTTTCTTTTAAAAGCATTTAACAAATTATGTTCTTTAATTTGAATATCAGCTATAAAACAATAAATGTTGGCCTGTGGATTAGGGGGGAGATGGCCTGTGGAATAGGGAGGAGATGGCTTATACTTGATACAATGGGTTTATGATTTTTCTGTGGAGATTTCCCTATTGGCTTATCAATAAGGAATAAGGAGGTTTTAAAGAATTTTGGTAACAATATAGGTGAATTCATCTAGGAAGGGTCAACTACTAGGGAGAGAAATCATGCTATATAAACCAATATATGTGTATCCATAGATATTTGTGAAACTTGTAATAATCCATTAAGATTAATCCTAAATAAAGAGAATGGTATCAATAAGTTGATTACTAAACCATTTTATTTTGATATGGCAATGGTAATGAGACTTTACACAAGGAAAGATGTTGTAAAGTGAAAATAATAGAGAAAGAGATAAAATGTTTAGTCATGAGAGACATTTCAATATGAAGAAAGATCATATTGTAGTAGAAGTGAGATTAGATCAAGGTATTTCTATTCCAAAAAAGTTTTTAAAAAAAATCTTTATATCATCATATGGTGAAGGGCATAATTTTCCACTTGGATCAACTATTAGAAGAAACAAAGAAGGATATAATGGATGAAGAAGACCAATTTGTAAGTTGGAATTTAGAAGGAATTAAATGTGAGAAGGAAGATGTGGATTCCAATTTTAAGGGAAATAATGCATAAGAGGTCAAGAGTAATCCAAGTAAATTATTTTTATTTTTCTCTAGTATTAAATACTCCCTTTGTAATAAAATTGAAAGTAGCACATATTTTATCCCTTGCATTTTAAGGTTTAAAGAATGGCACAATAAAGAAAATAGTATGGAAGATATCGATGGAAATCTAGGGATTTTAGGGAACCATAAGAAAGTAAGTACTATGAAAGAAGATCCTTAAATTTTAAAAGTTTTCAAGATGCCATAAAGAAGAAAGTGTTTTTTAGGTTATTTCTTGCACTTCATGATTTCCAAGACAACATAGACCTATATATATGATAAGTTTCATTATAAATAATCTTGAAAAATCAAAGAGATCCATGAGGATCAAAATATTGGAGCAAACAAAAAAATATGCGAAGATCTTTAAAGCAAGAATAATGAGAAAATATAACTCACATAGATTTCAATTTGGGAAATCAACAATAATTATATCACAAGTGTTAACAAAAAAAATGGGGTTAAAATAATAAATAAATAAAATTATGATGAAAATGGTATCTTGAAATGTTAGGGACATGAATAAGACCCCTAAAAATAAATTTATTAGGGAATTAATATGTTTTTATAATCCTAAATTTATTATAATGCACGAAAATAAAAATAAGTAGTAGGAATGTAAGAACATGCAAAAATATGTTGAATATGGGATATTATGTAGTATTTTATGCTATAGGATCCTTCGAGAGGTATTGCAACAATATACGATAAATGCAAATGACATAAATAAGTACTAGAAGAAAAAGTGATTAGGTTTCTTATCTATTTTGTAGGAATGAGAAAGATATCAAAAGTAGGTTTATAAATGCATGTGGTCCAATAGTAATTACTCTTCATGAGAGATGTTGAAAGGATATCAATTTATTTATGTCAAGTTCAATGATGATTCATATTATAATTCATGAATTTTATGGGGACTTCAACATAGTTTTATCCCCATTTAAAAATAAGGGTGCTACTCTTGGAGATATAAAACAAGGTAAGATTTTGTTTCATTTTTCAATTGAAATTGACATTGGTATGGTATTCCTTTAATGTTTCAATATACATGGGATAATAAACACATTCAAAATACTCATATAATATACATATTCGATGGTTTTTTAGTCTACAATGTTAAAAACATACTATATAATATATTTAGATTTTTTGGTATAAAAAGTTTAAATCACAAAAAAATTATCTTGATATTTAAATTATTCAATAATGGTCATACAAAACCATTTTGATTTTAGTGTATGTGTCTCCAAGGCCTTGATTTATTTTAAATGGTTATATTATAGTGGGATGAATAAAGGTTTAAAATATCATATGCATGAATGAATATTTTTTCAAGAGATGAAATATCTAAACTTCAAAATGGATATTTGGAATGAGTAGAAGAGGAAATTAAATCCAAGATCAATAATTTACAATATGGTGGAAATAATTGAAATAGAAAAAATGGTTATGTACAAGGAAAATAATTACTTTCTAGCTATTGTAGTATATAGAGTCATATTGGTACAAAATACATAAGATCCCTCTTAAGATTTGGCTTTTGCTGATTAATGCGATCAGTTGGCTGATCTTCTTTCCTGAGCATGATAAGATGATCTGGTTCTCAAAAATTATGTTAATAAATGTTCTTAGTGCCAATATTGTCAATAGGTACATCATCATATGGGAGGACATCATAGGTATCATAACCAACGAGCCATGGTATTGACCCCTTTGCATGTTTTCTAGAATTTCTAAGATTGGCTTCTTTCCTATCACATCCCACCTTGAAGGAATTTTAATAAGATGCTATTTGTATATTCCTATAGTCTTCATGGATAGTAAGGAGAGGAGGAGGGACGATTACCTTTGGTGAGGGATAGTTCTCCTAAATTAATGGTATTACCATTGAGATGTCCTTATGCCATTTGGTGATGACATGTTGGACATAGCCATTGTATTATCCTCATACCATTTGGTGATGGCATGATGGACTTAAAGGAGTTGGTGCTCCTATTTATGAATGGATTTGAATAAAGTGTAGAAGTTGGTGCTTATACTCATGTGTGGCTTTGAATTAATATTTCGTGGCTCAAATTACTTACCATTTATTTGGGATATCCTCATCTTAGATCAGTATTATATTCTTAACTTATTGAAAGGTGGAAAAAGATAAATTTAGGTACAAAAAAAATTTGTGGATGAGTAGTAAAAATTGGGGTTGTTACATTTCCAAATCTCTTTGTTGTTCCAAGTGGGAAGGTTTTTATTTTATTTGATTTCTACAGAGATATCCTATGAATTGCAAATGGTTCAATTTTTTGTTCCAATCATGGTCCTAACAGTTGCATATCCGTCTAGTTGAGTGTCTTGTCTCATTTCCTTTCTTCGATGGTTGTGGAGTTTCATGGGGTCCTGAATTGGGTGGTGAATAGACTATAGTGTCAGGTATTTTATCCTTGTCCAACCATCTATTTCCTTCATAGTAAGTAGGTGTGGATGAGTGGACGTATCTTTATTCTCAAAGATTCTTTGTGCAGTGTGAGAGAGTGTCAAAATGACTACCTTGATTTTTGAACCACAGTATTTAGTGGTGTATGAGGTCTGTAAGATTTTGAAAAAAGGGAATATTTTGCAATACCTTTTATGGTTTAATGGCCACCATAGGTAGATGGCTAAGAACCTAGCTTACCCTTGGTGTGAACGGGTGGTTAGACTAGGTTCAATGGAATTCAAAATTAATATTCCTTTAATCATCAATGTGATCGGGTTGGTAGCAGATGGGATGGTACATGATGCACTCTCTAGTGAAAGAGGTCCAAGTTTGCTTAGGATATGAAGAGGAGCTGACCAAAACCTAGAATGGATTCAAACATAATTTCCTAAGATTTTCTTGGTATCGGGTGGTCCTAGTAATTATGCATTATTTCACCATGGATGAGAACCAGGAGATACTATGGAGATATCAATTCATGATTTTGAACCACCTCCATCATAAGAAGATTATGGATATTCTATCATTTTTATTTCAAAATCTAGCTAGATCTATCTCTAAGGTTAAGAGAGGGGTGGCCTATGATCTGGTCCACCAAGTTTTTTTAAAGATGATTATTGATCATGTGGTAAAAATGCATGGACTAGATGGTGAAAGTATTCTTAATTCCTTAATCAGAGTCTAGATCCCTATTGTGGAGTATCCAACCTCTTCATTTTTTGAGGATTCATATGCTTCAATATATGAATCAGTTGAAGCTTCTCCCCTGATGATGCAACTGGGGATGGGGCAGAGTCCAAGCCTATAGGGTTAAGAGGAAGTGAGGATGGTATGAGGATATCTAGATACCTAGTTGAGTTAGTGGATAAAGGGAAGACTCCATTGTTGGTTGATGAATCAAGACCTAAGGATCTATTATCGCCACCCAAGAAACCAAAATTATTGTTGAGAGCTGGTAGTGTTAAGAAGAACCATATTCTATGTTTTCAAACAAGGACTTCAAATCCAATTCCTCTTAATAAAATGATGATGAACTTTTATTTCTCTATGATTATTTCTTTACAAGCAATAATTTCATTAACTAAAGTTTTGACCCTCATGGTCTGTCAGGTTTCAAGAATTAATGAGTCCAAAGTTGAATTGAAGGTGGGTCCTAGTGGATCTAAATTTTGAGTTGTTCCTTTCTTAGTGGTCCTTTTTCTTGGCTCTATTTTTTTTTCCAAGACAACATGTCTGTGGTGTTTTCCCTTGTTTAGGTTTGTGAGTCTTAGTTTTGTTTGGGTTGGGTGTGGTTCCTTAGTTCTAGCCTTAGTTTTAATCTGCATATTGTTTTCATTTGTTGTTTTAAATGGTTTGTTTCTCTCAGATCCCTTTCTACAGTGGGGGGTTAGCTCCTTTTTGTAAAAAAATTGGAGACCTTTTCAAATCTCCTTTCGTCCACCTTATGAAAAAAAAATATTTGTACAAAGTACCTAGAGATAAATAGCTTCAAAAGTAAAGTAGTTTAACATCTCTAATGTCATAGGCCATATGGGACAATATGATTATCCAAGTGTTTATCCACACCTACCAAAGTATGGTGTACAACTTGAGTGGGCCTAGTGGTTTAGACTTTGGAACTATAAATAGGAGACCCAAGGTTCAAATCTAGGCTAAGCTTAAAGAAGGGGATAGACATACCAAAAATTTTCATGTTATAATAAAATAAATTTATCTTTTGATCAAATAAAAAATATCTAAATTCTAAATGGAAAAAGCACTTAGGAATGATAGTATACAAGGAAGGGGTAGAAATCCCAAAAAATTTCATGTTATAATAAAATAAAATTATCTTCCAAATGGAAAAGTACTAAGGAATAAGATCTAGGGAAGGTATATAAGAAAGGAGTAGAAATCCTAAAAAATTTCATGTTATAATAATAAAAAAATATCTTCCAAATGGAAAATTACTAAGGAATAAGATCTAAAGAAGATCCTAGGGGGACAACGCAATGGTTCGGTCTTTTGCTCTTCTTCAATAGGTCCAAGGTTCAAACCGTGATGTCGGAAAATATGTGAGGGGGTGGGTGTGTGGTGTTTGTGTGTTAAATTCTCTATTGATAAGCATAGTTCTCAGCTTTAGGAGGGGTCATGGTTGGGAGAGCCTACCTAGCCTTGTGCGTTGGTCGTAAGGGTTTCTCACACTAACCAAATCAAAGAAAAGAAAAGATCTAAGAAAGGAACTACATCAAATATATGTTTTTCAAAGTTGGGAAAGATAAGGAGGTTAAGGGTAAGCTTTTACAAAATATTTCATTAATTATCATGTAAGGATAGAATGAAACTTTGATACAAAAAACTTCTATAAAATTTTCTATTGTTTTTAATTCCTAAAATTAAAATAAATACATTACAAGAGGACAAACCAAATATCTTTACTATTCCAATTAGAAAGGATTTATTTTTGATAAAAATACTTAACAATAAACATCAAATTCAAAGTAAAAAGAATAATTTACCTTAAAATTTAAATAAATCAAAATAATCAATATATTAATATTTTAAATGAATGTTTGAATACAAATATAATTACTAAGCAACTAATTGGTATCATCCCTTTCAACTACCATAAAATTTAACATGGTTGAAGTCCATTGATGGATCACCATCTACCCTTCAATAGAAATATATATCATTCAAGAATTATTACATAAAAGTAATTTCTTTGAGAGAACAAATAACTATGGTTTTTTTTTTATAAATTTATATTTAATTCATACATAAATAATGTCTTGATACATACAAGAAATTGTATTTACAAGGAGTGCAATATGTATGGAAACACTTCTACCACAATAGAAAATTGTGTAAGAGAGACGGGAAGATTTTTCTTCCTTGTAAATGCTTTACTAACATACCATATAAATAAATTGAGCATAAAATCAAATGTTTAGGAAATCTATTTTAGTATTTTTATAGGGCACTTGTATTTTAGTATTTTAAATTTTTTTATTTGAAAACTAATATAGTGGATAAAATATCTTAGTTTTGAGCACCATCATAGGTATAGCATGGAATTATCCACATGGAAAATGGATATGGAAAATGGATAATGTGATGCTTTGTCTAAATTTTTTAATGGAATTCAAATAAGGGGAAAGCATTATAATTTATGCCTATTATATTTAATTAAGGCCTAGGGTGGGATATTAATTGAAATATATAATACTTAATCCATTAATTATTAAAAATGTTCTTAGGTATTTTATAATTAACTTTATATTAAATGTATTTATTGTACATTAAACAAAACAGTAGTGACTAAGCATATGCAATGATCTCAATATGATCGTTTATCACAACTTCGATCTAGCGTCAGTATATACCAAAATTGATTTAAAATAAGGGTATCATCAGCTAAGAATTCGAGATGAATACACACATAAATCCACATTCAAGACTAGATATGACCATTATGAATTCAAATTCTTACCATTGAGTCTAACCAATGCACCAACAACTTTCATGAATTTGATGAACATTGTGTTCAGAAACTAGCTGGATTGATTTGTGTTGATTTTCTTGGATGATATTTTGGTTTATGATTGTAACCAAGAAGAACATGATAAGTATTTAAGGATAGTATTATATTTTTTAAGGAAAAATAAACTCTATGGGAAATTGTCCAAGTGTGAGTTTTACGTTTCCCAAGTGCATTGTTTGGGACACATAATATTAGCATATAGTATTGCTATAGACCCAAAGAAAATAGAATCTATTTTGAGTTCACCACCTCCAACTAATGTGACAGAAGTTAGAAGCTTCATGATATTATCAGGTTATTATAGGAGGTTTGTGAAAGATTACTCCAAAATTGTATATCCTATAACCAACCTTCAAAGAAAAGGGAAGGAGTTCAATTGGACTGACAAATGCGAAGTAGTATTTAATTTGCTTAAAAAAACCTTACCACAACTCCTATTTTGAAAATATCGGACCCATCTAGAAATTTTTCAGTTTGCACTAATGCTTCATTAGAAGGACTTGGAGGAGTCTTATCTCAAGATAACTCCATGGTAGCATATGAGTCTAGGAAAATCAAAAAGCATGAAGTCAATTATGCTACTCATGACCTCGAGCTTGTTGCAGTTGTACATGCTTTGAAGATTTGGTGACATTATTTGGTGGGTAAACCATTTGAGTTAAGAACTGATCACTAGAGCTTAAGATTTATTTTCACTCAACCATTGTTAAATTCTAGGGAAAGAATATGGATAGAATTTTTAGCCGAGTATGAATTTGGTATTGAGTATATCAAAGGGAAATAGAACAAGGTTGTTGATGCTTTAAGTAGAAGAAGATACATAGTAGCATTGACTCACAGTCATGTAGATCTTATGGATCAAGTTTGAAAAATATAGTGCTAAGATCGAGAGTGTAGAGAAATTCAAATTAAAATAGAACAAATTTTGAATGAGAATTCGGATTATAACATAAAGGACAAACTTTTATACTTTAAGGAATGTGTGATTATTCCTAAAAAAGGTGATCTAAGAATATTTATTATGCAAGAAGATCATAACTCACCTTATTATGCTTAACCTGGAGGAGCTAAGATGAGAGAAAATATGAAAAAGACATTTTATTGATCTGGTATGAAAAAAACATTACCTATTTTGTGGCACGATGTCTACAGTGTCAAAAGGTGAAATCTGAACACCAGCATCCAGTAGGAAAGTTTTTACTCATCACATCCCTACTCAAAAATAGCAGGTGATTTCAATGGACTTCATTGTTAGGTTGCCTAAAACAAAATATCAGCATGATGTAATTTTTGTGGTAGTTGATAAACTCACTAAGGTTGCACACTTTATAGCAGGTAGTACTAAAGATGATGTTGTAGTTGTTGCCAATAGATTTGCTAAGGAATTTTTTAGGTTATATGGATTTTCTAAGATGATAATCTCAGATAAGGACTGTAGGTTTACTTTCGAGTTATGGCACACCCTCCATCATGTAGTTGGCACCACTTTGAATATCAATTATGTGTATCATCTATAAATGGATGGATAGACAAAAGGGTAAACCAATCTCTAGAAGATATGCTATGCATGTATTGCATGGACCAAAATTCATGTTGGGAGGACTATTTATATCTGGTTGAGTTTTCTTATAATAATAGCATCATTCTTCTTTGAAAATGACCCCTTTCAAAGCCTTGTATGGTAGATAATACAAAACACTATTATCATGGGATAACCTCGAGGATTAGGTTGCCATTGGACCATAAATGGTTAACATAATGGAGGAGTAGCTAGCATTGATTTGGCAATGGCTCAAGGAAACCTCGGATAGACAGAAGAGTTATGCAGATTCGAAAAGAAATCTTAAAGAATTCTCTGTGGGTGACAGGGTGTTTCTGAGAGTGAAACCTAAAAAGAGTGTAATTAAATCAACCAAATTGGACCCTAGGTTTGTGGGACCATTTGAGATTGTGGAAAAGATAATTCCTATAGACTACCAGCTTGACTTATTGCCTATCCTGTCAAAGATCCATAAAATTTTTCATGTATCCCTACTTAGGAGATATATTGCTGATCCTAATCATGTGTTAGATGTTTCTAACTTGCAAATGTTAGATCCGACAACCTTTGAGGTGAAACCGGGGAAGATCTTGGAATTTCGTTCCAAGGTTATGAGGAAAAAAATATTGAGCAATGCAAGGTCTAGTGGGACCAATATTCTAAGAAGAATTCCACTTGGGAAAAAGTGGAGGACATAAAAATACATTTTCCTTATTTATTTGATAATGTTATTTGATGATGCTATGTAATAATACAGGTTGAGACATTTACCACTTATGAAAGTGGAAAACTAAGAAAACCTTATGTTGTATTGATTAATATGTAATATTGCAGGAAACACAAAGGACTATGTTTATTCTAAGGGAGGAGTATGTCACGACCCACCTTGGAGGAACTCTATTAGTATGTTATTTGTTTTATGATAGCTGATTTGTAATGCTTATTATTTTTGCATTATATCTATTTTAATCAAGAGAAAATTATGTTGTGTACATTGACTGTTTGCAAGAATAAGTATTCTCATAGGTGGAATATTTACCACCGAGATATGAAAAGGGAAATAATGACAAAGACAACTCATCAGGTAAAGCTCTTGTTTCTATCATCACTAGTTACCTCCCTGATGATGATGTTACCTAAGGAATCACTCCCAAATTACCGCCACTCAAAGGAAAAACAGTGATGGAAAACAATGAGCAAATCCATTGAGTGCTTGCATATTATTTATGTGAATTAAGTTGGTTGCATCATTAATTTGCATGAAGAAAGTTTACCTTGAAAATGCATATTTTTTAATTTTTGGCATTTTAATATTTTAAAATATGTCTTTATGCATATGATTTAAGTGTTATCTAGAGTGGAGATTAATTTCTTAAGCATGCTTGTTTAAATTGATTGACTCCTTTTTTGAAAAGAAATTAGGTGGTTTGTATTTTAAAGGCCTGTCCAAAATCTGTTGGACTAAAATATGAAAAGACTACTCCCACACTTGGAAACTTTAGAATGGTTGCGTTAGAGGGTAGGACTCTCCTCTTATATTTAATAGTTTCAAATAATTATTGTCCATGCTCTTAATAGTAAAAGTACCCTTAGTGTGGGGAATAAGGGATAAATAACCTACATACACCTTATATTTAGGGAATCCCCTAGGTATTAAAATAATGTATTTTTGAAGGAGCTTGCATGTGAAGGCAAAGATAGAAAAGAAATAAAATAATGAAGAACATCTTTCCTATCTAGAATAATTGGTCTATAAATTCCCTTAGGGGTTGAGAAATTAAGGTATGCTATGCTATGTTGTGTTTTGAAAAGTTTAGAATAAGGCCAGATTGGGAGGAGGAATAGGACTTTCAAGCATATTGGTTTTAGGCTTGCGAGAACCATATGTGGAAGTTTCCTTTCTTGTTCCCTTACGTAAGATTAATTATATGCCTTGTATGATTCTCTTTAAACTTATCCTTAGATGAGGGTTTGTATTAATACATGTGCAATGGTCACTATCTATTTTATAATTAGTGTTCACAACTTAAACATTAAGTATAGGATGTTGGATGATACTTCTTTAAAATTTTATACTCTATTGTTTGTTCTCTCTGGGATCAATCAGATGCAAGAAGAGCGCACATATCGATGCATCGATTTCTAGTTAACCAAGTACCTTTGCATTACTTTTGAACCAAGGTCTTAATTGAATCCTTCTCTTAGAAAGACCATGAATAGAGTCTATTATAGAATACAATTCATATTTTCTGTAGAATATGGAGAGAAAGCCAATGACTTCATGCTTTGGATATAAATTGTTGGGTATAGATACCTTAGGCATGATCATCTGAGATGAACATTGAACTTATAGCCATCAAAAATTGCCAACGAATGTGAAACTTGTCACAGTCAGGACCTAAAAATCCATTAGAGTTGCTCTCCAATGAGAACATTATCATGGGGATTCGCTCAAGATCCCAAACATCGTCTATGGTATTTGTAAGAACAAGCCATGTTTGTATTGCCTCACTAGAAAGGAGCCTCCTCCAAACCGTTATATTTCCCTTGTCATACCAGACGAAGAGTTGTACTTTCATCACTATCACAAGAATGTCTGTGTTTTGTCGTCTCGCCAAGTTACCAATAGGGACATAAAGAAATATATTTACTAAGTAATATCTTGTCATCAATATAACATGTCCACATTTATTTCTGACAATATTTCTCATGTTATAATCTGGCACTATGATTTTCCACCAAAACCCACCTTGTTATACTCGGGTAGACAACAATAGTCATTTGGAATTCTACCCATATTAGCCACTGGTATAATGATTTAAAAATTGATTTTCCATCTATCATCTCTCTCACAGTGTATTTTGCCACGAAGAATCGTAGATACACTAGGTGTACAGGTAGTCTATTACTCATTGAAGCCTCCTATGTGTATGATGTCAAGATCAATCATCGCTTGTATACATCTTCACCATAAGCTTAAGCTTTATAATGCTATGAATGTCACCATAATCCTTGCATGTTGTGTAAACCTAGGTGCTTGCATACTACCTAACCGATTCTGTGTTGGAATTCCATTCCCTATTACTACCTCTGGTGTATTCGATAGAGTTGGGTATCCATCACTAGCCATTGTATCTTGAACCCCCATATCCACTTGGCATGATAAATATAAAACTTTAGTGTAATATTATATGATCAACCGATAAGTATCCGATATGTGGGCATAAGAACCTGATGCCCTTGCTTGTCCATATGCTCGAGTCTAGGATCTAATATTCCAATCACTAAGCATGTTGACACTAAACAGGTGTGTAAAAGTCTTGTTGGGATTAGACTAAGGACAATTCCTATAAGGCGATGGGTTGCGCAATCTATAGGTATTTCTTTAGGTCTAGGTTATGGGTGGACCACTAGATTTTGTCTTGTATATTACTTATATGGAATAGTTTAGTAACATGTAAAAGTACATGTTTAGTAAAATTTGAAAAATAGAAGTGTATTTCAACAAATATTTTATTTATTTATTTATTATTATTTTTATTTGTTTTTTTAAGTAATACTTCTTATACACATTCATATGGGATTAAACTCGGGTCACATATTTTTATTTTTAAAAAAATAAACTTAAAAAAAATAGATTTTTTAAAAATAAAATTTGTATTTTTTTTAATGATAATTAAGTTAAATTTTTTCCTTCTTAATCCATATCTAAAAATATAAATTCAAATCAAAATAACTTTTGAATAAACTTAATCAGGGTGTATAAATATTTTAATAACCTTTAAAGTGAAAACCTTATATCTTGAAAAAAGGCTGGTGAATCGATAGAATTCGGGTGACCTCTCGCTCTAGGTGGGAGGTCACCCTTTCACATCCTCACTCCCTTCTCGGCTCCTCATAGGTATCTTAGGTGGATCTCCTGCTATGCTTTGCATTTCTAGGTAGATATTTTTATTTTCTAGGGTTTATGGCCCTTCCTGTTACTGCCTAGTGCTTGGGGGTCTCCATGGCCATTTTTGCTTCTTTTTTTGGTGTTATAGGAAATAGGAGGTAAATCTCCTTTTCTTCTGGTAGATCCGTAGCATGCTCAAGATATATCTTGGTGTAGGAGCAAGAGACCTCACGCTATGGATGAGAGGTCACCTCTAAATCTTTTTGCTCTATCTTTGTCTCTCTAGCAGATTTCTTACCTTGTTGTGCGTTTTGAGGTAGATCTCTTAGTTATCTTAGTTTTTTTGGCCCTTTCTACCATTTCTTGGTGCCTAGAGGGTTCCATGGTCGTTTCATCTTCTTCTTGTGGTATTCTAGGAAATATAAGGCAAATCTCTTTTTCTTCTAGCAGATTCGTAGTGCTCTCAAGAGATGCCCCAGTGTGGGAGAAAGAGACCTCCCACTATGGGTGGGAGGTCACCTCTTCATCTTCTTGCTACCTCTCAGGCTCTTCCTTGGGCTCTCTGGTAGATTTCTTGTTTTTTTGTGCATTTCCAAGAAGATATCCTAGTTCTCCTAGGTTTTCTGGCCTTCCTACCATTTCTTGGTGCCTAGAGGGTTTACAAGCCCTTTTTTTGCTTTTTCCTTAGGTGTTCTAGGTTTGGGGAGGCAGATATTTTTTTTGGTGGATCCAGAGCATGCTTAGGATATGCCCCGATGTGGGAGAAATAGACCTCCCGTTATGGGTAGGAGGTCACATCTTCATCTTCTTACTCCCTCCTTGACTCTTCCTAAGGTTATCTTAAAGATCTATTTTTGTGTTGTGGTTTCCATGCAAATATCCTAGTTTTCCTAGGGTTTCTTAACCTTCCTACTACTACTTGGTGCCTAGAGGGTCTCCAAGGCATTATTTTCTTCTTCTTGATGGTCCCAGATGGTCCTTGTTTGTGGTTGTAAATAACTATATAAAACATAGAAAATTAATTTCATTGTTTCAAACTTTAATAGAAGAATTAACAAATAACACAAACACACAGTAGAAGAGACAACGATTTTAATGTGGTTCACCCAATGGGCTACATCCACCAAGAATTTCCAGTCCTTTCTTCGATCAATCCAAGCAATAGAGGGATACAACCTACAACAAACATCTGCTGTAATTTCCTCTCAATACTTACAAGGAATCCACACAGTAATTTCATGCATACTCTATTTTTCCTCACAACTATATATAAGAAAAAATAGAAGGAAAAAAAAATGTCATTCTCAATACATTCCAATATTAACACTGAGTTCCCAGCACCTAATTTTGGGATAAAAACAAACAAATTTTATCCCTTGGTGATAAAATTTCCCTAGTTGTCCTGTTGTAAATCTGAAAACTTTATTTGGTATACTAAGAGACTGTAAATATGGAAACTTTCCTTGCCCGTCCTGCAGTAAATTCATAAACTTTCTTTGTTTAGCCTCCTCATAATTAGGCTCCATTCCTAACAATATCCCACTTGGAGACAAATTCCATTGCACCATACTGCAACCAAGGACTGAAAAAATTCTCATCATGGCCTCTTATTCCTTAAGGCCAACTGAAGTTGAGCAAAAGCTCAACTTTTCTCTTGACATCACTTTTGTAAGCATCTCTATAGGATTTTGTGATGTGTAAACTTTCCCAAATTTCAAAGATCCATCTTCCACTACTGATCTAATGAAATGATACCTGATTTTGATGTGTTTGGTTTTTGAATGGAATATCAAATTCTTCGCAAGGTGTATAGAACTATGGCTATCACTCCAAAACCTATTATCCTCTTACTTCTTCCGCAATTCCTCCATTAGTCTTTACAACCAAACCATATCTTTGCTTGCTTCTACAGAAGCAACATATTCAGCTTCAGTGGTTGAAATGGTAACTATGTGTTGGAGTTTAGAAATCCAACTAACCGCTCCTCCTCCTATAGTAAATATGTAGCCATTGGTGCTCCTTCCACCATAGTCTACAAAACCTTCCAAGAATATATTAGCCTCCAAAATTCAAAGAATAATTTAAAGTTCCTCTCAAGTACTTGAGTATCCATTTTACCACTTGCCAATGTCCTTTTCCTAGATTACTCATAAATCTAATCACTACTCCCACTGCTTGGGCAATGTTTGGTCTTGTACAAACAATTGCATACATCAAGCTTCCAACCAATGATGCATAGGAAACCTTAACCATATACTCTTGTTCCTTTTGTGTCTTGTGACACAAATATTTAGTGAGTTTGAAATGCTTTGCCAATGGAGTGGAACATACTTTGCATTGTTCATGTTGAATCTCTTAAGCACTTTCTCAATGTATTCTGCTTGTGACAATTTTAGAGTGTGACTCTCCTTATCTATTTTTATCCTCATACCATGGATTTGTTTGGCTTCTCCCAAATCCTTCATGGCAAAGGATTTATCCAATTTATTCTTGAGCATGTTTATATCTTGCATATTTTTTTTGCAACCAACATGTCTTCCACATACAATAGCAGAATAACATAGTTACCATTTCCAGTTTGCTTAAAATATACACAATTATCACTTTGACATCTTTCAAACCTTTGATTAGCGATGAACTTATAAAATTTTAAATACCATTGTCTAGGAGCTTGTTTTAACCCATACAAGCTCTTTTTCAGTTTACATACCCAATCCTCTTTACCTTTCACCTAAAAGACTTCTAGTTGGTGCATATAAATTTCCTCCTCCAAATAACCATGAAGAAATATTGTATTCACATCCAATTGTTCTAGATACAAATTTTCTATAGGTATAAGACTCAAAATAACTCTAATAGAGGTCATTTTTACAACTGGAGAAAATATCTCATAAAATTTTTTACCTTTTTTCTAAGCAAATCCCTTGACCACTAGTCTTAATTTGTATCTCTTACATCCTTAATTCTCCTCTTTAATCCTGTACACCCATTTATTGGTCAAAGCTCTTTTACCTTTGGTTAGCTCAACCAAATACCAAGTTTGGTTGTGGAATAAAGAGTCCATTTCTTCATTCATTGCAAGCTCCCACTTATTCCTGGTATCCATATGTAATGCTTCTTGAAAACATTTTGGCTTACCAACATCAGTATACTAAACATAATCAAAGAAATTTTGAGGAATTCTACTTATTTTTGTAGATCGTCTAACAAAACTTTCTAGAGATTGAGGTACTTGCTGCTACTGTTGTTGTACATTTTGATCTTCTACCACTTTTGAAGTTACCTTTTCTGTGTGTGCATCAAGGTCTATGTATTCAATATTTTTCTCTTCCTATTTCTTTCCTTGCAACCGATCTTTATACAATTTTTTTTCATTAAATATGACACCCTACTTCTAATGAATTTCTAGTTATCACAATCCCATAATATGTAACCCAAGCCATCAATACCATAACCAATGAGGTAGCATTTTTTGGCCTTAGTATCTAACTTATTTATGTTCTCTTTGTCTATATGCATAAAGGCCTCACATCCAAATACCTTAAAGAATGAATAATTTACTGGTTTACCTGTCCAAAGCTCTTCTAGAATTCCTTCATCCAAGGCACTATATGGTTACTTGTTAATCAAATATATTGCAGTATCAACAACATGAGCCCATAAAAATAATGGTAAACATGCATGTATTCTCATGCTTCTAGCATGCTCCATGATGGTTCTATTCATTCTTTCTGCAACCTCATTTTCTTGAGGTGTTCTTGGAACTACCTTGATTCTTCTAATTCCATTTTTATAACAAAACACATCAAATTATCTACTGTAATATTCTCCGCCATTATCCAACTTTAGACACTTTAACCTTTTTCTAGCTTCATTTTCAACTAATGCTTTCCAATTCATAAATGTATTAAAATCATCACTTTTATTCTTAATGCAATATATCCATATTTTCCTTGTTGCATCATCAATAAAAAGTACGTATTAAGAGGAACCTCCAAGGGAAGTTACCTGAGTTGGGCCCCAAACATTTCAGGGCACAAGCTCCAATTTCTCTTTCTTCCTTTCCTTGCCTTCCTTGAGAAATCTAACTCTCCTTGCTTTACCATAAACACAATCCTCACAGAATTCCAAATCAATATTTTTTAACTTAGGCAATAAATTTCTTGAATGTAAAACTTACATACCTTTTCCAATCATATGGCAAAGTCTTTGGTGCCACAAAGATGCACTTTCACCTGTAGAAACTAAATTCATGAAGCAATGAGAAAAATCAGTAAGTAAAGAAAGAGTACCCACAAATTTACCTCTAGCTATTATAAATGAACCTTTAGTAACTTTCCAAGCATTTTCTCTGAATGCAACTGTATATCCTTCATCATCAAGCTTACTTGCCGATATAATATTTCTATTTAAATATGGTATGTGTCTCACCTCTTTAAGAGCCCATTGACATCCATTTGGGGATTTAATCAAAATATTTCCAATACCTACGATTTTACATGGTTGGTCATTTACTAATAGAACCTGTCCATAATCTCCAGAAACATAATCTATGAATTATTCCTTATGTGAGATAACATGGAATGAAGCACCACTATCAATTACCCAATAATCATTATTTCTATCAAGAGATAATATTAAAGCATCTTGTATATTTTTTCTAGTAATATTGGCTTTTGAAGTGTTACCATTATTTTTATTACCTTCATTTCCATCACCCTTTATTTACCAACAATCCTTCTTGAGATGACCCTTTTTGCCACAGTGCCAACAATGTAGCTTTCCTTTTCCCAATGATTTGGATTTGCCTTTCGATTTGCTACGATGTGAACTCTGGCCTCTTTCTCTTCCTCTTCCTCTATTCTCAATAGTTAAGGTAGTGCTAGATGATTCTCCTATGGTATTCTTCTCATATCCTCATTAAGCATCACACCAACCACATCATCAAATACTAATTTATTTGAACTCAAAGCAGAGTTACGTATCGCCATTACCAAATTGTTCAAACTTTTTGAAAGAGAGCATAATATTAATAAGGCCCTAATATCATCATCAAAATCCAATCCTACTGAATGCAATTGATTAGTGACAGTATTGAATTCATTTAAATGATCCTGCACAGATCCTCCTTCACTCATTTTCATGTTAAATAACCTTTTCATTAAGAATACCTTATTTTATGCTGATGGTTTCTCATACATCTTGGCCAAATTATCCATGACTCCCTTGGTAGTCTTTTCATCAGATATGTTGAAGGCTATGGTGGCTCCCAAGCACAACGTCACAGTACCCAATGACTTTCTATCAAGGATACTCCACTCCTCATTAGACATAGTTGAAGTTTTCTTTGTTGCCCCCTCAAGAGGTAAGTAAATATCCTTCTGGTACAAGTAATCCTCCATCTGCATCTTCCAAAATTGAAAGTTTTGGCCATTGATTTTTTCAACTCTAAACCTCCCTTCTTTCGCCATTTCTCCCACTTGATCCAAAATTTCTCCTTCTGTCAAATGCACCCAACAAAACAAATGCTCTGATACCACTTGTTAGTAAATCACTATATAAAATATAGAAAAATAATTTCAATGTTTTAAACATTAATAGAAAAATTAACAAATAAGAAAAATGCACAATAGAAGAGACAATGATTATAATGTGGTTCACCCAATGGGCTACATCCACCAAGAATTTCCAGTCCTTTATTCGATCAATCCAAGCAATAGAGAGATACAACCTACAACAAACATCTATTGTAATTTCCTCTCAATACTTACAAGGAATCCACACAGTAATTTCATGCATACTCTATTTTTCCTCACAACTATATATAAGAAAAAATAGAAGGAAAAAAAACTGTCATTCTCAATACATTCCAAGATTAACACTAAGTTCCTAACACCTAATTTCGGGATAAAAACAAACAAAGTTTATCCCTTGGTGATAAACTTCCCTGGTTGTCCTGTTGTAAATCCGGAAACTTTTTTTGGTAGACTAACAGACTGTAAATCTGGAAACTTTCCCTGTCCGTTCTGTAGTAAATCTAGAAACTTCCTCTATTTAGCCTCCTCATAATTAGGCTCCATTTCTAATAGTTTGGTTATGGAGGGTCCTATTTCATTTACGGATGGTCTTGTGTGATTTTTGGTTGTTCCTGATTCCTTTGCGTACGGTCCTATTTCGATTGGTGGATGATCTTGTTTTGTCTCTGTGGGTGGTCCTATTTCATCTATGGATAGTCATGATCTAGTAGTGGCTGGCCTTTTAAGTCGAAATGTTTCTCCTATGTGGGAAAACCCTTTGGGTGCGAGGTTTTTTCTTTACAAAAAAACCCTTTTTCATTTTTATGTTTACCTTTGAAGTTTTTCCTACTACCCCTACGAGGGCTTCTCTTCCCAGTTGGTGTGGCTTTATCTCTTGCTTCTGCGTGGGCTTCTCTTTCTCTATTATAACTATTTTTCTCCAATAGCCCACAAAAAGTCTATTTATGGTTGGGATCTTTTCTCCCAACCTTCTCCGTTTGTAAAAGGTTAGGGGATCCTTTCAAAACCCCTCTTTACCAATAAAAAAAAATTCCTTCTTAGTCAATGTTTCATATCCTTGTAAAACATTCATATATTTCTAAAAACATGGCATCAAAACCGTGGATAAAATATTAAGATAACTTGCTTTATTTTAACCCTTCTCTAAAGAAGAAACTATTAATGAATTGAGACTTTAATAAAGATGCTCACATAGGAGAAAACAAGCATTCACTTATTTCATAATTTCTTTTCATATTTTTATAAAAATAACATTAAACTATAAATATTAAAATTAAAATATAAATATTAAGAGTAGTTGTTCTATAATCCACGTGATGTGGTCTATCGATAAGTATGCCACTTGCATTATCGATGATGTGACCCAAGTTCAATCCCCACGATGGATATGTATATGTATAAGAAGTATTTACTCAAAAATAATAATTGTTCTAGAATCCACGTTAATAATTTTCATATTTATATTTTTTTCATACCAGATGTATATTAAATTATTGTAATCTATAATATGAAATAACTATACATTTAAATTGTATGTATGAAATAAACATAAATTTAATTATACATTTAAAATCCATTTGTAATTTATATTTTATATATACATATAAGATAACGAAAAAAAAGGGATTGTTTGCAATAAAAGAAGTGACATGCACATAATATGTATGCTAGTCATCAATGTCAAGGAAAAATAATGTGTCAAGAACCACAATTTAGTTTTAATATTTTATACTTGCTTCTACCTTGTGCAAATCAAAATTATATAATGAATGTGATATAGGCAAGCCTAACATTTAATAGGCATGATGATCATATAAGGTCTTGAAAATGTTCAAACTCAAATCATACTTCAATAGATATTTAAGATTTAGCTTGGGATTTTTTTTTAAATATATATTTTTAAAAAACTATAAATAAATTTACAAAATTAAATTTTATTCATAATTTTGATATTCTAAAATTAAATTTTATTTCTTCACAATTGTGAAGTTTTACTTATTATACTTAGTTTATCAATTCTTTTGCAATATTCATATTTTATTTAAAATATAATTAAAATCAAGAAAGATTAAGAATCTAAGTTTATTTCATTTTATTATGAAGGAGAATATCATTTTTATTAAATGAAAACACAAAAGTTTACTAATTATTTTAACATTAGGCATGAAGTAATTATAAGTTCAAAATCTATTAATATTAAATTTAAATCCATACACACATAAAATATAGATGAATAGATAAAACATTTATCAATCTTCCATGGTAGCAAATATAAATCCCTTGTATTTTGATAGACAAATGTGTTAAAAACGGCTACTTAGTTATGAAATTTGAAGCTTACCTTCACCATATGAACAACATAATTACATAATCAATAGAATAATTTTTTTAAAATTAGACGGGTATTACAAAAATCCAGATAATGTTAAGAAATTAGAAGTATCTTTTAATGAATGTTTAAGATTTTGTTGGTATATAAGAAATTAGAAGCATTTTTAATAGATGTTTAAACTTTTGTTGAAATATACTCATTTTAGTTACATTATTAATCATTAAAATTTTGATAAACTAATAACCAAATCTAACTCACAATATTTTATATTCAAGTTGTGAGCTTTATTTTTTCATAGGCTTTGTGTAACTTTCTATTAGTAATTGGCTATCAATCATTTGAAATATTTCATCTTTAGCCAAAAAAAAAAAATCTATAATTAAAAACTATAAATAAAAGATAAAGAAGCTACATTATCTACATTTTACATGTTGATAAAAATAGTATTAATGTTAAGAAACGTTGAGGTCTCTTACAAATAGAAAAAAACTTTAATTAAATTATATAATCTAAAATAGTATCTAAATAATATTATGTCACGATCCTCTTTGGAGGAACTCTATTAGTATAATATTTGTATTATGATAGCTGATTTGTAATGCTTAATATATTTGTATTATATCCGTTTTAATCAAGAGAAAATGATGTTGTGTGCATTGATTGTTTGTAGAAACAGGTATTCTTATAGGTGGAAGATTTACCACTGAGAGATGAAAAGGGAAATGATGACAAAGACAACTCATCAGGTAAAGCTCTTGTTTCTATCATCACTAGTTACCTCCCTGATGGTGATGTTACCTAAGGAATCACTTCCAAACTCCCACCACTAAAAGGAAAAAATGGTGATGGGAAACAACAAGAAAATGCATTGAGTGCTTACATATTATTCATATGAAATAAGTTGGTTGCATCATTAATTTGCAGGAAGAAAATTTATCTTGAAAATGCATATTTATTAATGTTTGGTATTTTAATATTTTAAAATATATGTCTTTTTGCGTATTATTTAAGCATTCTCTAAAATGAAAATTAACTGCTTGAGCATGCTTGTTTAAATTGATTAACATTATTTTTGAAAATAAATTAGGTGGTTTGTCTTTTATAGGCTTGTCCATAATCTATTGAACTAAAATATGAAATGACTACTTGGAGGAATTAAATAATCCACCCCTCCCACACTTGGAAACTTTATAATGGTTGTGTTAGGGGCAGGACTCTCCTCTTATATTTAATAATATCAAATAATTATTGTCCATGCTATTAATAGTAAAAGTACGAAACAAGGGACAAATAACCTGCATACACCTTATCTCTAAGGAATTCCCTAGGTATTAAAATAATATATTTTTGAAGGAGCTTGCATTTGAAGGAAAAGATAGAAAAGAAATAAAATAATGAAGAGCATCTTTCCTATCTAGAAGAATTGGTCTATAAATTGCCTTAGGGGCCTATACTATGTTGTGTTTTGAAAAGTTTGGAAGGAGGTCAGATCAGGAGGAGAAACAGGACTTTCAAGCATATTGGTTTTAGGCTTGCGAGAACCAGGTGTGGAAGTTTCCTTTCTTGTTCCCTTAAGTGAGATTAATTGTATGCCTTGTATGATTCTCTTTAAACTTATCCTTAGACGAGGGTTCATATTAATACATGTGTGGTGGTCGCTATCTATTTTATAATTAGTGTTCACCACTTAAACATTAAGTATAGGATGTTGGATGATACTTCGTTAAAATTTTATACTCCGTTGTTTGTTCTCTCTGGGACCAATCAGACACAAGCAGAGTGCACATATCGATGCATCAATTTCTAGTTAATCAAGTACCTTTGCATTACTTTGGAACCAAGATTCTTAATTGAATCCTTCTCTTAGAAAGATCATGAATAGAGTCTATTATAGAATACAATTCATATTTTCTGTAAAATCTGGAAAGAAAGCCAACAACTTCATGCTCTGGATATAAATTGCCGGGTATAGATACCTTAGGCATGATCTTAAAAGACGAACCTTGAACTTATAGCCATCCAAAATTACCAAAGAAGGTGAAACTTGTCACTGTCGGACATACGAATCCATTATAGTTGCTCTCCTATGAGAACGATGTCATGGGGATTTGCTCGATATCCTGGATGTCATATTTGATATTTGTAAGAACAAACCATCTTTGTATTGCCTCACTAGAAAGGAGCCTCCTCCAAACCGTTATATTTCCCTTGTCATACCAGAAAGAGAGTTGTACTTCATCACTATCACGAGAATGTCCGTGTTTTGCCATCTCGCCAAGCTACCTGGACATAAAGAAATCTATTTACTAAGTAATACCTTGTCGTCATTATAACATATCCACGTTTCTTTCTGACATAATTTATTGTTTTATAATCTGGCACTACGATTTTGCACCAAAACCCACCTTGTTATACTCGGGTAGACAACCGTCGTCATGTGGAATTCTACCCATATTAGCCGTTGGTATAATGATTTAAAAATCGATTTTCCATCTATCATCTCTCTTAGAGTGCATTTTGTCGTGAAGAATCGTAGATACATCGGGTGTACAGGTAGTCTATTACTCATTGAAGCCTCCTGTGTGTATGATGTCAAGATCAGTCTTCACCTGTATACGTCTTTAACATAAGCTTAAGCTTTATAATTCTATAAATGTCACCACAATCCTTACACCCTATGTAAACCTAGGTGCCTGCATACTACCTAACCGATTCTGTGTTAGAATTACATTCATTGTTACTACCTCTGGTGTGTGCGACAGAGTTGGATATCCGTCACTGGCTACTGTATCTTGAACCCCCATATCCACTTGGTATCATGGATATAAACTTTAGTCCAATCTTATATGATCAACCGATAAGTATCCGACATGTGGGTATAAGAACCCAATGCCCTTGCTTGTCCATATGCTCGAGTGTAGGATCTAATCTTCCAATCACTAAGCATGATGACGTTAAAGAGGTGTGTAAAAGTCCTATTGGAATTAGACTAAGGACAATTTCTGTAAGGCGATGGGTTGCGCAATCTATAGGTATTTCTTTAGGTCTAGGTTATTGGTGAATCACTAGATTTTGTCTTATATCTTACTTATATGGAATAGTTTGAAAAATAACATAGTTGATAAATATTTCATGGGAATTTTATGTTTATAATATGGACATCAATGTAATGATTATCAAGGAAATTACTACATATAATGGTGATAAATATGCACTATGTCATTTGAAAGGGAAGCCTTTATTATGGAGTGAATGACTGGTTTGACTATTAAATTCTATTATGCAATGGAAATGGAAATGTTAGTTTGATGGACATATATTAATGTAGAGGTTATAGTTTTGGTGTACGAATGAAAATAATTATAGTTTGTATCTATGTGGGTCATAATAGAAAACATGGAAATCTAATATTGGTTAGTTGTTTAAAGTCTTTACTTTAGTTGGATTATTAAAAGTAATGATCATGAGAAGGTATGCTTTACGTGTAAGATATGATTGTAATTAACTAGAAGTGGAAGACCTTCTAGAATGTAAGGGTTGGATTGGTGTCCCTCCCTTGGGAAGAGGTATGGAACTCTTCTTTATGTATGCTGAATAACCAAGAAAGTGATGATGTGAATTGTATATAAATTCTTGTTATGCATATTTTCAAGATGATTGAATTATTGGTGATAAATTTCATAAACATAAGAAATGCATATGGTATATGTTACATTTCTTTATGAAATACATGTCTTGATTGTGTTGCATTAGCATACTCTGCATTCGAGTTGTCCTTATCCCTTACAAACCCATCTCTCTCTCACCTCATGAAGATGCAAAAAACCAGAGAAGATCTAAGAAGCCATTATTGAAGACCTTTTGATATCTATATATTTGATCATGTTCATTATTAATGTAATTTTAAATGGCTGAAAAGATAAATCCAAGTGATGTAATATTGGTTGTACTTTTATCACTACTTGGTAAACCAGAAAATAAGTCTTTTATTGATGTAAGCATCTCCATTAGATAGCAAGTGATGTGTAGCATGGAAGCATTGTAAATTATGTCATTATATCAACTAGGTGAAGATGATGTATAGTTTTGGAAGGAAAATTCAATGGAATTATGTTGCATTAGAATTATTTCTCTATTTTGCTTGTATATTCTCTTATTTAAGTTTATAGAAATGTAAGCATGAGAACCAAATATTTGGAACATAGTTAGATGAAGGATAATACATGAATAAGATACACAAAAGAAGAAATCCTAAGACTATAAAAATCATGGATTAAGAATAACCACCACCAAAATTGACCACACCTTGAAGATAAGTGATTCTCATAATGATGGTGAAGATATTTAACCCATGTTATATGTAATTAACCACAAGCTACATTAGAATTATGTATCTCCTAAGACACTAGCCTTCATTGGTGGTATGGAGAATTGGATAAGGGTAATCCTTAGGTGAGGATCCCTATCCTAAGTGGTTGATACAACCATATGATGTCCCTTGCTATATAGCAATTACATAAATGGAATAAAGCCTTTGCATGAGATTATCCATCTACCAGTATGGGATGGTGAGATGGTAATGTAGGAGTTGGTGCTCCTACTTGTAATTGGCTTAAAATAAATTATAGAGGTTGGTGCTTCTATATGCCTAATCTATTGCAAATCATATTACTTACTTTTAATGGGCAAATCTTGTCTTGGATAATTATTATAAGTATAACTTATCAATAGGTGAACAATGAACCTATACAAAAATAAATAAATAAATAAAATATTTAGGGGACATGTAGTATCAATTAATGGTTGTTACAATTGGTATCAGAGCTTAGGCTAACTGATAGGTTTTAGATAAATCTAGGTTAGTGAAAATATTTGGGACACGGTTCTAAACATGAGTTCCCTAACTCTTTAAGATGTACATTTGATAAGGATTAAGTTAGTTATTGAGATAACTCGTGCACAACTTCCATTCTCCCACGAGTAGATGCATAGTCATTCAAACAGTGGAAGAGCTAGGTGAACCCCCCTATATGGGTTTTGAGCGGTGTACATTAGACTCTTTTGGGAAACTACTCGGAACTTGTGTCTCATGACTTACTTATTACTTACTTCAAGTATGTATGATAATAAACTAGAATTAGAGGAAGAAAACTAGGATTCAACCTAACAACAATAAACTATTTGGAAACTATTATGGATAATTATAATTTTAAATCTTGGAAATGAGCAAGTATTAATACAAATATTTATCCCAGGTTAACATGGCAAAAAGAGGGAGAGGTAATAGGAAAGTGACCTCACAACAACATAGTCCCAATACGCCTAAAGCGAAACAATTAGGGGAAAGTTTTAGAATTTGAATAAAGAAGTAGAGACCCTTGCTGCTATCGTGTTTGTTATGCAAGATCAAATCCAATAGATTTTGCAAGCCATAAGTTCTCAACATAACCCCAACAACAATCAGGATGTGGACATTTCAAATGATGAGGCTAGAGAGAATGAAGATCCTGAAGAACGTGCAAATAGGATCTGCACAAAAAAATAAATTGGCAATGACCTAAGATATATCAAAGTGACTAAGTTCACTGGAAAGGGAGGTGAGACTACGACGGAAGCATGGATAGAAGAACTAGAACTTCATTTCACCATAAGACATTATTCTTCTACCACTAAAATGGTATTCGTTCTTTCTCACCTAGGAGAAAGAGGAGTTGACTGGTGCAATACCTATAGTAAGGACCTTGACGTATCCCCTAATAAGTTGAAGTGGGAATTCTTTGTGGAAGCCTTTAAGGACAGGTTCCTTACCAAGCAATTTTATCTGAATACATATAAGGAGTTTTTTACTTTTCAACAAGGTTCATTCTTTGTGGAGGAGTACTATGAGCAATTTGTAAAACTCCTTAAGTATGTACCGTCTCAAAATCAGAACAATAAAATAAAAATAGAGAAGTTTATGCAACGACTGAGGTCTACAATTAGAGATAGTGTAAACATGCATGTTTAGAAAATTATACAAAAAGCCTATGATAGGGCTCGAATATTAGAGGCTAATTAGGTTGCTAAGGAAGCCCAAAATAATTCCTCAAAGTGGACACACAAAGGATATAAATTTTAGAAGAAGAGAAAATGGGAGAATGGGCAAAATCAGAAAAAACAAAGGAAATTCAAAATTTGGGAAACATGGTAATTGTGGCAAGAAATATTTCAAGAAGGAATTCCATTACAAGAATAATAACAGGGACTTCCGCACTCCTCAACATCCAGCTCCACTACGAGTAATGGACATCGGGAAGCAGGTTCAGGAGGGAAATTCAAATCCAAATATAAGATTTTTTTTATTATGGAGGCCCACATTATGCTATCAACTGCCCAAAGTGTTCCAGTACCAGCATAGATAGGTTGAATTACAAGATCTATGCAGCAAAAATAGTGCAAGACTTGGAGGTTCAGGCTACTCCTCTACTTATAAATGGTAAAATTTTTGATAGAGATGTTAAAATCCTAATAGATAGTGGAACTACAAATAGTTTTATTTCTAGTAATCTATCCAGGGATATACCCGAACAACCAAGATCTTTGGGACAAGGGTGGAGAGTTGAGTATGGGTTAGGATAGACTTACCAAGTTAACCAATATTTTCCCTTAACTCAAATTACCTTACCTAATGGCTTTACTAGGTGGTCTCTATTTGTAGCACCCTTACATGCATTTGATATCATATTGGGGATAGATTGGTTGAAGGCTCATGAAGCCTTGGTAAACTTTCATGAAATATGAATTGAGTTCGCTAATGAAAGCAAGGAAATACAAAGAATGTATACTGAAGTAAGGGAGTTCCAACCCAAGCTAATTTTAGTTATGCAATTGAAGAAAACCATTAAGAAAGGAGGAATGGTTTATGCAGTAAAAATTAAATAAATAGATGAGACTTCAAGGGAAGAAATTTTTAACAAATTTCCACTATTGCAAGAATATCAGGATGTTTTAGTTGATGAGATACCTGGTTTACTACCCAAATGTGAGTTTTATTTCACCATAGAAAAGTTTCCAAGAACATAGCCTAGCTATATAACTCCTTATATAATGAACCCCATCAAGATGTAAGAATTGAAGGTGCAGCTTCAATAGTTGCTCGATAAAGTATTAATAAATTCAAGTGTATCACCTTGGGGAGCACCCATATTATTTGTTAAGAGGAAGGATGGATCATTGAGACTTTACGTAGATTATAGAATTTTGAACAAGTCAACAGTCAAAAATAGATATCCATTGCCAAGGATTGAATATTTATTTGATCAACTGAAGGGTGCGTCAGTATTTACCAAAATTAATTTAAAATAAGGGTATCATCAGCTAAGAATTTGAGATGAATAAACACATAAATCTGCATTCAAGACTAGATATGGCCATTATGAATTCACATTCTTACCATTTCGTCTAACCAATGCACCAACAAATTTTATGAATTTGATGAACAGTGTGTTCAAAAACTAGCTGGATCAATTTGTGTTGATTTTCTTGGATGATATTTTGGTTTATTATTGTAACCAAGAAGAGCATGATAAGTATTTAAGGATAGTATTAGAGTTTTTAAGGAAAAATAAACTCTATGGGAACTTGTCTAAGTGTGAGTTTTACGTTTCCCAAGTGCATTATTTGGGATACATAATATTAGCATATAGTATTGCTATAGACCCAAAGAAAATAGAATCTATTTTGAGTTCGCCAACTCCAACTAATGTGACAAAAGTTAGAAGCTTCATGAGATTATCAGTTTATTATAGGAGGTTTGTGAAATATTACTCCAAAATTGTGTATCCTATAACCAACCTTCAAAGAAAATGGAAGGAGTTCAATTGGACTGACAAATGCGAAGTAGTATTTAATTTTCTTAAACAAAACCTTACCACAACTCCTATTTTGAAAATATCGGACCCATCTAGAAATTTTTCAGTTTGCACTAATGCTTCATTAGAAGGGCTTGGAGGAGTCTTATCTCAAGACAACTCCATGGTAGCATATGAGTCTAGGAAACTCAAAAAGCATGAAGTAAATTATGCTACTCATGACCTCGAACTTGCTGCAGTTGTACACGCTTTGAAGATTTGGTGACATTATTTGGTGGGTAAACCATTTGAGTTAAGAACTGGTCACCAAAGCTTAAGATTTATTTTCACTCAACCATTTTTGAATGCTAGGGAAAGAATATGGATAGAATTTTTAGCCAAGTATGACTTTGGTATTGAGTATAACAAAGGGAAAGAGAACAAGGTTGTTGATGCTTTAAGTAGAAGAAGATACATAGTAGCATTGAATCGCAGTCATGTAGATCTTATGGATCGAGTTAGAAAAATATAGTGCCAAGATCCAGGGTGTAGAGAAATTCAGATTAAAATAGAATAAATTTTGAATAAGAATTCGAATTATAACATAAAGGACAAACTTTTATACTTTAAGGAATGTGTGATTATTCCTAAAAAGGGTGATCTAAGAATATTGATTATGCGAGAATATCATAACTTACCTTATTACGTTTAACCTGGAGGAGCTAACATGAGAGAAATATGAAAAAGACATTTTATTGATCTGGTATGAAAAAAACATTACCTATTTTGTGGCACAATGTCTACAGTGTCAAAAGGTGAAATCTGAACACCAACATACAGCAGGAAAGTTTTTTCTCATCACATCCCTACTCAAAAATGGCAGGTGATTTCAATGGACTTCATTGTCAGGTTGCCTAAAACAAAATATCAGCATGATGCAATTTTTATGGTAGTTGATAAACTCACTAAGGTTGCACACTTCATAGCAGGTAGTACTAAAGATGATGTTGTAGTTGTTGCCAATAGATTTGCTAAGGAAATTTTTAGGTTATATGGATTTCCTAAGATGATAATCTTAGATAGGGACTCTAGGTTTACTTTCGATTTCTGGCATGCCCTCCATCATGCAGTTGGCACCACTTTGAATATCAATTATATGTATCATATAGAAATAGATGGATAGACAAAAAGGGTAAACCAATTTCTAGAAGATATGTGATGCATGTATTGCATGGACCAAAATTCACGTTGGGAGGACTATTTATATCTGGTTGAGTTTGCTTATAATAATAGCATCATTCTTCTTTGAAAATGGCCTCTTTCGAAGCCTTGTATGGCAAATAATGCATAACACCATTATCATGGGATAACCCCGAGGATCAGGTTGTCATTGGACCATAAATGGTTAAAATGATGGACGAAAAGCTAGCATTGATCTGGCAATGGCTCAAGGAAACCTCAGATAGACATAGGAGTTATGCAGATTTGAAAAGAACTCCTAAATAATTCTCTGTGGGTGACAGGGTGTTTTTTGAGAGTGAAACCTAAAAAGAGTGCAATTAAATCAACCAAATTGGACCCTAGGTTTGTCGGACCATTTGAGATTGTGGAAAAGATAAGTCCTATAGCCTACCAGCTTGACTTACATATATCCTATCAAAGATCCATAACACTTTTCATGTATCCCTACTTAGGAGATATATTGCTGATCCTAATCATGTGTTAGATGTTTCTAACTTGCAAATGTCAGATCCGACAACCTTTGAGGTGAAACCGGGGAAGATCTTGGAATTTTGTTCCAAGGTTATGAGGAAAAAAATATTGAGCAATGCAAGGTCCAGTGGGACCATTATTCTGAGAAGAATTCCACTTGGGAAAAAGTGGAGGACATAAAAATACATTTTCCTTATTTATTTGATAATGTTATTTGATGATTCTATGTAATAATACAAGTTGAGACATTTACCACTTATGAAAGTGGAAAACTAAGAAAACCTTATGTTGTATTAATTAATATGTAATATTGCAGAAAACACAAAGGATTGTGTTTATTCTAAGGGGGGAGTATGTCATGACCCACCTTGGAGGAACTCTATTAGTATGTTATTTGTATTATGATAGCTTATTTGTAATGCTTATTATTTTTCCATTATATCTATTTTAATCAAGAGAAAATTATGTTGTGTACATTGACTGTTTGCAAGAATAGGTATTATCACAGGTGGAAGATTTACCACCGAGAGATGAAAAGGGAAATAATGACAAATACAACTCATTAGGTAAAGCTCCTATTTCTATCATCACTAGTTATCTCCCTGATGACGATGTTACCTAAGGAATCACTCCCAAATTTCCACCACTCAAAGGAAAAACAGTGATGGAAAACGATGAGCAAATGCATCGAGTGCTTGCATATTATTTATGTGAATTAATTTGGTTGCATCATTAATTTGCATGAAGAAAGTTTACCTTGAAAATGCATATTTTTTAATTTTTGGCATTTTAATATTTTAAAATATATGTATTTATGCATATGATTTAAGTGTTCTCTAGAGTGGAGATTAATTTCTTGAGCATTCTTGTTTAAATTGATTGACCCCTTTTTTGAAAAGAAATTAGGTGGTTTGTATTTTAAAGGCCTATCAAAAATCTGTTGGACCAAAATATGAAAAGACTACTCCCACACTTGGAAAATTTAGAATGGTTACATTAGAGGGTAGGACTCTCCTCTTATCTTTAATAGTTTCAAATAATTATTGTCCATGCTCTTAATAGTAAAAGTACCCTTAGTGTGGGGAATAAGGGATAAATAACCTGCATACACCTTATATTTAGGGAATCCCCTAGGTATTAAAATAATATATTTTTGAAGGAGCTTGCATGTGAAGGAAAAGATAGAAAAGAAATAAAATAATGAAGAACATCTTTCCTATCTAGAAGAATTGGTCTATAAATTCCCTTAGGGGTTGAGAAATTAAGGTATGCTATGCTATGTTGTGTTTTGAAAAGTTTAGAAGAAGGCCATATTGGAAGGAGGAATAGGACTTTCAAGCATATTGGTTTTAGGCTTGTGAGAACCATATGTGGAAGTTTCCTTTCTTGTTCCCTTAAGTAAGATTAATTGTATGCCTTGTATGATTCTCTTTAAACTTATCCTTAGATGAGAGTTCGTATTAATACATGTGTGATGGTCTCTATATATTTTATAATTAGTGTTCACCACTTAAACATTAAGTATAGTATGTTGGATGATACTTCTTTAAAATTTTATACTCTATTGTTTGTTCTCTCTAGGATCAATCAGACGCAAGCAGAGCGCACATATCGATGCATCAATTTCTAGTTAACCAAGTACCTTTGCATTACTTTGGAACCAAGGTCTTAATTGAATCCTTATCTTAGAAAGACCATGAATAGATTCTATTATAGAATACAATTCATATTTTATATAGAATATGGAAAGAAAGCCAACGACTTCATGCTTTGGATATAAATTGTTGGGTATATATACCTTAGGCATGATCATCTGAGATGAACCTTGAAATTATAGCCATAAAAAATCACCAACGAAGGTGAAACTTGTCATTGTCATACCTACAAATCCATTAGAGTTGCTCTCCAATGAGAACATTGTCATGGGGATTCGCTCGAGATCCCAAACATCATCTGTGGTATTTGTAATAACGATCCATATTTTTATTGGCTCACTAGAAAGGAGCCTCCTCTAAACCGTTATATTTCCCTTGTCATACCAGACAGAGAGTTGTACTTTCATCACTATCACAAGAATATTTGTGTTTTGTCGTCTCACCAAGCTACCACTAGGGACATAAAGAAATCTATTTACTAAGTAATGTCTTGTCATCAATATAACATGTCCACATTTCTTTCTAACAATATTTCTCATGTTATAATCTGGCACTATAATTTTCCACCAAAACCCACCTTGTTATACTCGGGTAGACAACAATAGTCATGTGGAATTCTACCCATATTAGTAACTGGTATAATGATTTAAAAATTGATTTTCAATCTATCATCTCTCTCATAGTGTATTTTTCCACGAAGAATCGTAGATATGTCAAGTGTACAGGTAGTCTATTACTCATTGAAGCCTCCTATGTGTATGATGTCAAGATCAATCGTCGCTCATATACATATTCACCATAAGATTAAGATTTATAATGCTATGAATGTCACCACAATCCTTGCATGTTGTATAAACCTAGGTGCTTGCATACTACCTAATCGATTTTGTGTTGGAATTCCATTCCCTGTTACTACCTCTAGTGTGTTCGATAGAGTTGGATATCCATCACTAGCCGTTGTATCTTGAACCCCCATATCCACTTGGCATGATAAATATAAAACTTCAGTGCAATCTTATATGATCAACCGATAAATATCCGACATGTGGGCATAATAACTTGATGCCCTTGCTTGTCCATATGCTCGATTCTAGGATCTAATATTCCAATCACTAAGCATGCAGACATTAAACATGTGTGTAAAAGTCATGTTGGGATTAGACTAAGGACAATTCCTGTAAGGCAATGGGTTGCACAATCTATAGGTATTTCTTTAGGTCTAGGTTATGGGTAGACCACTAGATTTTGTCTTATATCTTACTTATATGGAATAGTTTAAAAAATAACATACTTGATAAATATTTCATGGGAATTTTATGTTTATAAGATGGACATCAATGTAATTATTATCAAGGAAATTACTACGTATAATTGTGATAAATGTGCACTATGTCATTTGAAAGGGAAGCCTTTATTATAGAGTGAATTATTGGTTCGACTATTAAATTCTATTATGCATTGGAAAGGGAAATCCTAGTTTTATTGATATATATTAATGTAAAGGTTATAGTTTTGGTGTGCGAATGAAAATAACTATATTTTGCGTTTATGTGGGTCATAATAGAAAATATGAAAATCCAAAATTGGTTAGTTATTTAAAGTCTTTACTTGAGTTGGATTATTAAAAGTAAATATCATGAGAGAAGGTATGCTTTACATGTAAGATATGATTGTAATTAACTAGAAGTGGAAGACCTTCTAGAATGTAAGGGTTGGATTGGTGTCCCTCCCTTGGGAAGAGGTATGGGACTCTTCTCTATGTATGGTGAATAACCAAACAAGTGATGATGTGAATTTTATATAAATTCTTGTTATGAATATTGCCAATATGATTGAATTATTGGTGATGATGTTCATAGACATGAGAAATGCATATGGTATATGTTACGTTCCTTTATGAAATACATGGCTTGCTTGTGTTGTATTGGCATACTTTGCATTCTAGTTGTCTTGATTCCTTACAAACTCATCTCTCTCTCACCTCATGAAGATGCAAGAAAACCATAGAAGATCTAAGAAGTCATTATTGAAGACCTTTTTATATCTATATATTTGATCATGTTCATTATTAATGTAATTTTAAATGGTTGAACAGATAAATCCAAGTGATGTAATATTGGTTGTACTTTTATCACTACTTTGTAAACCAGAAAATAAGTCTTTTATTGATGTAAGCATCTCCACTAGATAGCAAGTGATGCGTAGCATGGAAGCATTGTAAATTATGTCATTATATCATCTAGGTGAAGATGATGTATAGTTTTGGAAGGAAAATTCAATGGAAGTATGTTGCATTAGAATTGTTTCTCTATTTTGCTTGTATATTTATATAAATGTAAGCATGAGAACCAAACATTCATAACATAGTTATATGAAGGATAATACATGAATAAGATACACAAAAGAAGAAATACCAAGACTTGAAAACTCATGGATTAAGAATAACCACCATAAAAATTGACCACACCTTAAAGATAAGTGATTCTCATAATGATGTTGAAGACATTTAACCCATGTTATATATAAGTAACCACAAGCTGTAATAGAATGATGAATATCCTAAGAAACTAGCCTTCGTTGGTAGTGTGGAGAATTGGATAAGGGTAATCCTTAAGTGAGGATCCCTATCCTAAGTGTTTGATACAACCATATGATGTCCCTCACTATATAGCAATTACATAAAGGGAATAAAGCCTTTGTATGAGATTATCCATCTACCAATATGGGATGGTGATATGGTAATGTAGGATTTGATGCTCCTACTTGTAATTGGCTTAAAATAAATTATAGAAGTTGGTGCTTCTATATACCTAATCTATTGCAAATTGGATTACTTACTTTTAATGGGAAAATCTTGTCTTGGATCATTATTATAACTCTGACTTATCAATGGGTGAACAATGAACCTATATATAAAAAAAAAAAAATAGGGGACATGTAGTGTCAATTAATGGTTGTTACATAATAATAAAAAGACTAAGTATTGCCCACATAAATTTTAGGAGCAAGAGTAATAAGATAAGGAAAAGGTGGGATTCCAAATACCAAAGGAAAAGTACACATAAAAAAATGTAACTAAGGAGAAGGAAGTGCTTTCAACAAATGTGTTTGGAATACAAGCCATGGATGACTTGCTAGATAAAGAATAATATGGAGCTAAAATAGAGATTCTAGAAACATAGTTGAGGAAATACAAGAAGAAACAAATATGCAAGAAGTTAACTTGTCAATGGCCAAAACATTGATGGGCCAAAGCAATAACAATGGATAACTAAACCAAATGACAATGAGTTATTAGAGAAATAAAAAAGAAGAAAATAAAATAAATGGAAAATGTATTTCATTATATGGAACCACAAATAATGCTTTGGTACACTACACAAAGATATTAGAAGCTATGGGGGTGAACTAGAAACCTAGTAAAAATATGAAAATGGACATGAATCAAAATGTGGAAAGAAAGTCCAAACAACATCATGTAGTGAATGAAGATACAAAATTAATTGAGGAAGGTAAGGTTATGACACTTACCCATATTTTCAACCCTTTTTACTGATGAAATTTATTACATGAAATATTAGAGGAGTGAAATAAAGTCCTTATAGACAAAAGGAGATAAAAAAATGATTCAGATAAATCAGCCACAAATGGTCTTCTCCAAGAGATGAAGGTTATATTTCAAGAAAATGGATATAATAAAAATAAGGATATGGAAACCTAGTAAAGTAGTATCCTTGAATTCCCAAGGAGCTTTATGAGGAGTTAGATGTTTTTGGGATAGCAAAGAACTAGTGGTACACTATACAGTTGGTATAAAATGACAAAAATTTTGGCAGCAAAAACAAACAATATGAACATCAAAGTATCTAGTTGAATATATTTGCCATAATCACCATTTAATAAAAGAGGAAGTTGTGGAGGGACATAGAATATATCTCTTCATAATTTTTTTGAGCATGGATAATGATAGAGAATTTGAACACCATTCTCTCTTTACAAGAGAAGGTGGGAGGAAACCATGCTCTAGATGGAGGTACAAATATCATGAGTTAGTACATGGGATATCTACATCTCGGAGATATTAAACCTAGTAATTATTTGATGAATAGGATACTAGGTCTAGCTTGCATTTTAGAAAGATTGAATAGGTTCTTAGCATAAAAAAATCTCTTGATACAAGGACATATTTTGAAGGTAAAAATATTAAATAATGCAAGGTCGGATCATTGACCTATAATAATTGAAATCTGGAAAACTAATCCAAAATAAGTTTCTTATTTGTTTCAACTCATGTGGCTTAGAGACAAAAAATTTAGACCATGAATGCAACAATGGTGATAGGAAGGAATATTGAGACATGGCACACAAATATTCTATTTTTCCAAATGACTATAGCATATCAAAAATAATATTAAGAGATTGATTTGGGAAGAATTTGAGGATGCCAAAAAAAGAAAAAATAATTTATTGAATTATTAGAGAAGCTAAATGATCAAATAAGAAATGAGGGGCTCACAAAAACCAAGGCTAAAATAGAACTAGATCTCACAAAACAAAAGGGGAAATGGGAAAAAAGGGATAAGCTATTATAGAAATAAAAATTTAGAATCAAGTGTCTAAGAGGAGATAGAAACACAAGATTCTTTCATAAGTCCCTTTTAGCCTGGAGGACATATAACTTCATATCTTCTATGAAAATGAAGAAGGGGAGATGATTCACACATGGGAGGGCATGAAATTGATAGCAATGAATTATTTTGAGACCTTGGATCCATAATCCCAACAAGAAATTCTATAAGAGATATCCACACTCATTATAGTAGATGAAAATGATATACTAGGTGCACTAGTAACAATACCATAATTGTAGGAGGTACTATTCAAAATACAAAAGGGAAGAACTCTAGGTTTGAATAGATTCCCTATTGAATTTGACCAAGCATTTTGGTATATTTTGTAGAAATACCTTATGGAGGTAGTAGAAGAAGTGAGAAAAGCCAAGGAGATATTGAATGAAATCAACAAAATTTACATAGCACTAATACCAAAGGCAAGGGAAATAGAAAATATTAATGGATATTGACTAATAACATTTTTATTGAATATTATCACCAAGGTTATGGATGAGAGGATAAAACCACTTCTACATAAAATAATATCCCCTAAACAAGGTGGATTCATAGAGGGTAGATAGATAGTGGATGAGATAGTGCTTTCCCAAGAAGCAATACATTCTATGGAAGCACAAAAATTCTCCACTATATTCATCTAACTAGACTTATTTAAATCTTATTATAGAGTGGATTGACACTTCTTAATCCAGGTTATGAAGAAATTTGGGTTCCCATAGGAGTGGATAAACTAGATCAAAGGCTGCACATCATCAATCTCATACTCAATTATCATTAATGGATGCCCCAAAAAGTTATTCCCATCATCAATAGGTATTAGGCAAGGGGATCCTCTCTCCCCATACCTATTCATTATTCTAGCCAAATTTCTAGGGAGAACATTTAATAAGAACAAAGATAATAAGATACTAGAGGGAGTTTTAGTTGCTAACAGAGCTAGCGTGATCACCCATTTACAACTTGTTGATGATTCCATGTTGATAGGAAAAGTAATAGTTTAAGAAACAACTAGAATAAAGCAAATATTGAACTGCTTGAAGCAACTAGAATAAAACAAATCTTGAACTACTATACAAGGCAATAGACCAATTTGTGAATAATGATAAATCCAAAGTAATCTTCTTTCATTGTTCACCTCAACAAGAGACCCTAGTATCGGATAAAATTGGTTTTTGTAAAAGCTCACTCTCAATTATTTATTTGGGGTACTAATCAAAACTAGTACATAAAAGGAAGATTGAGCATGGTTGATAGATAAAATCAAGGGTAAAATTAGTAAATGGACAAATACATGGCTATCATTAGGAGGGCATATTACCTTAATCAAATTAGTGTTACAATCTATCCCCATTCATGTGTCATCGGTTCTAAATATCCTGAATGTGGTGCTTCAAGAGCTTGATCACATAAGTCATAGATTCCTCTAGATGAGTGCTAAGGAGGAAAGGAAATGGGCCTTGGTAAAGTGGGAAACTCTATGTTCTCCAAAATAGGAAGGAGGACTAGGTTGTAGATTTGCAATAAAAAATAACAAGGTGCTAGTTGTAAAATTATACTAGAGAATGATAAATAATGAGTGAAGTATGCAAAGAACAAGATCCCAGTAGAGATTATACAATATCATTTGTCTAAAAAAGGTTCCACTATTTTAGTAATACTCAAAATAGGAGAGAAAATGATCAAAAAAAGGCTATTTTGGATAGTTAATAATGGAAAATACATAAATTCTAGGTTAGACTCGTGGGATGGATATCAACCTTTAGTGACTCAATACCTAGAGTGGACCCAAATTATGGAATATATACTAGAAAGCAATGGACAAAAGTAGAAAAATACTCCAGGGACCAAACACAAGGACCAAAAGTTAAAAGATACTAGATTCCATCAAAAGAATGGTCAATCCAAATTCTAAAGAGACTAACAAAAGAGATTTATTGAATCATACAAGGAGTAGATGGTAATGTGGGGTAGACTAGAAAAAGTGATTATCATTGTCCTATGAGGAGGATCAATTTGGATGGAATAGTAGGACTAAGGTGGTGTATATAGTAGCATAGGGATACAAAGAATTATGCCCTAGCATCACTCATCCACATTGGGATCTACTCAAAAAAATCTAGACCTAAATTTTATGGCCAAAGGTTAGGTTCTTCAACTAGTTACTCCTCCACAAAAAGTTATTCATAGGGATAACTTAACAAAGAGGGGAGTCTATGGAGCTTTCATATGCACATTATGTATGGAGAAGAATGAAAATTTCAACCACATTTTTATAGAATGCCCCATAACGATGAAGCTATTGAAAATGTTGGTATTTTTGCTAGGTTTGCATTGGACCAACAATCAATCTATAGAAGAGATCTGAAGAGGATGTAAGAATCAATAAGGAACATATGGCTATGTGGCGTAGATAGTGTGGACAAGGATGATAACCCTACCTTGGAACATATGAAATGAGGACAATAGAAGAATATTCAAACAAGATATTACATATATCCATTGTATGTAGGTGAAGATCGTATTAAATATAATAGAGACTATCCATTTTGTGATGAAGTAAACACAAAAATCACATCAAAAATGGGATAAAATAGTGGCATGACTCAAGATTAGTCCCTAGATGGATTAAGCTAGAAGAGTCAAACCACGAGATAAATGGATGGATAAAACCTAAAAATGCTAGTGACCACCATTAAAACTCAAAAGGGTAAATACAAATGGGGCATCGAGGGGTAAGCTGAGTAGGGCTAGATCAAGTGGAATAGGTAGACTATCAAATAGTACCTCGAGCTTCTAGGTAGACTAAGGAAAGAGCTTCTACATATTCAATATATTAATGATAAAATTTCTTGTAATGTGTAAAGATTCAGTGATTTGTGACACCTATTTATTAATAAGGATTTTGGTTCTTAGTATAATGGTTGAAATAAATAAAATTAATGTATCCAATACCAAAACATGAATAAAAATCTTGAAAATATAATAATAAAAAAAAACTTTAATCAAATTAAAATCTACACATCTTAATTAATATATATATATATATATATATATATATATATATAATTTTATTTAAACCAATTTTAATTTTTTATTTTTTTTCCTAGGAGAACGTTTACAAATTACATCAACAACCACCCTCAAGGGGTTTGAACACAAGACCACTTAAGAAACAACCACTATCTTTAACCACTAGAGCAACTCCATGTGGACAATTTTAATTTTTTTTTAGAATATCTATATGTTTTTCTTTCATTTCTTTTAACCTTTCATCGGGACGCCAAGCATTTTCGTAAATCCAATTGTAAATTACTCATAAGGGTTGGGGTCAAGTGACCTAACCACATAGCAAGGCTAGACACATCTTTAGCTTAAATCTTGACAAATATAATAACATACGAGGTAACCACTTTTCCATTATTATACCTAGTATTTAAACTAATATGATGAATTAAAAAAAAACAATTAAAATTATTTTAAATTATATATTTTTTATATAAAAAAAAATATTTGATGTTATTTAAAAATATAAATAATTATAATTATAATAAATTTAACTATAAATTAAGATATATAATTTGGCATTAGATTTGAGTTTTGCTAAAAAAAAAAATACAATGTTGATGATATAATACTTGGTGATGTGTAATACTCTTATCCTTATTGCATCATCGCAATAGACTGGTATTACAAGAAGTTGGCTATATAAGTATCTATTTACTATAAAAAAAGGAGCTGGAAAGATCACAACTCGGAGCCCAAGGCTACTCATACATTCAAAACCATAACCAACCCTTAAAAGGGCAAATACACAACATAAATAAGCATAGAAAAATAAACTAGAGTAACAAAAAAATTTAAATTGTAGAACTGTAGCTCTAGGCACTAAGTAGACTTATTGCTCTATCATTTTGTGTGTCGTTCCAATGGCATAAAGGTATTGGAATTCTTGAGTTGAAAGGCTGAAACCTGGGTAGACTATTTCCATCTTCTTTCTCCTATCGAGGACTACAAGAATGTTGAAACTGCACCGAAGGGGAAGGAACTTTAGATTTTCCTTCCTTCGTAGAACCACCAATTCCATCGATTATGGCTCTACATCCAATGACATACTCTCATTATCGCTAAGATACTCAAACACATTGTAGTTGTTGGATGAATTAGGAACATAACTACCTAACTGAACATTGGTCATATGAAGTCGTTTCTCTAGAGTGACATTTTCTTCTACAAATCCTCTTCTCGAGCTACGGGAGTGCCTTGCATTAGCCGAGGGAAAATGTACTAGAGGACTGGCCGATTGGGTAGACTATGAAGCAACCTCTTTTGCTTTTCTTGGGGTATAAATTTATGGAGACTGAGGAGCCTCATTGTTGGCAGATTCAGCTGGGAGACCAACTTTTTTCTTTCATACATATTTTTACCAACTATACGACATGTGCTGACTTTGACTGCATACTTTTAGAAGTAGCCAAATGTGGATTTTTACACCCTCCCACAATCATCCAACCATCCTCCTAAGGTTGAGGAGTGGGTGCACTCGGTGTGGTGGGGCTTTGCTTGTCCCTGTTATGTGGCATGAAGGGACAATCTTTGATCTTATGTGCTGAGGATTGGCATCGAAAACATGTATTCGACAAATTAATGTAGAGGACCCGTTAGGATAGCACAGTGTCACCAACCTGCATATTAATGGATTCCTTGAGATCTCAAGAAATATTAATCTTGACGCAAACATTTTTTTGAGGGCATGGAAAATTTTTGTTTGCCTCCACCAAAATGATACGTCCTAAAGGGTTGTTATGCGATTGAGAAAGAGTGACAAAGGTAAAGGGAGTCCTGGGAATTCCACCCACATAGGGACATTAGTAGATCTTTCCTCGAAAACAGAAAAATCACGGATCTAAGAGAAAAAACAAGAAGAGAACTTTTGATGTACCAAAGGCCATGTTCATAAATCACCTTAACATAAGTTGTTTCCGCAAAGCAAAAAAAAAAAAAAAACCATCCTTAGCTTGACTCCATGAGGAGTCCAAGCTGCATTAACCCAGGTCCTAAGGGAAGACTCATTAAGGATGCGACCAACGAAATACCTTACAAGGGTGAGTGATTTTAAACTGTGACATGCAAAATCAACTTCACGCAATGGAAGAATTACATCAACAGAACGAGGGTTACCCATTCTCAGCACAAACCTGCACAATCGTTTGAGAGGAGCAATTATTGCATACATTATTGAGGACGATAATGATACTCAAAACCCTAACCCAATCTTCATCACTTATCCGAGTTGAAACCCTAACTTTTCCAATCTATCCGCTTGACCGAGCATGATTTTCTTCTGCACTCCGTTGTTTTTCCCGCTCTGGCCGATGCTCTGCTCGCCTATCGCGACATTGTCACTGCGCACGGTCCAGCCGCAATATTATTTTGTTTACTACTACAACAAAAAAACTATACACTAGTCTACAATTATAAGAAAATAAAAAATTATAAATTAAAATATATAAGAGAGTGATATACACGACACGGGCTGCTTAGCAGAGTAAACTTCCATAAGAGAAAAAAAATCTAAAGAAAACTCCCATCAATGCACAAATAATGATCAGTCAACCATCAAATGTTAAGCCTGACTCGAACATTTGAATGATCCCTTGAGGCGAGACCAGTTTTATAAAGGCACTGCTAGGTGGTCCAACGCTGTTAATTTACAACACTTATTCCCGCACGGTGTTGCGTGTAGCCTGTGTTATCATTGCAGAAAGTAGGCAAGCTGCGGCGTGTGACCTGTGCTATCATTCGAGGTGGAGCTGCATGTAACCTGTGCTATCATTCGAGGAGGTGGAGCCACAGCCCGCGGGAAGGCCATTGCAATGGATGTTGGTTTTTCCAGGTAAATTGGTAAGTTCTTTTGTTTTAAATTTGGGAGATGCCTGTTTCTTAGAAGTTTTATCAAAACAAATCTATTGAAAAAGTCTAAGTATCCTCTATATTCACAAAGAGTTTGACTTTAAAAAAGAAACTGTAATGGATTCTGTTTTTCTAAGGGTTAGATAGATGGTAAGTTTTGGTCTTTATCAAAAAAGAGATTTAGGTTTAAATGTGGGACATACCTATTTACAAAAGTAATAATTTAATCTAAATCCATTAAATAAACACCAACCCAAAAACAAAAATACCAATTCGAAACCACTCGTGTTTCTCTTCTTCATAGACTAAGAGACTTTCTCAAAACAAATCGTTTCAAAAAGGGTTTAAGTATCCTCTATATTCACATAGTGTTCGAGGGTAAGGTCCTTGTGTCCATGGCCTTAAACAGAAATTTCTAGTCCTCTGTTTCCTCTGAATATTCAGCAGAAGAGAGATTGTTTTTTAAAATGTAAGCTAAAACGGAATAATTTTATTTAAAGGAGACCCCTTAAAACTAATGGGACGCATAAGAGATTTACATAAGATGATCTGCAGCTTATATGCAGTTGCAAGTTCAGCTGCCATTCTGAAGAGGGGAGGAAAAGCATTCCCTTTTCAGAAATTACAGAATAACTTACAACACCTACGCAACGTTATATCTCGTTGCCTTATACCTACAATGTCGTCATTCAGACTTAGGAATTACAAAGCATATAGGCTTAATCATAGTGCTCATGAGAAATACCCGTTCTTTGCTCTGTGCGTTTCTCCTGGAGAAATGCGTGCGCTCTCTGATACTCCACAACGGCCCTGATGAGGGGCCATAACGAGAATTCGGGCCAAAGAACCGGCGTGGCATAGAGCAACGAAAACGACGTCTGCCACAGCAGAAAGTTGCTCAGCCTCGTCTCGCCCGAAGTCCTGATCAGAAGCTCCGGCTCGGGACAATTCGACGTGTACAGCCCACCCTCGATCTCCTCCACAATTTTCTTCTTCTTTTCCTCTTTCCCCTGGGTTTTCTGGGCCCTGAAGACAACGTCCTCCACAGCCTTCACAATCTCCTGCGTGGCGGTGTAAGGCGCGCAGATATTCAGAACGGCCATATCGTTGCCTCTCGAAAACTCCATCGCTCGCTCCGCAGCCCTTCGCACGCGCTCCGGTAAGAGGCTGAGATCTCCGAGTATCTGCACGCGAATCCCATACTCGTTCACCATGCTCTCCTTCTCGATGAGGGCCTCGAGCTTCTGGTGCATCAGATTCATCAAGGTCTCCACCTCCTCCTTGGACCTCCGGAAATTCTCGATGCTGAAGGCATAGACGCTCACGTATTTGATCCCCAGGTCATAGCAGTCTCGTAGCGTGTGCATGAGAGTGTTGTAGCCGAACTCGTGGCCCTTGGACTTGTTCATGTTCCGCATCGTTGCGTATCTCCGATTGCCGTCCATGATGATGGCTACGTGCTTCGGCATCGGCCCAGCAGAAACTATCCATATTAAGAAGCGCCTGAAGATCTCGTAAAGTGAATTTGCAAGAAAGGAGACGCCAAAAGAGGCATGAGATCGTAAAGGATGAGCCATGGAGAACCTTACACAATGGGCAGAACTAACAGAATGACTGCAATCTATTTCAGGTTTGGCTAAAGAAGAGGAGCATGATTATTGCAGCACACTCAAACCATAACTTCAAATAAAAGAGAGCCGTCATAAGTGGTAAGTTTACTTTAGTGGTAAGATAGTCTGCCACTATACAAATCTGTTGTTGCCTACCATTAAACAAATCTGTTGTTTAACACCATACTGATGTATGCATTCTATTCCTTCCATCATGATACGCCTTATTTCCTTTTAAAATAGAGAGGGGCTCTTTAAAAAAACGTGTTTTTCCTTACGCGATATTCTGTCACAGGGAGGAGAGCTGTATTGAACTGGTTTACTGCTAATGATATTTAGGCATCATATCGAAAGAGTTTGTTTCTTCATAAAAAAAATATTTTATTTTTTTTCAAGATAATAAAAGAAAGTTCAAACCTTGGCATGGGTGAGTATGTGAGAAGATGGATGTCTCATTGATGGAATTATTGTAACCATTGCTTCTATATACCAAAAAAAAAAAAATATTAAAAAATAATAATAATAAAATAACAACTTTTATATTATCAATCATAATATAATTAATATAAATTATGAATTATTTTAATTTTTAAAATATTAGTATTTATTGATTTATAATTAAACTTCATAATTAAGATAGTGGATACGGGTCATTAAAACAATAATATAGTATTAACCAATTTTATTGTTTATGTACTAACTACACCTTCCTATATAGTTGGTAACCTTCTTGAAGTTGGTATTTTTTAATATTAGAAAGTCAAATCAACCATTACCTTCATGTATAGTTGGTAACTTTCTTGAAGTTGGTATTTTTTTTTATATTACAAAGTCAAATCAACTAGCATACCTTTCTGTATAGTTGGTAACTTTCTTGAAGTTAGTATTTTTTAATATTACAAAGTCAAATCAACTATCATACTTAGTGTGTGATATTCCTTAAAAATTAAGTTATAATTAATTCATGTAAATTAATTGATGTTGAAGAAAAATCCATTGAATAAATGTTACTTTGTTCATTCACTTCAAGATTGTGATGGTTGTGGTGTATATTCTATTTCAGGTTAGTTAGTAGTAAAATTTGTAATTGAAGGGAGACAAACAAAAAAAACTATAATTATGAATATTTATTAAAAAAAATTGTAATGTTTTTAGCATAAGTGTGTTAAAAACCTTATGTAATGTGTTTGGTTGTGTATAGATTTTTGTGTAAAATTTTTGGTTGTGATAAAGTTCCTTGTGCTATGTAAGAAAGCAAATTTCACATTAAGTAATCATGTTTTTTTTTTTTTTTTAATGTAACAAAAGCATTATATTAAAGAATTAACATAATACATCTTTACAAACAAAAAAATATGTGGATAAACATACTATGTGGCTAACACCATCAACAAAAAAACCATCCCCATAAAAACAAAGCAAGAAGCCAAGAAAACAATTTACAACTAATCATCATCACCTTGCAGAACTGATGAACAACAAAACTAATTAATTACATAATGAGGAGGCTCCATTATATTGGTTTAGCCACCCTTGGGAATGATTCCTACCCAACAGTAGCATCAAGAGAATTTGCCATCGAGTCCCTCCCTTATCTAGAAGAGCCAAGAACATTCTCCTAGCCATAAACAAATGGCTCTTGGTTGGCAGTAGTTATTGGAGCTCCTAAATTATCCTAAGCATCAAGTCGAGGAGTTCGGTGGGAGAGAGGAATAGTTAAGTAGTCATGATTATCTTTATAAGGACCTTGAGCTATGATATGAGTGTAGTTTAGGAGTGAGCAACATTGTTGTCTAGACCTGGACCTACTTTGAGGAGTATCTTTCTTAGGAGGATCTCGATTGACTATGTATGGTGTGTTCCCCCACTGATCAATAAGCTCCTAAAGATGAGTGAGATCAATGCCCACATTATTGACCTAAACTATAATCTAAAAATACACAGATGAAATAATGTTAAATTTCTCAAAAGTGGAGATGTGCAAAGAGGAATAACACTTACCAAAGATACAATCATTTCTAGTATGATGAACATGGTCTTCATATGAAAAAAGTTCCACACTTCAAAGAAAATAGTTGGTAAATGTGGGAGGTGTTGGAAATTTGAGCAAGTTTTGTTGTCATTGATGTCAAGAGGTTTGATGTCCAGCTTTGTCGTCATTGATGCCACAAGGTTGATTTTCCAAAATGCAAGGAAGTTGTTAAAAGCAAAAGGGTATAATATTTATTTTAAATATTATATGCCTAAAGAGGCCTAAAAGGTAGAAGACCCAAGCAAAGGGAAGCAAGTTTAAGAAAGGAATAATAATATTATAATATTTAATATTATAATATTTGGGCAAAAGAAAGAGGCGAGAAATAACAAGGTCCAAGGAATCATTAAAAAATATATATCCCCGACAAGACCCATTGAGCAGATTATAAAGGTTGGCAAAGGTTTTAATTTAATTTATTTAAATTAAAATATTTTAACCTAAAGGTTAAAATTTTAATTTAAATAATTAATGGTGCAAAGTTTAAAGTATTTAAATCGAATTTAAAATTCAAAAGGGCCGACGTGTTTCAAAGCAAAGCGAAGAGTATAAATAGGAGATGTTTTCATTTCCTAAAGTAGAATGTAATTTGAATGCCCATGTGAGTAATAGTAATTTGTGTGCTTTGTTTCGAAGAGGAGAAGACTCCTGTTGGTTTTTAATAAAAGGAGGTAAAACTTCATTTAAGTTTTGGTGGCACCAAAAATATATCCCAAGGCACTGGATAGTGCAGATGGTGATCGAAGGCATGGCTAAGGCGCTTGTAAGGAGCAGGTTGTGGTTTCAAATCTCACGCGATTCATTTTGGTAGAGGAGGAGAGAAAGTTTTGGTTTTCGCTAAAATTCATGTGGAAATATTAGTAGGAGAGTGTGGACCTTTGGTTCACGTGTGGGTGTGTAGCCTAGGCGATAGCTTAGCCTTGGGCTAAGGCGTTGCATGGCTTTGGTCGCGGGTTCGAGTTTGGGCGCTGGTCATTGGGCGCTGGTCGTCGAAGTCGTGCACAATTTTTTGGTGACGTGGGCTAACAAATAAGGTATGCACATTTGATTTATTTTGCCAAAGTTTGGAATGTCCAAAATTGGTTTGAGGCCACGTGATAATTGAAAGGGGTATGTGTTAAATGTTTATAAGGGGTGTTGAAATAAATATTTTATTTTGGAGCTTGGAAAATAAAAATAAGATTGGATATTATAAGGTGTTAACAAAGGAATTTTATTTTTATGTATTGAATATTATTTTGAGAGGATTGGAGATTATAAGGTGTTAACAAAGGAATTTTATTTTTATGTGTTGAATATTATTTTGAGAGGATTGGAGATTATAAGGTGTTAACAAAGGAACTTTGTTTTTATGTGTTGAATGTTATTTTGAGAGTATTGGAGATAATAAGGTGTATTTGAGACTTGATAGTTTATTGTATTTCTTGAATGGTGAAATAAATATTGAGGAAAATATTTGTGTGGAGATTTTGAGATAGACTATTGCTATCTAATCTAGAAATTGGCAAAGAGGTTTTGTTGTGAGTAAAACAAGTTTTGAAGACATATCTCCATCAAAGCAAAAAGGTATGGGCACACTATCTTTTGTTTAGAGTGTTTGAAATGAATGTATGAAATATAAGGTGGAGTGAAAAGGATTGATGAGTATTGTTGGAAATGTGTGAAGCAAGTTTAAGTGCATCTTTTTGATGAATGATTTGATTTGAAATAGAGATTGAGAATTATTTGAGTTAGGGTTTGAGACCCACATTGAGCACTTTGTTTGAAGAAGTTTGAAAACACTTGTTTAGGGTTTGTGAGCAAGTTGTGTTTCATTGATTGGATGATTGAGTGAAATTCTTAAGCATTGGATTTGAGTGATATTGAAAGTGAATGTGCAAACATTAGAAATCATATTTGTGAAAGTGACAGACTTAATGATTGAGTAGAACATATTGAGTTCTTGATAGAGTACATCATTCTCTATATGTTCTAGAGGTTAAAATAATTTTGAATAGAATATGTCTAAACTGCTTCAAGTTAAAGGAATTACTTTGAATATTAGACAAAGCAATTGATAGCATTGTGTGCAAGATTTGAGATTGATTGAGCATATCTTGTGAGCTATTTTGAGCATGTGTTTGAGCAAATTTGAGTAAGATTTTGTGAAAGCTTAAGGATAGAGTTGTGTAAGATTTTGTGAAAGCTTAAGGATAGTGTTGAGCAAGTCTTTGTGAAGACTTGTAGGAAGATTTGAGGTAAGTCTTTGTGAAGACTTGAGAGCAGATTGAGCAAGTTCTTGAGAGGACTTGAAGGTAGATTTGAGGTAAGTCTTGGTGAAGACTTGTAGAGCATATTTGAGGCAAGTCTTGGTGAAGACTTGTAGGCAGATTTGAGGTAAGTCTTGGTGAAGACTTGTAGGCATATTTGAGCAAGTCTTGGTGAAGACTTGAGACAGCATTAAGAGTACATTTTGATTTGTTCAAGATTTGTGTTAAGGCTTGGGATATATCTGAGCAGATTTTATTGGTGATTTGATCAAGATTTGTGTTAAGGCTTGAGGATAGATTTGAGGATAGAGTTTGGTGTAGATTTGAGAGCAGATTTGTGCTAGACCTAAGACAGAGTTAGAGCAGATTTGTACTAGACTGAGGATAGTGTTTAGTGTAGATTTGAGATAGAGATTGAGAAGAGTTGAGAATAAGCTTTGGAGGTGACAGAGCAGAGGACAGTAGTCTCTAGTGGATAGAGATCCATTAGCCAGGGTAGTGAGGATAGAGGTATTTTGAGTGAGGATAGAGGTCTTCTATGGAGAGAGATCCACAAGCCAGTGTAGTGGGGGTAGAAGTCTTCTAGAAGATCACCAGCCAGAGTAGAGGAGAAAAGAGTTCTCCTATGGATAGAGTTCCATGAACCAGAGCAAGGGGAAAGAGTTCTCCTATGGAGTGTGATCCATGAACCAACTGGGAAGATAGAGTTCTTCTGTGGAGAGAGATCCACAAACCAATTGAGGAGATAGAGGTCTCCTAGATCAAGTTCCATGAACCAGAGAAAAGGGGAAAGAGTTCTCCTATGGAGAGAGATCCACAAATCAGAGCATTAGGGGATTGGTGTCTCCTTTGGACAGAGGTCCATAAACATTGTAATAGGGAAGTGATTCCCAAGAGAATTTGATGAGAAAATTTAGTGGAAATATTTTCTCCGTGGAGTAGCCCACATTGGGTGAACCACATTAAATTGGTGTCTCTATTGTGTGTGATGATTTGTGCATTGCTTTGATTACTGTTATTGATATTTCCATTGATTATATTGGATAATATTATTTGGGAAAGAAAAGTAAAATTTGGTCTTATACTTTTCACCCCCTCTCAGTATAATCTTGTGTTCTTCAATTGGTATTAGAGTGGGTTCCTTCGAAAGAGTTTAACAACTTGAAGGAAAAGTATACAAGAACACAGATGGCATCTTAGAGTGGATCTTCAGAAAATAAGGCACCATTGTTCTATGGGAAAAATTATGCATTCTGGAGTGTAAGAATGAAGATTTACCTAATGGCACAAGGAAATGAGACATGGCAAGTAGTTGAGGATGGGTACACACGCCAACTACTCCTCCTACAGATAAATATGGTAAGATTCTACATCTGAATAATTCAAAGGTAATGAATGCAATATTAAGTGGTTTATGTGAAGCAAAGTTTGTAAAAGTTATGCATTGCACATCAGCAAAAGAGATTTGGGAAAAGTTGAAGAAAAAATATGAGGGAGACAAAAAGGTCAAGATGGAAAAATTGCAAAATCACAAGAAAAAATTTGAAGACTTGAAGATGAAGGATGAGGAAGACATTGCTACATACTTACTTCGTGTGGATGAGGTTGTTAACTCCATGCAAGGACTTGGGTTTAAATTTGAAGAATCATATGTTTGTCAAAAGGTTTTAAGGTCACTCCCTATGAGGTATAGTGAAAAGGTTTCAGCCATAGAAGAAACAAGAGATATTGAAACTTTGACTAGGGATGAGTTACATGGAACTCTCACAGCTTTTGAGATGAGAATAGGAAAGGATCCTATCCCCAAGAAAGAAGCAACCTTCAAAGTAGCAAAGAAGACAAAGGATAAGAAGTCAGATTCAAGTGATGAGTCATCCAATGATGAAGAAGCAAACTATGGTAGAAGGAACAAGGACTCAAGAAAGCACAAAGGTATGAAAATAGTTAAGTGTTTCAATTGTGGTAAATATGGTCACTATGCATCTAACTGTCCAAAATATGGAAGTAGCAGTGGTGAAGAGAAACAGGATCATAAGAACAGGGAAGTAGGAAAATCCAGGTATCAAAAGAAAAATAGGTATGGACAAAACAAGCATGAAAAGAAGTTTTTCCAAAGGCATAAGAAGATTTTTTATGTAGATAAGATAGGTAAGAGTTCAAGTGATAGTGATGGAAGATCCTCAGATAATGAAGAAGAAGAAATTCTATTTTTGGCAGTAGAAAAAGAAGATGTTGAAAAAGAAGCTAAAAGGGAACAAAAAATACTCAAATGTTTCAAGTGTGGTAACTTTGGTCATCTTGAAGATCACTGTACAAGGAATTGGTTTAGTGATAGTGAAGAAGAATATGAAGATGCTCTTGAGTTTCTAGAGGAAGAATTAGAGAATTAAGGCACAATTGATATAGAAGCAGAACTTGTTAGGAAGCAAAATTCAAAATTGAAGGATCAGGTTCAAGAAGATGAGAAAACAAAAGAAAGGCTTATACAAGATCTCAATGACTTGAGAGTTAAATTTGAAAAGAAAAAAGGAGTTGAAGAAGACATGATTGAACAGTTAAAGATAAAAGAGCAAGAATGTGAAATACTAAAACATGAAGCTGACATTCTAAGGAAAGGACTTGAAAATTTTAATAACAAGATATATCAGTTCAGGAAAAGCTCAAAATATTTGGATGATATTATCAAAACACAGAGATCTCCATTCATAAGGACTGGACTTGGTTTTGAAGAGGAACAAAGAGAACAAGGAGAGGAGTCAATCTCAAGCTCCAAAGAAGAAGAAGCTTCATAAGAAGAGAGTGGAAGAGAAAGTGAGACTTATGAGGATAAGTTGAAAAATAGAAGGTTCACCAAGGAAGGAAACAATGCACAAATAAGGAACATGAAACATCACAGGGAAGAAGAGACTAAGAGACCAATGGGGTCAAGGAAAGACTTCTTCAAAGGACGTTGCTTCTCATGTCACAGGTTTGGTCACAAGGCTATGAAGTGCAGGACACATGAAAAGAAGGAATATGGTTTCACCAAGAGAAATTTCTAGAAATGGGCATCTCTTTCAAGGGTATTGTTACTCTTGTAATCAGTTTGGTCATAAAGCAATTCATTGTAGGGTTCATGACAGGAATGGATATGGCTTCACTAGGAGGAACTTCAAGATATTTGCACCTTCAAGGAACCACAACATTAAGTGTTATAAGTGCAATAATGTTGGGCATATGGCTAAGTGGTGTAGAATAGAATTTCCAGAGACAAGCAAGAACAGGAATACTCAAAAGAATCAGAAGGATCAATTGAGGAAGAAGGTGGACAAAGAAAAAGAGTATTGTATGTTGGGAGTAGAGATACTCCCACCCCAAAATTAATCACCTCAAGGAGAGGAGGTGGGGAGGGGGCTAAGCTAAGAGTCTTATATTTAGCCCCAAAGGAGTCCCTTTGCCATTGATGTCAAAGGGGGAGATATTTGAGTTAGGGGGAGAGCATTCAGTCAGGGGGAGCATTTTCTCAAGGGGAGCAAAACTAAAAAAGGTAAAAGGAATGTTTAAAAAAAAAGGGGTTGCCATCAATGACAAAGGGGGAGATTATTGGAAATTTGAGCAAGTTTTGTTGTCATTGATGTCAAGAGGTTTGATGTCCAATTTTGTCGTCATTGATGCCACAAGGTTGATTTTCCAAAATGCAAGGAAGTTGTTAAAAGCAAAAGGGTATAATATTTATTTTAAATATTATATGCCTAAAGAGGCCTAAAAGGTAGAAGACCCAAGCAAAGGGAAGCAAGTTTAAATAATATTATAATATTTAATATTATAATATTTGGGTAAAAGAAAGAGGCAATAAATAACAAGGTCCAAGGAATCATTAAAAATATATATAATATATATACCCAACAAGACCCATTGAGCAGATTATAAAGGTTTGCAGAGGTTTAATTTTATTTATTTAAATTAAAATATTTTAACCTAAAGGTTAAAATTTTAATTTAAATAATTAATGGTGCAAAGTTTAAAGTATTTAAATGGAATTCAAAATTCAAAAGGGCCGATGTGTTTCAATGCAAAGTGAAGAGTATAAATAGGATATGTTTTTCATTTCCTAAAGTAGGATGTAATTTGAATGCCCATGTGAGTAATAGTAATTCATGTGCTTTGTTTTGAAGAGAAGAAGACTCCTATTGGTTTTTAATAAAAGGAGGTAGAACTTCATTTAAGTTCAGGTGGCACTAAAAATATATCCCAAGGCGTTGGATAGCGCAGACGGTGATCGAAGGCATGGCTAAGGCACTTGTAAGGAGTAGGTCGTGGTTTCGAATCTCACGCGATTCATTTTGGTAAAGGAGGAGAGAATTTTTTGGTTTTCGCAAAAAATCATGCGGCAACATTAGTAGGAGAGTGGACCCTTGGTTCATGTCTGGGCGTGTAGCCCAGGTGGAAGCTTAGCCTTGGGCTAAGGTGCTGTAGTGACTTTGGTCGCAAGTTCAAGTTTGGATGATGGTCGTTGGGCGCTGGTCGTTGAAGTTGTGCATAATATTTTGGTGACGTGGGCTAATAAATAAGGTATGCACATTTTATTTATTTTGCCAAAGTTTGGAATGCCGAAAATTGGGTTGAGGCCACGTGATAATTGAAAGGGGCATGTGTTAAATGTTTATAAGGGGTGTTGAAATAAATATTTTATTTTGGAGCTTGGAAAATAAAAATAAGATTGGATATTATAAGGTGTTAACAAAGGAATTTTATTTTTATGTATTGAATATTATTTTGAGAAGATTGGAGATTATAAGGTGTTAACAAAGGAATTTTATTTTTATGTATTGAATATTATTTTGAGAAAATTGGAGATTATAAGGTGTTAACAAAGGAACTTTGTTTTTATGTGTTGAATGTTATTTTGAGAGTATTGGAGATAATAAGGTGTATTTGAGACTTGATATTTTATTGTATTTCTTGAATGGTGAAATAATTATTGAGGAGAATATTTGTGTGGAGATTTTGAGATAGATTGTTGCTATCTAATCTAGAAATTGGCAAAGAGGTTTTATTGTGAGTAAAACAGGTTTTGAAGACATATCTCCATCAAAGCAAAAAGGTATGGGCACACTATCTTTTATTTAGAGTGTTTGAAATGAATGTATGAAATATAAGGTGGAGTGAAAAGGATTGATGAGTATTGTTGGAAATGTGTGAAGCAATTTTAAGTGCATCTTGTTGATGAATGATTTGATTGAAATAGATATTGAGAATTATTTGAGTTAGGGTTTGAGACCCACATTGAGCACCTTGTTTGAAGAAGTTTGAAAACACTTGTTTAGGGTTTGTGAGCAAGTTGTGTTTCATTGATTGGATGATTGAGTGAAATTCTTGAGCATTGGATTTGAGTGATATTGAAAGTGAATGTGCAAACATTAGAAATCAGATTTGTGAAAGTGACAGACTTAATGATTGAGTAGAACATATTGAGTTCTTGATAGAGTACATCATTCTCTATATGTTCCAGAGGTTAAAATAATTTTGAATAGAATATGTCTAAACTTCTTCAAGTTAAAGGAATTACTTTGAAGATTAGACAAAGCAATTGATAGCATTATGTGCAAGATTTGAGATTGATTGAGCATATCTTGTGAGCTATTTTGAGCATGTGTTTGAGCAGATTTGAGTAAGCTTTTGTGAAAGCTTAAGGATAGAGTTGTGTAATATTTTGTGAAAGCTTAAGGACAATGTTAGGCAAGTCTTGGTGAAGGCTTGTAGGCAGATTTGAGGTAAGTCTTTGTGAAGACTTGAGAGCATATTGAGCAAGTTCTTGAGAGGACTTGAAGGTATATTTGAGGTAAGTCTTGGTGAATAATTGTAGGCATATTTGAGGCAAGTCTTGGTGAAGACTTGTAGGCAGATTTGAGGTAAGTCTTGGTGAAGACTTGTAGGCAGATTTGAGCAAGTCTTGGTGAAGACTTGAGATAGCATTAAGAGCAGGTTTGATTTGTTCAAGCTTTGTGTTAAGGCTTGGGATATATCTGAGCAGATTTGATTGGTGATTTGATCAAGCTTTGTGTTAAGGCTTGAGGATAGATTTGAGGATAGATTTTGGTGCATATTTGAGAGCAGATTTGTGCTAGACCTAAGATAGAGTTAGAGCATATTTGTACTAGATCGAGGATAGTGTTTAGTGTATATTTGAGATAAATATTGAGTAGAGTTGAGAATAAGCTTTGGAGGTGACAGAGTAGAGAAAAGTAGTCTCCAGTGGATAGAGATCCATTAGCCAAGGCAGTGAGGATAGAGGTATTCTAAGTGAGGACAGAGGTCCTATGTGGAGAGATATCCACAAGCTAGTGTAGTGGGGATAGAAATATTCTAGAAGAACACCAACTAGAGCAGAGGAGAAAGAGTTCTCCTATGGATAGAGTTCCACGAACCAGAGCAAGGGGAAAGAGTTCTCCTATGGAGTGTGATCCGTGAACCTACTGGGAAGATAGAGTTCTTCTATGGAGAGAGATCCACAAACTAGTTGAGGAGATAGAGGTCTCCTGGATCAAGTTCCACGAACCAGAGAAAAGGGGAAAGAGTTATCCTATGGAGAGATCCACAAATCAGAGCATTAGGGGATTGGTGTCTCCTTTGGATAGAGGTCCATAAACATTGTAATAGGGAAGTGATTCCCAAGAGAATTTTTGAGAAAATTTAGTAGAAATATTTTCTCCGTGGAGTAGCCCACATTGGGTGAACCACGTTAAATTGGTGTCTCTATTGTGTGTGATGATTTGTGCATTGCTTTGATTATTGCTATTGATATTTCCATTGATTATATTGGATAATATTGTTTGGGAAAGAAAAGTAAAAGTTGATCTTATACTTTTCACCCCCCCTCTCAATATAAGCTTGTGTTCTTCATGGGGTTTCCAAAAAATATATGCTTCCACTCAAACATGGCAAAGGAATATGTTCTAAAAAGAGAAAAAATCCACTCCCAAAGGGAATGAGCACGAGCACAAACCCAAAAAATATGGACACAGTATTTATATTGAAGACAAAAATGGCAAGAAGGATTAGGGATACCTAAATGTTGGAGATGCTCCCCAACATGAAGCCCTTGGTGCAAAATTCTCTAGGTAAAATGGGAAAATTTGGGCTCTAATAAAGGAGCCCAAGAGGTTTGGAACTTGTGCATCCAAATAGGTCGAGGGGAGGAGACCTTCCATAGTTGATTGAGCATATTAATCATGGGGAGGTAAGGATAGAACCATCCATACCTCAATCAGGTCTTATAGTTTTGTAGTAGAGTGTTTGAATACCACTTCTAGTCCTTCCACCAAGGTCACTTTGAAAGAATAGAAATCTTGTGTAACATGGAGTTAGGGAGAGCAACCTTGATAGCCTTAAAAGTATCCCTATCAGATTGACTAAGCCCAAATTTGATTCTAAAGTCATCCCAAGGGAGCTAATCCCTGATAGTATGAGAAAGGAAATCAATGATGCATCGCACATGTTTGTAAAATAATTCAAGTGCATGAACCAAAGGAACCTACAAAAACGGGGAACCTTAGTAGGTGATAACAAGTGACCACCAAAAATTCATATGGTTTATGGAGAGGCCATTCCAAAATATTTGGCTATTCTATTTAAGCCAAGGCTTAACACTCTCACAAGCTTTCCAAATTCTCCTAATGACAAATAATCCTAAAACTTTGATAAACACAAGGAAAACAAGGAGGGAAAGGATCCCCATGCCCTTCCAAATCTTATGGCCAAAAGAGTAACCTTAACTAATATATTTTTGGATGAGCATATTCTAGGTATCATTACCCATGAGGGCTTTGATGACCCACTTAACATAGAGGGTTAAACCTTGATGTTGGGTATTGTGAATACCAAGCCCACCATGGCTTATAGGAAAACAACAATACTCCATCTTGTTGTGGCTGATCCACAACACACCCCAAAATTGGGGACCCACCTTTTTTGCATGCTTTCAAAGAAAATCTCGGTGACCCAGATGCTAAAAATCAAGAAAAAGGGGCAAAATTGCACAAGGATGAAAATTGTCGCGATATCGCGACATGTCGCGCCATCGCTGCCAAAAAATGAAAAGTGTCACGATTTCGCGACGTGTTGCGCGGTCGCTGGCAGAAAATGAAAAGTGTCACGATTTCGCGACGTGTTGCGCGGTCGCTGGCAGAAAATGAAAAGTGTCACGATTTCGCGACGTGTTGCGCGGTCGCTGGCAAAAAATGAAAAGTGTCGCGATATCGTGACATGTCGCAAAATCATGGGTCAAACCAGTCAAACAGGGCAAGGCACGAAAAGCGTAGCGATTTCGTGACAAAAGGCAGCAAAGGAGCATGAAGCGGAAAAACGTCGCGATATCGCGACATGTCACGTTTTCGCGGCTCCAAGCAGCAAAGTGGTACGGAGGCAAAATATGTCACGATTTCATGACATGTCGCGTTTTCATGGCCAAATACAGCAAAAGCAGCCCGAAAGTGAAAAGTGTCACGATTTCATGACGAAAAGCGGGCAAATGGTACGGAATAGAAAAGTGTCATGATTTCGCGATAGAAAGCTGCCAGAGTGAAAGAAATGAAAAGGCGTAGCGATTTCGCGACAGGTTGCGACCGAGGGCGTACGGAGAAGAAAAGCATCACGATTTCGCGACATGTCACGATTTTGCGACATGTCACGTTTTCACTGGGCGTGATGGCAGACAAGGCTGTTGGCCAAAAAACGTCGCGATTTCGCTACCTGTCTCATTTTTGCTGTGCTGGCAGAGGAACAAGTTGCATGCATAAAAATGTCATGATTTACATGGGGCCGTTATAGAACGTGCATAGGAAGCGCGAAACACGTGGCATACAGGTGTCAGGGTTACAGAAGCGTTACATAAAAATAGAAAATATCGAACGTTTCGGCATCAAGCATGAATTCAAAGCAACGAAAAGGTGAGAATACGAAACGATGCATTCTGGGAGGTGAAATGAAGTGACGCAGGGAGAAACAGAGAGCCACGCTAGATAGTATAAAATCAGAAGCGTAGATTGATACGAGGGTTGGAAATTGCTGCTAGCAGAGTTGCAGAGACAAGGGCTACAAGCCATTCTGGACCTGCACTTGGAGCAATTTCCTTCACTTGTTCTGGATTTGTTAAACCTGGAACATTCTGTCAATGTAACTGATATATCATTTTAATACAAAAATACAGAGAGTTGATATCTCATTGATAAGAAAGAAGGAGTCATTTTTGCATGCAAGATTTAATGTTTTATCTTTCCCTTTTAGATTTCTAGGCTTCTAGGTGAAGTTTAATGCAAGTGTTCTTGGTTGCTTCATGCGAATGTCTAAATCTGAAATTACAGTAAAAACCCTAGAAACCCGCACCTAGCTTATCTGGATTGTGCAAATTTGCAGGTTCAATAGGTTAGGTTGCATGCAAAAAACCTCATTATCTTCGGTTTTGTCAAATCGAGATGGTAGCACTCTGAGCGTAGTTTAATCCATTCTTTTTTGTATTATTTTCTTTTCTTTTCAATTCTTTATTTTACGTATTTTAATTACCTTCATTTAAATAAGCATAACTGAAAATCCATCAAAGCTCAAAATCAAAATAGATTCATCTTTTAGATTAACTTACTGTGAGTCCATTGTAATTCAAAATAAAATAAATCACCGTGCCCCTTGTTAATGGTCACTTGCAACCATTAAGGTATTCCCAGCATTTAAGTTGAACAACATCTTTGACACAAAAAGAGATAAACAGGAACCTTGGAGAAATTATTCCGTTATAATTTCTTTGCAAGCAGAGGATTTTGGGACTCAGATCCTACCGGAGAGTGTGCTTTCACAATTGGGTGAAAACACCACTCAACAGATTGGCGCTAGAAGGAGGGCCTGATTGGTTTACTTTATTTTGATTTTCATGCATAAGTAATATCTTTTTGATTCGATTTTGAAATTATATCTTAAATCTCACAAACGGCTAAACTGCAACATTTGTTTTTTCTGTTGCAGGTTTTCTTGGAGATAACCGAGGGTTTCATCAGGCAGGCTGGACCCACCACGTCGTATTGCGACTAGGTCCCAAACAACCGGGGAAACCATATTCCATGACCTTACACTCACTGGTACTCCCAAGAATAAAACCAAGCAAGTTGTAAGCTTACCAGTCACAAAAGACCTTTTTTCTCCAGGAACATCGAGTGGACCTACACCGATAATATCAGTTGCCACTAGTGTACCTATTGTCAGTAATATTTCCACTACTCTTGTAGGGTTGTCTTCATCGATTTTGAGTCAAATGGCTCAACCTCCAGTAGCTCCTTGGTATGGAGCTAATAATATTCCTTTGAACATTGCAGGGGATATCCATGAAATCCCTAAGAACATAGAGATATTTTTGCCTAAATACAAACCAGATGGCCCAAGAACAATAGAAGAACATATCCAAGCCTATAGGGATGTTTTAATAAGACTGCAAGTCCAACATGAGGATGTGGCTTGCAGACTTTTCCCCATGAGCTTAGATCCAATAGCATATGAATGGTATATATGCTTGCCTACTGGTTCAATCACTTCATGGGCGCAAATGGAGAACGCCTTTGTTAATCAATTTAGGTCACCTTTGGATCCCGCAACCATTTACAATCAGTTTATTACATGCAAAAGGGGCCAGGGTGAACCTATCAGAACATTTAATCAAAAATTCCAAAAGTGCTATAATAGAGCAGTTCGACATTTTGCCATAGATCCCGCAGTGGCCTTGCAAATATATTTTGGGGCATTGGATCCCATGACAGCCATGTTTGCAAGATGAAATCCTCAAGTCACCATGCTCGCTCTAGCCTATAATGAAGCCATGACCATCGAGCAGCAAATGACACCACAGGGCTATGGATTTCCCCAGATGCCTATGATGGGACAATATGCTCCATATGGTCAAGCTCCCTTGGCAAATCAGATCATGGCACCGCAAATGCCAAGCATGAATGCCTTCCCATATCAGCAACCGTATCCACCAGCACCTGCGTATGCACCCATTCCAATCCAACCAATTACATCCATTCCACCTGTTCCCGCATTTTTGCAGAATAGTCAATCGACTATGCAAGGAACCAACCAAGTTAATTCTCAGGCTATAGTTCCTTTCCCAAATCCAACTCCGATTCAAAGTGTCAATCCATACGGGAATCAAATTCCTCAAAACCCGACCCAAATGTTGAATCAAGACCCCACCAATTATGCAAATCCAACGGGGGTTAACAACAATGTGATTCCACCGAAGGAGATTTATTCGAAGGTCGAAGAGCTCAAGAAAATAGTTCATAAGCTGAGCAATGACATGGTTCAAAAGCAGAAGTATGAATCCCATGCCCCTCACTCAAATCAAAATTTTAACAATAGAGGGAGACATTGGAACACAAAGCCAAACAATGGGGGAGTACCCGCCCCCATTGCTAATCAACTAGATACTTCTGCAGGACCTAGTCAATCCAATTCCCTTTTGAATCTTTCAGATTTGGCATGGGAAAGAGGGTGTAGGTTGCACAACACAAAAGAACACAATGAGAGGAATTGTCCTGAAATTGCTAGATACACTCATTGTCTTCAGGCCCAAGTTGATGATTTGGAACTGGTATCAAATGAGGGTCCATCGCAACATCAAGATGATAACATTATGGTGGTGGAAACTTTATATCGTCAAGAAGGTGAGAGTGAGGAAGAAGAAGACGAAATTTTGGAACAGGAGGTGCAAGCTTTTCGAGATTTTAGAAAGGGGAATCATGGATACCATTTGAGAAGTAAATCTAAAGCCCCTAAAACCTCATCAACACCTCCAAACAACTCTATTCTTCCTCCGGATACTAAGGCAGATAATAATCCTCCTCCTCCACTCAGAAGAGAAATGTCTAATGACGTGCAGAAGACAGTCAAATTCGAAAAACCAAACTATGACATAGTGGAGGATCTAAAGAAGTCCAAATCTAGCCTTTCGTTCTTGGACGCGGCTAGATTGCCTGGCCAAAAGGAGGCGTTGATAAAGGCTCTGAACTCACCTGATCAAATGTGGAAGGGAAAAGGAGTTGAGTCCCATCTGATTTTACGAAAGGAGAGACGGGATGTCCCGCCATTCTTATTGACTCTGAGAATTGTGGGTAAGAATTTGCATAACTGTTTGGTGGACACGGGTGCCACGAGCAACCTCATGCCTTCGGAGATATGTCAAATGCTAGGTCTGCAACCTGTTTCATCCAAATGCAAGGTCCTGCAATTGGACCGATCAGAGGTAAATGTGGTAGGGACCCTATATGATGTCAAAATTCAATTAAATTCTGAACCCAGGGTCCAACAGGTTGTCGACATTCTGGTTGTTAATATCCCAAGTAGATATGGAATTCTACTCACAAGGGATTGGATGAAAACTCCAAATGGGTATTTTTCAACAGATTGCTCACATATGTGGCTACCCTGGAAAGGGATTGCAAACTAGATCAGAGTGGAAAATGAACCGAGGCTTAAAGAAATCATAACAAAATTTAACAAGCCGAATGAAGTTCGGTTTTCTGAGCCGAAGCGGGGGTTTATGCACTTGATGTTGAGGAAGCTATTGAAGAGCCTAAAAAGGAAACATGTCATGGTGGCTCTTCTGAGGAAAATGATTGCACATGGTTGCTCAGGTTTGATGGATCAAAATCTAGACAGGGAGCAGGAGCTGGAGTCGAGCTCACTCGGTCCAGGAGGTAAACCATTATTGGCTGCCTATAGATTGCAATTTCCTTGCACGAACAATGTGGCAGAATACGAAGCATTGATCTTTGGTTTACGTCTAGCATTGAGCAAGCAAGTTAAATGCTTGAAGGTATTGGGAGATTCTGAGCTAGTAGTCAAGCAGATCAAAGGATAGTATACATGCCGTGACAGGAGACTGAGCCTTTATAGAACTAGGGTTATGGACCTCATTGAGGAATTCGACGCATTCAATATAGCCCTTATTTCTAGAAAAGGAAATCGAATAGCAGACTCTCTTGCAGTCGTCGCGGGCATGTTAAACCCGGTTGACATAAAAAGGTGTAAAAAGTTCTCCATTGAATTGGTTCCTTGTCCATCAATACCCGATAATGTCAAGAATTTCCAGGTTTTTGAAAATGACAGACACATCTTCAAATTTGTCACGAACTCGGGTATTTTTGAAAATCAGGTGATTGATGAGGAGCAAAGGTGGCAAGATGAAACAGAAAATGAGAATGAAACCGCATGTCAATCCAACAAAATACCTAAAGACGTGGTTTCATTGGAGAAAATGTTCGACATGGGATACAAGACCAAAAAAGGAAAAAGGGTCCCACTCCCCAAAGATGCGTGTGATTCAATTAATCTAGGGAGTGCGAGACAATCCACAGGAGGTGTACATTGCAAAGGCATGTACAGATGAAGAAAGGAGCAACATAATACAAGCATTGAAGCATTACATAGATTGCATTGCTTGGAATTACAATGAGCTGAAAACATACAACCAAGACATCATCACACATACCATCCCTTTGAAGCCAGACTCCAAGCCTTTTAGGCAAAGACAGCGAGTTGTTAACCCGCTATTGGAGCCTTTGATCGAAAAGGAGGTCAAAATATTATTGGAAGCGAAAATCATTTTTCCTGTTAGGCACTCAACCTGGGTTGCTAACCTCGTTCCAGTAAGAAAAAAGAGTGGAGAGATTAGGCTGTGCATAGATTTTCGAAATCTTAATAAAGCCTCTCAAAAGGATAATTATCCATTGCCATCAATCGATGAAATTCTACAAACGGTAAATGGATCTGAAATGATGTCCTTTCTTGATGGGTATTCTGGATACAACCAAATTCTTATACATCCAAATGACAGGATGAAAACAGCCTTCACCACCAAGTGGGGGACATTTGCATATAAGAGAATGTCGTTTGGACTGTTAAATGCTGGTGCAACATTTCAACGCGCCATGGACTATGCATTCAAAGGGCTTATAGGCAAATGTATCATCGTGTATGTGGATGATATTCCAGTATTCTCAAAGAAGAGAGAAGACCATGTCAAAGATTTGAAGAAAGTGCTCCAAAGATGCAGAGAACATGGAATTTCCTTAAATCCCAAAAAGTGCATTTTCGGAGTAATAGAAGGAAAATTGCTTGGTCACATCATTTCAAAAGAGGGCATATCCATCGACCCAGAAAGGATACAAGCTATCCAAAACTTACCTCTCCCGGGTAGTAAAAAAGAATTGAGATCTTTCTTTGGGCAAAGTTAATTTTGTGAGGAAGTTTATCTCAAGCTTTGCTGAGATAGCCAAACCTCTGAACAAGATGCTCAAGAAGGATGTAGAGGTCAAGTGGAACGAGGAAAGTAGGGTGGCCTTTCAGAACATCAAAGATGCCATTTCCAGAGCCCCTGTCCTCATAAGTCCAGACTATTCTAAGCCTTTTTATATTTATGCTTTCGCATCAGAACACTCTTTTGCGAGTGTCTTGACCCAAAAAGGTGAGGATAGTGCAGAAAACCCCATAGCATTTTTAAGTGCCCCCTTAAAAGATGCTCAATTAAGGTATTCCATCCTTGATAAGCAGATGTACGCACTTTTTAAAACGGTAAAAAAATTTAGACATTACATTGTGCACAGCAGAGTTATTGCCATCGTGCCTGACCTCTTTGTTAAGACCATGTTTTTACAGAACGAACTAGGTGAGAAAAGAGGGAAATGGATTTCCACCATCCAAGAATTTGATCTCGAAATCCAACCTATGAAACTAGTTCGAGGACAGGGACTGGTGAAGGCGATCGCTGAAAATAATCCGCAAATAACATGCCAATACTCGAATACAGAATACATTTCTAAGGATGACTGGTATGTTGATATTGTGCAATTTTTATTGAATGGTAAGTGTCCTTCTAATCTGAATTCAACCCAGAGAAGAGCTTTAAGGCTTAAGTCTATCAATTATCTGATGAAATCTGGTGTTCTTTACAAGAAAAATCATGAAGGGATCTACCTGAGATGCCTGAACAAAGAAGAAGCTGCTAAGGTGTTGCAAGAATTTCATGGGAAACATGGAACTGGTCATGGTGCGGCAAATGCTACAGCGCATCAAATCCTGAGAGCAGGATACTACTGGCCCCACATTTTCAAAGATGCACATGCCCATGTGCGATCATGTCACATTTGTCAAGTGGCCGCCAATAGAGAAAGAAATGCAGCCATGCCATTACAACCTGTAGTTGAAATGAGACCATTTGCACAGTGGGGACTAGATTTCATTGGGGTTATTAACCCAAATTCTTCTGATTCTCATAAATTCATACTGACAGCTATAGATTACTGTACAAGGTGGACAGAAGCAATTCCTACTAAACATGCCACCACAGACGTTGTAATAAAATTCCTTGAGGACCACATTATAACAAGATTCGGAATGCCCGATTCTATTGTCAGTGACAATGGTAAAGCTTTTATTTCTACGCAATTTGCAGATTGGGCATATGACAACAAAGTGAGCTTAAAGTTTGCATCTAATTATTACCCTCAAGGAAATGGTTTGGCCGAATCTTCAAATAAAAATTTGTTGAACATCATTAAGAAATTGCTGGAAAAGAACCCTCGGGATTGGCACAGCCAATTGAAGTTTGCCCTTTGGGCAGATAGGACCAGAGTAAAAGAATCCATAGGGAATACTCCCTATCATTTGGTCTATGGGCAAGACCCGATATTTCCTGCAAATTTGAAGTTGCAGACCTTGCATTTCATACAAGAGTACTTGGGGATAGATGATCAAGTTGAAGCCAGGTTAAGTCATTTGCTGCACCTTGATGAAAAGAGAGAAGAAGCCATGAATCACATGAATAAACACCAGGAAGTTATCAAGAGATGGTTTGACAGAAGGGCTAAAATTAAGTCCTTCAGAATTTCAGATTTGGTATTACTATGGGACAAAAGACATGAGGAAAAAGGGAATCATCAAAAGTTTGATTGTCTTTGGTTAGGCCCCTATCAGATTTCAGAAATTCTCGAAAAAAATACCTTCAGGCTAAAAACTTTAGAGGGGAAATATTTTATGTTACCGGTTAATGGGCAGATTTTAAAGCATTATTTTAGCCCTTAGGTTGTAAGAGTTTGATGTTATTCTTTTCGGTTTTGGTGGAGATTTTCAGATTTTGTTTTCATAGTTTAGGATTGTTAGTCTAGTTAGGATTTAGGTTGTGGGTTTGATTTCAATTGACATGTTTTGTTTTTATTAAAAAAATAATAATAATAATAATAATAATAATAAAATTGAGATGTCAACTTATGCTTAAGACTAGGAGAATATGAAATATTGGAATTGTCTTGTAAAAGCTCCACAAGTAGCACAAACATTTTAAGTTATATCGTTTGATTTTGTGATGCATGAAGTAGTCAGTTTTGTATGACAAATATTTCATTTGCAATTCAAGAGATAATGCATTCATGTTACATCTCACTTTACATATACATTCCATCTTAGTTGCATATGCATCTTAGGTACAAATCATTAAAGTGTGTCAAATCCTCTTAGGGTTGTGTTATAACATAAATGTAAGAAAAATCCTAAGGTTGGAAACTGAGTCTTGAGATATCTAGAACCAAGCACATCTTATACATTAAAAAGGATCTTGAGCAAAATGATCAAAACCTAACTTGGAAGAAAAGGTTGGGCGAAAGAAGTATTTCAGGTCTATCCTATTATGCAACATGATCCTTAAAACAGTGGTTTTGACCACTTCCATAAAGCTTAAAGCCTAAAATCAGAGTAGTAAGGATAGGGCTAAATCCTCATCGAACTTAGGTTGAGGATCCAATTCCCCAAAGCTTTGATTTGACCTACATGGAGTAGTAAGGATAGGGCATAAATTCTCATCTCGCTTAGGTTGAGAATCCGATTCCCCAAAGCTCCTATGTCTCATTTCATGATAAATCTTGGATTGGAAGGATCGTACTATTTGTCCTCTGCAAAGGATGGGTAGTCATCCCCAAGGTCTAAGCAATAAATTAATATTTTCCATTTTGTTTCCAAATCTTGGATTGGAAGGATCGTACTACATGTCCCTAGCAAGGATGGGTAGTCATCCCCAAGGTCCAAGAAGTAAAAAATTAATTTTTCCCATCTCATATTTATATTGGATTGGAAGGATCGTACTACTTGTCCTCTCGCAAAGGATGGGTAGTCATCCCCAAGGTCCAAAGAAATGAAGATAAGTCTTGGATTATGGGGTTAAGTATGCCCATGCATGGCAACATGTCTTGTCTAAAAAACAAGACCACCGATTGTCCAAAGGGTTAGACTAGCATGACCATTTCTTCCATAATTGGTTAAATTATTTTGCTCAAAGTGAGGTAATGAATTCTAAATCAGAATAGTAAGGATAGGGTTAAACTCCCATCTCGGTTAGGTTGGGAGTCTGATTCCCCAAAGTTCTGATTTCACATTCACTTGCACATGGGTTCAAGATAGTAGGGACTCATAACCAACTTTGGGATATAATAAAGCAATTCATTAGTGGATCCTAAGAGGGTTTGACAATCTTGAATGTTTGTGCATGATACTAGAAAGTTTAGGCCTTTACAAGAGCAAAATCTTTAAGCATAGTTATCAGGTCACACAAATCATTCACAATCTCACATATGCACTCATGTAAAACTGACAATGGAATGTTGATCAATTTCAAACGATAGGGAATGAAATACATTGCACACACCGAGCTAATACTTGATGATTCTGATGATTCATGTACTTCTGATCTTTGGGCATTTGTTTATATTGCTTATGTGCTAACACATGTTTTCATGTTGTATACTTTCAGGTAGGGTTCTCACTAAAATGCTCAAGAGCATTTGACAGCAGAGTCGCCATTTGTTGTGGCTGATCCACAACACACCCCAAAATTGGGGACCCACCTTTTTTGCATGCTTTCAAAGAAAATCTCGGTGACCCAGATGCTAAAAATCAAGAAAAAGGGGCAAAATTGCACAAGGATGAAAATTGTCGCGATATCGCGACATGTCGCGCCATCGCTGCCAAAAAATGAAAAGTGTCACGATTTCACGACGTGTTGCACGGTCACTGGCAGAAAATGAAAAGTGTCACGATTTCGCGACGTGTTGCGCGGTCGCTGGCAAAAAATGAAAAGTGTCACGATTTCGCGACGTGTTCGCGGTTGTTGGCAGAAAATGAAAAGTGTCACGATATCGCGACATGTCGCAAAATCACGGGTCAAACCAGTCAAACAGGGCAAGGCACGAAAAGCGTAGCGATTTCGCGACAAAAGGCAGCAAAGGAGCATGAAGTGAAAAAAATCGCGATATCGCGACATGTCACGTTTTTGCGGCTCCAAGAAGCAAAGTGGTACGGAGGTAAAATATGTCACGATTTCACGACATGTCACATTTTCGTGGCCAAATACAACAAAAGCAGCCCGAAAGTGAAAAGTGTCGTGATTTCACGACGAAAAGCGGGCAAATGGTACGGAATAGAAAAGTGTCACGATTTCGCGACAGAAAGCTGCCAGAGTGAAAGAAACGAAAAGGCGTAGCGATTTCGCGACAGGTTGCGGCCGAGGGCGTACGGAGAAGAAAAGCGTCGCGATTTCGTGACATGTCACGATTTTGCGACATGTCACGTTTTCACTGGGCGTGATGGCAGACAAGGCTGTTGGCCAAAAAATGTCACGATTTCGCTACCTGTCTCATTTTCGTTGTGCTGGCAGAGGAACAAGCTGCATGCATAAAAACGTCATGATTTACATGGGGCCATTACAGAACGTGCATAGGAAGCGTGAAACACGTGGCATACAGGTGTCAGGGTTACAGAAGCGTTACATAAAAATAGAAAATATCGAACGTTTCGGCATCGAGCATGAATTCAAAGCAACAAAAAGGCGGGAATACGAAACGATGCATTCTGGGAGGTGAAACGAAGCGACGCAGGGAGAAACAGAGAGCCGCGCCAGACAGTATAAAATCAGAAGCGCAGATTGATACGAGGGTTGGAAATTGTTGCTAGCAGAGTTGCAGAGACAAGGGCAACAGGCCATTCTGGACCTGCACTTGGAGCAATTTCCTTCACTTGTTCTGGATTTGTTAAACCTGGAACATTCTGTCATTGTAATTGATATATCATTTTAATACAGAAATACAGAGAGTTGGCATCTCATTGATAAGAAAGAAGGAGTCATTTTTGCATGCAAGATTTAATGTTTTATCTTTCCCTTTCAGATTTCTAGGCTTCTAGGTGAAGTTTAATGCAAGTGTTCTTGGTTGCTTCATGCGAATGTCTAAATCTGAAATTACAGTAAAACCCCAAAAACCCGCACCTAGCTTATCTGGATTGTGCGAATTTGCAGGTTCAATAGGTTAGGTTGCATGCAAAAAACCTCATTATCTTCGGTTTTGTCGAATCGAGATGGTAGCACTCGGCCGTAGTTTAGTTTCATTTCTTTTTATTTTATTTTGCATTTCTTTATTTTCAATCCTTTATTTTTATCTGTATTTTATTTACCTTCATTTAAATAAATAACTGAGAATCCATCAAAGTTCAAAATCAAAATAGATTCATCTCTTAGATTTATTCACTTTGAGTCCATTGTAATTTCAAATTAAAATAAACCACCATGCCCCTTGTTAACATCCACTTGCAACCCTAAGGTATTCCCAACATTTAAATTGAACAACATCTTTGGTAAACAAAAAGCCAGCATAATAGGAACCTTGGAGAAATTATTCTGTTATAATTTCTTTGCAAGCAGAGGATTTTGGGACTCGGATCCTACCGGAGAGTGTGCTTTCACAATTGGGTGAAAACACCACTCAACACTCCCAAAAAACACAGTGGAATATCAAACTACTATTGGAAGAGGACCATAAAAATCCTTGCAAAAGCTTATTATACTTCTTATAGTAGTTTTTGGATGGGACCTATTAGGATGAATAATAAACATGGGTGGTCGTAAGAACTTTTATGCAAATTTGGAATTTACTAGCAAGGGAGAGCTTCTTGGTGGACTAGTATGTAAGTTTATGTTCCACCCTATGAATAACATACTTCCATAATTTTTGCATTGAACTATTAAAGGAAAAATAAATACCTAAAAAATGAAATATTTCCCCCTCTTGGATGATCTTCCATTGATATTGACTAAGCTTGTCGAGCAAGGGGTCGAGAGACTACCTATAACATTGAGTATTTCTCCATTGAATGAAGGATCCATAAGCTAGACAAAATGTGTCTAGGAAAGCAAGAACCTATTGAATGACCACTTATTTCTCAATGAGAGTGAGTAAATATTCATTAGAAAAATGATCATTAATCAATCGATTCTTACCTTTTGGGACAGAAATTCCTTGAATAAACCCCTAAGCAGCTTGGTGAGCTAGTAAATAGCCAAACTATTCAGTAGTGAGGACATAAAGGGATGGAATCAATGAATAACCTTGTCTAATAGATATAATATACAAATGGTTGAGAACTTGTATTTTTTAATGGATAAAATAGCCAAAGCCTCAACAAACAACATTTCCATAGAACTAATGAAGTAGGGCCCAAAACCAAGAGCTTTAAGCATGGCTAGAATGAACATCTAGTCGATCCTATCATAGGCTTTCTCAAATTTGATTTTGATGATAAATAGTGATCATTTATTATAATTACAAGCCCAATCCATGCCTTTCCAAACAACAATAATATTTTTAACTATGAATCTACCCCAAATAAAACCAGTTTGCTCCAAGAGCACGATAATAGGAATGCGATCATGGATATGCAAATCCATGGCTTTGGCAATTATCTTATAAGAAATATTAAGGAGAGTAATAGGTCTCCAATTGGTGATTATTTCAATATTACCAACCTTGGGGATAAATTTAATAATCCCTTTATTAATACTAGGAACCAAAGAACCCTTAAAAAATACCTCCTAATAAACTTTAAGAAGATTAGGCCCAATAGTGTCCCAAAGGGACTTGTAGAATTCATAGGGTAAGCCATCAAGACCAAGGGACTTATGATCGGCCATATAAGGAAGGGCTTCCTCCAGATCCTTCAAAGAGAGGATCTTTTTATAAGCATATCTTTGAGACTCAAAAAGCCACTCTAGGACAACATAAAGGTAGGATTTAAGAGCCTAGTAATGTTGCAGAGAGTAGGCATGATCCATAAACATAGTTTGATAGTGCTATTCAATAGTGAATACTAGGAAATTTAGAAACACACTCTCCAATAATGTTAAGGGCTTTAATGCCCAAAAATTTACTGCAAGGATGCAAGCACTTAAAAAATCTTTGGTCACTATGTCTTCAAATTTGATCCAATGCAACCTTGCCTTGAGGGCTAGTCATCTAGAGAAAGGTAAATAATATTAATAATGTCAAATTTGATCTTTAAGTCATCTAGACCTTGATGCACTATGTACTTGCACATAGGATCTTTCAAACCCTTGAAATTCCATGACATGCACTTCATGAGACATGATCGAGGAGCATATTTCCTTCGATGATCTTAGAGTCATCGAAATATACCAAATATTTAAAGGTGTTTATGAGAAACCTATTATGATTTTCACCACAAAAACTATCTATTATCGCTTCTCCAAAGGGATGCCTAAGGCATCCCTAATTGGACTATGAGAGCGATTAGGTTTTTGTGAGGGAACTTCGCTAGGTATATTGGGTAGAGAGGCAGGGCATCTACTTGAGAGGATAGATGTCGGTATAACTTATGTTTTAGTTGACTAGGAGGCTTGAAGATATGGGGATTTTTTTTTATTATTACCACTAGAGGTATCTACATGAAGAGAAATATAAATTCCTTCTGTAGATGTTGCATGAGAGCTCCCTAACTAAGAGCTCAGTTGAGACTCCTTTTTACCAGCTCCCTTATAAGGTTGCAACTAGTTTCCTTTACTATTCTTCCTAGTGATAGATGTTCATTCCTCCTCTCCATTAGTGGGAGGGGTAGGTTTAACTGTGTTCAAAGGCATTGAAATCTCTACTAGATCTTGATTTTTGAATCGGACCTCCATAAGAGGGTAATATTTTATCTTGTGATTTCGTAGACTGACATCGATAATAGGTATTGGGGAGATTGATATAAACCACCCATTGTTGGAAATGAGTCTCAACAAATTAAATATCGATAGCATCCTTAAACTCCTTTGAGAGATCAATTTCAATGTAAATTCATTTTTATGGGTGCACAAAATAGAATTTATGTTGCTCCATGCAGAAAAACTTGCCAATAGGTGTGACAAGTTGTGGCAAGAATGGCCAAAGGATCAAAGGCAGATCGAATAATTCCACCCAAATGATGATATGCAAGGAAACATCAAAAAAAACTATAAAATTACAATACCAAGTATGAATAATTAAAAGGGACTTTCTAACATACCAAGGATATTTTCTCATAACTGCAACGACATGTTGTGGATTGATAAATTAAAAAACTTTAGTAAGGTTTTGAATATGGTCAAATTTTATGTCATATGGCTGCCAGACTTGTTGAATCCATTGATAGATTAATGATTCATTGGGAATCCTCTTCAAAAAGTACCCAACTAGGGTGTGACTCTCAAGCTAATTGTAGGCTTTATCAAAATCTTGCATGGGTAGGACTATGTTCAACATAAAGGAACTACCTTTAGAATAATTTTTTTGGGTCATTTTAATGGTGCCATGGCTCTCCGTAGCTACATATTCACCATCTAGTGAAATGAAAGGCTAAGATATGGTCATCAAAAGGGAAGGAGTCCCTTCTTGAGGTGGAGTAATTACACATAATGACATAGTGTGTTTATATCCCATAAGGGCACTAGAAGTATAATAGTCAATGAAAGAGTAAACCAGTATCCATACTTTTGGTTTAACAAATATTTTTTCTACTTTGAAACTAGGTGTTACAATATTTCACTATAAAGATTACACTAATGACAATGATGGAAAATTTTCATATTGAATGAGTTTGGATTTTATTGTCTTACTTTTTTAGTATATACTAAATAAACATGTATAATTGATTAAATGATATTTGTTAATTCAATTTATTTATTTATTCATTTTTTGGAGAAGACTTAAATTTGAATATTGTTAAAAAATACATATAATATTCAATTTGTTATAATACCACTATGCAATTATGATGTAACATAGATGGGGCATGATTCAATCATATAAAACCAATTATAAAAGGAAAAATATGTTTAATTGAGACAATCTAGAAAAAATGCTCTCACATCAAATATAAATACATAGAGTGAGTTATATATGATGCTTTAATTTATAAGTCTATTTTCATTTCTTTTGATAAATATTTAGTTAGTAATATAATAATATTTACATACTTTTATTAACATAGCAACTATAAATGTGTAGCAACAAATTTTATGATGTAATTTAGTTTAACGATTCTAGATATTTGTGAGTTTTTTAATATTTAACAAATCAAAACTTAAAAAAAAAGATAACATTGAAATTCAATTCAAAGTCAAATTTTAGAATTTGATTGGTTTATACATTACAAACTGTAGGTCCCGTAAGAGAGAGAGCAAATAATATATTGAACATTAACCTAATCAATACAATAGTCTATGTTTAAATAATAGACTAATAACTAATAGTGTAGAGAATCTCACTAACTACCCTCTAACAATAGAATAGGGAGGGAGTTGCGTGATGCTAACCACTAACCTAGGTAGAGAGTTCTAACCATAACACTAACCTAAATATCTGACATAGGATATATAGGTACTTACCTAGTTTAACCATGAGGTAAAATATCTCATGGTGGTTACATAGAAAAGTAAATGTAATAACCCCACGTAGTGTAATGCAATACACTACCTTATTTTACCCTAACATCCCTCCTTTATTACATTACTTTGATATACAAAGTTTGCTCCGAAATAGTTGAAATTTGACACATCCTAGTGCCTTTGTAAAAATGTCTACAACCTGTTCGTCAGTGGGAATGTGTTGGAGCTTTATTCTGTGCTTAGGAACTTCATCATGAATGAAATGACAATCTGTAGCAATATGCTTAGTTCATTCATGATGCACTGGATTCTTGACCAAGTTCAAAACACCTGAGTTGTCACAAAATATGTGAATGGGAAGTTTCTTTGGTAGGCCCATGGTAGCCAAGATGTGACTTAGCCATATCGCTTCACACACAGCTCCACGTGTAGCGCGATATTCTGCCTCAATTGAAGATAAAGAAACCACTTGTTTCTTTTTACTATGCCATGAGACAGGACCAGATCCAATATGAAAAACATAGCCTGATGTTGATTTTCTATCATCTATGGATCCAGCACAATCAGAGTCAGTGTAACTCTGTAAGAAGAATGAGTTATTCTTATTATACTCTAGACCATAATCGACACTACCCTGAATGTAGTGTAGGACTCTCTTAGCTGCTTTCCAATGGGAGACCTTTGGTTCTTGCATGAACCATGAGAGATAGTTTATAGCATAAGTAATATCTATTCTAGTATTAGTCAGATAGATGAGGCTTCCAACCATCTGTCTATAAAGTGATCCATCTACCTGTGGTGAGTCTTCATATCATGATAACTGTAGCCCTGATTCCATCGGTGTTGCTTTGGGTTTACAATTAGTCATACGATATTTTTCTACTAAAGTCTTGGCATACTTTGTCTGAGTCACCCTAAGATGATTCTCTTTCTATTCTATCTCAAGGCCAAGACAGTAGTGGAGAAGTCCTAGATCTGTCATATCAAATGACTCTTTCAAGTCATATTTCACGACGTTAATCAAGTTCTCTGAATTGCCAGTGATGATTAGATCATCTACATATAACACAAGAATCACTATCTCAAAACCTATGTTCTTGATATAGATATTTGCATCAGATGGACTTCTCTTAAATCCATGTTGCAGTAGGTGACTATCCATTTTTATGTACCATGCTCTTGGGGCTTTTTTTAGCCCATATAATGATTTGACCAATTTGCAAACATGTTGCTCATGGTCTGACTCTATAAATCTAGGAGGTTGAGTCATGTACACCTCTTATTTTAAATCACCATTAAGAAAGGCGTTCTTTACATCCATATGATGTAATTTCCATTTGAACTGTGTTGCCATAGCATAAAGCACTCGAATGGTGGTCATCCTTGTTGTAGGAGCAAAGGTTTCCTCATAGTCAAGCCCTTCCTTTTGAGCATATCCCTTCACCACAAGATGGGATTTATGCTTATCTATAGTGCCATCTGCCTTATATTTTACTTTGTAAACCCATTTGCAGCCTATGGGTTTCTTTCCTTTAGGCAAATCCACTAGCTTCCATGTTTTATTCTTTATGAGGGAGTTATATTCTGCATCCATAGCTGCCTTCCACTGAGGCAGTCTAAGTGCTTCATCAAATTTAGAAGGTTCATTCTCATCACATGTTGACAAGTAAACCCTCTCCTCATCTATTTCCATCTCATCTTCCCTTGGTAACTCTCTATCAACAGAAAGATCTTGAAAATCTGCACAAAGATCATCAACTAAAGTGGATGCTTCATTATTTTCTTTCTATGTCATGCTTCTTGTCTTTGGACTATTGAGAGTAAGATCAGGTGGGGAAGTGAGTTTAGAGTCTTTCACTGTGCTTGTATACCATTTGGGTGGCTTTTTTTGTTGTGAAGAAGGAAGTTGATGTTCCTCCTCATCATCTAGGTATACTGATGTAGTGTTGGGTGTGAAAGCTTCATCAAACACTACATATCTACTGACATGTATCTTCTTGATAAATGGGTCTATCAACCGATAGCCTTTTGAAAATTCATCATATCCAAGAAATACACAAGGTAGGGACTTCTCATCTAATTTCATTCTTTTCTCCTTGGGTATATGCATAAATGCCTTACACCCAAATACCCGTAGATGAGTTATGGAGGGTTTCCTACCACTCCATGAAATAAGGTAAAATATATGTTTTAAGATGAAATTCTTTATAATCAAGAAAATTGGGAAAAAAATCAATTAAAAATGCTTAAAATTGACTTTTTTCTGACCAATTAATACCAAATTATAAAGAAATATCTAAAAAAAATATTTAAAACTTAAAAAACATTAGAAAAATAAAAAAAAATATTTAAAAAAACAAATATTTAAAAAAAAAATTGTTTCCTGGGCGGGGGTGGTTCGATCGCGCGACCTCGCGGCTACTATGCGGTCACCTTAGCCGAGCGAGCCACCCGACTCTTCGAAACAACAGCCTATGTGCTGCGATATATCTCCTTCGAGTTCTTGAATTTTTTTTTTTAAACTTGAGACTTTTATCCCACATGCATCCCGCAGTGGGATGCAAAGGGATTTTTAAGGCGGAGGCCTCCCATTTACCGTCGATTGCCTTCGTGCAATCGACCAGAGTCACCTACCCTTTTAGACGTCACCACGTGGCGCCAGGGGTAGGCCAGTTAGTCCATCAGTCCTGTGGCGATGTGCCATGTGTCGTCTACTAACATGTATCTTCTTGGTAAATGGGTCTATCAACTGATAGCCTTTTGAAAATTCATCATATCTAGGAAATACATAAGGTAGGGACTTCTCATCTAATTTCTTTCTTTTCTCCTTGGGTATATGCATAAATGCCTTACACCCAAATACCCGTAGATGAGTTATGGAGGGTTTCCTACCAATCCATGATTCTTGAGGAGTCATACATTCAAGAGCCCTTATGGGAGCCCTATTTAGAAGATATACTGCAGTTTGAAAAGCTTCAGCCCAATAAGTTTGCTCAAGGTTGGCCCCTTTAAGCATACATCGAACCATTTCCATAATGGACCAATTTCTTCTCTCAACAACCCCATTGGATTGAGGAGTATAGGCTATTGTTAAATGTCTCTTTATCCCATGTGTCTATAAAAATGAGGAAAATTCTTTTGATGTATATTCCCCCCCTCAATATGAACGAAGGGTCTTAATAAAGCATCCTGATTCCTTCTCAACAAGCTTTTTGTATTTTTGAAAATAGGAAAATGCTTCAGAATCCAAGTGCAAGAAGAAGACCCACATTTTTCATGAGTGATCATCGAAAAACAATTGAAAATACCTTTTTCGTCCATAACTTGTAGACATGGGACCACACAAATCTGTGTGAACCAACTCCAAAGGTACCTTAGCTCGAAAAGAGCTAGGTTCAAAAGGTACTCTATGTTGCTTTCCTGATAAGCAATCAGAGCACACTGGCAAAGTAGATGAAAGAGTAGGCAGTCCTTTCACCATTTGATATTTACTCAACTCTAGTAAATATCCTGAACTGAAATGCCCAAATATCTTATGCCAGAGAGAAGTGGCCTCCTTTGTGGTTACTGCCAATGCAGTATGGGTAGAGGTAATTGCATCTAAGACAAAATAACCATGTTTGTATGATATGTTGCTATATGTTTTCCCTTTTGAGTGATAAAGCAACATTTATTTTCTTTGTCCAATTTGAAATTGACATTCATGTTATTGTCGAGGATTTGTGGAACTGACAAGATATTATTTTTCAATCCTGGTACATAAAGAACTTTTTGAATATTACATTCTCCATCTGGAAGGGAGACAAAAACACTCCTTATCCCTGAACTCGATAGGTCTGATCATTAGCAATGGTGACCAGTCTACCTTCTCGAGCCTCAAATGTTGCAAACCAAGATTTATCACTAGTCATATGTTTACTAGCACCTGAGTCTATGTACCACATAGAGTCCTTGTGTCAGGAATATGTATGTGTCATGAGCACTTTGTGTGCTATCTCAAAATCTAAACTAGAATCTTCAGCTACAATGTGTCCCTTTTGCTGTTTGTTCTTGTTCTTAGGTTTTCCTTGGCCCTTTTTGTTTCCTTGTTCATTGGGCGTTTTGTTCTTAAACCAACATCTTTTGGTTTCATGAGTGTCTTTGTCACAAATCTTACAATACTGCTTCTTCTTCGGAATCTCTTTAGCTTTACCATTTTATTGATTAGAAGAAGAACCTTTCTATTGATTCCACTTTTTCTTACCACCTTGTCTTTTGGAGAAAAGAGCATTGTTGGATGCCTCATCTCTTTTGAGTTGATTAGCTTCTTCTGTTTGAAGCATGTTTACCAACTCGATAAAAGTTACTGTTCTGCCAAAAACTTGTAGTGAAGTGATCAACATTCGATAGGAGTCATGAAGAGCTCTCAAAATGATAGAGTTCAAGACTTGGTCTTCCACTTTCTCTCCTAAGGATAGCAGTTTCATTTTCAATTTTGTGACTCTATAGAGGAATAGCTCTACTGTTTCTTCTTATTTCATATGTAGAGTATGAAGTTGTGTTTGGAGGTTAAGAATTGTTGATTGATTCTTTCCCTCACAGATGGTATTTAAGGCATCCCATGTTGCCTTACCAGTCATAGCTTCACTGATATAAGGTTGGATATCATCAGTAATAGCGAGCAAGATCATTAAGGATAGTTTTTTATCCTTTTTATCAAATTCTCTTTGATATGCTCCAGGTGATTGAGGTCTAGTGACACTTCCATCCACTATTGACCACAAATCCTCTACAGTTAAGATAGCTTTCATCTTAGTCTTCTAGGCTGAGTAATTTGAACCTTTGAGCAGTTGGCTCTCAGTGAGATACTTGTGTATCATGGCCATGGTTTAGGTTTCAAATTTGATAGGACTAATATGGTTGTATCTTTGCACTATACCCTCAAAAGAGTATATGGAAGTTGTTTTCAATTTGCCTCTATAAGATATTTAATGGCACCTACCTTAACACCTTGAATAGGTGATGAGAAGTTTGAGGAATTTAAGCCAAATAAGACAGAGAAAATGAAAAAAAAAGGTTGGTTGACAGGCTTGTGATTGTTCTCTCTAGAATATTTAATGGCACTTGCCTTAACACCCTTCAAGAAGGATGAGAATTTTGGATGAAATTAAGCCAAACAAAGAGAGTTAATCAAGGTGTGTTTTGAATTTTGACCGTTGGAGGGGGTAAGTAAAATTGACTGATGTTCAACCTGTGCAAAGTGTAGCATGTTCTTGAGTGAAATATGGGTACCTGAGAATGTTTCTACCAATTTTGTTTTGTGAATGATTAAGTGCACATAAGAAACATGAGTGTCAGTGCAAATAATCAAAACATGAAAGCAAACCACATTATTATCACTATAGGTGTCGGGTTCAACTAAAAATGCACCTAATAAAAAGTCAATTTTAGAGAAATGTGTCGAGTACAATCGAAATTGCACCTTTCTTACTGTTTTGTAGAATCCCACCTTGTTCTTTACAATTTTTTCAAATAATAGAAGCAAAAAAAATGACTTATATCCCCCCTTAATGTGTTACAAAATTGAAAAATGTTTCGAGCACTCCTTTCAAGACAAGTCGACACACGACCCAGTTTTTTTCTGCAACAATATCAAATGTAGGAGCAAGAAAAAATGGTATTGTATCTCAAGTTTTGTCAACAAAAATAATGTTGCTATTTATGTTTTTATGTCCCCTTTGTTGAAGGAGAGAACAAAAGTAATTTTGTTGTTGTGTTTGAAAAATTTGAGATGACATTTGTTGCTCCCTAATTCACTTCACGGTATGTGTTTTGCAATAGAATAATAATTTGTTTGAAGAAGGCCTTTGGATTTTGTAACAAAAAATTGTTCCTATGTCTATTTATCTCCAAGTTGGAGAAAACACAAATTTTCTATAGAACTTTTAGTGCAAAATAATTTGGTTTAATTTTAAATATTTCTAAGTTCAATAAGGTAAAATATATGTTTTAAGATGAAATTCTTTATAATAAAAAAAAAAAGGAAAAAAAATCAATTAAAAATACTTAAAATTGACATTTTTCTGACCAATTAATACGAAATTATAAAGAAATATCTAAAAAATATATTTAAAACTTAAAAAACATTAGAAAAATTAAAAAATATATTTAAAAAAACAAATATTTTAAAAAACCTTTGTTTTCTGGGTGAGGGTGGTTCAATCATGCGACCTCGTGGCTACTATGCGGCCGCCTTAGTCGAGTGAGCCACCCGACTCTTCGAAATAGTAGCATGTGCGCTGTGATATATCTCCTCCGAGTTCTTGAATTTTTTTTTTTTTAAAACTCGAGACTTTTATCCCACATGCATCTCTTAGTGGGATGCAAAGGGATTTTTAAGGTGGAGGCCTCCCCTTTACCATCGATTGCCTTCAAGAAATTGACCAGAGTCGCCTACCCTTTTGGATGCCACCACGTGGTGCCAGGGGTAGGCCAGTCAGTCCGTTAGTCCTGTGGCGATGTGCTACATGTCGGTGTCATGTTCGATCAGTTTCGGTTAGGTGGCAATGTGCCACATGTCTATCCAGTCAACATCGGTCTGGTGGTGATGTGGCACATGTCGGTCATCCACGTGTCAGTGTCGTGTTCGGTCAGCATCAATCAAGTGGCGATGTGCCACGTGTTTGTCCAGTCAGCATCGATCTGGTGGCGATGTGCCATGTGTCAGTCATCCACGTGTCGATGTCATGTTGATTCATCTAGGGAGAACCTCGATGCAAGCAGGTTAGGCATAGAATTGTGCCATGCATCAGTTAGGGATTGGAGGGTCACCTGCCCTCTCAGATCTCGATGTAAGGTCTAGTTTTCATGAGGGTAGGGCACTCCTACCCTCTCTGGTCTCCCGTGAGTGGGTCACATGGCTGCTTGGCCTACGTGGCTCTACGGGCCCTGGGCCAATATGGGAGCCGAGGCTTAGATACCTCCAGATGTCGATCGTGATCGATATAGGAGATCGCGGGCCCTGGTCGACGTTGACTGAGTCGGCTAGGTCTGCAGGCCCTTGGCTGACGTCGACCGATTCAGCCCGATCTATCGATCAAGCGCATCGATTGTGGGCATTAGGAGGAGCATTGTGGCTACGTCATTGGAGCAATTTAACGTCAAGTGTCATGGCTACTACGTGGGGGACTCTCTGCATCGAGCACCTTAGATGCTCCATGGGAGTCCGTCCAGTAAATTTGAAATGAGCGAAGCTCACCTTTCCCAAATCCAACGAGTGATACCAATGTAGGTCCCATAAGAGAGAGAGCAAATAATATATTGAACATTAACCTAATCAATACAATAGTCTATGTTTAAATACTAAACTAATAACTAATAGTGTAGAGAATCTCGCTAACTACCCTCTAACAATAGAATAGGGAGGGAGTTGTGTGATGTTAACCACTAACCTAGGTAGAGAGTTCTAACCATAACACTAACCTAAATATCTGACATAGGATATATAGGTACTTACCTAGTTTAACCATGAGGTAAAATATCTCATGGTAGTTACATAGAAAAGTAAATGTAATAACCCCACGTAGTGTAATGCAATACACTACCTTATTTTACCCTAACACAAACTATCAAAAATTAAGCTTGTTACACACTATATTTCCTAGAAAACCATTGCAAATAGAAGGAACTATGACCAAAGGTATGTAATGAAAAAATCTTACCCAACAAGAGTAGATGTAATATTTTATTATGAACTTGAGAATGAAGACTTTTGGGTCAACTATGATAGATTCCAATGTGCTCATGAATGAGCTAGAGGGTAGTTAGGTCTTCCAATGTAAATAAGTATTGAATAGTCAAGAAGTGATAGAAGAACAAAGGTCTAAAATTTTTTATGGATCATTTGACACAAAATACACTAAAGAGAGCTATGAAGAATCCTCATCTAGTGAATCTACATATTGTCACACACCACCCATGAGGATGAAAATTTTATTTTTGTAGAATAATATTCTAAAGAAAAATATTCTTCTAAAGAAGAGGTAAAAGTTGGTGTAGAGTTCCAAGTAAAAATATTTATTATTATAGGAGATGACTCATCTTATGACTCATTACATGTTAAAATAAAAAAAAGTTGAATTAGTTGGTACACTATTATAGTTCCCTAAAACAAAATAATCCCCTTCGTAGTATTCTTCGAAAAGGTATCCATGTGGGACACCAATGGATATTTCACCAAAGTAAATATGGATTGGAGGTGTTTGTGTTACTAATGGATAAAGTAGAGGTAATGATGCCACTAGAAAGAAAAAAAAACATCACTTAAAAAGTGAAAGAATAAAATACAAAAGAATAATGAAATCAAAGAAGAAACTACCAATGACACTTCCTAACCTAAGGACAAAGGAAATCAATAATACAATGCATTATCCTTAAAAAATCAAACCTTAAATGACCATGATGCTTTTACAATATAGATGCTAAAAAAGTACTACTGACTAAAAGGAATTAGGAAAGAAACTAATCTTTCCAGTTTATCTGGTAATTTATTCATACACTCAAAGCAAAATGGGGTTAAATATGATGTGGTATATAATAGAAGCAAAATAAACCAACTATAACACAAGATATCATGAATCCCACCATAACATGCAGTAAAACATTGGTGAGGGGGGGCTTTCTTTTATCACATGATTTACCCACATTAGACATCGAATGGAACATTGGACTTCTCAAATGAGCATATGAATTAATGGAGGATAGCATTCATAATTTAGTGACTAAAAATATAAATGTGAAAGAAAAAAAGTGTGCATGTAGAAGTTTTTTGCCAAATTTACAATGACAAAGATAAAAAAAATGTTAAAACATTCAATTTTGAAATACCCTAGCTTAAATAATGCTTAAAATATCTTTACCTAACCAAGAAAATTATTTAGGCAATTAAGAAGGATTATATTGTAGACCCTAATTATTGTATAGTATAAAGAGTTGGAGGAATCTACAATGAACTTAGGAAAATTTTATACCATTGTTGCAGTTGGAAGAGTCCTAGTAGATATGATTAAAAAAACTTCATAAAGAATTTAGGGCATTGGTGAGGTAATCTTGACCTACATACATAAAGCATAATCAATTATTGTTCATTCTATTAAATCATAATGAAGCAACCCAAATTGATATGTGTAAATACAAGTTGAGGAATAAGGAAATAACAATTTCTTTTGAGGGGCAAGGGTGCAAGAAGATGCAATAAACAATGACTAGCATGCAACTATATACAATTTCAATTTGATGTCAAATATTTAAAAAATAATTGTATTCCCTATATGATTAAGAGTAACTATTTCTTTCTTTCCTTTTTTTCTAGTTTACCAATAAATAGAACATTAAACCTAGTTTACATAGACATAAACATAACATTTATCCTAAATGTTTAAATGACAAAGACTGGGGATAAAATGACCTATTTTTTCCATAGAGGAAAAAAAGTCACTAGTCTCTAAAAGCACTATTGGTATTATCACCTGCCAATGGTGCTATCACTTGGCATACATATTATATAGGAAAATATCCAATCAGTGGTAGAGGGGCCTATATGAGAAAATAGAGGAGGCTAGATTTCCTTGAGTAGCAATTATGTTCTTGTTTAGACAAACAAAGATGATAAAACTGATTGAATGCAAAAAATAAATGCTAGATTGGAAAAGTGCCATTAGGTTGTGACAACATCACTCTTTCACTTAGTATTAACATTTTTCCATAGTGTTGATGATTTTGCTTTATGTAATTAGAGAACAATAGCATTAATAACCTACAATCTAGTGGTTCTTTTGCTTCTAATAGAACAATATCAAGATTAAATGCAAGATGAGATAATGTTATGATGTCAATAATGAAGGGATCTAACTTAGGTTTATAAAGGACATATTAAATAGTAGAAAAGCAAAGATTTATTTCCTTAGAACAAGTATTAAATGATAAAAATAAAAGACTAGCTATACGCAAAATGCAAATACAATATACAAGGTTGGTCTTGAATGTGATAAGATAAAGCTTAAAGCTACATGTAGAAGAAAATTAAAAAAAAAGTAAATAAGGGGAAAGAGCACATCTCAAGACATAAGGTTTCTTTCTCCGTATTGGATGTTTGATGAAAGCTTGCTAGCTTGCTCATTGATGGCACCTAAAAAATTGAGCTTATAGTCTTGATGCTTGATGATTTGATGTTATTTGAGAGCTTTATACTTTATTGGAGACTTGCTTGGATGCTTGGATGCTTGCTATAATAAGATCTTAATTGCTTACAAGGATGGCCTTCACAATATTATTGCAAGATTTTGGTATGATATTGCCATGCACAATGCTTTATTCCTATGATTTTAGAGAGAATTTGGTAAAATTTTATTGCTTTCAAATTACCATTGATGAAATTTTGGCATACCTTTACTACAAAAAAATGGTCACACATTGAGATCTTCCAAGTGATTGCTTTATAAGAAGCCATGGCTCATTGGGAGAAGAATTGCATTGAAGATGATAATATTAGAGAAGGTAAAAATTTGAAAAGGCATCAAGAAGTCATTAAGATAAGAACATGAAAATGACAATTCTTGGAATTGGGATTTTTTATAAGAGTTATGGATTAGATTTTGAGCATTCAACTTCATTAATGGTAGTGTTTGGAAGAGAGAAAATCAAACTTCATAATTTAGCATTGGGAGGCGATGGCACTGACAATGCTATTACATTGGCACATTCATCTCATGATAATTATAGGTAAACAATGGATGTGAAAGAGTTAAAGTTGAGAGGTTTTGCAAAAGCATTTCCAATGCTATCACTTGTGCCATAATGCTATCAATTTTGGAGCAATAAATACTCATGTTTGGGCATAAGGAATATTGACTCAATTTAGCTTATTAAAAGGCTAATTGATGAATGGATTGACAAGATTAAATATTAAGCATGTGTTCAAAATTAGATATCCACATTTACCCCTTTTTGATGTATTTATTACATAATAAATCCATAAAAAACTAACATAGATACCCTAATTTTAAAATAATGGTCAATGATGCTAGGTGATTGATGCTATGATTTTTTGTTTATAAGTGACGTTAAAAATTGTATTTTGGAAAACATTAAATGTTACTATGCCTTAGTGTGCCCTCTTGAATTTTGGAGTAAAAGTCAAATTGGGCTAAGAAAACTTGAGTTGTTTATGATCCACATATACCCACGTAGAAAGCATACACCTAACTAATGCATCAATTACTATCAAACATTAAAACATGCAAAATTGACAATAATGAATTCAACAATAAATGGGGTTTCCTTTTATTAAACTTTGCCAAATTTGATTACATGTATGTCCCTCTTAGGGATACTCAATTTTGATACAATCAATACAGTTTTGAAAACCCTCTAAACGAGGGGGTGGTGTAATCCGTAGACTTTCCAATAGGACACAAAATTCTCAAGACCAATGGTGATATTCTTCTCCACGATTAGAGGAATATGCTTCCTTGAATGCATTTCAAATGGATGGATCTTGTAGACCCTGCATTCAAGCAACAACACGAAATGAGTAAAAGCAAAGGTGGCCCCTCTTGATGAGGTTTTTGGAGGAATCTAACATAAATAATTCTAAAGAAAGTAAATTAAGCATGTAATCTATGAAACTATGCAATAAATCATTAAATTGTAGTAAAGCATGTAAATAAGCATGAATCTAGCTGAGAAACATCCTAACTAGCCATTAGAAACTTGAATTGCATGAAATGAACATAAACTAGTCTAGAATTGATAAATGCTAAGAAATGAAGGAAGTCTACCCTAAATCTCTAGATCTAACCGTACAAATGCATCAAATAAGATTAATATATGGTTAATCTATCAAGATGAAAGCATAAAACTATAAATATATGGCTAAAATAGGGAAAAACAAAGATCAAACTCTCTTCACAAGTTTGAGGCATAGTTGGCACTGTTAGCCATGGCTGAGGTGAAATTTTTTTTTCTCTCCAAATATGGGCTTGGATCTCCAATTATCCTTATTGAATTGATGGTCAAGGGTTACCTTGATGTCCTCTGATGGATTTGGTGATTGAATTTTTTGAATTCATGATGGAAGAGGCTCGATTATGAGATTGTGCTTCCTAGTCCTTGGGAAGCTCCATTGAAGGGTTCATGCTTGTCACTCCACAATTGGGCAGCATTTCGACTCTCCTCAAGGGGTTATCAATTTTCTATCCATTTCGACAGAGCTTCGCTAAGTTCAAATGCAAAATTTCTCCAGACTTCTTCCCAATTTGGAGGGGGATCTTATAACACATTAAAGTCCTTTCTCTAGCTTCATGGAGAAGCCAAGAACAAGAAACCTATAGTTGGATCAGTTGGAGGGAACCTTCTCAATGCTTCCTCACCCAAAATTGTTGGAATCTATGTTTCCCAGGCCGTTGGAACTGAATTTGGCTCATCTTGGGATTCAAAATATTTTTGATGCTAGCCGTAACTCTGAGGTGTGGCCATCTCTGTTAGCCACGGGTCTTAGCCATATCTAAGGCTGAGTTAGCCAACTTTGCCCAAATTGAGTGGTTAAAACCACTACTTCACCTTGGAGCTATCCAAGATCATTCATATGGTCTATTTGCATGTCCCATATGAGTAGTCGCCTCGACATGACACGTTTTAGGTGTCTACAGATGCCCCTTTTGGGATGCGTTGTGAGAAAAAACAATGTTGAGCAAAAATAGACCTCCTAAAACAATGTTGTAGGTTGAATGATGATCATTGATCTGATCAACATTAGATGCCTAGTCCTGTTAAAGGGCACGCATCTTAGAATCATTGCTTCCAATTGAGGGAAGGCTTAAATTTGCAAAGCTTTGGCAAGCTCTAGTGGCGATCGGGTAGCTTCAGTGCTACTATAGGCTTCTATGCCATATAGATCCAAAAGGAGGAGAGCTACTAACTTAACTATCATAGTTGATTTTTGCCCCAACAAAGGGTAAGCTTATGATAGTCTTTGGCAATGATTCATAAGACGAATGCAATTTGACAAGATCGAGTGATATCCTATTGAATTTTATTATGATAATTGATATAATGACTACCCCCTTAAGCTATGATTCAATGAGGTTAGGAAAATTTAATGAAGCGATGAGTCACTTGAACTTAATAAGTGATTTGAACAGTTAAGTTTTTAGTACTTTTAATTACTTTGCAAAGCTTAATTCAACCATGATTGCAACTGTTAATAGTAATTGTACATCTCTATCCCATGGAGCATTCCGACTATCCAAGCCTTCTTAGGGAATCAAAATTATAGCAATTCCAATTAGGTTCATGTTGAATCATTTTGTTCGATGATCTGCTAAAAAATATCATAGAAAAATTGAGATGAATACTTCATTCCTATGGAGCAGTCTGGCTTTCTAAGCCTTCTTAGGGATTGAAGTGAAGCATATCAATTCCACGATGACTAATTTACCCCAAATGGCCTTATGGTAATTTAATCATCTTTCCATATTGCATGGATCGCAAGTCACTGCAACCACCAAGTGTATAGGGTAAATAACTAGATACGAGGTGCATTTGAATTTTGAATTATTTGAATTTTTTTGTTATTTTGAAAATTTTGAGGGTACTGGCCCATTAGATATTTTTAATTTTGCATTTTGAAGCCCATCATGGTTGAATTTTGAGGGTATTTATTACTAGATTCTAGCCACATGTGCCAGACGCGATCAATTTTTAAAATTTTCTTAGCTGTAACTCCGACACACGGTCAAAAAACCCTAATTCTGCGCCCACGGGTGCCAAGTGCGGTCGAAGGTAAAATTGAAAATATAAAAGAAAATCTATCATTTTCAACATCATTATTTTCAATTGCTAGCTTGCAAATCTGAGAGCTCTAAGAGGTGAGTTTGAACTTGTGATACGGAACATTGTCGCAAAACCCTACAAAGCACACACATGGTGGACCCAAATGGACACATCCACTAGTGGCGGAGCCGGTGCGACAAAGGTAGCCACACACATCACTCCTATTTGATTTACCCAATAAAATGAACCTCATTAATTAATGGGTTAAATGAACCACACTAAACTACCGGTAAAGAACCTCACCCTAGTTTAGGATTAGTCTAGGTTAGTTTTAGAGGGGAGGGTTTTAGTTTTATTTATTTTTGTCTTTTTTGGGGGTGGGACATGACCCCAAAAAGGTCATTGATCATAGCCGCGAGTGGCAACCGCGATTCCCAATTGGCAAATTGGGGGCTGCATCTGTCAACCATGGCTAGGTTCAAATTCCAATGGTCATAAATTTAACTATTGCTTCTGGCCACGGGTCCCAGCTGTAGTTAGCTGACTTTAAAATAAATTCAATTTTTCCAATTTTTTTGAATTTTAACTGGTTTAATTGATTTTTTTGAATTTTAATTGGTTTAATTGATTTTTTTTATTTTTTTCCACATTTTGAAGTGCAATTTTAATTCTTTTGAATGTGTTGCATGCATTTATGAATGTTTTTACCTTTTTTGAATATTTTTGAATTTGTTTGACTTTTGAAGTTTATTTTTTTGATGTTTTTGATTGATTTTGTGTTTATTATTATGTGCTCTTCTAGCTGACCTCCCGAGTGAGGGAGTCTGAGATCTATCGGGACCTCCTCCAATGGATTAGTATTTTTGACCGAGCATGGTTCGGTGCTATAGGGCTTGGCTACATCATCCGCCTCCCTACCATTAGGTTTGATCAGGCCTATATGACTATGTTGGCCCGTCACTAGGATGCACAAACCAACACATTTCACCTATTGATTGGGGATATCATAGTCACCTTGGAGGATGTCTACCACATCTTCCACATCCCCATTAATGGCGAGGCCATCACCTCTTCACCTACTATGGTGAAGACTATAGTTTTATGATGGATCTTCGATGATTGGAGTGATGCGGTACTAGAGGACATTGACCATGGGGGTGTACCCATTGAGCACTGGTACAAGGCACACATATTCTTAGAGAGATAGGCCATCTTGATGTTTCTATGCATCCACATCCTCCTACTAGACACATCAGGAGTGAGGTTCCCCTAGAACCTCCTCTCTAGGATGTAGGATCTTCTTGGGAGCACTACAGAGCAGTCGATGATTCTATCATGGGGTAGCGCCCTCCTAGCCCAGCTCTATGATGAGCTATATAGGATTACACAATGGGGTTACATTGGAGTCACTTGCAGCATGCTACTATAGATATGGGTGTGGTATCATATCACCATTTATCATCTAGGGAGACTTCCACATTAGATTGGTGACATCATAGAGGCTTCATAGTGCTATGCCACTTGCTATCCCAGAGAGGCTGAGGGGTTCTGGTGTAGGACTCGGGTAGGAGACCTAGAGTACTACATCGATCTAATATCATGACTATAGAATAAGAAAGTGTTATTGAGGTCCTACATGTATTGTATCACATGGCAAAATATGGACAGGTACGTAAGGTGTACCAGATGAGATAAGTGGCTTATCGAGCGTAAGCCCAACATGCATGAGTTTTTCCACTTCTCGTGCATCCTAAGGTAGTTTGGTATCTTCCAGGACATTCCACTTGTGCCTACTCTCTACCATCACCTGACTCTAGAGAGATCTAGCATGGCCATAGGTCACCCCTTTGGGTGATGAGGATGATGACTGGTAGGACTCAGGGTTGGCAGACGTGGGGACCATTGTATATTATTATGCCTGGTGGACTCTTATGATTTAGTGCAGTAGCGGCCCCCATGGCAGGGACAAATATGGAGCCATAGGAGAAGAGGCCACTGAGGTGTACATAGAGGGAGCATATTCTCATGGGCACAGGGTTCACTAGTGGATCGAGGGTAGATGAGGAGAGGGCGTAGTTACTAAGGATGTTCCTCAGGTTGAGGATGAGGAGGAGCCTGATGATGATGTTGCACAGCTCCAAGCCTAGGTGGACAACCTAAAAACATAGGTGTGGACCCTATAGATGTAGATCCTACAAAGGGATACCATCGTGGCTACTCTATAGGTGCAATTGAGCACAATACAAACCTAGTTTAGACAAGGATAGGAGTAGTGGCAAAGCTACCAGGAGGAGAGGAACCTTCACCAGGCATATATTGATAGTACCACTACAAATATGGATAATATGGCACTCAAGCGATATCTAGCATGATATCAACTACAAATAATAACTCATGAGAGGTGTTAGGTTATTGGTGCATGAGGGGATCCCTCGACTCCATAGGCTAGTCCTATGGTTCCAACTACATATAGATGTGTAGTTTTGGATCTAGATGCAAATATTAGAAGGTTGCAGGCTTTGGTTAAATGTCATCTCAACGAGTGAGCATCAAACACTACTCATATATCTTTCCTGGAGGGAGAGATCAAGTTGCTTAGGGGTAAGGTTCCTGATAGGACCATAGACCCAGGGACTCAAAGGACTCAGACCTAGGAGATAGGATAGTCTTCATCTTGATCCAACCATAGGACACCCAGGATAGAGAGGTCCACTAGTACCAGCTCTAGGCAGAGCCATATGGAGGGTGAAGGCGACGAAGGAGCCTCAAATATGAGGGACGTATGTGTTGCTTAGTACAAATCTTGAAAGATGCTTTTGTACTATTTTTTAGTGTAAGGTTGAGGACCTATACAATTGTAGCCTGCGGGAATTTTGGACATATGTCTATATACTCTTTTTGACACACACACACACACACACATATATATATATATATATGATCTGACTTTTATGAGACTCATTATATGTGTAGTTTTATTTGTTTTATGTTTATGAGATGCATATGGATGCAATTCTTATATGTTATATTGATTTGATGCTATATGATGTGATGTATGGATGACATGCATTAGCTAGATGATGTATGTATGACTAGATATTGTGATCTAGATATGTAGATGGACTACTATGATGTATGCATATGGATGCACTATTTGTTGTTAAATGTATGTTTAATTTAATATACTTGTATACATTTAATTTATGATGTTCTAATATGATGAATTCAATGTATGTAATGCATTATTTACATGATGATGATCTAATGTAAATGGACATGTATGCTTTAATCACTTAAATTATAATGTATGAATGCAATATTAGTTTTATAATCTTATGGATGACACCAAAGAATGTATAAAAATCATGGATTGTAATTGATATATCTTATCATAAGAATTAATCAATTAAACACCCATGTGTGCTATGAAATGATGTATTGTTTCTATTCACAAGATTTTGTAAGTAAAAATAATATGCACAACATAGTCAATAGTCCGTTTAAATATCATTGTTGATATCCATCCGGTATCTAATATATATTATGAACATTCCTAATAAAAAAACTCTCATAAAAATAAATTGATAATTGAATGATTGAAATGGTTGTTGCTATTTGGGAAATTTTGAGGTTTTCCATGAAACTCAAACACCCTAGTTGACTTATCAAAAGTTGTATAATGACTATACTAGACTTCTAAAAATAAATTTTTTGCTATGAAAGACCAAGCTATTCATTACCCCTATGTGTGCAAATAAATAAATTAGATGATACCCAAGCATACCCTAGTACCAGGCGGGATTCATTTAGCCCATTATTGTATTGGGGATCCTCAAATGTCCACCCGATCCTAGGTTTGGATTTAGTTAGACTAGACCACTAGGCAATATAGGCCACCTAAAGCTAGCTCATTTGTAAATTGCTTAGACCTACCCCAATGTTAGGTGGGATTCATTCAGCCCATTACTATATTGGGGATCACCCTATGATTTTTGAGCATTGATCATTCCAGGGATTCAAGCTCACCCCCTTCTTTTCTTTGATTTATTGGGATACTTGCTCATATATATAGTGATAAAAATCACTATTTATTTTGTATTTTTTTTCCTTTGTTTTGAGTAAGAGATTTGATTTTATTTTTGGGATTTTTATCCTTCATTTGTAAGCAAGGAATTTATTTGGGTAGGGGGTAAACTTATCCTTTTGCCAATAACCACTACTCTAGACCATTGCACCTCACAAAATGAGCAAGTAACAAAACCTTTCACCTAAGGTGACCTGGACCACTTTTGTAGTGTTCATCCTTCCTTACCCTAATTAGGATTGTTAATGTGTTTGATTAGTGATTGAATTATGATATGCTAAGTGCTATCAAAACTAGACCTCATCTACAAAGCAAAGCAATATTTCTACTAAATCTGAGAAGACCACTAGGTATGGCTGAATGACCAGAAAACCGTAGTATATTCCTCATAACAATAGGAGCAGTTGTGTTGAGAAACATAATTACTCATAAGGGTGATGGATGATGATGATGATGATTATGATGATGTTATATGCATGATTGAAATACAAATGTGGTGTCATTTGTAATAGTGCAAAAACAACCTATCCTAATTGTTGTGCAAGGTGCATAAATAGTATTGTCATTGTTGTCAACACAGACAGATAGATCAATTGATGATGCAGTGGACAGGAGTTCAGAGGTCAGTCAGAGCATGTACAGTGAATTTCCAAGAAGACAGAAGTGGCCCAGATTCAAAGGATCAAAGAAAAAGACAAGTAATAAAATTGTCGCGATATTGTGACATGTTTTCTGTCGTGATTTCATGACATATCAAAGGAGAGAGAAAAATCTAGAAAAGCTATCGTGATTTCGTGACATATCGAAGGAGAGAGTAAAAGCTAGAAAAATTGTCGTGATATTGTGACATGTTTGAGGAGAGAGAAAGCATAAGAAAATGTGTCACGATTTCGTGACATGTTTGGAGAGAAGGCACTGGCAAAGAAAACTGTCATGATTTCATGACATGTTTGGAGAGAAAGTGCAGGCAAAGAAAACTGTCGTGATTTCGAGACATGTTTGGAGAAAAGCCGTAGGCAAAGAAAACTGTCATGATTTCACAACATGTTTGGAGAGAAGGCGTAGGAAAAGATAAATGTCATGATTTCACGACATGTTTGGAGAGAAGGTGCAAGCAAAGAAAACTGTCGCAATTTAGTGACATGTTTGGAAATAAGGCACAAGCAAAGAAAACTATCGCGATTTCATGACATGTTCGGAGAAATGGAGCAAGCAAAGAAAATTGTCACAATTTTGCGACATGTTTGAGAGGAGCTCGCAAAGAAAAGTGTCACGATTTCACGACAATTTGCAAGAGAGATAGTACGAACAAAAATGTGTCACGATTTCATGACAGGTTCGAAGAGGAAGAGCTCGAGAGAAAATATGTCACAATATCGCGACATGTCGGGTTTTCACGACCCGATGAGAAGAAAAGTGCTAAGAAGAAAATATGTCGCGATATCACGACATGTCGGGTTTTCGCGACCCAAAGCAGAGAAAAGCACAAGGCAACGAAAGTGTCGCAATTTCGTGACATGTTTTGTTTTCATGGGCAAAAGGCAGAGAAAGGCATAAGGAAGCAAAATATGTCGTGATTTCGCGACATGTCATGTTTTCGCTAGTGCTTGTAGAGAAGAGTGTACGAAAGCAAAAGGTGTCACAATTTTGTGACATGTCATGTTTTCGCTAGTGCAAGCAGAGAAGAGTGCAAGGAAGTGAAAGTGTCACGATTTCATGACATGTTTCATTTTTGCGGGCAAGAGATAGAGAAGAGCTCAAGGTAGCAAAAGTGTCACGATTTTGCGACATGTCATGTTTTCGCAGGTGTAAGCCAAGTAGAGTGTACAGAGGCAAAAAGTGTCGTGATATCGCAACATGTTGTGTTTTCACGCATATAGGCCGAGAAGAAGACAAAAAAGGCTGTCAGAGTGATGGATCTACTATCAGAGCTATAAGAGAATTGAAAAGAGTGCCATCACAAAGAGTTAAAGTGGCACTACTGAAAGAGTAAATGTGCCGCTAGGCAATTGCGTGCAGAAGTAAAGTTTGGCTCAGAATTGAAAAGAGTGCTATCGTAAAAGAGTTAAAGTGCCACTTCTAAAAGAGTAAATGTGTCGCAAGGGCAGTTGTGTGCAGAAGTAAAGTGCAGCTCAAAATTGAAAAGAGTGCCACCGTAAAAGAGTTAAAGTGCCACTGCTGAAAGAGTAAATGTGCCGTGAGGGCTGTTGCATGTAGATGTGTTTTGTAAGAGAGTGACAAGCAAATTCGAAAGAATGTTTCATGTACAGTAAGTTATAGTTAGGGTTGAGCTCTGCACGAGGCATGAGTGTTGTGGATTGTCGAATAAAAGAATAAATGTGCTGAGAAAAGTAGGTTGTAATAAAGTGCTATGAAAAAGGATGAATAAATAGCACGACTGAGATAGAGTGAAAAATATGGAGTGCAGCAGACAGAGTGCAGTAGATAGAGTGCAGCAGAGAGAGTGCGGCTGTAAGTGCACAAAAGGAATATGTGTTTCCTAGATTGAAAGAGAGGTTGGGTGAGCAATAGACCAGTGAGGGTCTTGTAAAAGTGAAGGCATATTTATGTCAATATAAGATTCAAAATAGAAATCCAAGTTGGTGCTTGGAATTAGGGGTTGGTGCTCCTTCCAGTTGGTGCTGGTAAATCAGGGGTTGGTGCTCCTTCCAGTTGGTGCTGGTAAATCATGGGTTGGTGCTCCTTTCTGTTGGTGTAGATAAATTAGGGGTTGGTGCTCCTTTCTGTTGATGCAAATAAATTAGGGGTTGGTGCTCCTTCCAGTGGGTGTTGGTAAATTGTTTGTAAAGTTTGTGCTTTGCAAAGGCTAGATTTGGATGGGAGTCCAAGAAGTCTAATTTTTGAGGAGTAGCCAAAACTGGTGAACCTCGTTAAATCGTGTGTTGTGGATTGATCTCTTGTTTAATTGCTTTATCTGTTTTTAAGTTCTCCCTACTTAAGTTTTAAAGAGTTGTAGATATAAATTTAAATAGCTACACTGATTCACCCCCCCTCTCAGTGTCATTGTGAGAATATCACTAATGCAAGTGCGACGGATGGAAATACCTAATGCAATGAAATGCAAGTGCGAAATGAAAATGCATGATGCAAATGAAATGCAATGTTTTTTAGATTTTATTGCTTTTTTATTTTTATGGATTTTGAAATTTTCCATATTTTTAAGTTTTTGAATTATTATGTGTGGAATGCCTTAAGATGAAGGATGTTGAGAGTTTCAGGCTCTTCAACACCTTCAGGTGATGTCATGTGATACATTCCAGGTCCAATCTACTCTAATATAATGTAAGGAACTAACCAGTTAGCCGCAAATTTATCTCGCAAGTGCGACAGTAGGTTTGAGTTTTGTTGGTTCTATTTCAGCACAAGATCACCAATATTAAAGTCTCTCAAGTGGACTTAACTATTGTAAACTCATTTTAAGTGCTCTTGGTAAATGTACAAAGGCTCAAGGGCATTCACATGATGTTCATAAAGAAGCATCAATTTATCTAGGTGATATTGTCATGCCATGTCATCATCAATGAACTATTTCAATGCGACTTGCAACGTTGGAATATCCAAATCTAGGGGTATAATGGCATCAATGCTATATACTAGTGAAAACGAAGTTGCCCTAGTGGGCATCCAAATGCTAGTCCTGTAAGCCCATAGCACAAGGGATAGCTAGATGTGTCAATATTTGTGGTTTTCTTGTACCATAATTTTCAAGATGGCTACCACTATATTGTTTGAAGTCTCAACTTACCCATTTTCCTACGGATAATATGGAGTTACAAATATGTGTTGTATATTGTACTTAGACATTAAAGCCCTCACTATTTTGTTCTTAAATGATGTTCCATTATCTGATATTATATTGGATGGTATCCCAAAATGACTAATGATATTGTGAAGTATAAACTCCTCAATACGTGCTTTAGTTGTCATTGTTAAAGGAATGGCTTCCACTCACTTTGTAAAATACTTAGTAGTTGTTATAATAAATGTATTCTAGCCCAATTATGGAGGAGAGATCTTACCAATTAGATCCAAACCCCACTGAGCAAATGGCCAAGCTACTTGAATGGGTTGTAAGGCCTGTGATGACAAGTACGTAAGATTAGCATGATGTCGATATTTGATGCATTTCTTGACATATGCGGTGCAATCCTTATCCATCATGGGCCAATAATAACCCATTTGAAGGATGTGCTTGAAAATTACCATGCTGCTAACATGGCCACCACATGTACCATCGTGAGCTTGAAAAATTGCCCAAGTTGATTCTTGGGGCTCAAGAAAATGATGTAGAACTCCATCGTAGCTTCTATGGTACAAGATGTCTCCAAGAAATACATACTTTATCACTTTCTATATGAATATGCATTTCATGGCACGCAACAATCCCTGTAGGATTAAACCAAGTTTTAGAAAGTCATGTAATTGTGACATCCAATCCTGATAAGCTTCTGTCTCAACTGTCAATACAACTTGTTCCACTGGCATTTTTCTATGCGCAAATGCAGACTAGGATACAACATTGTGGTGAATGGTAGTACCATTCCTCGTAGGACCCTATGAGATTAAATACCCCCAGTATGCCTTCTTGAGAAATTCTCTAGCTTTATAGAACCATTCATGGTTTGGTTCTATATGAATCATGTTGAATGATTCCTTGTTATCAAAAGTTGCATGTTGCATCATGACATGCAATAGCGTATTTACATGAATGGTAGTAAAGTCAATAGATGGATTTTGAGGGATTAAGGATCTAAAAGATGCCATAGTGTCTATGAATCTGTTCAATGAATGAGATATTACCTCGATGTGATACCATTCTAGTTGGGATATATGTGTCAGCAAGATCCTTGTAAGCTTTCAATATGGGACACCTACATTGAAAAAATCCCTTCACTTGATTGACTATGAGAAAGGAATAACCAAAGATATTTAATATTTTAATCTTCATGGTGATAGCTATCTAGAGGCCCAATATTAGGGCTTCATACTCAACATTATTGTTGGTACAAGGAAAGTCTAGCTTGAAGGACAAGGGTATTGGAGCACCTTGCGACATGAAAAAGACAATTTCTGCACCACCCCCTTGCTCACACTTCGGACCATAAAATAAAATTTTCATATTAGCTTTTTTGTATGGTTCTTTGGGTTCAGGTGCTTCTAATAATGTGAATATTTCATCATCAGGAAGCTCTATGGTGAGAGGCCTACTATTATTGAGAGATGCCTTAGCTAGTTGATCGGCTATGACCTATCCCTTAATGGACTTTTGGCTGATGAATTCCAAATCAAATTTTGTCAATAACATGATCCACTTTGTAGTACGTGTATTATGATATATCTTGCTCATCATATACTACAAAGTATTTTGTTTGGATATCTCATACATCGTATGACTCAATATATAGTGATATAACTTCTTCGTTGTGAACACTACTGCTAAACACAACTTCTCCACATACACATATCCAAGCTCATAACTCACCAAGGTGAGACTAATGTAATATATTGTTTGCTCTTTTCCTTGCATGTTATTTTGGGCTAACATGGTTTCCAATGCAAATTCAATCATCGATATATATAGAAAAATGGCACACCTAGTCTTGGTGGAGCTAGCACTAGCAGTTTTATCAGGTATTGCTTGATTTCAGTGAAGGCCACTTGATAATCCTCGTCCCAATTGAATGGGACCCCCTTGTGTAGCATTTGATTCATGGGTCAATATTTTTTTGATAATTTTACTATAAATCGCTTTATGGATGCTACTTTGCCCTGAAGGCTTCTTAATTCCTTGATAATCATGGGAGGATGCATTTCTAAAATGGCCTTGACCTTCGTTGGGTCAACTTTGATGGCTTGTTTTGAAATTATGAACACCAAGAGCTTTCCTGATGTTACATCAAATACGTACTTCTTGGGATTCAACCTAACATTATGCTCTATCAGAAAATTGAAGACCTTCCTCAGGACCTCTGCATGCTCAAAATGTAGTAATGACTTTCCCAAAAAGTCATCGATATAATCTTCTGAGATCTTATGTATTGAGTCATGAAAAATATATGTCATGGCTCACGGATATGTGGCACCAACATTTTTAATACCAAATGGCATAAATTTATAGAAAAATTTTCCCCATGGCATTGTAAATGTGGTTTTATACCGGTATTCAACTTTAATATGAATCTGATTGTAACCAAAAAAAACATCCATAAGGGAGATCATCTCATGACCCACAGTTCCATCTATGAGAGCATCTATGTTGGGCAATGGAAATGAATCCTTTGGTGTTGCCTTTTTGAGGTCTCTAAAATCCATACAAATACGGATCCTTCCATTAGGTTTTCCTACAGGTACCATTTTTGATACCCATTCTAGATAGTTGATGGAGATAATGAACTCTACATCCAACAGCTTTTGTAGCTCATATTTAACCATTAAAGTGACTGTCGGATGCATATTTCTGAGCTTCTGCTTGACAGGGTTCTTAACGAGGTCTAACAAAAGATTATGAGTAACCAATTTTGGATCTAGCCTCCGTATATCCTTGTATGTCCAAACAAAAATGTCAGGTCTCTCTTTCAATAGAGGGATGAGTATGGCACTCTCATCAAGAGATAAAATCTCTCTGAACTTGACCTTCTTAGGATTAGTGGGATCGTTATTTATATCCACATCGAATGTCTCCTCTACTAACATATGTGATCCCTCCTCAAGATGGTGAGGCATAGGAATCAAGTGAATTTCATCAGCTGGGTTTAAAGGTCCTACATCAAAATTTACCTCAGCGTGATAAACATCATGTGCACATCCTGGCATAAAATGAAAAGGTTGCAATATTTCTTCGTTAGAGAATAAATCTTTAGGTTATAGTGGTGATTCAGTGTTATCAATCAATAGCATCTACATTTAGATAAAATATTTTGGAGGGGTCAGCTAGATTGCGAAGTGGAGTGTTCAAATCAATGGAGATCATATTGATGGAATGGATTAGATCTCCAGGACCACGTGAGTGTAAATCTACATTTATATAAGTTCTATCCCTGAGATGTGGTTCTAGGGGTATAGGGATCTCCGGATCTAGTCTATGAACAGACTCAAAAATAGGTTCGTTGGGCTCAAGGAGCTCCATGTACATTGATGGATCAAGGAAAACTATATGATAAACCATATCCAAGTTAGGTGGTATTCCTATGAGGTTCGAGCTAGGATAGACTCATTAATACATATCATCGATGTCAACCGGCTCATGTCGATGGTGCAAATATTAAGGCTTGAGATAAGCTCTCTCGATCTCATCCTCATCATCGCTATCATATATTATTCCTTCACCCCTACCCACTGGAATTGGGTGATTAGCAAGATGGGGCCCAAGGTAAGCCCACTCTGTTTCATCCTCATAGTCACTATCAACCATGAAGTATTCTTCAGTCTCACCCATTTGTTCCATGGGTAACAAGTGATGCATATTTAGATGTCCTAGGTAGGCCAACTCAGTTTCATCCTTGTATTATTCATTGTGTGAGGATAGCTCATCATCATCTATCCCATAATCACAATCTAGTCCATTTATTTCGATAATGGACACTACTTTCACATCCTTAGAAGAAACTTATGGTTCGGTGTCTATTGCTCTATCAATATTTTATATCTGCATACCTATGTCATCGACAACTTCATGGCTTTCATTGTCTAATTCGGCTCTTGGATTATCTCCTTGATCTACCTCTACACAATGTAATTGTGATAGATCTCTGGTGGTTCTTCTAAGATATAGTTTACTAGCCTATTACCACCTTCTAGATAAGAAGGGTTAGGGTGATATGGGTTCCAATCCACATCATCCCCCAAAGCAAGGTTTAGCAAATCTAAATATGCTGCTAGGAGCTTGTATCATCCTTGGATATGATAGCCTAACCCAAACCTATCAGTTGGTAATTGATACCGTGGTTCTATGGGAACTTTGTGCCCCTACTCAAATAATCCCAAGTCGTAACCATGCCAATGGTAATGATCGAGGTAGCACAATACGAATTTAGGGTTAGAAAGATAATTAACATTCACCATGAATGGTTCATCATCATCTTCATATATGAGCATGCGATTTTTTAGTTGATCTAGTCCTCCATAAATAAAGTTTGTTTGGTTGGGCGGCACCCCTAGTGGTACCACCATCCCTACAGGAAAGAGATCATCTTTCAGTCAGCCCATATCTTATGTAGTTTTGATAATTGACGTGAATATCACATTTTGCACAATGTACTCTACTAACCTAGAGTTAAACCACTGCATGGTCACCAGCAGTATCGATGACCCTGCTGAAGATGCAGGTAAGGCAGGCTGAGGTGCCTCCTCAAATAGATTCTGAGTGTCCCCCTCATCCATGGGAGTAGGACCCTCAATAGATTTTTCCTTGGGCTTTTGTTTTGAATATTTTTCACCCATAACTACCTTAAGCTTCTTGTCATTCCTAGGTACTTTGGATGTTGCAGGTTTAGTTGAAACTACTATAGTGTGGTCTGATAAATATGGTGCTACCGTGGAAGGTCCTGTGCACTCTCCTTTGAGTTTTCCTTCTATACATATAATAGGAAAAATTGGCCATATATCCAGATGTACTGAGGGTAGAATGAAATCCCCAAAAAAATATACTAATTTCACTTATTTTAATGGATCTTAGTCAGAAGATACCATGTGAACTTGTACCTCATGTATATATTTTATACATTGATATAAGATCGAGGGAATGCAACACATTTCTCTATCCAAGGCCTCCCTAAAATTATGTTATACTACATGGTGCCTTCAATCATATGACACATCACACAGATGGTCTTTCGTCCAAACTGAATCAAAATAACTATGGTACCTACCGTTGAGCATAGCCCATCATTGAATGCTCTCAAGGTGAAAGTGGAAGGTAAAATATGTGACTTCGATAACTTTAGATATGTTAATTCCTTGGTTGTAATTATGTTTATTAATTACCTCATATAAATCAAAATCCATTTGAATAGTGTGTGATTAACACACAATGATATGTAGCGATGAGTCCCTTATAGCAGTGGACACCATCTTAATCTTGTGATCACTAAATTGGATGGCTGGTTCATTGCACTATTGCACATGTCCCATGAAGTTCATAAATACTTCAGGGTCCTAGTACTGAACTTTGATTTATCTTAGAATATCCATGAGCATCTCCCTGTGCTTGGGATACTGCTAAATCAGTTCATATATCGACAAATTCGTTGGAGTTGTCTGTAGGCTTTGAACTAGCCTACTCCTAATTGTCACCATTGATCTTGTAGGTGGTATTGGGATATTTTAAGTTGTCCTTTTCTAAGGTGAAACATGCACTCTAATGGTAGCTAGAGGTGTATTTGGTATTTCGTACCTCCCTTGTCTCATGATAACATTAACCATGCTAATGAATTCTTTAGTTGGCAATTCAACCTGCACTTGATTCACATGATTGGCATTATTCCTTGGTGGCTCATGATTTGGTAAGGGGTTATTGAAGATCCCCATATTTTGGTTGTCTTATTCCTAAGGGTTATCCACAGTTAACTCACCTCTTTCGATCATGTTTTGTACTAAATATTTGAAACTCCAACATACTTCGATATCATGTCCTTTTAACTTATGGAAAGCATAATACAAATCATCCTATACCCCTTCGGCTTGGGTTGATTAGGATCTATCAATTTGATCTTTGGTAATTTTATGGCCTTTGCCTCACACAATTGATGGAATATCGAGGTCATCGATTTTGATAATGGTGTGAACTGGCGAGGTGGGCACTATTTCTTATTCTTACCCTTTTTGTTATTATTGTGCTAATCATATCATGCAAGAGGAGGTTGGGCTTGATAATTATGTTGTTGCCCCTTATCCCCTTTCTAGAGGTTTAACACCACTTGGTTTACATGGGTTGGCTTGGCCTATTCCTTCTGATTATGGATGTTCTTTTTGTTCCATTCCTTATTGTTCCTTAGTTTCAAGTTACCCTCCTGTAAATCGATGTCCTCTATCACCTTGGCTTATGCCAAAGCCTCCTCAAATTTTTGGTAGTATTGCAGCTACAATAGTAATGAGATGTGCTTTACACAACTCTTGGTGAACATCCGAGTTAGTTCAGTGATCGGAATGGAAAATGGCAACTTTGCCATTATCTTTCTCCATATTTTACCATAATCTATGATCATCTCATCATCATGTTGCAATAAAGTAGCCAGATCAGATAGCTTAGCCTTCTATTAACGATGAAGGAGAAGCATTCAAGAAATACATTAGCTAGTTGTTCGAAGTTGGTTATGTTGTGCCTTTTAAGTTGATTAAACCACTCTCGAGTAGGGCTTATAATGGTTGTGATAAATTTTCTCAGCAATAGAGTGTTATTGCTTTCAATCTGAAAGCACATGTCCATAAAGCTTGTAACGTGTTCCCGAGTGTCTTCCTCACCTTAAAACTTATCCAGCTTCAGCATCTCAAAGTTTTCAAGATACGTTGGAATTGGCATCCAAGGACATAGAGGTTCATTGTAAATATTTTTCAAGGTAGGCTTTTGGTAAGCCATCCCTTGCTTCTCTATAGCTCGAACCTTGTCTACCAAGGCTTGATAGGCCTTCGAAGATAGAATTTCCTCTTCTATGAGAGGTCCATGAGGAGCCTTTGGAGGTAAATTCTTCTTCATATGAGGTGGGGGAATGGGATCATCCTCCATGTCTACTAGGGAGATCTTAGGGTATTCTTGTTCTTGATCATCTCCCACTTCTTCTTCATACTACGTATGTCCATGATGTTCCAACTCTTGGCACTGCATCATGTTTTGGGTCATATGACGAGTATGGTTCTCAATATGTTTAGGGTGCAAATCATGTTGCAAAGCAGCTCATCTATGAGTGTGCTCCCTATACTCACTATGAGGGGGTTTATTGGCTAGTGTCAATCGATCCTCTCACTCAGCATACTCCATTTTCTCAAGGATGCATTGTTCATGCATGCATTTCTTGAAAATACATTGCCTATGCAACCTCTTCCTTTGAGTATCCTTATTTTTGAGGCACTCACACTTTGCACAAATGTCCTCCAATTGATCTTGGAGGATCTATTGCCATTGTTCTGACACTAATCTCTGTGATCGATCTATAATATCGATCGTGTGTGGTCTTTGGTGTACTCATTCTATCTTAGCATATTTGTCAATATGACCTTCGATAGACTTGTTTTTCATGATTTTACCTTTGTATATGTAGATGGCATTCACATTCTGGTGTTGTCTATACTTTGTGCCTATGTGGGTCGATGGGGCAATTATACTACGAGAATGTTTGCAGTATTATCCTGGATCTCTAAGGGTTTGATGTGTGCCCTCACTACGAGAACTCACAGAATGAGAAGACATAATTGATGGTTTATACACAAGCTGCCCTAAAAATCTATCTAGACCATCCAATTTCCTAGTGTGTCATGGCTCATGTGGTGGCGTACCATTGAATCTAACCTTAGATATGTCAAATGTGAATTTGCAGGTTGATCATTGTTTGGAGTCTATGAGATTTTGCACCTTGAGACATCCCTCTCTTCCTACCCCTCAATAGGCATATTTTCTACTTGTTTATTTTTAACTTATGAGGACCTTGATCCACCCTTATCTCGAGTACATATGGGAACAAATCTGTTTACTATTCCTTCCTTAATGATGTACTCTTTGGTAGATCCAGTGGATCCATGAGGTGTACGATCGTGATATATACTCCCATGTTTGAAGGCCCCATGTTGGAATCTTCTATACTTGGATCTCTCTCGTGAGGCATGTGCATCACCTCCTCTAAGTGGGGTATTCTAAAGATAACTCTCGCATGTAGATTTATCCCCTATAATGCCCATTGAATGTCATTCAGGAGGATCTTATGATTGAGGGTTCTCTGCATTGGGTTGTGCATTGGGTGGAGCTTCAACTTTGATCTTGGTTCTACTCTCGAATCGGCCTCTCCATGTGACAACCATGATATTATATTATCCCGTATGTATATTTTAAGGCAAAAAAAGAAAACAATTATGATTATCTCTTTTAAGTTTTTTGTTTGTGAGCTCTAATTGGTTTGATGTGTTTTGAAATTTATTGAAAACTTAAACTACTCTCATTGTGTTTGGAATTGTTGATGATATACTCAATACTTTAAGAATTTCACCTGTATACTTGCAGTTCAACAACCTGGATATGAACTCCAAGCCACATAATACAACCTATAATATGTGGTAGTGAAGTCCACACACAGTCAAGGAGCACAGGTCCTCCTGGTCCTCATCCTGTTCACTCGTAGTCAGCGATATACCTCTCCAAAGAGAGATACGTGAAAATTTTCCATGCACTATGATGGTTCTCAAATCCAATATTGGTCTAGTAACAAGGATCGAGGGAGTTGGGCCAACATATGGAAATAACTACCATCGTAGTTGAACCCTACTAGTGGTTGGATATGACTTCTAACTCACCAGCATTTAGATAGTACATGGTGTGTGGGGTTCATTTTAAATTTGCATAAAATAAAAGTGCATCACCCAACACACAATGCTCTTTTCCTAAATGCCTATGAAAAGACATTTGATATTCAGAAAAGATGCATCTAAATCTAATCTACATGCTATTTCAAATATGTAATTAAATTTCCTAATAAGCCTATGATTGGGCTAAAAAAATCAAATTAATTATATAGACTCTGATTGTTAGTCATGGTTCAGACCCATAGGTAACAATGTTGGTTGTAGGACAGAGCTGTAGGCCAAGAAACTATCCATGGGTGACAAACGTAGCTAATAGAGCTAGTCGCAGCTGTCAGGCGTGGCTGAAAGTCAACATGGAATTTTTGAAATAATTCATCCCTTACTATTTTCCTAAGTTTTATAATTACCTACAGTAGTAAATAATAGAAAATAGAAAATTGCAGAGGACCAAGGTTACCTATTTTCCTCATCTGATGGAGAGGTAGTCTGATTCTACCTGTTTTCTCTACTTTGCTTCTCGTCGCGGCTGTCAAGTATGGCGAAGACTATGTGTCATGACTGTCAAGAACGACTGACACCTACAATTAAGAAAATCAAATATCCATCAGTTTAGCATGAATTTGTGGGGATTTCACTGTGATCGCCATTTGTACCTACGCAAAAAGCATACACCTAACTAATACATCAATTACTATCAAACATTAAAGCATGCAAAATTGATAATAATGAATTCAACAATAAATGGGGTTTTATTTTATTAAAATTTGCCAAATTTTATTACATGTACATCCCTATTAGGGATACTCAATGTTGATACAATCAATACAGTTTTGAAAACCCTCTAAAATATGGGGTGGTGTAATCCATAGACTTTCCAATAGGACATGAATTTCTCAAAACCAATGGTTATATTCTTCTCCATTATTAGAGGTATATGCTACCTTGAATGCATTGCAAATGGATGCATCCTGTAGACCCTGCGTTAAAGCAACAACATGAAATGATTAAAAGAAAAGGTAGCCTCTCTTGATGAGTCTTTTGGAGGAATCTTGCATAAAGAATGCTAAATAAAGTAAATGACACATTTAATCTATGAAACTATGCAAGAAATCATAAAATTACAGTAAATCATGTAAATAAGAATGAATCTAGCTAAGAAACATCCTAACTAGCCATTAGAAACTCGAATTGCATGAAATGAGCATAAACTAGTCTAGAATTGATAAATGCTAAGAAATGAAGGAATTCTACCCTAAATATCTAGATCTAACCATACAAATGCATCAAATAAGATTAATATATGGTTAATCTATCAATATGAAAGCATAAAACTAGGCCAGTCATCATTCACCCCGAGGAGCTGTGGGAGGGAGGTGGATCGATTCTTATTGAAGCAAAACTAGGCCAGTCATCATTCACCCATGGTCCCCCTTCTCCACATAGCAACAGGTCCTACCCATACCTCGTTCAATCATTCAAAAATCCCGTGCTTGTTGCTCCCTAGTAGCAAGCGGAGCAGCTAGAGCTAGACCTTCTTATTATTATTGAATAATAAAGGTACTACTGAAATTGAATCGAGTGCTTCCCTTCCCGATCAATGGGAGGTAGTCAGCACTCTACACTCACGAATTATTGAGCGGAAAGGGAGCCTCATGATCGGACAGCAGGGAGACGAAAACCGGGTCCTCTCTATTTAAACCTCTCTATTTCGGGGAACAACTTCAAGATTCTATTCCTATTTCAGACGGGATCAGGGCTCAACCCTGAATTAAGTGGGTGGGCCACCTAAAAGAGAAGGACGAATCAACAACCCCTTTTCTTTCTTTAAGGTGGCGAGCTTTTTTGAATTGGGCGAATAAGTCCTCTTGAGATGGGGAGAGGGCCTCAACCTTTCAAATTAAGAGGATCGAACATTATAAGGGGCGGGTAAAGGTGATACCACAGATCTACCCCTCAAAAAAACAAGTTCTTGGACAAAATAACGATCGAAACCCTTCTCTCTTACTTTCTAGATCCGGAACCTCTTCGATTCAGGAGCTCTCTATCTATAATCGCGACCTCTTAAGACATAAGCGGAGCCGGGGAAGGATACCTCAGAGCGTTAGAGAACCGGACACAACTCAAGAGAGGAGGTCGAGGCTCCGCTTGCCATTATGTCGCTAGGTATGGGTAGGACCTTTAGTTGTGTGCTCCCCCTGAACGAAGCGGACTATTTAAGACTATTTAAGACAGAAAGAGAGAGAGATTACCGAGAGAGATTACCGAGAGAGATTTCCATTGTAGGGTTCATGCTTGCCACTCCACAATTTGGTAGTATTTCGACTCTCCTCAAGGGGTTATCAATTTTCTATCCATTTCGATATAGCTTCTCTAAGTTCAAATGCAAAATTTCTCCAGAATTCTCCCCAATTTGGAGGGGGTCTTATAACATATTGAAGGCCTTGCTCTAGCTTCATGGAGAAACCAAGAACAAGAAACCTGTAGTTAGATCAGTTGGAGGGAACCTTCTCGATGCTTCCCTACCCAAAACCATTTGAATCTCTGTTACCCATGCTGTTGCAACTAAATTTTGCTTAGCCTAGGATTCAAAATAGTTTTGATGCTATCCACGGCTCTAAGGCATGGCTAGCTCTATTAGCCACGGGTCTTAGCCGCATCTAAGGCTGATTTAGCCAAATCTACCCAAATTGAGTGGTTAAAACCACTGCTTCACCTTGGAGCTATCCAAGATTATTCATATGGTCTTTTTGCATGTCCCATATGAGTAGTCGCCTCAATATGACACATATTAGGTGTCTACACCACATAGGGACAAAGATGAGAAACTAAGGATAAATAATGAAAAGTAACATGGGATACTGAGGGATAAAATTGCTAGGGGAGGTAAAAATAAATTCATTTTCACCATAAATAGGAGAGGAAAAGTAGATTTGTATTCTTGATAGTGATATATTTTTTGATGGTCTGGCATACAAATCCACCACATTGAGCAAACCATATGAGGGGACTTGTAGTTGGAGGGGCAACATGAGTAGTGATACATACAAAAAATTGACCCATAAGGTAGGAAAATACCTTCAAAAATGCACTCTTAAAAGATGAAAGCAATCTTGTATGAATAAAATGCTTTTGAATGATGACTTAATGTGCAAGTGACATATTTGCATGTCACTTTTGCATGTCAATGATAATTTTGTGTTCAACAACACTTTCACCACATGCTACCGCTATTGCCACTTGGTAGCACTCTCAATGATTGAAGGTGCTTTTGTCATGTGATGGTGATTTTACATGTGGTAATATTTTAGCTTTATATGAGATCATCAAGTTTATAACTTATGCTACATTAAGGCTAACAAGAGTCTAGTTTGGATTAGGTGTATGATAGAATATAGAGAAAGGTGATTGCATGCACTAGAGACCATCTAGCATCTCCCAATGTTTGCAGATAGCATGTTGCTAGAAACAATAGGGCTTTACCATTTGGTCCTAATGGTAAAGGTAGTGTTTAATTGGGTACTAGTAAAGACACTAGTAGAGAGGTGGTCTTAAGAAATGAATACCTAGTTATAGACTAGAAATATGACTATTACTCTTAGGATATTTGGAGCATATTTAAGGTATTGATAAAAGGGGTAGAGGTATGCATGATAAAAGATCAATGGAAAAGCCTACAATAGATGAAAAGGAACACAAACTTCTTGGTAGCATGATGAAGCATTGACATCAATACCTCATACACTAGGCACCATTTATGTAGGCATTTTATTATTTTGTGTGATCTAGTGTTATAGGTCCTAATTTATTGTGGACATAGTGTACACACCCAAAAGTCACACTTTGTCCATATTCCCATTTTCGTGGTCAATCAATTTGCAAAACCTTTAAAAATTGCATAAATTGGCTAAAAACACTATTCATGTATCAAAATCACTATTCATCACCCTTAGCCCCTTTGGGCTAGCTAAGCCCCTTCCTATGTTTAACTATAGGTCCTCATGCGACATCATTCCCAACTCAACCAAGGTTGAATTCTCCACCATGGTCAAAAAGCACTTTATGCTCAAAAGTCAACAATTTTGGTCAAAGTATGCTTTATGACTAATCACATGCTTAATTAGATCTAATATTAATTTAAGCTAAGCTTGCCACCTCACCTAGTCTAATTTGACTAGCCTAGCTTTCTACCTCCCCTATTCTAACCTATCCTAGCCCTACCATCTCTCATCCAGATATTTCTCCACCTCAAACTCCCTTGGGTCATAAATGAAAGATGGAAACTTTTGCACAAAAGAAATCATTTTTATTAAAACATATTTCCAAAAGGTGTTCATTAATGCCTAATGGATATTTTTAGCAAAGTCATCATTATTTGTGGATGGGTGAGGGATTCTCTCACCCAACCTCATTTATGAACTAGGATACCTCAAAGGACACCTCTTAGGTGGACACCTCACCATTGACACTTCATAGGGGACACCTCATCCCCTCCCTCTCATCTTGGTCAAGTCTATAAATAGAAGTCTATTTTCACCTTTTCAAAAATAACCAACTTTTACTTACTAAAAATCTACCAAAATCACTACAGCCATCACATCCATCCTACATCCATTGCACATCCATTGTACACACATCGCAATTGATTTATCACTTTCATGATGTTTCCTTGTGATTGAGACAGGTCAATAACCCCACAAAAAGTGCACTTTTTGAAGGTGACCCTCGTAAAAATAAAAGAAGCAGTTGTTCTAGGACAACCAGAAAAAGTCATCTTGCAGATTTGGTCTAGAAAATATAGGTTCACACGACCTCATGCAAACCACCCAGTTCACAACAGGTTCGCATGACCTCGTGCGAACCTATGCTACAAGCACTAGAATCATCGGACAAGGTAAGTATAGGTTAATTTATTGCTTTTATGTTGTTTTTAACATTTAATTTCATATTTTAAGATTTTTTAAGAGTCCTTTGTCTTCATAACCATAGGGTTTAACTGAGGTAGACCCCTCAACGCACTAACAATATTTTGCAAGTTTAGATAGGTTCAAAAGGGACAAACAAAAAATCCAACCAACGATGGCACATGAGAAAGAAGACCACCTATACTAAGGAACATAAAGAAGATAGATCATGATGCATTTGTACACATCCAAAAAGGGCTTCCATAGGTAATACCCCATTATAGCCTTCAGGGCAAAATTTGTAAAAGGATATCAATTTGTAACCCCTTTTACAATTTCAATAACAAATGCAATGGATTCTATAATTTTGAATGAAGAGTTATAGCATCATTTTTGTTGGTTTCTTTCTGGCACACCTGGTGGGACCTGTTGGAGCAAAATATGCCTTTAGTTACATTTGCACCCAAGACTTTGCCAATATTGAATGACCAGGTTAGAACAAAGTCTTCCTGGTTCAATCTCCAAAGGAGGTTGGTTCCTTTGTTTCTTTTAGAAAAATGGGGGGGAAAAGGAGGGTACAGAAAGAGAGGGAAATATAACTAATTCTAGAGAATCAAGAAGGTACAGATTAAGCAACAAAAATAACTATTACAACCTTTTGTAGAAAGTACAAGACCAAACATAGAGACTAAAACTCCTTGGTGAATTATTAATAATACTTAATTTGTGAAGTTAGATTTCAGATATTTAACATAATGATGATGCAAGGATTTAAATTAAGAGTCGATGCATATTACATTCAAACTAGATTTAAGTATCAATGAACAACACATACATACTTGATTTTTCATACACCAGTGAGTAAAGAACCAAAAATTTGATCTTTATTTATCTTTTAGAAGTCTGAGTACATAGCCTTGTAAATGCCTAAGAGCCAACCATTTGTTTCAGTCACTCATTCTATATATAAGAGTTTTACGCAACATAAAACTAAAAGTTGTTACAAGGAGAATTGAAGAGTGATGGGACCTGTAACTGAAATAGGTTAGGATATTCTTGTTATGTATATCTTTATCATATCTTTCAGACTTTGTGGTCTCCATGGCCTTCAAAATGTCACGTCATCATGACTTTTGTCTTTATTCTGTTCTTTGCTTATCAAAATTTCGTGCCATTGTGACTTATGGCCTTAGACTACTCCACAACCATAAAAATATCGTGCCATCATGGCTTATGGCCTTAGACTGCTCCATGACCATCAAAATGTTGTGCCATCATGACTTATGGCCTTAGACTGCTCCACGGCCATCAAAATGTCATGCCATCATGACTTTTAGCCTTAGACTATTCTTCACCCATTATAATATCGTACCATCATGACTTATGGCCTTAGAATGCTCCATGACCATCAAAATGTCATGCCATTGTGAATTTTGGTCTTAGACTGTTCTTCGCCCATCAGAATGTCACACCATCATGACTTATGGCCTTAGACTTCTGCATGGCCATCACAATGTCATGCCATCACGAATTTTGGCCTTAGACTGTTCTTCGCCCATCATAATGTTGCACCATCACAACTTTTGGCCTTAGACTGCTCCATGACCATCAAAATGTCATGCCATCCTAAATTTTAGCCTTATACTATTCCATGGCCATCAAAATGTCACACCATCGTGACTTTTTCCTTTAGCTTAGTATTTGGCGAGATTCTTCCTTCTTTTCCTATATGTGGTCATTTTGGCCAATAAGACCCGACCAAGCATTAGCTTAATCACCTTATAACAAAAATTGTGGTCTATTTATGTATGGTAGGTAATTGTCATCTCTAAAGAAACCCTAAACCAAAAATACCCTGAAATCCATCTTAGGCCAAACTACAAAAGGTTCATTGGTGCACCGATGAGTCTCCAAAAAGAGTAGTGATTACACACTTGGGCACGTGCATTCCCCAATATACCTCAAACTTGATACTTGATACCCATGTATTGGTTGTAGACACCCACAACCAATGGCAAGGTAAGTCAGGGGAGGTTAAGAGCCTCATGTTCCCAGGGATTGTGTGCCCCCATACCTAGACCACCAATCATCTCTCACCATGGTGTATGCAAGGTTAAAGCATCCTTGTATTTTTATGCGATGTTAGTTTATTTTCTTGCAATTTGCTTTCTTCAGGTATATGTGAAATATTTTAAGTTTTATGTTGTCTTGCCAAGCTAAAAATTGACTTTTGGAACTTTCTATGCAGGTACCTATGCTAGAACACTCCAGGAGCTTCAAAATCATCATCAAGACCCCAAAACTAGTCAGCCCAGTCTTCGGACCCCGGTTCGCATGACCCTGTGGAAACCACCTACCATAGGATAGGTTCGTAACTTGAGGTGTGAACCTTCAGAATCAACACAACTTCAAATAAAAAGGTGAATCATAAGGTTTTACACACACCTGGATGCAGGTATTGTGTGAAATTTTTGTTTTTCCTTCATTTTGAGGCTATTATTTCCTATTGGGCTTCTATTCCACAAAATTGCATTTGCTTGCTTGTTTTAGTTAGATTTACACCTGATTTCTAGCTTAGCTTCATTTCAAGTCCTTTACTTTTGTGTCATTTCCCTTACAAAAGCATCTAACTAGATTTATTTCTTATTATTTCCATTTTTAAAGCACTTAATAAGATTTATTTCCAGTATTTTCCTTTCCTCGTCATTTCCCTTTGAAAAGCACCTAGATAAATTTACTTTCCAAAAGTATTTAATTAGCTTCCTTTCGAAAGCATTTAATTAGATTTTCATTTCGAAAACTAGTAGCCTAAATTTATTTTCGTGAGGACACAAGTAATTAGATTTGTTTTGAAAAGGCATCCTAGCATAGCTTTCCTTTGAAAAAGCATTTAGGGTATATTTGCTTCTAAAATAGTACCGCACAAACAAACACCACACACTCACATCCCATTTTTAATGGTGTAAGGAACTAGCTTTCATCTCCAGTCCAAATTGGATTTCATCACCAATTCAACACCAGAGTTAAGTGAGGTCTGGGTTGTACTCTCCACTGGCTCACCTTCGATTTTAGTCACCATAGTATCCCCCTAGGTGGATCGTTCCAGCATTAATACCTGGTCAGTCCTTCCTACTTCAAGTGTTGGTTATTCAGATTTAATCACTAAAATGTACCTTCGGAGTGGGTAGTTTTAGAAACCCCCTTTACCATAGGGCTTTTCAAAATAATTAGTGGACATAGCTAATCATTACTTTGGATGCCTTAAACATGAGGGTTAAGCAAAATCATGGGTATGCCGGTAGCACCACATTGACAATGTGACCTCTCTTCGTGAGAGTATATTGACTCATTAGAGAATTTTGAGTCTCCCCCCTTTGGATACCATTTTACTATACCAAAATTCATCTAGGTTTCCACTTGACCATTGGAAACATAGTTCTATTTTGTGTGCTCTTGGGCGTTGCAGGAGGTTCTATGCTATGACATACCTAATTCAAAGTAGAGTTCACCCATTCCCATGATTTTTTCTTGCGAAAGATACATACTTTCATCAAAACACACAAAAATAAAAAAGAAAGAACATTTGATTATTGTTGAGTCTCATGAAAGTGGTTACAACATCATATAAAACTTTATATAACTCACTTCTCAGTTGTTCCATAGTTTCACTTCCATGCCAAACACTGCATAGTCTATTTTTAGGTAGTTTGCACCCCCTAGTGCAACCTTCCTAAACTCAAATATATTCACACAATCCTGTGTGAAACCTAGCTTCTAGGCTATAAATATGCACACAATAGGTCTACACAACACACATAGGTTATCCACAATATAAATCCATCCTCTATCACTATTTTTGGAGGTTCGCATGACCCTGTAAAAATCTTTGGTTGTAGAAGTGGTTCGCATGACACCATGTGAACCTATTTTTTAGGTCACAAATTTCTCACACAACACACAGACACCTTCCATAACGCATATATATCATATGTTTTTTATTTTTGTGGTTCACACGACCCCGTGCGAACCTTCGATCTCAGAAGTGGTTTGCACGACCCCATGCAAACCTATATTTTTGAGAATAGTATCATATTCAGCCACAGATATTCCTAGAGTCCATATCATACATATTTTGGCTATTAGCACACTTTTGCACACATCACTATACCAGCTACATGTAGTCAGACATGTGAAGCCCTTCATCATGCCATTGAGGCTGCTTAGTGGACTGTCATGACCACAGATGCCTCTACTTATTAGACCACTGATCCACCTTTTGAGTCTAATTAGGTTACATCCATTGTTACACCAGATATGTTTACTGGACCCTCGACCCCTAGCACTAGTCCTATGTACCATATGGTATCTTTCGCTCCATCTCACCTTCTGGATGATACATTCGAGGAGACCTTTCCTTTGGATGATCTCTCCTCTCCTAATACCCCACCCACCTATTTCTAGCATGCCATATATAACCCTCTTGGTCATCCCATACCTGTTATGGTGGTGGACGAGTTCACCCCACCTCCTTCACCATATGCAACCCATCCCTTCCTCAAGCATTCTTCCCATCCACTTTTGGGATATGAATCTGATCCTATCATTTCCCAAATCATGCCTGATGTCTTTACTACTATCCAGATGGTAGGTATGGTATCTAAGCCTTCTTCTTTTGCAACACCTAATTCCACATCCTCCTCCCACATCCCATCATCATAGCAGGCCTCATCGAGCTCCCAACCCTCATCCTAGCCTCCATCATCACTCCCACCATAGTATTTTTCACACCCATATCTGTACTACCAGCTATCCTCATCGCACTTATCTCATCCCTAATTGCAGGTTTATCTACAACAAGTATCATTATCCCCACAACCATCTCCTTTCACACCATAATTTTTTTCCCATCCGCCCACTAATTATCCACCATTTTCATCATATGGACCCCCATTGACCCCTTCCTCATCATTTTGATTACCACCTCCCCTTCCTTTCGACCTCCACCATTGAATCCTGATTATCAAGGCCATCTCCCCCGCTATTTGGTTTAGCCTGAGTCCCTACTCACCATCCCATCCGCACCATCCCAATCCTCATAAATTCTACCCCCATATTCAAATATTTCCTCTTTCACCACATCTTCATCTATCCCTCCCCCATATTCTACACCACCCACATTCTTCACCTCACCACCCATATGGTCCTCCACCACTACTGCTCAGGTGCAATCGAATTTCCCATAGGCATAGTTGCAACCGATGCTCATGCCTAGCCAACAAATTCCTAGGTATTATGATCAACAACAACCACCACCTACCTTACAATCTTCCTACATCCATCTCAGGTTTCTATCCCACAATATCAATTCATGTCAACACCTAATCCACAACAGGCTACTTATTATCATCAATGGGAAGAATAACAGTTGCAATATCCACCACATTTGGATCATTTGTAGACCTCATCACAACCATTTACTACATCCAAATCATCACACCCATTTCCCACCCCACCAAACACCACAATGATGCTCTCTAGTGAATTTCAAGCCATGCAAGAACATATTTGTACGTTGGATTTGCGCACAACTAATTATGGGCTTCAAAAATCTACATATGATGAATTGTGCAATGAACCAATTCACCCATATTTTCCTATATATCCATATCCTTACTGATTTGAGATCCCAAAATTTGATAAATTCAAAAGTAAGGAATATCCCAAAGAGCATCTTAACAATTAATGTTTTGCTTGTTACCAACTTCATGGTAGTGATCCCCTTATTTTTCTAAATCCAATCCAAATAAGTTATAATGGAAAATTTAGCTATAATGATTTTCCAAAACTTAGAGAAATGATTTTAATTTTAGCTATACATTTTAACTCAGGTTGGCAGAGTTACGATTGCTTGTATAGAGATTTAGGTGACTTACCTACCACTATTTTCCTTTTCTTTATCGAAGGTATATGGATTTGTACATTTGAGAAGTTGTAATTATTCGATAGTAGATATCATAGGAGAGGTTCACCTTGCCTTATGAACCTATCTCTATTATATGGAGCAACAACCATTCATATGAAGCTACAAATTCCTAGAATGATAATCATAGATTTATGTATCATTGCTTGTGTACAACTGCTACTAGGTATTTGGTGCCATCTTCTTCCTGGATGTGGCTTAATGTGTCTATAACTCTCTAATGCTAGGTTTTGGACACTCCTCACTTGCCCAAGATGTGTAAATAGATGCAACTTATTAATTTCTTGCCTGCCTTATTTTATGGGTTCCTTGGTCGTGAATGTTAGGAGAGATTTTAGGGGTTGGATTATTTATATTTTTAGGATTATCATAAAATCCCCCTTAGTCCTAGCCATTCTCCTAGAAGCATCATCAGTTCTTGTGTTGGCAGATGGTTGGTTAGGATGAAGACTTTGTTTCTTCTTTGCACTCCAATACTGGTTAGATATTTTTCTTGGATCCACTTTGTTTCTTCTTTCTTGGTTTCTAGTTCCCGCATTTCCTCAATACTTGCAACATACATAGATTTTATGCTTTTATGGATCCACACCATAATGTGGATATTTTTTGTTGTACATTTATTTTTTAAAATGTAGTTTTCTTTACTGCATTTTCTTTATATTGGTTTATTATGTTAGTATTCTTTTGATTGCTATAGTGCATTAATAGATTTATAGTAACCCCTATTGGGAGCGTTGTAAAATATTGTTTTTGGTAAGCCCTATTGGCTATTTTGGCCATATGTGGATATTAATATATTTATCTTGTCTAAATGTTTGATTATAAATCATCGCCAGTAAGTCAAAGATAAAAATAATTTTGTAATTTACTATGGGGCATAAACATTGTGATCATGTTATTCTACTGAGTTTTATCTTAAACAAAGATTTTGCAATCTCTTTTTGCATAGACAACTATGTTGGTAGATAATACTAATATGTATGTCCTTCTACATGATGAACCTTTGTCGTTTATCATAAGAGTAATGGATCTTTTTCAGAATCTTTACCTTTAGTATAATTTGTTTGGAAAGGATTGATTTCAGCAAGGATCACTCACAAATTGAAAAATGAAGATCACAATATTCTATTTCTAATGAAAGAAGTCAAGTGGATGCTTTAAAAATGTTTGAAAATTGGGTTGATTTCCCAAAACACTAGCAATAAAAAAATAGAGTTATTTTTAAGAATATTTGACTTAAAATTCAAATGAACAATATTTACAGGAAAATGATATCCAAATTCCATATGGGCTCTGTGTATAGTAGGTTTGTATTTAACTGTGATTTTTAGAATTTGTTATTACTAGTACATATTTAAAATGGTATCAAAGACATATCATTGAGATCAGTATCTTAATGTCTTATGTGTTGTCTACAAATTTTTGTCAATTTTAGGTTGTTTAAGTATATCTATTTGATCTTTTCCTTAGTTGTGTATTGCATCATTATTCACTCACATGATGTTATTTATCGTTGTTATGAAAGTTGGTGATGAGTAAAAGTTGTTTAAGGCAAAACCATTTTTTGATATCTTAAAAATATTGTTGACTACTTAGGAAATTTTACCTAAATATTTGGACTCAATAATAGGAAAAGACATGGGATTCAGGCATAAAAATGAAATTTACTTAGCCTTCCTGATTTTCAATGTTTTTTCAGAATTGTAGCAGTTAAGTAGATCGAGGTGGATTCAATAAAAACTTTTGTTTGGTAAAATTTATATTATTTACACATTATTTATTTGCCAAGTTTTGGCCAAGTCTGAGTCAAATATGACCTTGCTAAGTTTTTACTAACCCCAATTCTTGCAACTATGCTATTTATACCTTCAATTGATTTGATTCCCCAATGCAAATATGGTTAATAATATTTAATATCTTTAATGTCCTTAGATGTATGTAATATATAATATTTTTGTATTGAATGAGATTTATCCTTGTTAGTACTTTTTCTCAATAGTTATAGAATCTAAACTAATAGGGGATATTTAGTAGTTAGTATTTAGTATTGAGTATCCATGACTCAAATTTATGATCTCTTTTAATATTTGAAAAAAATATTTCCTTTAAAAAGTAGAATCTAAAAAAATGAGGGCCAAGTGTCACCATCGGACTTATTCTTCTACTCTTAAAATTTGACCTTGAATGGTGATTTGCATTCAAGCTACCCATGGTTGATTTTGGCTTCAAAGGCATGACCCTATGACTCATGCTGCAACTTTGATGTTGTTTGAGGATCTCTTGCAATGTTATAGAATCTATCTTATGTAGGGTAATCCTATATCCATCCAAATCTTCTTTGCTTTGTTTGTGTCAATCAAAAATTTTATTTATTTTGCACAAGTGTTTTGTCGAACAAATAGCTTTTATTATGTGGGTAATGCCTAAATATCCCATTTAAAAATCAGACCATTCAAGCATATATATTATTTCCTCTTGGAAAATTTAGTATGTATTCAAGTAGTTGAGTTGTATATGCAGATAAACTTCACTTAGTTTCCTTCTCTAGCACTTCAAAATTTAGGTTCTCTATTTTCACAATTTTTATGCAAATCACCATCACTATAGTTTCTTTGTTTTCATAGTTTTTTTTCACTAATTTTATAATGTATATATTTATTTTCTAGTAGATTATCATTGAGTTGGCACAAACTCAAATTCCCTTGAGCTTGTGAGAGCATGTAGATGTATATGTAGTTGGATATTGTGTTCTTAAAGAAGGTTACAAAAATTCATAAAACAACAGAAATAAAACTAACCTTCATGCAAGATCTAACAAGAGAAAAAAATATATGGAGAGTGATCCATTTATAACCTATGGATGTGTTGAAAATAATGAAGAGAAAATATCTGCAATGTAGAATAAAAATTGGTGTATGGATTGCATTGCTTTTCTAACATATGAGTTTGCCAAGCAAGGAACTTACATGGGTTCTAGAACTATCTCACTTACATTGGTATGGATCAATTTTTGCACCTGATGTTCACGTATGTATGTCTTGTCCATAAGCTATTTTGCATTTCAGATTTCACGTTCCTACACTTTTTTGCTGAAAAATAACTCAATCATTATATGCATAGCTAAAGTTACAATCTATTCTCTAAAATTTTCCAAATCCAATCCAAATAAGTTACAATGGAAACTTCAGCTATATATGACTGCACTTAAATGGCCAAAACACTTCATTTTTCCTCTACATTTGTAAACCACCATTTTATTAAAATACAATCATATGATTCATAAGAAAAATCAAAGAGGATAGCTTTTCATGTGTTTTATATTTTTTAACCGCCCTCTTCTAAGAGGGTGGTTTAAAACCACCCTCTTAAATCTACGAGGGCAATTTAAAATTGCCCTCATATCCCTAAGAGGCAGGTTTTAAACTACCCTCTTAGATCCTAAGAGTGAGGTTTTAAACTATCATCTTAGACCTTAAGAGTGTGGTTTTAAAACACCCTCTTAGACCCTAATAGGGCAAGTTTTTGAGACTATTTTTAGTCGTCATTGTATGACACAAACTAATTACAATATCCTCATAGATGATGGTTGAATAACTATCCTTAAATGTCTTAAAGAGTAGTTAGATACCATCCTTAAATACCTTTTTTGGTGTAGTGAGGATCTGCTCACATCAGTCACCTAGTCTAATGAAATGAACTATCCTAACTAGGATCACCATTTGCATGTCATCATAGAGCCCTGAATTGAGATGCACCAAGATATATAGACATAGACAAGCACATGTAATGCAAAAAATCATGAAATTAGAAAATTTCAAGTAAGCAATGATAGCCAACTAAAAGAAAAGAGGTAGAAAATATAGAGTTAAATATAATACCTTTTAAGATGCATTATGTTCATTGGTTCTTTTGGTTTTTTTTCATCATGCATGGTGAGGTAGTAAGCACCTAAACCAAACTTGGTGGTCATGATGAATGGACCTAGCCAATTAGGATAAATCTTACCTTTAATATTTATTTTGGAATTGGAAAAGGCAGGAGCTCTGGCGAACTGGTGGGAAAACTTCTAAGCAGGCGATAGGCGATGTTCTAGGGTTTGTGGAGTGAAGGAAAATCTAGGGCACTTGGTGGGTTGACGTAGTGGTACTCTGGTTACTATGGATCTGAAGGAACGTCTGCTGCCCCAGGAGGGCCCAATGGGGTCTCCTCCAGATCCTCTCTCTGGGAGAAAGAGCTCATATGCTGATTTGCTAAAAGAAAATTCTTCGTCTTCCAATGACGAAGCTCAGAGGAATGCTCTTCATACGCTCTTCAAGAACGCTGGAAAGAGCTCAACAACACATCGGGTTAATGGATGCCTCCCACAATCCGCCTCAAGACCCAAGATTGTCATCGAACCAAAGATGGTCGAAGACACAATCATGTACAGGGCTAACCATGATCTGATTTGTAAATTCATGGGTATCCGACCTACTCTGAATTTTTTGCATACCTGGGTCAGACAGAACTGGGAGCCTCACGGTGAGTACTCCTTATGGTTTATTAGCAATGGGTATTTCATTGTTAGTTTTTCTTCTCTAGCCGATAGAAACAGGGCGTTTGAATCAAAAAAGAGGAACCACGGTCCGGCAGGGTTATTTGTTCAACCCTGGAGAGTGGGTTTCGATCCTCGTATTGAACCCATGGCTGTCCCGGTTTGGATCCGATTGTACGCTCTTTCGATGGAGTTTTGGGGTGAGCAGGTTCTAGAAATGATCGGTAACTCCCTCGGTAGACATCTGGGCGTCTCCAAGGACACCATAGAAGGTAACACAGTTGTCTTTGCAAGGATTTGCATGGAAATGGATATTAGCCAGCCTCTATCGACAGAGGTGGAACTTGAACTGGCAGGACTATCTTGGATCCAACAGTTAGATTATGAGGCTCTGCCCTTCAGATGCAGAGTTTGCCACAAACATGGCCATTTGGCACGGTTTTGTCCAAATATTTTGAACACAAAAGCGGAGGCTCCGCTTGGAATGCCAAATCGCCCCAGAGAGGGTAAGTCTACTCTTGTCAAAGAACCATCCAATACTCCTCTGGGTAATGATGTTCAGAAAGATGGCTTTGAACAGCCCAAAAGAAGGAGAAAGCAAAAGAAAAATGGTAAGGAGCAATCACAACTCAAGCCAGCCAATAGGTATGAAATTTTTAAGACACTAGTGGATCAAGAGGATCAAGTCATGGAAGGAGTGGATGGGAATATTGAGGATAATAACATCTACACTCATGCTTCTCCTTCATCTCCCCCTGTCTTAGAACAGGTGATTGAATCCATTGAGTTACTACAGCCAGAGAATTTGGGGGCATTGATAGTGCACTCCCAAGCGCAGCCAGTAATTAAGGATGTCAGCATGGGAATTGCGAGAAAAGAACAGAGAAAGGCCAGCCCTAGGGATAACTCGGGTGGAAAAGAGATCCAAAAATAGCAACTCTCAAGGAGCGGGCAGAAAGTCTAATAAGGACCTGCTAGCAGTTCAAGGAGACAAGCTGATCACTGGAGGATCGGTGAGGACAATTGATTCTTACTGCTCTCAAGGTTTTCAATGATTATTCAATCTTGGAATGTTAGGGGTTTAAACAGTAGAACCCATCAATCTACTTGTTCAAAGACTCTTAGGAAAATGTAAAACAGACTTTTTGCTCATCCGGGAGACAAAAATGTCTTTAGATCTTATGTGTAAAACAGTTAGTAGAATCCGGAGGGCGTCTGGTCATATGGATGTGGCTGCCCAAGGTGCCTCGGGGGGATTGTTACTCTTTGGAACCCTCTGGAATGGACTGCAATAGAACATATAGCTTGGAGGGGTGTTCTCACATCTCATTTTAGGAATAATGTCATAGTTGAACATGTTTTAATCACAAATTTTTATGGGGCTCAAAGCCTTGATGGCCAGAGGCTCCAATGGAAAGTTGTACATAACATGAGGTCCTCAAGGGAAGATTTAGACTGGATTATTGTTGGGGATTTTAATGCTAAATTATCTGCTCGAGATCAGGAAGGTGGAACCCCAGTTTTGGATCCAGGGGACCGGCTTCTGATTGCCCAAGTCCAGGCCTTTCACTTAGTGGATATCAAAGGCCCTGGAACCTACTTTACCTGGACTAACAAGAGGAGGGAGCCACACAGCAGGAAGGTAAAGCTAGACCGTTTTTTGGTCTCAGAGGAGGCATTTGTAAAGTGGAATATTAAATTCTAGATTTTGGAGGGCCCAATTTCAGATCACTTTCCCATTTTGATGGAGGGAGGGACTATGACAGGGCAGCATCACAAACCGTTTAAATTTGAGAATTTTTGGTTACAAAAGGAGGATCTTCGAAAGGAAATTTTGCAGTGGTGGGAAGAAGGTCGTCTACCTTTTGGGACAACAATGTTTAGATTCCACAAACAGCTTCATTTTGTCAAAGTTAAACTGAAACAGTGGAGGCGAGCTAATAAGTCAGATTTCCAGCTCCAAAGAGCTCCCTTGGTGGCCAGATGGGAAGAGATTCAAAAACACTTTAGGGAAGGAACAATTACTGAGCAGCTCAAAACTGAGGATGATGCCTTGCGCAAAGCGGTTGAGGACATTGATAACCAAGAGGAGACTTATTGGAAACAGAGAGCAAGAAACACTTGGTTATTAGAAGGAGATAGAAATACAAAATTTTTCCATCGATCAGCCTGTGCTAGGAGACAGATGAATAACATGGAAGTCCTTCAAGATGAGAATGGACACTCCTTTGATACTCTTCTTGGTATGCATTCCCATTCAATGGATTATTTTTCTAAACTTTTTAAGGAAAGTATGGAGCAAGATGTAGAGGCTCAAAATGAAGTTATTGATGTCATACCCTCTGTTATCTCTGAAGAAGAAAATCAGGCCCTTCTTAGACCCATTGATAGAGATGAACTGAAGAATGTGGTCTTTGGAATGAGCACTAGCAAATCTCCAGGTCCAGATGGTTTTCCTATTGAGTTTTTTTAGGCCTTTTGGGATACCTTGGAGGAGGATGTTTTGGCTATCACAGAGGAGTCCAGAACTAATAAAAGAATGCTTAAGGCAATAAATCATACCTTCATCACTTTAATTCCAAAAGGGGAGGAGGGGACTCATATCTATGATTTCAGACCTATTGCCTTATGCAACGTGATTTATAAAATAATCACAAAGATAATGGCTGAACGGCTAAAACCTCTCCTTCATAACATCATATCCTCAGAGCAAGGGGGTTTTGTAGAGGGTAGACAGATCTTGGATGGGGTGGTTCTCGCCTAGGAGGCAATCCATACAATGCAAAAATATGGTAATAAAGGAATGTTCATTAAACTGGATATGTCCAAGGCTTATGATAGGGTGGAGTGGGGTTTCTTGTCAAAGATGTTGGCAGCCTTTGGTTTCTCTCAGGACTGGATAGATTGGGTCATGAGTTGTGTTTCTACGCCTTCTTATTATGTTCTAATCAAGGGTCTTCCCTCGCAACCTTTTGGAGCCACACGTGGTCTTCGTCAAGGGGACCCTTGCTCTCCCTATATTTTCCTCATTTTGGCTGAAGGATTAGGTAGACTCTTCTTGAGGAGAAGACATCAAGGCCTGATAATAGGTATCAAGGTGGGTGAGGAAATTTTGACTCACTTACAGTTTGTGGATGATACTGGCCTGGTTGGAGTGGCCAGCTTCAGGGAAGCTAGAGGAATCAGAGATACTCTTAATGTCTACCTTAGGGCCTCAAACCAAGTCATCAATGATAAAAAATCTAAAGTGGTCTTCTTCAATCTTGATCCAAGGCTACAGGACGGAGTTATAGAGATCTTGGGATTCACTAGGACCTCTCTTCCGGTAGTTTACTTGGGGGTTCCTTTGCATTTCAAAAAATTAAAAATAGATATCTGGAAGGATCTTTTGGATGGTATCAAAGATAGAATGAATCATTGGTCTCATAAATGGTTAAGCTATGGGGGCAGATTAACTTTCTTACAGTCAGTTATTCAGGCCATGCCAATTTATAAATTCTCTATCCTGGCTGCCCCACATACTATTTGGAAAGAGCTGGACAAAATGGCTAGAAGATTTTTATGGGAAGGAGCAAAAGGGGAGAAGAAATGGGCCTTGGTTGGTTGGGATAAAGTTACCCAACCCAAGGAAAAAGGAGGGTTGGGACTGAGAAGCTCCAAGCTTAATAACAAAGCTTTGGCTGGAAAACTGTACTGGAGGTGGATTTCCCAACCCACATCCTTATTCAGTAGAATCCTAACCAGTAAATACTTGGGTCATGTTCACCCCAATGAAGTGGGTCGTTTCCCTCTGGATGGTACTGGATCCTTAGTGTGGCAGACTCTCAAGCTTGGATCTCAGGTTATTAAAGACCAATTGTTTTGGAAAGTGGGGAGAGGGGAGAAGGCACGCTTTTGGACTGATTCATGGGACCAGTACCCTCCCATCATTGCTGAGTTTCCAGAACTGCAACCAATTAAATCTGCCATAGAAGCCAAGGGCTGGGTCCAAATTGAAAGTTATTTCAACACTAGCCAAATGGGGGAGTATAAGTTCAAGAAGTTTAAGAGGTTGGAGGAGTGGCCAATTACAATCCCTCCGGAGCTGGCACCCATCTTGAACAAAATCTTGACAGAAAGGTTTCTCACAGGGAGAGACGAGGAGGATGAATTAGCTTGGGGATATGGGAACCTTGGGGTATATACAGTGAAGGACGGATACGATAAGATCCTCCCAGAGCCTCCCTCACATTCATTTTCGATTCAAGATTGGAGGAAGATATGGCATTCCAAGGGCTGGCCGAAAGTGAATTTCTTTTCCTGGCAGTTTATGCACAATGGAATTCTCACTTTTGACAATCTCAGAAGTAGAGGAATCATCGGTCCATCTCAGTGTGTATTATGCCACAAGAACGAGGAAACAGCTGATCATCTGATGTTTGAGTGCCCTTTCACGCGTCAGATTTGGAAGCGTTGGTTCTCTCACTATAAACTCCAGGCTAATGGTGATCTGACTCGGACCAATATTTGGGAAATATGGAAGAGAGGAAGATTTAAATCTAAAGCTCTTCGAATTGGTTGGGAGCTTGGCTTACTTTTCATCTGGTGGCAGGTGTGGTTGGAGAGAAATGCTCGTATTTTTAGAGAAACTTTCTCCTCGCTAGATGGAGTTTGGCGAGTCATCCGGAGCAAAGTCACGAAACGGTTGCCATCTATCTCTGAAGAGGAAAATCAGGTTGGTCCTGGGCCACTAGAAGAGGGAGCTGAAGAGCAAGAGAGACAGGACAGAGCTAGCTGGAAACCTCCCCCAGAAGGTTGGATCAAAATCAATACTGATGGAGCTGCAAAAGGCAATCCGGGTAGTGCCAAAATTGGTGTAGTTTGCCAGGATCATGCTGGTTCAGTGCTCTATTGGGAACTGCAAGGTCTGGGAAGAGCCACAAACAATGAAGCAAAAGCCATTGCTATCAAATCTGCTTCCATCTGGGCTGTTAATCAGGGCCACAGGAGGATAATTCTTGAGTCTAATTCTCAAATTCTGGTTGGCGCTCTAGCCTGCATGAGGAACTTTGCTTTGAAAGCATGGAGGTTGCGGATTCTGGTCTCTCAAATCAAGGAACTATGGAGGGAATTAGATGATGTGATCCCCGTCTATGTGAGTAGAGATTTAAATAAAGCAACCGATTTCCTTGCGAAGATGGGTGCTGAGAAAGAGGTAGGTGTGCAGCTGCACAGTGACATGCCTTTGGAGGATGAAGTGATTAGGCAGGGTCTTGAACGATCCTTGAGACAATGAGCAAAGATAATGCTAAGGGTGGTTTTTGTCGCGATATCGTGACCTGTTGTGCCGTCGCGGCCTTTGGAGGGAAGCTGTCGCGATTTCGTGACATGTTGCACTGTCGCGGCCTTTGGAGGGAAGCTGTCGTGACATCGCGACATGTCGTGCCGTCGTGGCCCTTGGAGAGAAGCTGTCATGATTTCATGACCTGTTGCACCGTCGCGGCCTTTGGGGGGAAGCTATCACGATTTCATGACCTGTTGCATCGTCGCGGCCTTTGGTTGGAAGCTGTCGTGATTTCGTGACACTTTTGGAGAATGGGCGCCAAGGGGGATAATCGTCGCGATATCGTGACACTTTTGGAGAATAGGAGCCAAGGGGAAAAGCCGTCGTGATTTCGTGACACTTTTGAAGAATGGGCGCCAAAGGGAGAAATCGTCGCGATATCGTGACACTTTTGGAGAATTGGCGCCTTGGGGAAAAGACGTCGTGATATCGTGACACTTTTTGAGTATGAGCGCCAAGGGGAAAAGTCGTCGCGATTTCGTGACACTTTTGGAGACTGGGCGCCAAGGGGAAAAGTTGTCGTGATATCGCGACATTTTTGGAGAATTGGCACCAAGGGGAAAAGCCGTCGCGATATCGCGACACTTTTGAAGAATGGGCACCAAGGGGATAACTCGTCGCGATATCGCGACACTTTTGAAGAATGGGCACCAAGGGGAAAACTCGTCGTGATTTCGTGACATTTTTGGCGAATAGGCGCCATGGGGAAAAATCGTCGCGATATCGCGACACTTTTGAAGAATGGGCGCCAAGTGGAAAACTCGTCGCGATATCGCGACACTTTTGAAGAATGGGCACCGAGGGGAAAACTCGTCGCGATTTCGTGACACTTTTGGAGAATAGGCGCCATCTGGAAAAGTCGTCGCGATATCGCGACACTTTTGAAGAATGGGCGCCAAGGGGAAAACTCGTCGCGATATCGCGACACTTTTGGAGAATTGGCGCCATTGGGAAAACTCGTCGTGATTTCGTGACACTTTTGGAGTACTGGCGCCATTGGGAAAACTCGTCGCGATATCGCGACACTTTTGGTGATTGGGCACCAAAGGGAAAAGCCGTCGCGATTTCGTGACACTTTTGGTGAATAGGCGCCGCGGGGCCAGGCTATCGCGATATCGCGACATGTCACGATTTCGTGACTTGTTGCTCTGGCGCGGCCAAGGTTGGTTTGATTGTCGCGATATCGCGACATGTCACGATTTCGCGACATGTCGCGTTTTCGTGCCTTGTTGACTTTTTGCGGTCTGCGGTGGAATGTGTCACGTTTTCGTGCCTTGTAATCTTGTTTCTTTGTTCTTGGCTGGGATGTGTTTACTCCCATTTGTAACTGATCTTTGTTTTAATACAAGTTTTTTCAAATTTTTCAAAAAAAATATTTATTTTGGAATTGGTGTTTCTTTGAGCCTTTTTAATAATAAGATCACCAACTTTGATGGAGTAAGTTTGTACCTTTTTATTATAGACATGCCTAATCCTTTGTTATTAGACTCATAGGTTCCCTAGGGTATGGATATGCTTTTCATCAAGCAACTCTAGCTAGCTTAGGTGGAAAAGATAATATTCATCTCTAATAGAGTCTTGCAGTAATACATGTATGGAAGGAACCTCTAGCATGAAAGGGAATGTGGATTTGGTTCCATAAACCAAAGCAAAGGGTGTCATACTAGTGGGAGTTTGAATACTAGTGCAATAAGCCCATTAGAAAAGATATAGTTGAAGATGCCAATCTTGACTAGCTTTGTTCTTGAAGGGTGTTCTACTAGAAAATATTAAAAAATAAGGGATGCCATAATAGCTAAGGATATGGTTAATGATAAACATGGATACTTGGACTCTAGTGACTAAGGCTAAAGGCACAAATAACTATCCTTAAATGTCTTTAAGAGTAGTTAGATACCATCCTTAAATACCTTTTTTTGTGTAGTGAGGATCTGCTTGCATCAGTCACCTAGTCTAATGAAATGAACTATCATAACTAGGATCACCATTTGCATGTCATCATAGAGCCCTAACTTGAGATGCAACAAGCAGTATAGACATAGACAATCACATGTAATGCAAAAAAATCATGAAATTAGGAAAATGCAAGTAAGCAATGATAGCAAACTAAAAGAAAAGAGGTCTAAAATATAGAGTCAAATATAACACCTTTTAAGATGCATTATGTTCATTGGTTATTTTAGTTATTTTTCATCATGCATGGTGAGGTAGTAAGCACCTAAACCAAACATGGTGGTCATGATGAATGGACCTATCCAATTAGGATCGATCTTACATTTAATATTAGTTTTGGAATTGGTGTTTCTTTGACCCTTTTTAATAATAAGATCACCAGCTTTGACGTAGCAAGTTTGTACCTTTTTATTATAGACATGCCTAATCCTTTGTTGTTATACTCGTAGGTTCCCTAGAATATGGATATGCTTTTCATCAAGCAACTCTAGCTAGATTAGGTGGAAAAGATAATATTCATCTCTAATAGAGTCTTGCAGTAAGACATGTAAGGAAGGAACCTCTAGCATGAAAGAGAATGTGGATTGGGTTCCATAAACCAAAGCAAAGAATTTCATACTAAGTGGGATTTTGAATACTAGTGCAATAAGCCCATTAGAAAAGATAAATTTGAAGATGCCAATCTTGACTAGCTTTGTTCTTGAAGGGTGTTCTACTAGAAAATTTTAAAAAATAAGGGATGCCATAATAGCTAAGGATATGGTTAAGGATAAACATGGATACTTGGACTCTAGTGACAAAGGCTAAAGGAATAAATTTTATCCATTTGGTGAAGTAATCAGTAGTTGTAATGATGAACTTGTCCTCATCAGATGATATCTAGTTGATATTCCCAATGATGTATAATCCCTAGAAAAAAAATGACCAAAGAGAGGTCATGGGTTGAATATCTTAAGATAGAGCACAATTATGGTTATCACAATTATGACACTTGTTGTACCTTCAATTTTCCATGAAGGGCCAATAATAAACCATCCATAGGATTTTCTTGGTGATGGAAACACCACTAAAGTGACCACTACTTGATCCATCATTTGTCTCTTTTATGACTACTTGGGCTTCGGTTGAAGTTAGGAACCTATGGAGAATGCCATTGAAGCAACACTAATTTAATATATCATTAATGTTGACATGGTTATAGGTATGTTGCTTAAGGTTCTTGTACTCATTTTTATTCAAACTGTCAAGCAACATGCCATCTCTAAGGAAGGTGAATATATATTTGTACCAAGGATTAGAAGGAGATGCTTCTACAAAAGAGATTTCTAGATAAAGTTGAGTAGACTCAAAGGTTGAAGGCTCACTAATTTATCAAATGATGATAATGGCTTTTTTTTCATACAAATATAAGTGGATGAGGGATGTAGCTACAACCATAGCATTGACATATACACCTATGGATATCTTTAATGGTGATTTTGTCAAAATTAGCCATTAGATTATTGATGATTTATTTGTATGATTTATAATTTTTGTCTTTTTTTTTTATAAATGCTATTGACTTGGTTAAGTACAAGTTGGTAATATTAAAAAATGAAGATGGTTGTAAACTATAAAGCCAATGCTACATGAAGCCCTAGTATAAGAGATTCATATTTTGTTGTATTGTTGGTAGATAAAAACTTAATATTAAAGGACAAACAGATAAATTGCTATAGAGGAGTGATCAATATGACTCATATGACACATAAAGCACCATCGTATTATAGAGTTCAAGAATCAGGTTGATCTATTTCTAGTCTAAATATTGACTCATCTAGGAAGTCTATGGCTAAGGGATAGCCAGCCATTAAGGGAATAGCTACTAGTTGGTTGAAAATTTGGCTAACAAACTCAAGATTGAGTTTGCTATGTGTGGTAACCCATTTAGGAGTTTATCCTAGGTGGTGATGATTAGACATGACATATACTAAAGGATAAACACTCATGATGATAAATATTTTATAGCTGACATGTAATGTCTAAGATTTTGGAAAGCAAACATTGCAACAAGGTAAAGCTTCTCTAAAGGGGTATAACAGACTTCATAATTGACCATATTTCTACTAATATATAAAATGGCTTGCTCTCTATGTGGTTCATTGTATTGTACCAACATATCACCTAAGGTATAGTCTATTATTGCTATGTATATCAACAAGGATTAGGAAGGATTAGAAGGGACAAGGATAAGAGGAGAAAAATGCAGGATTTAAAAGCATCAATGGTCCATTTGATAGTTAGTGTCCTAATTGAAGGCTGAAACCTTCCTCAAAATCTTGGTGAATGGTTGAAAATTATTAGCAAGCTTGGAAGTGAATGTATTTTTTTCTCAAGACTCTAAATATAGGTTAAATTTTTAAGGGGCAATATAAATTATAGCTAATATCTTCTTAGGATCAACTTTGATGCTACATTGGGATATGATGAATCGTAATAGTTTTCATAATGTAACCCCAAATATGTATTTTTGAGGCTTGAGGTCTACCTTGTACTCCTAAAACCACTTAACGATACACCTTAGGTCTTGAATATAATATTCCTATTTTAAATATTGACTATAGAGATCACTGATATAGTCTTCCATGTTTTCATGCATCATGTTGTGAAAGATGTATATCATAGATTGTTGCTAGGTAGCTCCTACCTTTTCAATCCAAAAAGATACATTTTCAATGTTATTCAAAAATTCTATACAAACCTTAAAAATAACCAAGAAAAATTAAGGTATGCACAAAGATGAGATGTTTTTTTATTGGTTATGTGGTTGAGCTCGAAAAGTTGGCCACAATAAAATTTGATTCCAAGGTAAAGTTCCAATTACTAGGATGAAATAGTGAGGTATTATACCTAATTATTTCCCCTCCTTTTATGTGTGTATACATGTGTGTTATAACAATATTTGCAAGTAAGGTCTGGCTAGGTTAGGTTTCCATTAAGCATTTACAAGGATCGAAGGAGGGTTATAAAAAATGTATCCATAACCTATTACTCAATCATTCTTTTGAGTGAAATATGTCTTCTCAATTTTAATATGCATGTTAAGTGGTAAACATATAGATAGATACATAGATAACATAAACACAAATCAAGACAATCATATTTTAAAGTAGCATTCAGTTTTTAAAATACAAACATCTATGTAAACACAAGTGCAAATATTTTATGTTGTGTATAATATTTATTTTACACTCTTTGATTTCATTACTTTTACACATTTACCACCCTATCCCTTAAAATACTCTCTCATGCTTTGTCCCATAGAGGGTGACCTTTTCAACATACACAAAAACATCTAATTCAAGTGATATGCCAAAATCTACATAAGATGTATCACTTTAATAATTTCAAACTTCATTACTTATTAAATTTGCTACAATATCCTGAGATGTCATATAATTGAGTCTTTAATGCCATGTCATAAATTAATTTCAATATGTTTGTATTAAATACTATAGTTAAATGCTACCATGACTGATGTGAGGTTTTATTTTAACTTCCAAGTTAACTTAACGTCTACTTAGGGATTTGGTGTCACTATAAATACCTCTTAAACATGATCTCTCTCTCTCTCTCTCTCTCTCTCTCTCTCTCTCTCTCTCTCTCTCTCTCTCTCTCTCTAAATATCATTTATCACTCCTACATCATTTTTGCAAATGATTGTGGTGAATGTACATTTTGGAATATTTTCTATCATGTTATTAGAGCAATACCAAAGCTACATAACTAAACTACAAAAAAAGAGATTTCTTCTCTTGGAAATTAGAGATGTGATTTGAAACTCTTTAAAATATTTACTTAAATTTAAAAATTTAAAATTTTGAATTGATTTATTGCCAAAATTTCTCTCTAAAACCGTACCTTTTTTCCATTCTAAATTATGTGTTTCATCCTATTTTACACTTGTGTCTATTGTCCAAATAATAGAAACAAATAACTGATGGACATCTATCATGAAATTTATGGTTCTTGTTATCCTATTTCTAGCTATGATTTTGATCTTTCTCTACATAATTTATTATTGCTATTATTTTTTACTTTTATTTTCTTTTGATTCTTTACCATGACTCCATTTGCATTAGAGAGGTTGAAAATATGAAAGGTGCATTGGATTTGAGGGATCATGTCATATGTTAAGATCCTAGTTTGATAGGTCTATAACTAAAATATTATTTTTCAAGAGTGTTGGCTATGGGTAGCATTGGGGCTACTGTAAAAATACCCTAGCCATGCATTGTATGGAGTTATTACATGCATTTCTCCAACTATCAATGTAGTATAATGGTTGGTGAATTTTCTTGTTATCCATAGGTCTTTGATTCAAATATTGATATTTTTTTTGCACATTTGGTCTTCAATAAAAAGGTTTATTAGATAATAATTTTATTCCCATTCCCACCAGGACATGATGGTACAATTGTTATAATAAGATTGAAATAAAATTATTGAGATCCAAACACAAGATTTTTGATGATGAAGATGAAGGTGAACATGGAAAAGCATAGGTAAACTAGAGCATCCATTAGGTGGAGGTGTGTTACTTATAATTTTTCCTATCCTTGACCCCTCAAATTATTATAGGAGAGTGTTGAAGTATGTGAAATATAATCTTATTAATCCAAGGCTAGAAATATGATAAAATACATATTCATACTACTAATATAGCCTATGAGCAAGTGTATACGTAAGTATTTCAAAATTCTTTATCTAATACTATGAGCATCACTTATGTAATCCAATGGGCATCTTCATGTAAGCTTAAGGTCACCCTTCACCCTTAGTAATATTGATTAATACACCTATATATATAACCTTGATTAAAGGGTGTAATATGTTAATTATGTTGTAATTCAACCTCCAAGTCATGTCCTCAAACCCTTACGCTAAAATTATTGTAAGCCCCATGGGAATCACAAAACCAAACCCTAATGCTTGATCTCTAGAATCCCCATACAAGTCAGGATCCTTAAACCCCAATGTTGAAAATACTTCAAGCCCAGTGGGCATCCCAAAGACAAACCCTAATGTTGAAGAACTTAGGAAGAAATTTGAGGCATTGGAAAATAAAAAATATCATCTCCCTAACATCATCACTAGGATCCAGGTGAATCCTACTGAGGGGCCATCCTACAAACCAGGGGAATACAGGAAAAAAGGAGAATATTTGGATGTAGAGGTGGAGATATGTGAAACTCTTCAGACTGAGGAATATGGCAGTCCAGTTCTGCACCAAATTGCCTCCCCCCAGTTCAGTCCTAAATAAACTAGGAGCACTGTGAAGTCTCCTATATATTTTGGTAGTGAAAAAATAAGAGGGATAATATCAAATGCTAAGCATCAAAAAATTAAAACTGATAATGACATTGCCAATGTAAAATAGATAACCTTATTTCAACAGGTTATTCCGGGTTCTGAAGACAAGAAATTAGGAAAACCCCCTCAAGGTAGGGGGAGAGGAAGAAATCCTAAACAATCTAAATGAAGTTCCTCTCATGGAATGTGAGAGGCCTCAATGGCTTGCCCAAAAATAGGGAAGTCAGTACAATAAGAAATCAAGTGAATCCAACTATTATCATGTTGCAAGAAACAAAAACTAATGAGATTCAGTCAAAAAAAGTAGCAAAAAAAAATTGGAATCAAGGGGAGATGGTTTACAAATCATCCAAAGGAGCGTCTGGAGGCCTTATGACTTTGTGGGATCCCAGGATAGTAGAAGGCACCATTATTCAGAAAGATAACATGGTTCTTAGTGTTTTATTTAAGGAAATAAACAACAACAGGTCATGGATCCTTTCAAATACTTATGCCCCGACTTCAATTCAAGGGAGAGCTCTATTTTGCGAGTACTTAGGCAATATGAGTGAAATATTCCATAATGTCCCCTGGATTCTGACTGGGGATTTTAACACTCCTCTTTACCCCTCAAAAAAAATGGGTGGAAATGGACCACCTATTAGGAGCATGGATGAGTTAAATGACTTTTTGAACTCCAACATGTTGATGGATGTAAAAATTAGAGGAGTGAATTATACCTGGAGAAATCAGCGGATAGGGTGTCATCTCATTCAAGAAAGGCTTGAAAAAAATTTTCTATCAAAGGAGGCTACAAATATATACCCTGCAAGACCTTCCTAAAATTACCTCTGATCATAATCCCATTTTATTGGAGATACCTAACTCTCTATCCTTCAAGAAACCTTTTAGATTTCAATCTATGTGGATCAAACATTCCAGTTTTAGAGATAACTTAATTCAGTGGTGGCGACGCCTGTCAGGGGTAGTGCAACTTTTAAACTTGCTGGAAAATTAAAGTTTTTTAAGGAAAAGCTTCGAACTTTGAACAAAGAGGTCTTTGGGAACCTCTTTGAAAATAAAAAATAGGTTGTTGAAAGTTTGAATATAATTGATCAGAGGATTCAACATGGTGATGCTGATGAAACTACTAGGCAGGAGGAACGAACAAAACTAGCAAAGTTTCATAACATTTTGGCCTATGAGGAAATCTATTGGAGGCAAAAATCAAGGGCTCTTTGGTTGAAATATGGAGATTCAAATTCCAAGTTTTTTCACATCACCATGCTTAGAAACAGAAGCAATAACAAGATAAAAAATTTAAAAAAAGCAGATGGTTCTATTACTCAGGACTTAATAGAAATCATAAAGGAGGTAGTAACTTATTTCAATTATATCCTTGGTTAGGAATCACAGTGCAATGAGGAAGCCAAAGATATTCTCTTGCAATCCATTCCTAGCATAATAAATGAGGATATAAAACTTAAGCTTCTAGCTCCATTTTCTAATGAGGAAATTAAGGAAGCCTTGTTTAGCATGGAGCCAGAAAAAGCCCCAAGACCCGATGGCTTTCCCCCTCGTTTCTATGAATATTTTTGGGACATCATAAGTGAGGATGTAATTTCTACTGTCATATAATTCCAAGCAAGCAATCATATCCCAAAAGGTCTCAACTCTACTTTTATTTCTCTAATTACTAATAAGCAAACCCCTGAATCTATGGCTAACTTCAGGCCAATCAGTCTATGCAATGTTTCTTACAAGATCCTAACTAAAGCCATTGCAAATAGAATGAGAGATGTTCTACCCTGCATCATAGATTCATGCTAGGGAAGCTCTTTCCAGGGTAGGTCAATCTTGGATGGAGTTATCATAGTTCATGAAGCTTTGTACTTTGCTCATAAGACTAACAGGTTTGTTTTTGCCCTCAAGCTTGATATGAACAAAGCATTTGATAGGCTAAATTGGGACTTTCTGATTATTGTCCTCCTTAAGTTTGGTTTTCACCACCAATGGGTTAATTTTATCAAATAATGCATTTCTAAAGCATGGTTCTCAATTCTGGTTAATGGAACAACTGTTGGTTACTTTCAAAGTCACAGAGGAATTCAGCAGGGGGACCCTATCAGCCCCATGTTATTCATCATTGTGGAAAAAGCTTTAGACAAAACCATAAAAAATGCTTGCAGTTCAAGGCTAATATCAGGGTTTCAAGGCAAAATATCTCACTAGGGTTGTTTCTCATCAACAATTCATTGATGATACCCTTCTATTTACTAAGGCGTCAGTGGTTGAGGCCAAAATAATTAAATACATCCTGCAACTCTACGAGGATGTTGCTGGTCAAAAAATTAATTTCAATATAATCAATTTATTTTTCTTGAACACCCCCATTCAGAGGCAAGGAAGGATTGTAGAAATTTTAGGGTGTGATATAGCAAACCTACCCACTTCGTATCTTGGTCTCCCTCTTTTCATTGGTTCTTTGAGAGAGTCAATGTGGGAAAAGGTTATTGAAAGAATTAAAAAAAAACTTGTTGGATGAAAAGGTCATCTTCTATCTCAAGCAGGAAAGTTGACCCTCACTAAGGCCTCTCTTTAGAGCATTCCAGTCTATTTCCTCTTTGTTTTCAAAGCCCTTATGAAGGTTTTCCAGAAATTTGAAAAACTCCAAAAAGAATTTTTATGGACTAGATCAGAGGAGAAAAAAATAATACACCTTGTAGGATGGACCAAAGTGTGCAGACCCAGGGAAAATGGGGGCTTAGGTCTGAGGAGAATTGCTCATATGAATGTAGCTTTACTAGCTAAGCAGACATGGTGCCTCATTTATGGTGAAGAAAATGAATGGACAACTATTATCAAACGAAAGTATCTTAAAAATATGGAATTTCTAAGTGACTCAGTTCCAATCAAAGGTTCTGCTTTTTGGAAAGCAATTCTCAATTGTAAGGAAATCATCAAAAAATATTTAAGATGGGTTTTAGGCAATGGTGAGAGGATAAATTCTTGGAATGACAGGTGGGCTAAGGATGAACCACTGACGCAATATCCTAACTTAGCCCGAATCAGAGATATCACATAAGAATTCATTGGCAAAAAAGTATCTGATTATATGGTTGAGAACAAAGGCAGAATGAAGTGGAAACAAATAAGGATTCAGGGATTTCAAGTGGAATAAAATTATCTTTATAACATTCTTGGGAAACAATTTATCCCCATGAGATCCAAGGAAGATCAAGTGACTTGGGCTACTACGGAAAATGGGTAGTTCACTATTAAATCAGCTTACAAGCTTCTGCTTGATGACAAGGATTTTGTCCTCCAAAAGGACTTAGTTTGGATAAAAAAATTAATTCCAAAAATTGCAGTCTTTTCATGGCTGGTTATCCAAGGAAGAATTCTAACCATTGATAATATGATGCATAAAGGTATTTGTATCACTAATCGTTGTTATTTGTGTAGGGATAATTGGGAGACCATTTATCACATTTTCCTTGAGTGCCCTTTTTCCTTGACTGTCCTAAGTGGGGTTTTTTAGGCCTTCAATATTTCCTAGGTTAAACTAGCCACTATACTTGATTTTTTCATCCAGTGGCCTTATCCCTTTTCAAGCAAAAGACTTAGATACATGTGTAAAATTCGTCTCAATCACTATCTTTGGTAGGTGTGGTTAAAAAGGAACCATAGAGTCCTTAATGATTCTATCCATGATCATCAAACTATCATTGCCAGGATCCTATCCTTTGCCAACAAGAATGTGAACCTTATCCCTTTTGATAGTCGTAAACCTCATCTACAAGAGACCATGATTGCTCAATATTTAAGCTTAACCTTGTTATATGAGTCTGTGCCTAGGGTAGTCAACCCCAGAGCCAATGTTAACTGGTCCCCACCTCCTACGAGTTGGTTTAATATTAATTTTGATGGATTAGATAAGGAAAATCCTGGAAGAGTAGGCGCTGGTGAAATTGTGCGATATCATAATGGGAATATGATGCTTGCACTTTCTGAATATTTGGGAACAAGGACCAACAATGAAGCTGAAGCTAGAGCTGTGTGGAGAGGCCTTCAAATGACTCAAGACTTAGAAGGCAATTTTATCGTAGAAGGAGACTTTATGCATGTTATAAATCTCCTCAATAATTGGAAAACACCTCCTTGGAGGATTAAAACAATTTTTGAAGAGGCTAGGATCTTTTTACAGGGAAGACAGGATAGAAAAACCCAACATGTCTTTCGAGAAGCTAACAAAGTTGCTGATAAGCTGGCCAATTTGGGTGTCGATGGTGACGGACTTTTCAAATGGGAACACGGTGTCCCGAGCGAAGTAGAGGAGCTTATTCAACAAGAATTCCAAGAATGATAGTCGAATTTACCAACAGGGAAGGCACTGTAAGTTCGAAGGCTATGAGTATTCTCGTCTCTTTTTTTTAAATGGACTCACGATAAAAATTATTTGAGCTGTCAGTCTTGGTGGATGCTGCTTGGAAATACCACAGACTAATGGAGACAATCACATGTCAGATACAATGGCTCCTAGTCATCTTAGTAATTTTAGGTTGGTTGATAATAATAGGGCAGGAAAGAAACGACAATATAAGACTTCAAACTAGAGCCGCGTGGACTACCAGATAGCCACCGCCATAAATCTATCTAGCAGGTTCACTTATCCAAGGTTGATTGGCCAAGACGGGATGTGGTCCTAAAGCATGTCATATATGGAAGAAAGCAATTACCAAATAATTATTAAGAGTAACTGTCAATACAAAGTCTGTGGGAGTTTTTTTTAGTACTTTGTTGTGTGTCTGCAACTTTTTGTTTCTCCAATGTTTCAAGGAAGGGATATGTGTCTATTTCTTTTTTTGTAATTATGATGCAGGTGTGTTTTCTCGGGGTATACCCAAAATGTTGTATGGGAAGTTTCTTTCTAATAACAGACTATGTGCCTTACCAGATGTAATGGCTTTGGTGGCATGTAGATTTCATATATATAGGATCCTTAGTAAGGACATGTTCATCAACAACCTTGGGCTGATTTTTATTAAAGGTTTTGGGTCAACCTGTAAAACCTGGTATTAATGTTATAGTATATTATCTACCAAAAAAAATTCATGTCATCTTGAAGTTAACATATAATTGGGTATTTGGTATCACTATAAATACCACCTAAATAGTTTATCCATTAAATCAATGTTTAAAACATATAAAATAATATGGAATTCCTATGGTCACACACCCCTTTTTGTGCTCTTTCTATCTCTCACATTTATCAATGATATCTTTAGCCACTCATACATTGCTTTTGGAGATAATTGTAGTGAATGTATTTTTGTAATATTTTTGGAAAATGTTATGAATCCTATCATGTTATTAGAGTGAGACAAAATGTACATCACTAAACTAAAAAAAAAGGGTTCTTATCTTGGCAATTAGAGATGTGGTTTGAAACTCTTTAGAGGATCTAGTTCAGTTTAAAATTTAAATTTTAAGATTGGTTTTGGTACCAATTTTTCTTACTAAAACCTTGCCCTATTTTCATGCTAAATAATTTATTTTGTGGAATTTTACACCCTTCTCTATCATCTAAATAGAAAAAATAAGCGATGGATGTCTATAGTGATAGAGCAACACTTATGGCTCTTGTTGTCCTATGCTAGTTCATGGTTTTGATTCTCCTCTACATCATTTTTTTTAAATTATGTCATATTCATTTTACCTTTTAATTCTTTGCCATGACCCCATATGCATTAGAGAGGATCACAGAACAATAGGTGTATTAACTTTGAGGGATCATGTCATAGGGTTAAAATCACAGCTTAAAATCTTCTTTTGCAAATGTGTTGGCTATGGGTAACATCGAGGCTAGGATACATACCCCTCTTGGCCTTGCAATAGATGGAGGTATTATAGGGTTATATCCTACTATCATTAGAATGCAATGGTTTGTGAAATTTCTAGTTAGCCATAGGTCTTTGATTCAAATCTTGATATTTTTCTACATATTTAGTTTTCAATCAAAAGGTTTACCATATAATTATTTTCTTTTCATTCTTGCCAATATATGATGGTATAGTAGTAGGGTTGTTTATTTGTGGCTCTATGGTTAGTAGTTAAAATCCCACAAACTCTTTTCAAGGTGTCTACTTGATGGATAGCATATATATGGTCAAGTAATATTTGCTTCCCCCTCCAACTCTAGTAGCAACATTGGCTTAGTGGCTAGTAAATTGGATTATGGTTCTTAGGTGATCTAAAGGTTGAACAATTATTGTAACTCTTTTTGTTAAAATATATGCTATAGTCATAGGTTATTTTTTTTGGTAGGTTAAATTAAATTGGGTTTTTATTAAGGGATCCAAAACCTAATTACAACAAGTCAAAAGACTTCAAGCAAGGCCAAAGGACAACTGATAGAAAGGTCCTAAGGATGGACCTAAGGACAGGATCCAAGAAAGGAAATTGGATCTAGGATAGGAAATAAAAAACAAGAATCAGGACAGGATGCCTGAAGTAGGAAAGTGAAAAAGCTGCACCCATCTGCAAATTTGAAAACTCGTTTAACAAGAAAAGGAGAAGGCATTGAAACTGAGTTTCAAAACTCCCACCCAATTTTTTTTTTGAAAAAAATCCTGCCTAGCTGTAGAACCAAAAAGTAGGAAAATTCAAAGATAAGACACTCCTACCAATACACAAAAATTTAAACCATTCGCGAATCATGAAAATAAAGTACAAGAGTGTATAATCCCACACAGGGGAGAAACCACAAATTGGAAGGGAAACACCAAAAAACCAGAGGTTTTACAGAAAATAATCCATCACCACTGGGTGGAGCAAAGAAACTACAAATAAAGAAAATCTTGCCCTAGAAATAATAGGAAAAAAATAAGGATTCCAGAATATCAAACAAACTATGATGAAACTGCATCCCTCATAGGTCTATAAAGTGGAACAACAAACTGAGGATCTCCACAGGCCATAAAATCCTCTTGCAGAGAGTAGAGGAACCTACGAAGATGCTAGCCAAAGTAGAGGAAGTGGCAGACAGAGAACAGTGGACCATGGGAAAGAGATGGAAAAGTTCTAAAGGAACCCAAAAGGAAGGAGCCACAAGGAAAAATATCTACAGGTATTAAACACAGGTCATACCATACCAAGAGGATGTAGCCAGAAACCCCAGACTACCTTCAACACTACCAAAAAACAACTTCAGGGAAATAGATGTGGAATTCCAGTAGGAACACAACAACGATAAAAAATAAGACCCCCAAGAAATTCCACAAAAAATTTTGAGAGCCCACCGAGCCCACATCAACCATCCCAAAGAGCAGAGTCACAGTAGAAATCACATGGTCCATCAAAAAAAAAAGATGTGCAAAAATTCTCATGGAGCCACTCTCCCATAGCCCCAAAAATCTACACCTGGAGAACCATTTAAAGCTAGAATTAAGTATAAACCTACAAAAAACCTATGAAAAAGCTGATAAATCCAAGGAAAATAATCCCTGAAGCAACTAAGGAAACCTAGGGAAGGTCCTAGGGAAAAACTCAAAAAACATCCCAGAAACTAGGTACCAAAGAAAAACCCCACCATAGGGTAAGGAAAGAGGCAGACAAATGGAGAAGTGACCTCCCACCCCAAGGATATTTTTTGCAATACCATCTAGTCAAGGAGGAAGGGTTAAGGAAGTGCCAGGGAAACTAGGACAAGATGAAGGACTTGAGACAGGACTAGGGAAGGGTTGCAGGGAAGATGAGTTTCTCATCCAGTCATAGGTTCTTTTTTATTATCTTCTCTCCTTCTTGATTTTAAAGAGAACATGTGGAAGATGAGTTTCTCATCCCTTCTCTTTAGCAAGGTCATAGGTTAGATCCCTATCAACTACAAATCATTCAATATATATATATATATATATATATATATATATATATATATATATATATATATATATATATGTGTGTGTGTGTGTGTGTGTGTGTGTGTGTGTGTGTGCATACATGTATGTATGTATGGATGGATGTATGTATGTATGTATAACAAGAGGATATCTACCCAATCACATAAGTTCACTTTTTAAACTATTATTCATTGATTCTAAGTATGCAATAACCAATATTTTTTGGACATGTGTTTAGTGGAATCTACCAAGTGATAGTACTTGATTCAGTGAAATATTGTCTAAGGTTTGGCATTGATATTTTAGTGTTATTTCAAGTGCTAATCTATCCAACCTTTTGAATGCAATTATTTTCACATACAAAATTTTTTGGAGACCATTCTTAAGATCACAATATTTTTTTACCTCTACATAGTGGTGACATCAATTTATGAATATCTTATAGTTTTATATTTACTATTGTGTGAAATATATCCGTTGGCATATGCTAATTATCTCAATAGGTGATATTATAGCACTTTGGTCATTTCAAATGGTAGGATTACTTAGAAGAAATAATCTATGGTTTATATTTAATGATAGAATAAAAAACATGGATTTGTTTTCTATGTGAATGCTATGACTATCAAAGATCCATACCTTATATCTCTTGAAGGAATTTTCAAATTTTTGTATATTTTCAAGTTTTTGTGAAGAATTATGGAGGTCTTTCTCATATACAATCTCATCCAAAAGACCTCAAATTAGTGGAATCTAAGTCTTTGTTTCACAATGGCAAGTGAAATATTATAGAGAAGTTGACCATATGTGAGTATTGTAAAAGGGAAGGAAATTGCATCAAAAACTACATAACAAGATTGAATAATATTGAAACAAAAATCTTGATATTCAAAACAAAATTATGATGATGAAGGTGAAGATGCATATTAGAGCATCCATTATGCAGAGGAATTTTACTTCTAGTGTTTCCTATCCTCAACCACTCAACTTTAGAATTTGAAATTCTTCATACTACATAGTCATATATAGAAATCCAAGCAATAGTGATTGAGATACGACCTTGTGAAATGTTTTCTAGAATAGGGTAGGGATATTTTTTAGATTATTATTTTTAATAAAAATAAATATTGAGATGATTTTAGTTTGGGTAAGAAAATTATTTTTCACTTGTTGTGGTTTAACACAATTTTTTATTTCTCCTTGGTTATTGGATACTTGAGTTGGATTTAATAAGGATTTTTATATAGTATTTTTAATGAAACTCTCAAATCATAAAAATTTAGTTTTCATTAGAAATATTTTTGGGTGTGAACTCATGGAGTTAAAAATATCTTCTAGAGAGGATGATATTAATGATAGATAAACTTTGAAAAAGGTAAACATTTAACTTCTACCAAATATATTTAGTAATATATTTTTCATTTCTTAGAAAGGATATCTAGGTCTTGGATAGGATGTTTTGTTAGGAAAAATGATTACCAATACACTTGAAAAAATAGAACAATCAATTTTAATAAAATGAACCCATATAAAAGGATAACTAGTATGAAGGATACTATCAAAGGATATGAAATAGAGATAAAAAGTATTTAGGAGGTGCAAAAAGAAATAAAAAGAGGTTAAGCATGGTATCCTAACATATTCTAGTTACAACTACATTTAGTATTGATAAGTCACTGGTATGAATTTGAAGGCTTCAAAATGATGTCAAATCGTATAATTTTTTAATTAAAAATTGTTGAGTGGTTGGTATTGGAATGTAAAATATAAATTTTGTTGATATTTATTATAATTATATATTTATATTTATATCAAATTTTGTGCTAATGGGTTCTATTACAATTTTGGAGGCCTTATATAGGTCAAATCAAAATTTACAATGAAATATGTGTTAAGATAGGCATTAATGTGGATTATAAGCATATGAATTCCATATATATATATATATATATATATATATATATATATATATATATATATATATAAAATTTATTTATTGTTAAAGAAATGTTTAAATGCAGAAATAAACTCTTAGCTTTAAGCAAGTATAACATTTTCAAAAACATGTAAAAATTATAAAGCATATCCTTCCACTAGATTTATTTCTCTATTTTTGTTCTACAAAAAATTAAATCGTAAACATTTATTGAGTTTTTATGCCCTAACATATCTATTCATGACAATTTTATATGGTCTGATTTCAAAATAAAAATAGAATTATTGACAATAAAACTCAATAAAAGGTAGAGGAGTTGGAGAGCAAGTGGGTAGTTAAAACTCTCCGGTTATCGAGAGGCCCAGGTTCAAATCTCTCCCCTCACATGTTGTGGATATGTTGTATATAAAAGGTTCCTCATCAAAAAAAATAAAAATAAAAATAGAATTATTGACAATAATTTTATGAAAATAATATCTTCATGTAGATATAATTTGTGTAGAAGTAATATTCATAGAATATTCATGAAAATTCTTATATTATATAGAATTAGGTATCACTTATGCTAATTCTATCCTAATATAATATTAAAAATTAAAATAATATTTTCTAAAATTCATAATTTAATATATGTGTGTGCACGCGTTCACACACACACACATATTAAATTATTTACATTTTTTTCTACTTTATCATGTTGGATACTCAATCAAGTTGAAATATGAGAATTTGGATTAGTTGGAGTTCCCATCAACATTGAAATCCTTGATGAAATGTTGGATTAATTATATCAAATCCAAAGCATTATGTATTTTATGGTGTGTACAATATTTAATTTTCTCTCTTTGATTTCATCACTTTTACACATTTACCACCCTCTCCCTTATGATACCCTCTCATGCTCTATCCCATAGAGGGTGACCTTGTCAACATAAACAAAAAATACTAATTCAAGTGTCATGCCAGAATCTACATTAAATGTATCATTTTAATAATTTGTATGTTAATTACTTATTGCATTTACTACAATATCACAAGTTGTCATATGATTGAGTCCTTAATGCCATGTCATTGGTTAATTTTAATTCATTTGTATTATATTCTATAGTTAAATGTTATAATGATTGATGTAAGAGTTTCTTTTACACATAAGGATAAGTGGAGACTAAAAAACATTTTGTCATAGAATGGAAATCTTATAAGGACATTAAGAATGCATATGAAGACACTTTAAAACTTAAATCATAAGGAACACATATGAAGAAACTATAAAATTAAATGCACTGATGGAAATTTTTTAAATTTGAGGGTATAGAAAAAGAAAAATTTTCATAAAAATAAATAGTAGAAAAAAATCACTCTAATAAATGATAAGGGGATGTTGAACAATTTAACTTTTCTCAACACACTTTTTAAATTTCATAAATATATATTGCTTTTCTTCTTATATATTATTAAATATTTTTTTGGTTTTGGTTTTATGCATGTAGTTAAACAAATTTTATTTTATTTCATTACATTCCTCAATAAATTAGTTATAATATTTAGCTTGATAGGGGTTTCTTTAATAAAAAACACATCAAGATGGGTAATTTATATGCAAGTCATATTTGCATACTATGATTTTGAAGTGTGTGTAATTTGACCTTATTAGGCCAAGCTCAAAAGTGTTAAAGAGTGATCATAAGAACTACTATTTTATCCTATGATAAAGTTTATATGTAAGCCTATGAGCATTCTTGATGTAAGTCGAAGGAAACCCTTCATGAATTTTAACTTGGTAATATTGGTTAATCCACATCTATGGATAACCTTGACTAAAATATACTTAATATATTGTAATTTAACTTCCAAGTTAGCTTAACATCTAATTAGGGATTTGGTATCACTATAAATGCCCCCTAAACAACTGATATCTCTCTATATCATTTATCACTACTATCTTTAATCACTCCTACATTATTTTTTGAAAATGATTGTAGTGAATATATATTTTAGAATATTTTTAAAAATTATTATAAGTTCTATCATGTTATTAGAGCATGACCAAATCTACATCACTAAACTACAAAAAAAAAAGTTTCTTCTCTTGGAAATTAGAGATGTGATTTGAAACTGTTTAAAGGATTTACTTCAATTAACAAAGTTAAACATTTGAATTAGAATTTTGTTAAATTTTATCTCTAAAGATATGCCCTAATTTCATGCTAAATTGTTTGTTTCATGTTATTTTACACTCTTATCTATAATTCAAATAGTAAGAACAAATAATTGATGGATAACTATCATGATAGCATAAAATTTATGGCTCTTGCTATCCTATTTCTATTTATGATTTTGATTTTTATCTACATCATTTATTATTGCTATTATTTTTAATTCCTATTTCCTTTTGCTTCTTTTCCACAACTCCATTTGCATTAGAGAGGTTGAAAAAATGATAGGTGCATTGGCTTTGAGGGATCATGTCATAGGTTAAGATCCTATTTTGATAGGTCTATTGTCACAAACCAAAATTTTCTATCCTATTTTTTTGTTATTACTATGTGTTCTAAAATCTATGCTCTAGAACAACTACTAATGTCACAACAACAATTTCCTACCTAGATCTTCTTTGAGGCACACCCATCCTTACATCTTACATAAATCTAGTTATGTAAGAGCACTAGGTATTTTACTTAATGGGTCAAGGCTATCCCTCTCATTGGCTCCAATGAGCTAGTGATGACCTCCCATTTCATTCTTTCGAAAGGTGCACACCAAGTCTCCACTCTACATAAGTCCTTCTATGTAGGTGATATATGCATGTAGGGATTTGACTATCCATCTCATATCCATTTGAGCTAGTCATCCCATAATTAGACCTCATTTCCATCTTAGTTTGTTAAGTATTGAGTGACCACACTCCATCCCTTCTAACTAACTCCTTGGAGTGATACAATTAATCCAACTTAGATGAGCTTGTTGATTAACCCCAGAAGTTCTACTTATTTTATTTAGAGCACAACATCTTAGAAGCTTTAACTCATAACAATAGAGTTCACCCTATTACAATAATATTTATTCCTTAGGTTAACAATAATCAAGACTACAACCGCTAGGTTTCCCACATAAATCTAGTTTTTAAGACACCAATTAGACTTCTTAAAAGAAAGCATAATTTATTTTAAAAACAACTCACATACTAAACAATCTGGAAAGGGATTCATAAGTTAACCAATTATTCACTAAATTATACAACCAACTCTTGAATATAAAAATCATACACTTTTAATAATTAATTCAACTATCATAATTTTTCTTTTCTTCAAAGCTTATAATTATATCAATTTAATAAATCATTCCAATAGATAATGGCTTGGATTTGAATTCTCATTAAAAGAAGTCATAAAGCTCTTTAGTTTACATGGACCACCCAACATTATCATCTTAATGAGGTACAAATATCCTTAACAACTACAAGTGCATAATATAAGTCTCATATGTAATGTGAGAAATTAACACCTAGAATTTAAATCCTTTTCAAGATACTAGAAGTGAGTCTAAACATAGTCCTTTCATCAAAATTGCATATAATATTTATATCATAGATTTCATTCTTTCAAAACATCTTGCAAGCATGACTAGTAACAAGAGCTATCATTATGCTCACACTATCATTTATATCATATATTTCATTCATTCGATATATCTTGCATACACAAAAAGTAACAGGAGCTATCATTAAGCTCACACTATCATTTATATCAAAAATTCCATTCATCTAATATATCTTACAAACTCAACTAGTAACAAGAGTTATTGTTATGCTTACACTATCATTTATTGTCAAATATTTCACTCACACACTGGTTACAAAATTTTAGGTCATCACGCACCACAAAAATCAATAGTTCAATACCATAGACTATAGTTTAATTTCCCTCCATGCCAGCATCTAGTTTTATTTTGAAACCTCAACACCATTCAAAATATTTCTATGAAATTTTTACTATTTTTCTAGGATTAGCATACTGTATAATATCCTAGATAGCCATTAAAACTCATAATATACAATGGTTACAAGTACATATTACATAGGAGTGGATTTCCTTATTTAGTTCCATTAACAATTAGCTATCACCATCAAAAATTACAATATGACCGCCAATGAGGACTACCTAAATTTTGGCTATCCCGATAGCCTTTGTACTAGATGGTTGTTGGGTTCATCATTTGTAAAACTTGAATATTTGAGACACCCAAAAAGGGTAATAGAGATTTTAATATAACACCAAGCGAAAAACTCATCATCAAAGGCATATTCACACAAAATTTCATTCTAACATTTGGAAGGGAAAGATAAACTTTCACTGTGACTAATGATAACAACAAACATCATTGCAAATATCAAACAGGCGTACATAGAAGTTTCACTCCTCTATCACCTTCTACAACCTCAATTGGTTCTCCTTTCAATATTAAACTAAGTTCTTGAATCTCAAAGCATCACAAGCTCTTCAATAAGCAAAAGACCTTAGTATAAATACTTGTATTTGGGGTGTGAGCTCCACAGTAGTCTGTAACCTGCAATTCCTATCACCTAGCCTCCTTTCTTAATGATTTTCATTCTCCTTTCCTTTTTCTCTTTTTTTTCCCCTCTCTACCTCCTTACTCCCTATATTTCTTTGAAAATATTTCCTCCTTCCATAACTCCATTTTTGGAGTGTTTTTTGAGGAACTAGTATTCATAAAAACAATGCTCACATGTTCCCCCTCTACCCAAAGTATGTGGGTGAGCATCAACCCATAAAATAGGATATCCACTGATATTATGATTTAAAACACAAGTAAACTAAAAAAATTTCATGTATTGGTTTATTATTTTGTAACAACACAACGTAAACCAATAAGCTCTTAAATGCACAATAAAAAAGTCACTAAATTATTCTTTAATAAAACAAGCACCTCGAAAGGGTATGTATATATATGTATGTATATATATATATATATATATATATATATATATAATTTTAGTTTTCTTCCATGGTAAATTGAAAACAAGCAACCTTAATAAGAAACCATCATTAATATTAAAATATCTATCATTAATGATTTCTTTTTTTTAAAGAAACAAGACAAACAAGTCTTTATCTTTAAATACATATATACATATATTCATTTCTTTTTCATTGAAACTCTTTTAAACCTATGGAATATTTCCTTAAAATGGTTATAGCAAAATAAATCATAACAAGGAAAAATTATCAATAGCAACCAAACTTCCCCTAAAACTTAGTATATTTTTCCTATGCAAGTCATGATATACTATTGTATGGAAAATTTTATCTATGTTGTTTCATTATTCATTAAATAAGTGATCACATAATTTTACTCCACATGATACTTTATATTTCCATTAAATATTGTTTTTGAAAAATTAATCACATCCACCATCATGCATTCCATCTATAAGCATCATAATGAACATGAATTTATCTAGTGAAAGGTTTGCCAAGGGAGGGGCATGACATCCTCCCCCCTTAAACTTAACACAGTCCTCTGTGTATCTACAAAGTTTAAAATAAAATAACATTTACAATGCACTTTCAAATAGGAATGGAAAATGTTTCTACGTGTCAGCTACTTTCTTCCATTTATCATTTCTTTCATAGTAGCAGTCCTACTGGACCTTGCATTACTCTAGAATTATTTTCCTCATAAATTTGGAATGAAACTCAAGGATTCTTACTGGTAAAACCTCTATAGCCTCCAGATCTACCACTTGTAGTTTAGAAAAGTCCCACACATGATCAGGATTAGATATATAATTTTTTAGCAATGAGATATGAAATCTGACATGAATCTTTGATAGACTGGGTGGTAAGGCAAGGTGATATAGCACAAGACTAATATTTTATATAATTTCAAAGGGTCCAAAAAAATGAGGATCCATTTTTTTGGACTTGATAGCACTCTTCTTTGGTCTCACCCTCAAAAACACTCTGTCACCTATAGTATAATATCTTGGTGATCTCTTAAGATCTACATAACTCTTCTAATGATCTGTAAGCCGTTCTCTGATTACCTTTAATTATTGGTATATTTTCTTGACCATATCAAGTCCAAGCATAACCCTATCCTCTAGATTGTTCTAAGACACTGGTGTTCTATACCTCCTATCATATGGAGCTTCAAATGGTGCCATGCCTAAGGTCAAATGGTGACTGTTGTTGTAGGTAAATTCTACCAAGTGTAGGTAACATTCTCATTGGGTTTTCTAATCCATATAATACATGTAAAGTATGTCCTCTAAAATCTAGTTTACCCTTTTACTTTGCCCATCAATTTTTGTGTGATATGCATAACTAATTTTTAGCCTGGTGCAAATAGCATGATATAAAGCTTACCAAAACTTGGATGTGAATCTCGAGTTCCTATCTAAAATGATCACTTCCAAAAACACATGAAGCCTTAATATTTACTTATCAAATCTATTAGCCACAATCATGACATCATCCTTGGTGTTTTTGGTTATAAAATATGCAACCTTGGTTACTCTATTGACCATAACTAGGATTATGTCATGCAGAAATCTGGTCTTTAGAAAACCTACAATAAAATCCATCGAAATCACCTACCATTTTTGTGTAGGTACATCATGAGGGTACAATAGTCCTATAGGATGTCTATTTTTACCTTTACTTTTTGAAATTCAATACATTGGGTGACAAATTCAGTTTTATCCCTCTTCATTTCTAACCAGTAGAAAGTTTTCTTCATATTCTCTCTCATTTTTTCCCTCCTAGGTGAGCAGAATATGGAGATATGTGTGCTTCATTCATGATCATTTTTCTCAGTTCACCAGCCTTAGAAATTATTACCCTATCCTTATAACATAAGAAACCATATTTAAAGTTGAAATCCTTGTTTTCATCGGGTTTCCTTTCCATCCTTTCCTAAATTTGATTGTAAAACACATCTTGATGTTGCATTCCCTTAACTTGTTCCATAAAGTCTATATGGATGTGATACAAGACAACTATGTGTCTGCTTCTACCGAGTGCATCAATAACCTTATTTTCCTTCCCTTTGATGTATTCAATGCCAAAATCATATGTAGAAAGAAATTCCATCCACATTCACTGTCTAGAATTCAACAAGGGTTGAGTAAATATATATCTTAAACTTTGATGGTCTATCCTCAACTCAAAGGGTCTCCCTACCAAATAATATCACCAAATTTTAAGATCAAATACCACCATTGCTAATTCTAGATCATGGGTTGCATAATTAACCTCATGTCATTTTAGTTTCCTTAAATGAAAAGCTACTACCGCTCTATCTTGTGAGAGCACACTTACCAAATCTTCCAATGATGCATCTATACAAATAGAAAAAATACCCTGTGGATTTGGTATCTTTACTATAGAAGACGTAGTGAGTTTTTGTTTAAGCAGATCAAAAACCGCCTCACATTTATCTATCCACTTAAACTCTTTTCCCTTCCTCTGAAGGTTAGTTATTGGAGAGGTTATTTTGGCATAATCCTTCACATAATACCTATAGTATCTGTTGGAAATTTTGAGTATATTGTGTTGTCATTGATGTCAAAGGATTGATGGCATAGGTTGATGTCATTGGTTGTCATTGATGTCAAATATAGTTTGGTATGGCAAAAATATAAGGTTTATAAGTTGGTTAATTATGCAAGGCAAGGTTCATCCCAATACAAGGAATTGATAAAAAGAAAAGGTTATAATATTTACTTTAAATATTATAAGCCAAAGAGGTTTGGGATAAAGTTCTAAGTGTTTGATTAAAAGGTTGAAGGCCTAAGTTTTAAGACCATGGTTCAAAAATAAAGTAAGTAACTAAGGCCCAAAAGAGATAATATTATAATATTGGGGAAAAAGTTTGAAAAATAAAGGACTTAAAATACCACCATGGGCTTAGAGGACAAAGGTTATAATATTTAATATTTTTAAAGATTTAAATATTTCATAAAAGTTTGGGCACCAAAATTTAAAGGTAGGCAATTGAAATTATCCTCATTGGGAGGCGTCGATGTCATGGCAAGGAAGGACATGACTTGCATATAAATAAAGGTTCAAAACCTTGGAAAATTAATTGAATGTGCATGTGAATCGAATAATCCGCTCGTGCATTTCGGTCGATGAATAGAAGAAGACAAAGGGCACATTTTTCGGCGAAGAAGTCAGATTGGTCAAAAATGTTGTGTTGGTCAAGAGGACACAGCTGGCAGGCTAGCATAGCTAGTCGTAGGGGCAGTGCTAAGGCGCTGGTGCAGAATCGATCGTAGGTTCGAATCCCTTGGAGGGAGTTTTTGCAAAGCAGTTGAAGGAGCATGACTTCCAAGGAAAAGACAGTGAAGTAAAAGGGAATTGTGCACATGTTTGGTTCTAGCCAGGTGGCTAGCCCAGGTGGCAGGCAGGTCCTGCATAGGGTGCTTGTAGAAGATAGGTCTCATGGTCGAAACCTGATGGTAGTCATTTTGATTTTTGATAGGGCAGAAGAAAGACAAAATAGTTTTGGTGCACCTTTGTTCCTAGTGGGTGGGCCAGCCCAGTTGGCACTCTAGCTCGTGCTAGAGCGTGGGCTCCGTGAGGTCACGAGTTTGACTCGCAGTGGTGGTAGCAGTAGACGTGGTAAGGGAAAATAATTATTATTTTTAATTATTATTAAAGTGTGGTATTGCTTGGTGCTCGATCTAGGGAAACAAGGTTTAATTTTTAATTTGAAAAATTGCATAGTGTTGACCTAGGGAGATATAAGGATGATGTTTTAAAATCCAACATTGTATGCAATTCATATTTTTTGTGTGGTTCTATAAAGTTAATATAACTTTAAATTTGGAGATAAAAGGTGGATGAAAGTGGTTTGAACTTTGTTATGTGACTTAGGGTTTTGATTGATAAAATTGAAATTGCATGTGGTTTTTACAAGTAGGAGTTATAAGGTGTGTTGTGGTTGATTTTTGTGTGTAATTTTTGCATGGTGAAAAAGGGTTTGAAGGAGTTGTAAACCAATATTATTTTGCACAAAAGGTTTTTATGTGGATGGTTGAAAAAGTGCTATGATAACTAACCTTTGAAGTGGCATAATATTGAAAGAACATTGTGAGACAGGTTTTGAAGGATCTTGTCATCAAAGCAAATCAAGAGGTATGTTGACATTATTCCTTCTCTAAGATGTCTGGTTAAGCAAGTATTTCTAAAACATAAGGTGGAGATAAAAGGGTTGTTTGGTATGCATTGTTGAAAATATTTGAGTTAGGGTTTGAGACCTACATGTGCTTCATTGTAGAGAGAAAGTGGAAATAATTGCATTAGGGTTTGAGAACTACTTGTGCTTCATGATTAGAAATACTTGAGCTAGGGTTGAGATCAAGTTTGTACATCATTGTGAAACATTTTGAGTAGTGGTTTGAAAGACATTGAAAGTAATTGTGAAGTGTTTGAGATCAATATTGTGAAGGAAATTTGTGCATTATTGTGATTGATTCTTGAGAGAAAATTTACAAGAAAGATAGACCAATTTTGTGAAGCAAAGTTATACACTAGTTTGATTTGATTTGAAAGGGATTTTGCAAGAGGTAGAGATTGGATTGGATGAATGCAATATTTGTGAATGTGAATAACATATTGGGTAATTGATAATACATATCATTCTCTATATGTTCCAAAGGTTAAACAAATTCTAAGTAGAATATGTCTGAATTGCTTTGATTGAAGAAAGTATTTCTGAAAGCAATGTATTCATTATTGTGAGCATTATTTATGTGCAAGTTTTGGGAAAATTTGAGCATGTGTTATGAACATTTTTGAGCATGTGTTAGAACAGACTTGAAGCAATATTAAGGTAGATTTGAGCAAGTCTTGTGAGAAGACTTGAAGCAAGTTTAAGGTAGATTTGAGAAAGTCTTGTGAGAAGACTTGAAGCAGGTTTAAAGTAGATTTGAGCAAGTCTTGTGAGAAGACTTGAAGCAGGTTTGAGGTAGAATTTGAGCAAGTCTTGTGAGAAGACTTGGGACATAATTGAGGTATATTTGTGCATGAAATGTGTGCATATTGAGATAGATATTTATGAGTAGAATTAGAGAAAATTTATGCTAGCCTTGTGACGAGGTTTGGTTTAGATTTGATATAGCTTTGAGAGTAGGATTTGGAGTAGAATAGAGTAGAGGGGATAGAGTTCTCCTATGGAGAGAGATCCATAAACTAAAGTAGAGGGGATAGAGTTATCCTGTGGAGAGAGATCCACAAACTAGATCAAAGGGGATAGAGTTCTCTTATGGAGAGAGATCCACAAACTAGAGGAGAGAGGATAGAGTTCTCCTATGGAGAGAGATCCACAAACCATAGAAAAGGGGTAGAGTTCTCCTGTGGAGAGATATCCATAAACTAGAGTAGAGGGGATAGAGTTCTCCTATGGAGAGAGATCCACAAACCAAAGTAGAGGGGATAGAGTTCTCCTATGGAGAGAGATCCACAAACTAGAGTATAGGGGATAGAGTTCTCCTGTGGAGAGAGATCCACAAACCAGAGCAAAGGGGATAGAGTTCCCCTATGGAGAGAGATCCACAAACTAGAGAAAGGGGATAGAGTTCTCCTATGGAGAGAGATCCACAAATCAGAGTATTGGGGATTGAGATCTCCTTTGGATAGAGGTCCATAAACATTGTAATAGGGAATTGATTCCCAAGAGATTTGTTGAGAAAATTTAGAAGAAATATTTTCTCCGTGGATGTAACCCACATTGGGTGAACCACGTTAAATTTGTGTCTCTCATGTGTGTGATGATTTGTGCATTGCTTTGATTATTGCTATTGATATTGCAATTGATAACATTGGATAATATTGTTTGGGAAAGAAAAGTAAAAGTTGATCTTATATTGTTCACCCCCCTCTCAGTATAAGCTTGTGTTCTTCAATTGGTATCATAGCGGGTTCCTTCAAAAAAGTCTAACAACTTGAAGGAAGATATTACAGGAACACAGATGGCATCTCATAATGGATCTTCATCAAATAAGGCTCCATTATTTGATGGGAACAATTATGCTTTTTGGAGTATAAGGATGAAGACTTACTTGATGGCACAAGGATATGAGACATGGCAATCTGTTGAGGATGGGTTCACACCTACAACTACTCCTCCCATAGATAAATATGGTAAGCAGTTACATGTGAATAATACCAAGGCTATGAATGGAATCTTAAGTGGATTACATGAAGCAAAATTTGTGAAAGTTATGCAATGCAAATTAACAAAAGAGATATGGGATAAATTGAAGCAAACATATGAAGGAGATAACAAGGTCAAGTTGGCAAAACTACAAAACCACAAGAAAAGGTTTGAATATTTGAAGATGGAAGATGAGGAAGATATTTCTAAATACTTACTTCATGTGGATGAGGTTGTTAATACCATGCGTGGACTTGGATTCAAAATTGAAGACTCTAGTGTTGCTCAAAAAGTATTAAGATCACTCCCTATAAGGTATGATGCAAAGGTTTCAACTATAGAAGAGATGAGAGATATTGATAAGTTGACTATGGATGAGTTACATGGAATTCTCACAGCTTATGAGATGAGAATAGAAAAGGATCACAATTCCAAGAAAGAGGCAACTTTCAAAGCTTCAAAGAAGACAAAAGATAAGAAACCAGAATCAAGTGGTGAGTCAAGCAATAATGAAGAAGCTAACTATGTGAGAAGAAATAAGGACTCAAGAAAGCACAAAGGTATGAAGACTGTGAAATGTTTTAATTGTGGTAATTTTGGTCACTATGCATCTAATTATCCACAAGCCGAAAGCAGTAGCAGTGAAGAGAAACAAGATCATAAGAAAAAGGAAGAAGGAAAATTTAGGCATGAAAATAAAAATAGGTATGGTCAAGGTAAGCATGAAAATAAGTTCTTTCAAAGGTACAAGAAGAGTTTCTATGTTAAAAAGGCAAGCAATGCTTCAAGTGACAATGATGAAAGACTCTCAGATAGTGAAGAAGAAGAGATTCTATTTTTGGCAATAGAAGAGGAAGAAAATGCTCCTGTTAAAGATAAAGTCGAAGAGTATGAAGATGCTCTTGAAGACCAAGAAGTAGAGAAAGATTCAAAAAATGAAGAAGAAGGCATAGTTGATCTAGAAGAAGAACTTATTGTTGCTCTCAGAGAGTTGAAAAGAGTTAGAAAGCAAAATTCAAGACTAAAGGCTCAAGTTCAAGAACATGAGGAAGAAAAATAAAAGCTTCTACAAGACCTCACAAACTCAAAAGCTAAGGCAAGGAGATTTAAAGAGGTCATGGTTGAAAATTTAGAGGTAAAAGAGTTAGAGTGTGAAATATTAGAACATGAAGTGGTTTCTCTAAGGATGGAAGTGAAAGATTCTAAGGATAAGTTGAACAAGTTTGGGAAAAGTTCAAAAACTTTGGATAAAATTATCAATTCACAAAGATCTTCATCTATCAAAACAGGACTTGGTTTTGATGAAGGACAAGGGAAACAAGAAGAAGGGTCAAGCTCAAGCTCAAAAGAAGAGGAAGTTTCAGAGGAAGAGGTTGAAGAAGAAACTAAGACCTATATGGATAAGTTGAAGAAGGGAAGCTTCACTAAAAAGGGAAACAATGCACAAACAAGAAACAGGGATCATCACAGAGAAGGCAAAGAAAGGACTAAGAGACCAGAGGTTTCAAAACAAGATTTTTTCAAAGGGCATTATTTTTCATGTAATCATTTTGGTCACAAAGCTATGCATTGTAGGGTTCATGGAAAGGAGTATGGTTTCACTAAGAGGAACTTCAACTCATTCAAATATGGATATTTCTTTCAAGGGTATTGCTACTCATGTAATCACTTTGGTCATAAAGCAATCCACTGTAGGGTTCATGATATAAATGATTATGGCTTCACCAAGAGGAACTTCAAGATATTTACACCTTCCAAGAACTACAACATTAAGTGTTACAAGTGCAATAATCTTGGGCATAAGGCCAAGTGGTGTAGAACAGAGTTTCAAGAACTTCCAGAGTCAAGCAAGAACAGGGACACTCAAAAGGATCAAAAGGGTATGATTACAAAAGTGTTGAAAAAGAAAGTTGACAAAGAAAAAGAGCATTGTATATTGGGAGTAGAGATACTCCCACCCCAAAATTAATCACCTCAAGGAGAGGAGGTGGGGAGGGGGCTGAGCTAAGAGTCTTATATTTAGCCCCAAAGGAGTCCCTTTTCCATTGATGTCAAAGGGGGAGATATTTGAGTAAGGGGAAGAGCATTCAGTCAAGGGGAGAAGCTTCTCAAGGGGAGCAGATTTGGAATCCAGTGATTGGAAAAGGAATTTTTAGAAAGGGTTGCCATCAATGACAAAGGGGGAGATTGTTGGAAATTTTGAGTATATTGTGTTGTCATTGATGTCAAAGGATTGATGGCATAGGTTGATGTCATTGGTTGTCATTGATGTCAAAGAATTGATGTCAAAGATAGTTTGGTATGGCAAAAATATAAGGTTTATAAGTTGGTTAATTATGCAAGGCAAGGTTCATCCCAATACAAGGAATTGATAAAAATAAAAGGTTATAATATTTACTTTAAATATTATAAGCCAAAGAGGTTTGGGACAAAGTTCTAAGTGTTTGATTAAAAGGTTGAAGGCCTAAGTTTTAAGACCATGGTTCAAAAAGAAAGCAAGTAACTAAGGCCCAAAAGAGATAATATTATAATATTTTAATATTATAATATTGGGGAAAAAGTTTGAAAAAGAAAGGACTTAAAATACCACCATGGGCTTAGAGGACAAAGGTTATAATATTTAATATTTTTAAAGATTTAAATATTTCATAAAATTTTGGGCACCAAAATTTAAAGGGAGGCAATTGAAATATTTTATAAAAATCCTCATTGGGAGGCGTCGATGTCATGGCAAGGAAGGACATGACTTGCATATAAATAAAGGTTCAAAACCTTGGCAAATTAATCGAATGTGCATGTGAATCGAATAATCCTCTCATGCATTTCGATCGATGAATAGAAGAAGATGAAGGGCACATTTTTCGACGAAGAAGTCAGATTGGTCAAAAAAATGTTGTGCTGGTCAAGAGGACATAGATGGTAGGCTAGCATAGTTGGTCGCAGGGGTAGCACTAAGGCGCTGGTGTAGAGTCGATCACGGGTTCGAATCCCTTGGAGGGAGTTTTTGCAAAGTAGTTGAAGGAGCATGACTTCCAAGGCAAAGACAATGAAGTAAAAGGGAATTGCGCACATTTGGTTCTAGCTAGGCGACTAGCCTAGGTGGTAGGTGGGTCCTGCATAGGGTGCTTGTAGTAGATATGTCTCGTGGTTGAAACCCAATGGCAGTCATTTTGATTTTTGATAGGGTAGAAGAAAGACAAAATAGTTTTGGTGCACCTTTGTTCCCAGTGGGTGGGCCAACCTAGCTAGCACTCTAGCTTGCACTAGAGCGTGGGCTCCATGAGGTCACAAGTTCGACTCACGACGGTGGCAGCGATAGATGTGGTAAGGGAAAATAATATATTTTTTAATTATTATTAAAGTGTGGTATTGCTTGGTGCTCGATCTAGGGAAACAAGGTTTAATTTTTAATTTGAAAAATTGCATAGTGTTGACCTAGGGAGATATAAGGATGATGTTTTAAAATCCAACATTGTATGCAATTCAGATTTTTTGTGTGGTTCTATAAAGTTAATATAACTTTAAATTTTGAGATAAAAGGTGGATGAAAGTGGTTTGAACTTTGTTATGTGACTTAGGGTTTTGATTGATAAAATTGAAATTGCATGTGGTTTTTACAAGGAGTTATAAGGTGTGTTATGGTTGATTTTTGTGTTACAATACGACTATATTTCCAAGGGTTCACCAATTCATTGATTTATTCATATAAGTAGATGTAGGTTGATTTATTATTCATCGTTCATAATCATGATCCAATTACGTATCTAGCAAGAAACTTAGCCCCCTCTAAGTGGTGAAGGACCATAGCCCTCCTCAATAATATTTGATTTATTTGATTTATAGAAGTGTTACGCCTCAATTGGTAATTGGTATTTGGTCCTGAAATGCGTATCAAATTTTTTTTAAAGAAACATTTCAAACTAGGAAAAAGGGCCAAATTTTTTGGAATTTCGGTTAGATATTGAACCCCGATGTAATCACTCTCTTTTGCAGCAACAATAATGACAATAGGTTGATTTTACTAGTTCTTTTAATTGGTTCATATCGACGATAATTTATTAGCTCACGGGACATTCATTAATAGCAGAAAATTTTTATGAGAAGAGATCACAGCGGGTAGGAGAAACTCGTGTCGTTCCCCACAGGCAGCACAATGAAAAATTAAAGCCAAGCAGATCTTGTGGACATCTTTGGTGGTTGTGATATAGTATTTTGTAGTTTAAACCGTGATTTGTTCTTGCCCTCTATAAATTGGGTGAGTATTCACCTTACGAGCATAAGCCTACCGGATTTCTCATTCGGTGTAGGTAAACATTGCAAATGGGTGCGCAGAGAACTCTGGAAAACATTAGCCACATCTGGGAAAACGCGTAATATTTTCTAAATTTTCAATAAGTACTACACCTTGAGTTTCACGGTTGGAATTGTTTTATGTTTGCAACATTACACGATTAAATCTGTAGTTTTTATGTGGCTAGCATTTGTGCGAACAACCAATAATAAATCGTCAGATTAAGTTAATTCTTCTCCAGCAACGGACCAATCAAATTTGTCATCCAGTTAAATTAAAGGGAAAATAGCACAATTTAAACCAAAAGGCAACTCACATAATTTATAGTTTCATTCGCAATTAGGGAAAGAAAACCAATAATCTATAGGGAAAACGATTGTGGAGATCCTTGTTGAAGTGTGTATATAAGTATGAATTTTCATTTAATAAGAACTTTATCATAAAAAAATTTAATCTAATTGCAGGTGTATTCTTTTCCATTATTTGTTGTAAGTACTTTATATTTTCTTCCACTTTCATTTTAATGAGATATTTGAAAATCTCTATATTTTAAAAATACTTGACTTATTTGTTTGTTAAAACAAACCCAAAATTTCCTTAAAATGTCATTAATGAATATTAGCGCATTTCTTGTACATACCTAAGAGGGTGTATGAAATGGAAGAATGACATCATTATGCATTAGTTATATTTTATATTTTTCTCTTTGTACCTCACATTTTTAAAAGTGAATCCTATGATGTCTTCCATGTTATCAATCCTCATAAGAACTTGAGTTAAGTTGTATCTTCTAAATTACTTAAGCCAAATTTAAATTTATCATCAAATCCAAATTTTGATATGTAATATGGTGAATTTAAAGCTTCATAATTCACTTATATTACCATGATTTCCATGATTTGTAAGGATAACATGCATATTTGTAGTACCTACTTCAAACTAGTATATTTCTCCTTTGAATTTACTTGAAAGAGTCACTTATATCAATTCATCATATCTTCTATCAAACATTTATCTTTGTAAAATTCTAAATCATATTTTTTCATTAATTTTGACTAATAGAAAGTTTTTTTCTTTGAACCAAATAATATGTTGCACATTTTCGTGTTTTTTACTCCTCATTATTGATATTGATAGACAAGTCAATATACATTTTAATACAATATGTAAAATTATCACCAAGAAAAAACTTTTGACTTTATAGCTTTGTGTTGTATTTCAAAGATTTAAAATATGTTTTATTAATGTATATATGCTGATTATACCCTAAGTCCATATACCATATATAATTTTTAGTATTATAATATAACAATGATGCAATGAAGGTATTGTTAAATTTACCAATATATTTAGGAATTAAGAAAACAACTCAAAAAGGGTAAAAAGTCTCATATTAGCATATCACAATATATAAATATTGCCTTAAGTATCAAACAATGTAACTAATAAAATAAAAAACATGTTCAATAGTTGTAATAAAGGGGTATGCATACCCAAATTTCAAGCGATCATAGGGAAACATTAAATAACTAACTATAAGGATAATTATAACAATATTACAATAAAGTCACCTATAGAAGGTACAAATAGTTCAGAGGACAATATATAAGATAAAATATACAAGGTCAATTATAGTTTGAATTAATGACTAACAACATATATTCCAAAATCCTGCCTTCAATTGAATGGAGGACATGGATAAATACCCTTATCATTCATTCCTTAAGGGATATTCTTCATATTAAAAAAATTACCACAATCATATAAAAGGAATCATGAGCATGACCTTGCTCAAGATATCCATTATTTGATTAATTGAAAATATATAGGATTGATCAATTATGCCAAATATATGAAGTCGTTGAACATAGTATATCCCTACCAAAATTTTATTTATTTGCAAATGAAAAATATAGCTGTAGACAACCTTGATGTAATTATACCATAGAAAAGAGTCTCTTGAAACTATTGAGAAAGACACAACTACTTAATAATCATTCATAGAATACTAATATATGGTGGAGTATCATTGACAAAACAAAGTGACTACTCCAGAACAAATATAGAATGCAAAGCTAGTGATTAAATACTAGTTCAAATCACCTTGCTAATCTTCATTACTTAATTCCATCAACACTAGAGGATACCAAATTGAATAATTAATTTCTATTTGATCGGTACATCTAATATACCATAGGATTTTATTGATCATTATCCAACAATTTTCATGAGGTACCTACATATACCTAGAATAATAATTAAAAATGAAGCCAATATATAATGGAGTGTAGATGAGTTATAAAATACATCCAACAAGATATTGATATAGGGTGGAATCCATCAAAGGAATGGTAAATACCAATGTAAAGCTTTAAGCTTGAGTATGATGTGTGTTACAGGCACTTGACCTTTGTTTAGGAGGGCTTGTAATACTTCATTCAATACTACTATATATGATATAGGAAATACATAGTCTATGAGATAATAATCTTGGAAGGCTAACTAATTATATTGAATCACTAAAAAATAAGAAAGAAGCCTAAAGTATTACATATAAAAAGTTTCATAATATTATGACTTTATCTTTTGGATCAACGTTGTTGAGCATCATGATCATAAGATTATCTATATACAATGATAAAACTATATCCATATTTAATGCTTAATGTAAACATCATTCTCTACCTCTTATCATAGAAATCCACAATTTAGGAAGAAAGATTGAATGCTCATATACCAAACATGGGGATGTAGTTTAATCCCCACACAAGGACTACTTAAGGTAGTAAACTGAATTGAATTTCTAAATCTTAAATCTTGGTGGGTGTTGAATATAGATACCCTCTTAGAGATCCCATAAATAAAGAAAAATCATATTTATCTAATGAGCTTCAGCTCTATTAAAATAAGGAATAAAGAGGATTATTTATATTAAAAAAAACATCCATATAATAGGGCCAAGGTCTATGAATAATCAAGTATCTCCATTGAGAGAAACCATTAACAATAAGGTATGAATTGTGCTCCTCAAGCTAACCATATAATGTATACTTTATCTTGTAGTATGGATTATAACCAACAACATTATTATTCCTAAGCAAATAAGTGATCTTGCATGTCTAATTCTTATTCATGGTTATATACTCCACTAATATGACATATTTTGACTTTGAATATCCATTGACATGAAAATAAGTGATAGTGAGATAATATTCAAAACAATCAATACTAAATATTAAGGGTGAAGGGGTATTTTGATAATATTTTATAATAAATAATGATTTGATCATCGTAGAGGATAATTTGGATATGTCTTGGAACGGTGTGATCAATAAAAGGTCAAGGCACATCATGTGTAGGAACAACATTAGAAGAAAAAACTAAAGCATCTAACACATGATCAATATCCATTATATCATTCAACACTATTAAATAATGCATAGAGGAATAAATATCATATCAAGTAGTCTCCATAGAAGAATAAGATATAAATATTAATAAATAACAGAATCAACATAACACTAGGACCCACTAAAGGGCTTGAAGTGTAGGATAAAATAATAGAGTCAATGGAGATGAATCAATAGAAATCACTAGAGGAAGAGAGAAATAATAAATGGGATGAGATCATATTTCAAAAGCATCATAAATGGACTAGAAGTGGATAATGTAATAACCTCATCAAATATCTTATCATGATGAATGATGATATCCTAATTAATTTGGGTCATAAACACAATAAATATTGAAAGTATCACAATAACCTATATAAATATAACAATGACTCCTACTATCAAGCTTATCCCATTTATTTTTGGGTATTTGATCCCATGCAACAAACCCAAAGATATTAAATTGTGATGCATTAGGATTAACTCCTACCAAAATCTCAATAGGTGTCTTACATTGGATTTCCTAAGATGGTTACCTATTGATGATATATGTACCACACATTACAACTTCATGATAAAACAATGGTCTCCTTTTACATGACATATAATGTACATTTATCCATATCCATTTAACTAACCTTGTTCATTTGTTAAAAAATCATATTCTACTTGCGAGTCTAATGAATAATACTCTAAGAAACAATACCATTAAGTGTTAAAAATACCAAAAGTATGATTGACAAACTCACCACTATTTTTATTCAAAAGGTATATATTTCATGTAAAACTAATTTATAGCAAAGTCTTGAAAGTCTTAAACCCTTCAAATGTTTTATTCTTGTGTGAATGGTGTAGATCCATAAGTAGCGAGATAAATAATCAATAAATATAATAAAATACCTATTCTTGAAAATAGAATGACTAGTCTTTGACCCATAAATATCACTTTATGCTACAACATTGGGTAGTAGGTTTTCGACAAAGGAATGTGGAGACTAAGGAGAAAGCTAGGGTTTTGCTCCTATGGAATCTTGCAAGAGACCATTAATCAATGGTAAGATTTTGATCTTATGGAATATTTCCAAAGGCCTTTTGTTTAAAGGTAGAGTTTTTATCTTATGGAATCTTGTTAGAGGCCATTTATCAAAGGTAAGATTTTGATCCTATGGAATCTTGGTAGAGGTCATTTCTCAATGGTCCTATTGCGAGAGGATATTTCTTAAAGGTAGGATTTTGATCCTATGGAATATTTCCAAAATCCATTCCTCAAAGGTAATTTTTTTATATTATGGAACCTTGCCATGGGGTATTTCTCAAAGGTAGGGTTTTGATTTTATGGAATATTACTAGAATCTAATTCTTAATAGTAGGGTTTGATCTTATAGGACCTTGCTAGAGGTTGTTTCTCAAAGGCATGGGTTTGATCCTATGGAATCTTGCTAGAGGTATTTTATCAAGAATAATATTTGGGTTTAGTAAGGTAAGGATTATGACCTGCATATACACAAGTACCTAATCAATCCTTAGTTGAGCATAGTAATGGTAGGTAAGGACCTAGATTAGATATTCATTATTATTTTCATTTTCTTACTAGATATGGCTACAATAGCTTCTCTTTTGAAGTTGTTTGATAATGAACCTTTTCAATTTTCTCCCATAAATAAACTTTCAACAAAAGTAAAATGGACAATATAGATAGGATTCTCAATTCCCACCCTTGTAAAGTTCCTAAGTCATAATATCTAAATAAAACCACAAAATCATCCTTTATGGCCAAAATCAATGAGGTACACATTATGGAGGTACCTCCAACCTACATATAGCACCCAATCTTGGCCCTTTCAGTTTAAGCATTGCTCTACAATGTTTTAGGCATGTGGATTAGCTTAATTGTAATATAAAAATCGATTAGTGCTTAGGGATAAAAACTCTATAGTTTGAAGTTCATGGTGATTGGGAAAGGGTAGTTTGTTGTATATTTTTTATCATCTAAAGATCAAAATATTATTTTCCATGGATACCCATGGTTTATAAATGCTATTTCTCTATATATGACTCCTTATTTAGAGCATAAAAATGGTACACCTAACAAGAAAAAATGAGATGCATCTATTGTTCTACTTGATCTAAGCACTATGAAAGCAATACTTCAAACAAGCATAAAATGGCACATATATGAAAGAAATTGGTGGTTCTCCTTATATTGATATAAATATCAAATAAGTGATTAGAAAGTGTCACCTTGAGGGCTCTCAATTGACACACTCAAAATAGAAATCAAAGAATCAAGTCCTTCCAAGAATCTAAGGCACGCTTCCAATGTCTTCCTCGCACTCACAATTGAGGTAAGTGGGATCTCAATACCACCACAAGGTGTTCTATCATTATTCTAGATTTATGGTCCTTCCTCATGTGCTATGATACCTGAGTTTACACATAAAAAACTGCAATTTATTAAAAGCATGTGCAAATTAAGAGGAAATCGTGAAGGTGCATGCATCAAAAAGCTTGAAAGAGGAAAAGTGCAATAAACTATTCAAAATTACTTCAAATGTTACCAAAAGTGAGTTCTAGGCATATTATGTGCTCTGTGACTGATATAATTAAAAACAATAAGGAATTTGTGCCTTGATTTGTGGTTGTCCCAGGGTGTGGCATTTAGACCTGCAACACCCAAAAACATGATAACAAAAGCAATACAACTCCAAATTACACCAAATTTGAATAGCAAGCATATAATCTAATCTAGAATATATCTATATAAAAATAGTAGTAAAATCATGTCCCTATTTATGGCCATCATAGGGTGTGATGTTTGGGACTGTCATAATTTGGGAACCGCCCTGAGGTGGGATTACCACCAAATTTGTTGATTTTCTACCACCAATTCCTCTGGGAATTGGTCCAAAACATTCTCAAGGGTAGTTTCGATAAATCTGGGGATGGGATTAACTCAAATTGATAGGTTTTGTAAATATATTGCATATTTTGTAGTCACTTGAAAACCTCCTTTGCTCGATGGATATCTCAAGGGAAAACACACAATAAAGTGGGGAAAAATCTTGGTAGCACTTCGTAGTGAAATATGTAAAGACTCCTCTCTAAATTTGGGTGGAATTGATCCACTTTATAGCACAAGAGGGCATATGGGAAAATGGGCATGCAAGGCCATGCAAGGCAAGGGTCACCATTTGTCCCAAAGATCGCCATGCATTGGAGGGGGAAGGAATCTCATTTTTTGGCCTCCAATATGCAATGTGTCATGAGAGTTATGCACCCTCTCACTAGCATGCTTGAATAGGTAGGTTTAATGGTAGTTTCTAGGTGCCATTTGGCCTAATTTTGACTTTTTTAGGGTCAAAGACCATGACCATCCCACCCAGGGATGGCTGCTGGTGGCCATCCCTGGGTGTGACGACCATGAACTATGGTCGTCCCAAGGTGGGAAGGCCATGCCTACATGGTCCAAAACCTCCCAAGAGTGGGGTAGAACCTCTCAAAAGTGGTTAGGACTACTATGTAACCACTGGGGGTTTCCAAAGGGGGAATATGGTGTTAAATTAGATAATGTATTAGTCATCTAATTAGATTGACATAAATATAAGTGTCTACAAATGCCCATTTTTGGGATGCATTGTGTGAAGCACAACACTGAGAAAAAATAGATAACTAGAATATCAAATGATTAAGGTTATTCAGTAATCTAACCAAATTTTAATGCCCTAATCAGGGAAAGGGCATGTGTTCTTGAATCCATGCTTTTAACGAGCTAAGGAACTTGACTCAAGTACAACCTTTCTAGTAAGGCTTACTTGATCTTGGACATTGTTCAGTCATGAGGAAGTTCTATGTTCCTTAATGGTTCTATAATGCCAAGTATTTGTTTGATTGAAATGTTTTCTTGTTTGTTGCCCCAAGCAGGGGCATGATTATCTTTGTCAATCATTTTTTGGATGAACACAATTTGCATGATTGAGTGTTTAATTGTTGATTTTGATTATGAATTAGTTAAGTGTGACTACCCCCTCAATTGATGAGTCAATGAGGGAATGACCAATGATAAAAGTGATGATTCACTTGACCCATATGACTTGGTTAGGGTTTCCTTCAGTTTTACCCATTGTAAAATGGAGCATTTTTGCAAAGATTTTGATGATTTTGTTGATGTTTTCATCGAAGAAAGGAGTCGAAAACCTCATTCCCGTGGTACATTCCAAATTCAATGGCTTTATTAGGGATTGAATTAGATAAATTTTCATTCATCCATGATCAATTTGAGTTAATATAGATCCAAGGTGAATTTTTACCAAATTTAACCTATTTCTCGTGGGTTTTGGACCCTTTTTGTTGCCTTTTTGGGCTATTTAAGGTGGTTTTTTGGTGGTCATCTAGGGTGGTACGACAATGTTTTAGCCTAAATCAATACCCTTTTTGGTTTTTTTGGATGAATTTTGCTCATTTTTTGCTTTTTTTTTATTTTGTTTTTAAATATGCTTGCCTTGCCAGGTGGTTAATAGTCGGTATCAATTTTTGACACTCTTTAGGACCACTCATGGCCTAATGATAGAGGAGGACTAGAAATGGCATGATGCCATTAAGCTCAAGAAAGTGACATAACTAGAGCCAGTTATGGGTAATAAGGCCTACCTAATTGTACTGATCTATGGGACTCATGCACTAACACCTTCCACTTGCCTACTCGAGAGATACAGTGACCCTAGTGGATATCTACCAGATTTTGCATATTCTGATAGAGGGGTGGCCGATTGTATCCACTCACCGAGATCTCAGAGATACAATTTTGGAGAGATACTTTGGACGTGATTGGCCTGAGGTACTACAATATTTTCTTAGTGGAGGCATCCTAGTAGACTTATGGTATGATGTAGAGGTCTTGCAGGTGAGACATTCCTTGATGATGACACTGATCTCTAAAATGTTATTATCGAATTCATCAAGATATAGGTTCCCATGGAACCTACTAGAGTTAGTGTTTTCACTGGTGGAGTGCACCACCTAGAGACCATTGGTGATGGCATGGGGTACTACCTTATTGGCACAACTCTATGATGAGCTATACAAGATCCTCTATCACAGGTGGAAGGGGCTAGGCTACAAATTTCTACTATAGGTATGGGGATGGTAGCATATTATCATGGATCAACCATGGGGGCTACCTTGGATGATGTGGGTACAACTCACGAATAGGGAGATAGGATATGGTATACTATGGCAACGATATCAGGAGAGGGGTTAGAGTCATCCTGAGGTAGGTTCGATTGAGCACTATGCCAATTTATTTGCACAACTCAAGGCAGATGCCATTATCTAGAGATCATACAGAGACTGTCTAGTATGGCACGAGGTTGAGGAATAACTAAAATGGGTATAATGAGGGATATTGTTGGTTGATTGGCATGGGATCGAGCAAGAGTACTTCTCTTATGCTTAGATATTATGGTATTTTGGGCTATGCCAAGGGTTACCTAGTGACCCAATTATCTATTGATATCGTGGTGATGAGAGGACATTCACTTGGCCTATAGTTGATGCCATTAGGGAGGAGGTAGATCCTGTGGAGGCTACTATCAAGAGGGATGATGTTGGGACCATAATAGAGTATGATTCCTGGTGGGTGATGCAATGGTGGCATAGGGATGGACCACTAGGGGTGACATGGATGTAGGGGTAGAAGAGGCTCCAAATGAGGCTCTAGCTGAGGAGGATCCAGGGTTGGTAGAGTGACCTGATGAAGAGATAGACTCAAGGGAGTGAAATGTGAATCATCAAATCAATGATGAGTAGATTGACCACATGGATACAAAGGGACAGTAGGGGGACTATGATGAGGATGATTGAGAGGAGTAATTATTGTAGGTACATTTTGTAGCACAAAATGCCATCTTTTTTTATGTGTAGGGTGAGTTTAAAAGGGGGAGGTACGAGCAAAGGGAGTACATAGAGGATAGGGCTCTCCTACAGGTATATGTATATATCACACAGGTCAAGATTGGTCATCTTGAGACCAATATTGTAGAGTAGGTGGTAGATATAGCCACACTTTTGTTGTAGGTTAGATAAGGGAGCTCAGGCCAGGTGGCATCTGATAGTGATAAGGTGGCTAGGCTATGGGAGGAGGTGATAAAGCTCCAAGCTTTTTTGAGGGACTTCCAAGCTCATCATTGAGAGGAGCTAGCATACATCCAATATTTGGAGGATGAGGTAGTGCACCTTATAGGGTGCTTACCATCCTGTCCTTCTACTAGTGGGTCTCAACAGAGTAGGAGGAGTGGTATAGGGTAGTTATTTGCGAGGATGGGGGATCCTTGCTCTATACGAAGGGCAGACAGGGCAAGGGGTAGCATATCTGGGAGTTCTCAATGGCTGATGTCTGAGGGTGGGGGTGACAGTCATGGTGTCGATCCTGCGTGACCATGGCCTTTGGGACTTTGTGGCTATTTTTAGATTTTGTATTTTATAGCGTGAGGTCTGAGGACCCACGTTATTATAGCCTACGGGTAATTTTGGATGATGATGTATCTTCTTTGGCATACATACATACATACATATATATATATATATGTATATATATATATATATATATATATATATATATATATATATATATGTGTGTGTGTGTGTGTATTATTATTATTGTCATCATGTGTTGCCTTATTGTTTTATTGGATGTATGCAATGCTTATGTTTGCTTTTACTAATTCTTTGATGGATGAATGTAGTGTAATATGATGAATGGATATGTGTAGATGCATAATGAAATGGATGATTTTTTGATCCTATATGATGAAATGTGGATACTAGTTGACACATTATGTTAGCACCATAGATTGTATAGAATTCATCAATTTATTTTGTAATGTGACTATGAGACTATGTGATGGATTTATGAAAATGTAAACTGACAAAATATGATAGAATGGTATGAAATGGAATGAATAGTAAGATGTTACAATATGTCTTTGAGGTTTTCATGAGACTCAAACACTCTAGTTAACTGGTAAAAAAAATCATATACTAACCATGCAAGACTTTTTGACAAGGTATGAATTTGCTAGGATGACCAAGATACTCAATATCCCTATGTGTGCAAGTGAGTTCATTGTTATGATATGCATAATGTTACCCTAGTGCCAAACAGGATTGATGCATCCCATATGTACTAAATATCACCCTATGAGTATCATGATCCTAGGTTTTGTACATAGTTGGATTAGACCACTAGGTAGTATAGGCTACCAAAATATAGCTCATCTACATACAAACATTTGTCTACACAAAAGTGAGATGCTAATGTGATAGACAAATAGTCATGCGTAAGGATACTGCCATTGCCAAGAAGGCTTGATGTCGCCTAACCTGTAATGAGGATCACCTCATTGTTTTTCAAATACTGAGAATTCTAGGGATTCAATTTCAATACTCCCTTCTTTTATTTTATTTTATTTGGTATATTTTTCTCATACATAGTGATGAGAATCACTATTTATTTTATATTTTGTTTTATTTTAGCAAGGGATTTGTTAAGTGACAAAAATTACTATTTATTTTTCTTTTGATTTTTTCTACTTGGAATTTTTCTTATTGATAGTGGTGAAAACCACTATTTATTTTTAAGAATTGGATAGGGAGGAGCTTGTCCTTTTGTCAATTCTCAGTATCTTTGAACCATTCACATAGGGGTACGAGCAAGGTAAACCTTTTCACTTAAGGTAACCTAGACCACTTTGTAGGTTTCATATTTCCTTGTGCAAAACTTGGATTTATTAGTGTGAAAATGTGTTGGGATTTTGATGTATACAAGGTACAATCAAAGCAAGACTCTACCTTCTAAAAATTAGGCTAGATTTCTACAAAATCTGAAAAGAAAACTAGAGACGACTAAGTGACCAAAAACCCTAAAGACACCTTCTAACAAAGGACTAGGTGAAGGGAGATAGACACACATATGAATGGTTGAAAATATAGATGGAAATGATAAGTGTAATATGGAATGATGTAAATAATGATGTGGAACTTTATTTTGAATTATGACTAATGTACAATCTTGGTATTAGACATGTATGAGCAACTCTAAAATTCAAAGTGCAATGATGAGTATACCTAGTGCAAGTGATTGCATAATGTAGCAGTATGCAATGTGATGTGATGTAATATTTTTGTAATTTTGTTTTTCTAATGATGTTTTTGGATTTTGATTAATATATATGTATGTACAGTTGACCAATGGGATTATTGGGTGCCATTGGGGAATTTTGGGTGACCAAAGGGTTTATGGGTACCTTTAGGGATTTTTGGGTTGACCAAAGGGTTCATAGATACCTTTAAAGCATTCTAATATTAAGCAAGCTAAGATGGAGGGAGCATATATGAAATATATGCATGGGTGTTATTTGGTAAACAAGGATGATCATATATGAATGAAGAAAAGTGATGGATAGAAGATAATCGTGACAATAGAGAATGTATAGAACTTGATGTTTCAACCGTTAAATATTCTTAAAATGGTGTTGGATCATTATGTATGGTAACAATTTTACTTGCAAATTCAAACTTTAAACATTGGTGAAGATTAGAAGGGAAAACCCTCATCGTATGAATCCAAGGACTTCTGAGAAGTAGGTTGTAAGGTGAAGGCAATATGCTACATAAAACAAAGTATCCAGGATCTTGGATCCAATATTAAGGGGAATAATTATAGTACCTTGAGCTTCTTGAATTTCATTGTTAAAATATTTTACTATAACATTTGATTCATTAAGATCTTCTTCCTTTAATTTGAGTTTTTGGCATAATTGATAAGTGCATAAATTAAGAGAGGAGCCATTATCTACCATGATAGTTTTAACAGGTGTTTCTTTACTAGATCCTGTAATGTAAAGAGAGGAGTCTTCTTGTGGAGTAGAGGAAGGAATCTCCTCATCATAGAATGAAATATGGTTAACCTCAAGAGGGCTTACACCATTAATTATGTTCTTAGGGAAAATATCATGAGGAACAAATTGTTGGCTAGGTATCTTGAACAAAGTTTCCTTATGAGAACTTTGTAATACTTCTAAAAGGGATATCTTTGCTTGAGGATTAATCACTTGTTGTTGGCTATCAAAGGGGATTTCAGATTGAGATTTTGATTCTAAAGATGAGCTTTCTATGCTTACATTCCATTTTGGATCATTCTCTAGAGCCAAATATAGTTTTGAAGGTTGGTCAAATGAGGAATCCATATCTTGAATATCATATTGAGTTGATTGAACTTGAGGTTGCTCATTTGTAGTTTCTGTTACAATATTAGTAATATCATCATGATGGGACACATTAACATGCAATATTTTATTGGTTTCCTATTGTTGATAATTGAGTAGGGGTTCTTGGGAGATCCCCATGTCTTGATTGATTATTGGTATTTGTTTTGCAGGAGTTTGATAGTTTAGTGGAGATTTATAATCAGTTGTAGATTGTAATTCCTTTATATTGAAAAGACCCTCATCAATCAAATCTTGAATTGCACATCTTAAATCTTTACAATTTTGTGTCATATTTCCATGTACTCTATGATATTCACAATGTAGCTCAGGTTTAAACCAATCTGATGTGGTATCAAGTTGTCTTATGTAAGGGAGTTCAATCTTATTTGTATCAAGTAAATGCTTGAGAATTATATCCATTGGTTGATTGAGCTTTGTAAATGTACGTGATGAAGGTTTTCGAGAGGTTTTTGATATGTGCCTTAGGAATTGAGTCATAAAAAGACCTAATGGTTTTTTACCTCTATTTTCTTTGTTATGGGTAGAATGATGATAGGAAGATTGTGAAGTATGATGTGAGTGCATGGTAGGATTGGAAGAATAAGTATTTTCTTGTTGAAATGGATGTGTTGTATTGAAAGAAGAATATTGAAAGGGTGGAGGAGGATTGTATGTGGATTGATAGACATAATATGGATATATGGGAGAATAGATAATATCGTTATGGAGAGGATTGGAAAAGGGATTGTCCTGTTGGGTTATGGATGAAAAATGAGAAAAGTGTGATGGAGGTGATGTTGAATAGGGATGAGGTTGGTCATAATCAACAAATGTATTTGGCTGAATTCTTCCAACATTACTGATGGGCTCATATTGATTTGAGTAAAAACTCATGGTTTATTTAGTACTTCTAAAAGTAATATTTAGTATCTATTATTTAGAATTGAATCTAAAACATATAAACTTGAAATGATGATTTTTTTTTCTTGTATACATATATATATATATATATATTATGTTTTTTATATTTTTGAATCAGAAATATGCCTATTTAGTAGCTACAGTTAAGGAAGCTTCTAATATTAAGCAAATCATTAGCTATTTTTCTAAGGCTACTGGGCAGTTGATCAATGAAGACAAATCTAAAGTTATTTTCTTTCACTGCTCTGATAGACAGGAATCCATGGTCTTGGATAAATTAAGATATAATAAGACCTCTCTTACAATCACTTATTTAGGTATTCCCATAAATATTCAAAGGCAAAAAAATAAATATTGGAATTGGTTGTTGGACAAAGTCAAGAAGAAAATTGGAAAGTGGACCAACAAGTGGCTTTCTTCTGGGGGTTGAATCACCTTGGTAAAATAAGTCCTTCAATATATTCCTATTTATGTTTCTTCCATTTTGAATATCCCAAAGGCTGTTCTTCAAGAATTGGATCAAATCAGTCATCGTTTCCTTTGAAGTGGTACTAAGGAGAAAAGAAAATGGGCCTTGGTGAAATGGGATACTTTATGTCTTCCTAAGAGTGAAGGGGGGTTAGGATTCTAGTATTCAATTAATAACAACAAATCTTTAGCTGCTAAATTATATTGGAGGATGTTGCATAACCCCAATGCTCTTTGGGCCAATAATCTTTGTGCTAAATATGCTAAGAACAAAAGTCCTGAAGATCTTGTTCGCTATCAACTTCCTACCAAAGGTTCTCCCATTTTAACAATTCTTAAGACTAGTGAGGATTTGATAAAGTAAAAATTATTTTGGATCATTCATAATGGTCAACATTTAAATTTTTGGATAGATTCTTTGGATGGTCACAAGCCTTTGATAACTCAGTTTCCCGATTGGAGGCCTTGGATGGAGGAGCTTCACCGAGCTAATTGGATAAAGGTGGCTAATTACTGTTGATACCATACTGGTAATTCAAAGGTTGGTAGATATTGGATCCCTATTGAGGACTGGTCTATTCAAATCCCAAAAATGCAAAGACAAGATATCCGAGGCATCCTTCATATGAGATCCCTCTCTTGGTCCCATGAAAAAGATTGTTTTGGATGGAACAACACTACTAAGGGTGAGTATTCAGTTGCTCAAGGTTATTTGACCTTATGCCATAATAATCCCAACCATTCTTCGAACATATTTTCTCAATTGTGGGCTCAAAATCTCTGGCCTAAGGTGAGGTTCTTTAATTGGCTTTTATTGCATCGTAGGGTGCTTACTGGTGAGCAACTTATGAAGTGTGGTTTTCATGGCCATTTTAGATGTGAAATGTGTGAAGAGAATGTGGAAAATATCAACCATATTTTTATTGAGTGTACTTTAGCCTCTGATCTATGGAGGAGAATGGCAACTTTACTTGGCTTACAGTGGTCCAATTTTTTCACTTTTGAACAGCTTTGGAGGGATTGGCCTAATCAAGAGGACGTTGATTATTTTATTAGGCAGTTAGTTTGGATGGGTTCTACCATTCTTCTTTGGAATATTTGGAATGAAAGGAACAACTGAATTTTTAATCAAGATAGGAAGGATATTCACTATATTTGGCAAAAGACCATAGCCACTTAGTTGAATCAGTCCATCAACTCCTTAATCACCCCCAAAACTCCCACCAAAGATGGGGTCAAGTGATGCAAATATTGAAGATTAAACCTTCTAAGTGCAACCAACTTAAAGGGAATGTGAGTATTAGTAAGATGGATAGGACTCGAAATTGGCAACCTCCTCCTAAGGATTTTGGAAAATTCAATACTGATGGAGCCTCTAGAGGGAACCCTGGAAAAGCCAGTATGGGAGGAATTGGTAGACTTTCAGATGGCTCCCTGGTTTTTACTTTTGCTGAGAATTTGGGTATTCTTTCCAATAACCTTGCTGAGGGGTATGGTATCCTTAGAGGCCTTCAGGAGGCCACTGAGGTTGGATGGGAAAAGGTGTTGAGTCTGACTCTCAACTTATGATTAATCTCTTGAAGACTCCTTCTAAGAATCATAAGGTGGATTGGAGAATAAAAAGAATTATTGAGAAGATTTAGTTAATCCAGATGGGATTTTTGAAAGTTGATTACAATCATGTGGTCAGAGATAAAAACAAGAGTGTTGATGCTTTAGCTAATTGGGCTTTGGAAAAATGTGATCTTACTTGTTATGGCCACCCTCCTATATGGTGGGCTTCTCAATTTTTTTTTTTTTTAATTTGTGGAAAACATCCCAAAAGGGATGCCACTTTCGGGTAAGACCCAAGGAGGCAGGGGTATCCATTCCACAAAAAACACCCAGGACTCGGTGGGCTTCTCAAATTAGGGAAGCTCTTCTTTCTATCATTTCTTTGGATGGCTCCAGTTCTAAAGGTACCTAGTTTCTTCTTGTTTTTTTTCGTTTTTTTGTTTTTTTTTTCTCTTTGGTTCATTTAGTTTTTTTTAGTTCCCTAGCTCATTCTATTATTTATTTTGTTTCCTCTGTTGATTCTTGCATTAATAGTCTTTTGGTCTAGATAGGTCTTTGTTTTGTTCATTTTTTTTTCTTTTGTCTTCTTTGTTTTATTGTTTAGTTTTTTAAGGTGGGTGGGTTCTTTCGTTTTGTTTTGTTTTTGTGTTCTTTGTGTTGTTTTTTGTTGTTCTTGTGTTTTTCTTGTTTTTTTTTTTTTTTTTATGTTTTTTGTTATTGTTCTTGTATTTTTTTCATTCTTGTTCTTGGGTTTCTCTTTGTTTGTGTTATTTCATTTTTTTATGTGTGAGTGTTTTCTATGTTTTTTTGTTTTTGTTTATTGTTTGTTGTTGATTGTTTTTATTTTTATTTTATTTTTTAGGTTTTGGTTGTGTTTATTTTTCATGTTTTTTGGGGTTGTCTTTGTAGTGTTCTGTTGTTTTTGTCTTGTTTGTGTTTTGTTATGTGGTTCTTGTGTTTTTCTATGTGGTTTGTGTTGTGGTTTCTTTTATCTTATTGTGTGTGTTTGGTTGTGCTTTTGGTTTTGACACACTCAAGGAGCATGCTTTTTATTTTATTTTATTATTTTTGTTGTTATTTACTTTTTTAAATTTGGTTTTGTGTGTTTGTTTGCTCCTTGAGTATGTCAAAGGTGGTAGGCCAGGTCTGAGTCCTGGGCATTTTTGGCAGAATGGATACCACTGCCTCCTTGGGTCTTACCCGAAAGTGGCATCCCTTTTGGTATGTTTTCCACAAATTAAAAAAAAAGCATTCTAGGGTGACCAAAGGGTTTGTAGACACATTTGGAGCATTTTGGGGTGACCAAGGGGTTTGGAGATATCTTTGGAGTGTTTTGGGTTGACCAAAGGGTTCATAGGCACCTCTAGAGAATTTTGGGATGACCAAGGGGTTCAAAGACATATTTTGAGCATTTTGGGGTGACCAAGGAGTCAAGAGACACCTTTGGAGCATTTGGGGTTGACCAAAGGGTTCATAGACACATTTGGAGTGTTTTGGGAGTGCAATACTTCAAGCATAGAAAGGTCACAGATGAAGGATATTCAAGGGTTTAGGTTCCTCGATTTATTCAAGGGAGGCTAAGCAGTAAGTTCCAGGTCTGATTTGACTAGTGATGATGGATGGACCTAACTAGTTTGTCATAAACTTATCTCACAAATGGGGTAGCAAGTTATAATATTATTGGTTCTCTTTCATAACAAGATCGTCAACTTGAAAGTCTCTAGGGTATTATATGATCTCTTAATTCACTCTTGATAAACGTGCAGGTTCTCAAGAGCATTGACACATCATTCATCAAGCATCGTTAGTTGATCTAGGTGAGCCTATCGTGTAGTGTCATCATCAATGAACTTTTGCATGGATATGCGCAGTGATGGGATTTCTAGCTCTAGAGGCATGACTACCTCAGAATAATACACTAGTGAAAATGGAGTTGCCCCAGTGGGTATCTGAATACTAGTGCAGCAGGCCCATAGAGAAAGGGGCAATTGCATGTGCCAATCTTTATGATTCTCTTTGAAATTTTTCTTTAGAATGACAATCACTATTTTTTTTATGCCTCAACTTACAAGTTTTCTTGTGGGTAATAGGGCATAGAAAAGTTGTGTTGAATTTTATACGTTGCTATTAAAGCATGCACACATTTTTTCTTGAAAGGTGGCCCATTATCTGAAATTATATTGGATGGAATACCAAAATGATAAATCATATTGTGCAATATGAACTCTGTGATGTGATATCCCTTCGTAGTGATAAAGGGAATTACTTCCACCTATTTTATGAAATAATCAATTACCATAATGATGAATATGTGATGGACTGAGGAATATGGTGATATTTTCCCAATTAAATCAAACCCCCATTGCAAAAATGACCAAACCGATTTGAATTTATTGTAAGGCCTAAGAAGGTGCATGTATCAAGTTAGCATGGTGTTGACACTTGGTGTACTTCTTAACATAAGCACGATAATCTCACTTTAAGGATGGATAATAATATCCTATGCTAAGAATGCACTTTGCAATGGCCATGTTGTTGAAATGGCCACCACATGTACCATCGTGTGCTTGGGAGATCACCCAAATTGACTCTTGATGATCTAAGCAATGAAGGATGATACCCTCATAACTGAGACAATACAAAATGTCTCCTAGAAAGACATTCTTGACCAAAATTTTGTTTGAAAGTTAATTTGGTGGTGTACTATAATCCAAAAGAAATACTATCAAGCTTTAGGTAGTCTTTGATTTGAGTAGACCAATCCTGATTTGAGGAAGCCTCAATCGCGTGAATTGCCTAATCCTTTTGTAGTTCTTCCCAAGTGAATTTTGATTGGGAGAGAACTTGTAGATATAGTGTTCTATTTCTAGCATAATGGGTTTGAGGGAATGAAGTCCCCCAATCGACATGATTCAAGTGACTATAAATTTGTGAGAACTGTTCATGCAAAGGTTCAATCTGAATCATGTGGAATTTTGGTATGGATTGACTATTCTCACACTCAATCATAGATTACAACAACATTTTTACCTAAATGGTTGTCATATCATCATAAAGGCTTTGTGGGATTAAAGACACCAAGGAGGCCATTGTATCCGTAAAACAATTAGATGATCGATGGAGTGCCTCGATGTCATACCATTCAAATTTTGTTAAAAATTTATCCACAAGGGCTTTATAAGCTTGCAATATTGAACACTTACATTGTTATATCCCTTTGACCTAGTCCACAATGAGTAAGGAATTGTCAAAAATGTCGATCTTGGTTATTTTCATGGCAACTATCATTTGAAGGCCTTTGAGCAGAGCTTCATACTCAGCATTGTTGTTGGTGCATGAAAAATCAAGTTTGAGAGATAGGGATATTGGAGCCCCTTGAGGTGTGAAAACCACAATTATCATGCCATCCCCTTGATCATATTTAGAGTCATAAAAAAATAGTCATGTTAGCCTATGATTTAGGCTCTTCAAATTTGGGTGATTTTGATATTTGAAAGACTCTATCATTGGGAATCTCTACGTTAAGAGGCTGATAATCCTGGAGAGGAGCCTTTGTGAGTTAATCAGCAATGATATGGCATTTAATTGTTTTTTATCTAATGAATTTAGGGTTAAATTTCATCAACAACATGATCCATTTCATCGTGCAACTGTTATGATAAGTATGACTCATCATGTATCACAATGGATTATCTTTATATACTACATACATTGTATGATTGAGCATGTCATGGCATAGCTTTTTGGTGGTAAAAACCACCACTAAGCATAGCTTCTCAACGTATGCATATTTGATTTCATAACTGACCAAGGTGTGACTAAGGTAGTAAGTAGCATGCTCCTTATGCAATTCATTCTTTTGGGCTAGCATGATACCCAATGCAACCTCAATGGCTAAGATGTATAAGTAGAACAACACTCCTAGTATGGGTGGAGCCAATACTGGTGGTGAATCTAGATATTGTTTTATCTCATCAAAGGCATAATGACACTCATCATCCCAATGGAATGTGACCCCCTTGTGTAACAATTTTTTCATGGGTCAACACTTATTAGATAACTATGTTATGAAGCGCTTGATAGATGCAACCTTACCCTGTAGACTTCATAGTTTCTTGATGGTAGTTGGGGGAGGCATCTCAAGGACTACCTTGACTTTGTTGGGATCCACTTCAATGCCTCTTTTAGAAATGATGAATCCCAAGAGTTTTCCATATGTGATGTCAAATATGCACTTCTTGGGGTTTAGTCTCATTTTGTGTTCTATGAGGTGATCGAGAACTTTACGAAAGACATCAAAATTTTCATGGCATAATAAATATTTGGCCAATAAGTCATCCATGTAATCTTCTAAAATTTTATGCATGTAGTCATGGAAGATGTATGTCATGGCCCGCTGGTAGGTAGAGCCAGTTTTTTTTAGGCCAAATGACATGACCTTGTAGAAAAATGTCCCCCAAGGTGTTATGAACACCGTTTTGAGTAGGTCTTTTATATTAATACAAATTTGGTTGTATCCAGATAATATTTCCATGAGGGATAAAATTTCATGGCCTACTATGGCATATACCAAAGCATCAATATTCGACAACATGAATTAATCCTTAGGACTCACTTTGTTCAGATCCCAAAAGTCAGTACAAATGTGAATCCTCCCATCAGGATTCTTGATGAGAACCATGCTGGAAAACCATGGTGGATAGTCCACTGATATGATGAAATTGGCATTCAAAAAAAAAATTAGCTCATATTTCACCATTAAGGCTACTATCAGATACATTTTTTGTAGTTTTTCTTAACTGGCTTGGTATTTGGATCAAGCGTCATATTATGCATGACTAGATTTGGATCCAGTCCTAGCATGTCTTTGTACGACCATGCAAAAGCTTCCTTCTTCTCTGTGAGAAGAGATATGTAATTGGATTTCTCAAAGTGGTATAAGATTTCCTCTAACTTGATACATTAATGACTTTTAGGATCTAAGCCAATATCTTTATCAATTGTTGGCTCAATTGACATATGCGACCCCTCTTCCAACTGGTGTGGAGTAGGGATCAAATGAATATTGTTAGTGAGGTTTATGTCATCCATTGGAACTTCTGGTTCAACCTCAGTGTGAAAGACATCTTGAGTAGGCTTTGGAGAGGAATGGAATAGTTGTAACATCTCATTGCAAAGCCAATACTCAGAGGGCAACAAGAGAGAATCTCCTTGATAAAAATCAATTGCCCCCAATTCTAGGTGTAGTGGCTTTGATGGGTTATTCAAATCTCGTAGGGGCATAAATAGGTCTATAGAAATCATATTGATGGATGGATTATTTCCTCTAGGTATATGATAGGGTCTATTGACATCAAGTTGTCACAAAAATTGTGGAGGTGGTTGTTGGGGAAGTGAAAGGGCTAGAGGTGGTCACTGCGACTGTGGGTGAGCTTGCTACTCCTCGAGCAAAAACTATCACTACATAGGGTGGTGTAATGGGAACATACGTAGATATCCCTCGTGTTCATCATCCAATAGGACAATCCATGCATATTCGACATGTAGACTAAAAGAGTTGATAGATGCCACTTTGTAATCTGACTCATCATCAGATAGCCATTCATAGGGAGACCCTTGATATTCTTCCTCATTATCATGTAGAAGGGTGTGCAAAATTTCACCTCTTTCGTAGTATTAGGTGACATCACGAGATATGACTTGATCTCTCATAGGTGTAGGGAGGTAGTCTTCCAACGAATAGGCCCGATTAGGGTTAGCATAGGAATTATGTACAAGCTCATCCTATAGTTAAGTCTTATGCACTCTAAACTATTGGTGAGGACCTCGAGGGGCACAGGCTTGTTATATCCCAAACCAAACTTATCGTATGGAATTTGATATCATGGCTTGTAAGGAATGTGAGTGCCTTTCTCATATAGACCCAAACCATAGTCATTTCAGTTGTAGATATGAATATATCTCATGGTGAATTTAGGATTGGACATGTAGTTAATATCCTCAGAAAAGGGCTCTTCATAATCTTCGTGCTACTTATAAGGTTCTATGCCATAGTTGAGACCCCCATAAATGAATTTATTTTTATTTAGGGGTAAGTATACGAGCATGATAGTACCTATGGAAAGATGAGGTCAACCCATGTATTGCATCGTATCAATGACAAGAGTTGTTATGATGTTCCTAACCAGGTATTCCCCTAAACCAGTGGTAACTAGATGAACTATAACTTATGGTGGCAGAGAAGGAGGAGACAGGAGTGAGGATTGAGTTGATTCGATGTTTACCTCATAGGGTGGTCCCTCATCCATTGGACCAGAAATATCTTCTATGGATATGGTGGATATGGTTGGAGGGATCTCATCAATAGGAATTTTCCTCATATTACTCTATGGAGGATTCAATAATGATGAAGGCATGTCTAGGGGTATCGATGATGAGGATGGTATGGCAGAAGATGGTGATGGATTAATTAAAAGTGACAATTATGGATTTAGACCTTGGTTGTATGTATTCGGTTGAAAATCCAAATGGGTGGATGACAAGGTTGACTCAAGGATTTGCTACACCAAGTTTTAGTATTTCAAGGTCTCAAGGTCTATAAAGATGACTTGTACTTGCCCTTCATAGGTGTACTTAAAACATTGGTGAGCAATGAATGGTACACACTTCATATCCCTAATCTAGGGTCTACCCAATAAAATATTGTAGACCATTTCACCCTCCAATAGTGTCGGTATGGTATTTTGTCCCACCTAAATAGGTAAGACTATTGTACCAATTGTTGAGCATATAGCAATGTTAAATGCTCAAAGGGTATATGTGGATGCAACAATATGGGATGATGGAAGGCCTAGATGTTTGAGAGCTATTGTGGTTATGATGTTGCTATAAGAACCACTATCAATAAAAACTCTCTTGTATGGTGTTCCATTTACACATGTGACGATGTGCAAGGGGGGATCCACCATGTCATTTGGTACGGATTTGAGTTCATCCTTATAAAAGGTGATCACTGGTTCTGTGCACTATCGAACATGCCCCATGAAAATGTTAAAGGAGTTAGACTCCTAGGGTTGTAGCTTGATCAACTTGAGAATCTCCATTAGAGCTTCTCAATGAGGTGGTGATTGCTGAATAAGCTCATAGATGGAAAGTCGAGCTAATTTTATTCTCAAGCTCTGAGTAAGCATGCTCTTTATCATGACCACTGGTCGAGGTGGAAGGTTTTACATTGGAAGCGACAAAGACTATGATGTTAAATGAATATCGCTTGAAGCCATAAGTGGTGCAACTAGGCTTGGGTAGCACTTATTCCTTGTCACAATGTTGACCATGTTTATGAACCCTTTTTTAGGGGGTTACTGATGGACCTCATTCACTTATGGTACTATATTTTCCTATTCCTCATGGGTAGGCAATGGGTCTTTGAAAACATCCATTTGTTTGTTGTTTTATGCAATAAAGTTATCGACCTAAAGGTCATTCTTATCAATCATATCTTGTACTAGGTGTTTGAACCTATAGCACATCTACATGTCATGCCAATTTTGCCTATGATACTTATAGTATAGGTCTTCACAATATCCTTTGGGCTTTGGTTTGTTTGGATTGATAGGTTGAATCTCAAGTAGATTAATTGACTTAGCTACATAGATGCACTCAAATAAAGAGTCCATGTACTCAACAATGGATGTAAATTATCGCTTAGGGTGATGTTGTTGGTTTTGCCCTTGGTTTTTTTTACTGTCCTTATGATAGTTTCTAGGTGTGGCCTAATAATTGGGCTTCTAAGGTGACATTGGTTGCGTAGGAACTATAATTATAATGGCAAATTGATTGACTGATGTTGGATTTGGTTGTGTTGGGTTTTTCTAGCATTCATAGTCCACTCTTCTTTCAGGGCTTCCCAATTTCTCCCTCTTGATTTTTTATGTCTTTGATTATTCTAGATTGTGCTAGAGCATTTTCAAGAGTTGGATACTATTGGCATTGTAGCAACAAGGAGATTAACTTTAAGTAGCTCTTAGCAAACATTTGATTTAGATCCATCATGGGGAGTACGTATGATAGCTTGGAAAGAAGTGCTCACTACCTATTGCCATAGTTTGTGATTGACTACAAATCTGATGTAGAGTAGGCTTATGAGCCCCAAACCTATATGTCTTGTTATTTACTAATTCTAAGTATTCTAGTAATGCCCTATACACATCAAAGGATTTGATCTCCTCTTCTTTGCTTTGACCCTACGAGGGAGGGTGAGGAACATCATGTGTATTACATGGTGGTTGAATGTCATCCACCCTACCTCTATAAGGTGCCTCAAGATATTTCACTTATGGTTCATGCTCGGTGTAGGCCCCATAAGGTGTCTCCTGAGATGGCCTACAAGGAGGGATAACTACCTATAGAAGGTGCTCTATGTTTGGGCTGGAGGCAAGTCCTGATTCGGCCTAGGAGGTCAAGGAGACAATAATGGGTTAGGCCTAAGAGGCCTATCTTGATTGAATGTGGGTTACCTCTGGTGGACCTCCTATCTATGGGTACTTTGGGTAGGAACCCTCTCATGTAAGGTCTTTTGAAATAGCTCGTTGGTTTACCGTTCAATCCTTTCTTTCTCTAATTGATGCAAGCGGTACAAGTGCTCTTTGTCTCATTGAAGCTACTTGAATTGCACTTGGTGTTTAGCATATCTTACGACTACTTGATTTATTTTCTATACCATATGGGACCTACGAGCCCTAGCAGCATCACCCAGAGGCCTATATTGTTCAAGGTAGTCTGAAATATCAATCATGAGATTCCCCCAGTTGACGGTAGTCACGTTCACTTGAGGTTTAGGCCTAGACAAGTGATATTTGTACTCAGCTGGCATAGATGCACATCATGCTTGTGTATTATAATGAACTTGAGGATAGTCAAGAACTTCCTCATGCCTTCATTTATGAGGAAGGAAAGTGATGAGTTTGCTCACCCTGAGCGATGATTTTGCTCACCCCGAGTAATGAGTATCATACTCATCTTGGTACCTAGGTTGTTGTAACCTATTATGGTGGTTTAAGGGTAAAGTTTGATCTTTTAGCTCTGCCCAGTGTGTGTACTCTTGCTCTTTTCTGTAGGTGGGCATGGTAGACCTCTAAGGCACATGAATACATGGTATTGATCTATCTAGTAGCACCTCAATGTGTGGTTTTCGTTCATGAAATAAGGCATGTGAAGTGTCTAGATATTGGAGTATATTCCCAGATTAGGATCAAAATATATAGGGGTGTCCTGCATAGGGATCCTCTTTAGGTGAAGTTCCTGACTAGCTATTATAGGACTTGGGCGAGTAGGAGTCCACCAAGGAGGTATGACCATGTCCTTAGGGCTAAATCAAAGATAACTCGTGTCTCCTTGTCTACTCTCTACAACATCCACACTTGAGTGGGATTAGTTGTGGATGCACACCATTGTTATTCCCTACCAAACCCTAGGTGATTATCTCCTTTATAAATTTTAATCAAGCAACACACAAGAATGGAAATACATAATAAGACAAGTTTTAATATGTTTTAAAGATTTATGTGTGTTTGCTAAAGCTATTTTGTGTGATTTGATTTATTTTTTGTAAAGAATACCTTGTGTCATGTGTTTTGCTCTTGTTGGATGATATTCTTGTGTTAAATAGATTTTACCTGTATACACACAACTCTACAACTGATAATGAAATTTTGGTCATGTAAACCCACTAGAACAGATCCTACCAGTCCTCACCTAGTTCACCCATAGTTAGCAATATACCTCTTTGAAGGGAAATACATGTTATATCCTATAGGCTATGACGGATCTTGGAGCCAACCTTGGCAAAAAATAGGTTTTGTAGGATTTGATCCAACATATGGAGATGAAACCCACTATCATTGGTCTCTATTAGTGGTTAGTGATAAAATCCATCTCACTAATATTTAAATAGAACGTGGTGTGTGTGGTTCCTTTTGTGCTTAAAGAAAGTAAAACCCTTGAGCACTCAACGAATCTTCACTAAATGCATGAGAAGTACGTTTCACTTTAAAAAATGTTATATAAAAGGTAAAACTACAAGATGCATGTCGTAAATGATAACCTACCCATTAGGTAGGCTACAAGAAAGCAAGCCATAAAAATGCATTTCTACCTAATTATTTTTCTATTTTTCTTATTTTTTATTGTTTTGCGATTATGAAAAAGTTAAATCTACCTTTCTACCTTTAAATCAAACAAGGAAAGCAAGAAAAACCAAATCTAAGCAATTTTGAATAGTAAAAATGCAAACTGAAGGTTTAGGCACTTACCTTGATAGCCTAAGATCTTGTTGTTTTTGGAATTCTAAGTAGAAAACCCTCTGTTTGGTGGTCATTCTAGGGTGGGATGGCTAAAAATTTGGGGCCCATACTTGCATGGGATGACTACTATTGTCATACTTAGGTGTTCCAATTAGGAAATCACGGGGTATTTCAGGCCAGAAAGGCCAATACCTGCAACATCCAAAAGCACAAAAATAGGGTCAAAAATTGCAAAAATGAATCGATACAAGGGTCCCATCGTGATCACTACTATAGAGAGGAAAAAAAATATGCCTATGAAGGGAAAATGAGATGCATCTATTGTTCTACTTGATCCAAGCACTATGAAAGTGACACTTTAAACAAGCATAAAATGACACATATATGAAAGAAATGGGTGGTTCTCCTTATATTGATATAAATGTCAAATAAGTGGTTACAAAGTGTTCCCTTGAGGGCTATCAATTGATACACTCAATACCAAAATAAAAGGATCAAGTACTTCCAAGAATCCAAGGTGCGCTTCCAATGTCTTCCTCGCACTCATAATTAAGGTGAGTGGGCTCCTGATACCATCGTAAGGTGTTATATCATTATTCTAGCTTGATGGTCCTTACTCATGCACTATTATACCTAAGTCTACACATTATAAATTGCAATTTATTAAAAGCATGTGAGGATTAAGAGGAAATCATGAATGCGCATGCATCAATAAGCTTAAAAGAGAAAAAGTGCAACAAACTATTCAAAATTGCTCCAAATACTACCAAAAGTTAGTTCTAGTCATATTATGTGCTTTGTGACTGATCTAATAAAAAATGGTAAGGAAATTGTGCCTAAATTTTTGGTCATCCCGAGGTGTGGCATTTAGACCTACAACGCCCAAAAACATGATAACATAAGCAATACAACTTCAAATTGCACCAAATTTGAACATCAAGGATATAATCTAATCTAGAATAGACCTATGTAAAAATAGTAGTAAAATAATTTCCCAATTTTTGGTCGTAATAGGGTGTGATGGTTGGGACTATCACAATTTGGGGTGCCCTGGGTGGAATGGCCACCAAATATGCTAATTTTCTACCACTAATTCCTTTGGGAATTGGTCCAAAACACTATCAGGGGTATTGTCAAAAAATTTGGGGATGGGATTCACTCAAATTGATAGGTTTTGTAAACATATTGCACATTTTGTAGTCACTTGAAAACATCCTTTGCTTGATGGATATATCAAGGGAAAACACACAATAAGGTGGGGGAAAATCTTGGTAGCACTCTATGGTGAAATACAAAAAGAATCCTCTATGAATATGGGTGGAATTGATATAATATATAGACCAAGAGGGCATATGGGCAAATGGGTATGTGAGGTCATATGAGGCCATGCGAGGCAAGGGTCACCATTTGTTCCAAAGGTTGCCATACATTGGAATGGGAAGTAATCTCCATTTTTAGCATCTAATCTACAATGTGTCATGAGAGTTATGTGCCCTCTCACTAGTATGCTTGAATACGTAGGTTGAATGGCAGTTTCTAGGTGCCATTTGGCACAATTTTGACTTTTTGAGGGTCAAAGACCATGGTCGTACCACCCAGGGACGACTGCTAGTGGATGTCCCTGGGTGTGATGGCCATGAACTATTTCTATCCCAGAGTGGGATGGTCATGCCTACATGGTCCAAAACCTCCCAAAATTGGGATAAAACCTCTCAAAAGTGGTTAGGACCACTATGTTACCATTGAGGATTGCCCAAGGGGGCCATATGGTATCAAATTAGATAATGTCTTGGTCGTCTAATCGGATTGGCATGATTTTAGTGTCTACACCTTAGGCACTAGGATTTGATCCACAAGAAGAGGAACCTAAAGAGACCAAAATCTAGGTTTCAATTTTTTTCCCTGTTCTTATGGAATAAGTCCATGATGTAAATAATGGAAAATACCATAGAAACATACATTGATTGGAACTCCTCCAAATTGTAAAAATATAATCTATACATTTATATAAGTAAAGGATAAAGTTAATGAAAGAGATACTAGAAAACATCATGATCAAAGTTCTTGACTGTATTAAATCTCATCCATTATAATATAAGCATGTCCTTTTTTTAAAAGCATTACTTATTGTCAACATGGACACTTCATTTGAAATTATCCATTAAAGCCTAAACAATTCAAAATATAAATAAAATATAAATTCCAAACTATTAGGAATGGAATTCCTCATAGATTGAGAGGTCAATGAAAACCTATAGAAGGTAAAATTAACCTATATAGCTCCAGCAAATTTTCTATCCATAGATAAAATATGGAGTAAGAGATAAAAATACAACTTAACAATGAAGCTCAAGAAAATGATAAATAAATAATGGAAGAACCCACTAAGGAACACTTAGATCATACACAAGAAGCATAATAAAACACTCATGACAAAGAGTCCAAACACTTATATGAATATAGTAAAGAAGATGTTTAGGAAACCAAACCTATGTATTTAATGATACAAGGAGGCACACTGGAAATATACTAAGCAATTAGTGGTATAAAGTCCAACCAAATTATAAGAGAATAACAAACTAAGAAGGGTATCCAAAATAAAACTCAAACTACTTTGGAATTCCCAAATAAGATCTTTGAAAAAAGATACCTCTCTCATGAAACTATAGGGGATTAGGTAGTCCTCTAAAGGAAAATTACCTATCAAATCTAGTAAAACTACACAAACCACTTATAGTATGTTTACAAGAATAAAAAATAGCATACAACATAGTGGTACTAGAATAAAATAAGAAATGGAGATAATTAGAGCATGATGTAGTAATTCCATCAATCACATTAGGCAAGCTTATAACAACATGGGATTCCCAAAATTTAAATTGCATAGGAAAACATAAACACAATAATTATCTCACTTTAAACTTTGAACTACTTAATGGTATTCATATAACTATTTGCCAAATTATATGGTCCTAATAACCTCGATAAAAAAAAAGAGGTGTGGAATCAATTATATCACTAGATCACTGAACAACACCCAAAAAATTTACTAATAGGATGATACATGAACACCATTTTAGAATAATGGAAAAATATTGGGGGTAACAGGAATCATAACCCCAAAAGAGAATTTGCACAAAATATATTTTCTCAAAAAATCTATAGGATTTCATTCCTAAAAAGGAAAATACACTTGGAAACATAGATTAGGAATCCATTATATTACAAAAATATTATATATTTTTAGTTAGTGAGAATATATTGACTATATATCCACTTCTAACTAGCCATATAATCCTAAGTGCAATATTTAATCATAAATCAATTCTATTGGAGAGGGGTCATAATAGTCAAGAAATAAGAAATATCCTCTTTAAATACATTTCAATAATGATTAGAACAAGAAGAAATCACACTAATGATAGAGAAAATTTGGCAACAAAAATACTCAAGACATCTACTGTATCGCTCCAAATTTTTCGCATCCCTACCTTCAGGCTATAGGATCCGTGCCCGGAAGGAGGATGGGAAAAGGATGGCGCGGTACCTCGGACTGAGAGGCCTTGCGAAGGTCCCGCCTCTCGAGGGAGGTGTATTATGGTGATTTTTCGACGGATGGTGGGTTCACCAGGAAATGTTTAATGGTCGTTTCCACGCCTAGGTTGGGAATGTGTTTTATGTGTTCAGTTTTAGCCTTAATCATCCAAGTCCTAGGTTTGGCCAAAATGCGTCTAAGCTATTCTATATGAAGATGCAGATTTAAATGAATACAAAAAACAAAATTAGACAAAAAATAGAGAGAATAATATGGATTAAAGACCAATACCTGATCCGGATGTCTGATGAAGATTCTGATTTTTGAAGCAGTCAGGATCGCCTCTGATTTGACAGGATCGTCTGCTATCAGACAAGATCATCTGAGATTCGACGAATTCGTCAGACGAATTCGTCAGAGACCTGCAATCAGAGAAGTAGGCACAAAATGCAGAAAATGCAACTATTCTAACAGAGGGCAATGATGTAAAATAACAGCAATAACATTAAAATGATGATAATAAGCAAAATACGAATACACTACAATGATTTGATGATAATTGATGACTTAATTATGCATTTAAAGCTACATGGGTGAACTCCAAAGTGCAGAATAGCAAAAAATAATAAATAAACTAGCTAATTGCAGAATAAAACAGCAGATTGAAAAGAAGAAAATGCAAACTCTGGGCACTGATTGCCCCTAATGTGGACTGCAGTCGAAATCGTCTCTGATTCGACAAGATCGCCTCCGATCTGAACAGGATCGTCTACGACGATGTAAGCTTGCTTAGGCTGAAAAATACTAAGGTACCTGCAACAAAATTGGATGCAACAAATGTAGATGGTAATTTAGGATGTCTAGTGTGTGTAGAATTCGAGTTACGGGGAATTTCAGCCAAGGGGATGCTAAGGGGAGGGCTTAGGATTAAATAGGCTTAGGAGGGAGGTTAGGAGGTTGGAGATCATCCCTATTTGGGAGATCTCCAACGGGGAGGGTCTCTAACGGCACAGACACGCTTCCCGGATTAGAGACGCCGTTGGAACAGAGACTAATTATGAAAAATCAGTTTTGGGACAAGATCGTCTGGACGTCCTAGCCCAGACGAAATCGTCCGATCTGAGGCGATATCGTCTGATCGGCGACGATATCGTCAAACGGTCAAAACAAACTCTAAAAATGGCATGAGAAATGAGGAAACGGATTAAGCGATGGTTTGGGAGCGGTTTTGGAGGTTAAAATTTGAATTTGAATTATTTACTAGAGTAAATGTAATTACTAAGGTTTTACTGTGCCAATTTTAGGGTGCTACATTTTGCCCCCTCTTTAGCGAATTTTTCGAAGAAAATGCGTTAAAGATGAGTTCTTCTCGATCTACGAGAAAGCAAAAATTATTCCCATTTTTAGGCGACGATTCTTGGTCGAATCGTACGACAGACTTACTATGGTGCCCCCTCCGTGTTTTTACCCAAATCGAACGTTTGAGGTAAAAACGCGAAAAAGCAAAATTTTAAAATGTTTTTAATTGTGTTTTGAATAAAATTAAGAAAAATAGGGTAAAACCCTAATTCATTTTTACTGTTCATTTTTCTTGGTTTTTAGAGCTCTGGAGAAAAAATGGTGGAGACAACGCACAGATCGACAGAGGTCCGACGTGGGCTACGGGTAAGAGTCTAAACTTAGCTTAGAATGCTTTAAGTTGAATTTACATGCTTTTTAGGTGAATTTTAAATAAATTTTGAGCATCGCGGCCATTTTTGGGCCGTCGACGTCGTCGGGACGAAATCGTCCCGATTTCGACGAAATCGTCTCAAGTTCGTCGATTTCGTCTAAGGGCGAAATCGACGAAAGGGGGACGATTTCGTCAAATAAGGGACGATTTCGGCTTGCGAAATCGGAGATGATTTTGCTCAAATTTGGGACGATATCGTCCAATAGTGGACGATATCATCATTTGTATAAAATTGAACCTGATTTTACTTGCATTATTAATCACTTGAGTTTTTATTAATGATTTGTTTTTTATTGTGTTGTTGTTTATGTTGCAGAGAGGTTTACTAAAGAGCAGAGAATGGAAATACGATGGGTTGAGAGATGACTTGGCCGCTCTATCACAGGGAGAGTAGGATCAGCTGGCTCAGGTCGGCTTACAGCATGTGGCAGAGATGCCACAAGTTTCTACAGATATGGGGCTACCGACGACTCCGGAGAGAGGTGGTATCCGGGTTCTTCCTATTTTTGGTTACCAACAGGGGAGATGACTCCCACATTGGAGGATGTATGGAGGATTCTGAGGATCCCCATACAAGGACGGTTGATCACTCCTACGGCCAATCAGGGCCATGCTATGATGCGGTTGTGTGGCGATCCGAGCTTCGCCCTGGAGAAGGGCGGAGTGAACATCGAGGCACTGCATCAGATGCCTGGGGCATCCAGACTCACACAGGTTTTGGCCGGAGTGGTGGGTGGACTTCTGTTGTGCCACCAGAGTGGGTGCAGGGTACCATGGGTGCTAGCAGATGTGATCTACGACATGCGAGACCATGGTTACAGATTCTCTTGGGGCAGCTTTGTTCTATGTCGACTGTACAGGATCCTGCATGGGGTCGTGTACAAGGGCGGCCGATGTCTAGTTATGACATCGCTTCTACAGGTTTGGTGCTGGGAGCACATTGCAATGAGGAGGTAGGGCTTCCTTTGATAGGGATTGACGGGGAGAGGCCCCGAGTTTTCTACTGGTGGCTCCGAAGAGGGGCAAAAGCAAGGGATTGATCTGCCGATGTCCCGGAGACTACTCGGATGACCTTGTCCCGGACCAGATCACCTGGAGGCCTTGGAGGGATCATCCAGGGTGGGCCGAGGATGGACAGGAGCTGGCTCGCATCAGGCGAGTCTGTTGGCTGAGGATGGAGAGGGGAGAGGTGGAGCTCCACCGCTACGACCGAGTTTTGTGATAGTTCGGTCTACAGCAGGGGATCCCATCTCTCAGGGATTACGAGTTTTCCTGGACTATCCGGGATAACACTACGAGTCAGCGGGGCTCCAGATATGCAGCGCTTCTGGAGTCAAGACGTAGATGATGCCCCCATTCAGCCAGTGGATGGGGACGACATAGGGGTAGCCGACGGCTACGATGCCTGGTACGCAGGCATCCGCCCTCCTCGGATGACGAGGGCTCAGGGTCCGATTCACGTAGTTGTGCGTCGGATGGGGAGGCGGCGCCAGGCGGCTATGGAGGTGGCCCAGGGTCATGGAGGGAGAGAGCTGAGGAGAGCACAGGCACAGCAGAGGCCATGGCAATGAGAGAGGAGGGAGGAGAGACCCCCTTCTCCATAGAGAGAGAGGCCACCATCGCCCGATAAGGGCAAGGGTGTCGACACTGGGGAGAGCAGCGAGACAGCGACTCTCCGAGCGGAGACAGTCCGTCTCCAGGCACAGGTGCAGACCCTGCAGGAGGAGGCTGCACGACACCGAGCTGAGGTTACACAGCTCAGAGATGAGATTGCACGCCTCAGAGCACGGGGCGGAGGGGCGAGCACTCGGGAGCTGGCACGGGCTATTGCCCAGATCACTTTTTATCAGACATTATACCACCAGATGGTGCCAGAGGAGGAGAGATTACCACTGTCGGCTACCATCGCGGATCCGATCAGGATGGGGTCATCAAGGACTTCATCCCGATCCATGACTAGGACTCGCAGTACCACACATACTACGATGGGGCCACCTCGTCCACCTCAGGGTGGGGGAGGAGATGAGGCTGAGAGCTCGAGGGGTTCTCGAGGCTAGCTACTATTGCACTGCACTGTACAGATTGAGACATAGTTTTTATTATTTTTGAGAGAGGATTGAGTATGCCGAGGTATAGATTGTGGCATACCGATCCAGTTTTGATATGATGTATATATATTTGTGATATATATAGATGAGATATTTTTGATCATATGACTTGTCTTATGTATTTTTATGATGCTTTTAATGTTTTGATTGATTGATTTGATGATTGGATTGAGGATTCATGTAATTATGTCGTTTTGAAATATTATGGTTTTGATGTCATGCTGTAAGATTTTAAATGAAATAATCTGATGTAACAAATTGGTTGTTTGTGATGTGATGATAAAAAATAAAAGGGGACTTTTAACAATAATTTCAAAGGACATTGTCGCTATTATAGACCATTTCATGGAGTCGCCGCTCACTCGGTCGTCAAGCTAATCCCAGTATAGAAATATTGTTAAAAAGTAAAAGAGTGCTTAAGAGACTGTCTTAAGACTTTGGTGCAATGGTGCAAATGATGATGATGATGATTTGTTTTCAGATTTTCATAAAAATAGTATGCATGAAATAATGTTAAAATGATTTTTGCTAGGCATAAATTCCTAAGTGTGATAAATTTTTTGGATAATTCCCTAGGAATTATACCATCATTGCAAAATTGAAGGTTGACATAATGACATGAAATAGTGATAATGTGCATTCTTTTTGTTAAAAGCATAATTGTATAACATAATGATTTAAGTCATATGGTTTTCATGAATTGATTTTTAAATGAATGGGTAATAAAAATTGGTACAATGGTTTGCGCTAGGCATAGAATATGTAGGTATAGACTTATACCATCATCGCGAAATCCAAAAAGAGATAGTTTTATTGCATGGTTGATTTTTAATAAACAGAAAATATGAAGATGAGGACTTGCGCTAGGCATAAAATTCCAATTTTGGTTTTGGAACTATACCATCGTCGCGAAAGTCGACAATATATATATATGTGTTTTGATTGTATGGTTTTGAAAGAAATTTTGATCTTTTTGATTATGCATGTAGTTGTCTTTAGACTAAACAACTGTACTTTAAAGAAGAAAATGAATTTATTCCAAACAATTTGCAAAAAATATTTCAAAGTATCTTAAAGACAAAAGTTAGATTTATAAGGAATCCCATGTGCATATGTGAGTTCATTTCCAATCTTGATTTATCATAATGATACACAAAATCTCTCAAATACAAATGTGTGTGCAATTGCATTGTTCATTTACCAGTTTTGAGCAAGATAATATGATACAAGTGATTTGAATGAACCAAATAAGTGTTCATTAACCATGATTTAGATGCATATAACCATACTAGACTACTATGTAAGTCGGATTATCAAGAGCTAGCTAATCCATAAGCAGACATAGGTCTGTACAAAAGAAGGTCGCTAATGTGACAGACATATCGCCACGCTAGGAGTTACCCAAGGCCAAGCAGGTTGGGCACAAACCACCTGTTATGGGGCTTACCTCATAGTTTTCGAATAATTGAGAATTCCAGGGATTCAAGCTCATCAACCCTTCTTTTCTTTTCAAAGGGTAGGGAAAGGGATTTTATTGCTTTTGCTTTTGCTTTCATTTCTTTCTTTTGCTTTCTTTTGTATTTTTTGCTTGATAATGCTGTAATGATATAAAATAATATTTTTCTTTTTTCTCTTTTTCTTGAACTTTGCTTTTTCTTTTTGTTCTATGCTAGGGATACTTGCTCGGATTAGTCATAGAGCAAGGGATTTTTATTCTGGGTAGGGGTGAGCTTGTCCTTTTGCCAATTCTCAAAGATTCTAGACCATGTGCATGATAGGATAGCAGGGGAAACTTTTCGCTCAAGAAACCACTTCTACTATGTAGCAAAGCATGGAAATTACAAATATAATCATTTTATTGTGAAAAGATGTGCTTGGTTTAAGTAAATAACAAGATCAATTCTCTGTGCTCAAACTTTATTTAATTGAATTTTGTGAACTTTGATATAAGAGAGATTAGTAATCATGCCAGATAAAATCAAGATATTTATATTTGTGAGTGTGAAAGTGCGGGATTCCAAATAAATGCTAATTTATCCAAAATAATTTGAAACATATAACTGCAACATTTGTAAGAAGATATATATATAAATACTTTTTGAGAAGTTTTGAGAATGTTGACTCTCTCTTTCTTCTTTATGTTGTTTTGGTTTCGAAAGAGTCAAGAATATTGTTGTTTTTTTTATTTTCATTATTATTTTTTTTTTTTTTTGAAAGAATTAACAAGTGCCATAAATAAATGCAACAAATAGTTTTGAAGATTTTGATGATTATGAATGTTTTTGGTGTTTTTGAATTTATAAATTGAAAGAAATACAAAATAGTGATTTTGAAATATTTTAAACAAATATATACAAGGATGAAATGACCAAATTTATACATAGTAACGTTTAAGATGCAAAATGTTCATGGGTTCTTTAAGTTCTTTACCATCTAAGGTAGATAATTTGTATGCTCCCGATTCAAATTTAGCAGAGTGATAATGTATGGTCCAAGCCAGCTTGGGCTCAAATTTACCTTTAAGGTCCTTAGTTGCATTAGTATTTTTTTTATTTTCTTTTAAAACAAGGTCGCCGATCTCAAAGGATCGATGACGAACTTTTTTAGCATATGATCTTTTAAGCTTGTTTTGGTAGGCACGGAGATGCTCCAAAGCATTAATGCATTTTTCATCTAGGAGTTCCAACTGATCGAGTCTCGCAACTCGATATTCATCTCCTACTTCGGTATCTTGAAGTAGCAGAGCCAAAGAAGGAACTTCTAATTCAAAGGGAAAAATGGCTTCAGCACCATAAACCAAAACAAAAGGTGAAGTTCCAGTGGGGGTTCGAACACTAGTTCGATAGGCCCACAAGGTTGGATATAACTGAATGTGCCGGTCACGACAAGTTTTATTGACCAATCTTTTGAGAATTTTGATTAAGGTTTTGTTAGATGCTTTTGCTTGACCATTACCCCAAGGATAATAGGGAGTGGACCAGCGATGTTGAATCTTATATTTTTGGCATAATTTTTTAACATCTTTATTTTTGAAACAAGTTCCATTATCAGAGATGAGATTTGCAAGAATTTCGAACCTACAAATGATTTGATTAAAAATAAATTTAGAGACTTGTGTGCCAGTGCAGGAAGCTAAAGGCATAGCTTCAACCCACTTCGTGAAATACTCAATGGCGGTTATGATGAATTTGTGTCCATCAGATGACACAGGATTGATTTTGCCAATAATATCTAAACCCCATTTTGAAAAGGGCCAAGGAGATGAAATAGCCTGTAGTTCTTGTGCAGGCGCATGGACAAGGTCAGCATGTTTCTGGCACTTGTCGCAATGGCGCACATAATCATGTGCGTCATTCTCCATGGTAGGCCAAAAGTATCCTATCCTAAGGAGCTTTTTAGCAATGACACTACCACTGAAGTGTCCTCCACAAGATCCATCGTGGGCTTCACTCAAGGCTGATTTGGATTCTTCTAAATTCAAACATCTTAATAGGATACCTTCAAAAGATCTCCTATATAAAGTATTGCCAATTATTACAAATCGACTTGCTCGTCTACGTAATAACCGATGCTGGTTTCTATTAGAATTGGCAGGGAAAGTCCCATTTTGGAGAAAATCAAATATATCCGTATACCAAGGTTCAGGAGTAGTTTCATTGATTAGAAACACATCCAAAGGTTCTAAGCATGACTTATTTGAAGCGGGTTCCTGGAGTCGACGAATAATGATGGTGGCATATTCGTCATCTAACTCCAAGGGCAGGAGAGATGCAACTGCGGCCATAGCATCACCGCACGGTTGCAAGTTCGAGGAATAGCTTCCAAGGTAACTTGATCAAATAGAGACATTAATTGTAAAACATAGGCTTTATATGGGCGTAGTTTATCATCTCTGGTCTGATAAACTTCATTAATTTGGTTTATAACAAGTTGAGAATCACCAAAAACTAACAGATGTTTAATTTTTAGCGCCAAGGCAGCCCGTAATCCAAGGATTAGAGCTTCATATTCAGCAGTATTGTTAGTGCAAGCAAATGTTAATTTGAAGGACAGAGGAATAAGATGTTTTTGTGGGGATATTAAAATAATACCCGCACCAGCCCCACTCATGCATCGGGCTCCATCAAAGTATAAGGACCATTGTTCAATATGGTCTGCCTCTAATTGAAGGCATTCATCGAGAAACTCAATGATGAGGGGATGGGTAGACTCTAAGGGTGCAGCAGCTAATTGATCTGCTATGATTTGACCCTTAACAGACTTCTGTCCTATGAATGTGAGATCAAACTCGCTTAGAGCAAGAACCCACTTGGCTGTGCGACCCGATAAATAAGGTCGACTCATGAGATACCTCAAGGGATCATATTTAGCAATGACATAAGTTTTTTGACTAAGCATATAATGGCATAATTTTTGCGTAGCAAACACGACTCGCTAGACATAATTTTTCTAATGTTGTGTAGCGGGTTTCATAACCGATGAAGGTTCGGCTAATATAATAATTAGCACGTTCTCTCTTTTCATCATCAAGCTGAGCTAACATAGCTCCTAAGGCGGAATCTGAAGCTGAAATATACAGGAGAAATGGGCGATCAGGTCTAGGCGGTGAAAGCACAGGTGGATTAAGGAGGTATTGTTTGAGAAGTTCAAAAGCTTCTTTACATTCGTCGTCCCAATTAAAAGGGACATCCTTCTTAAGAAGTTTAAGAAAGGGACCGGTTTTGTCCGCCAACTTATCGATGAAGCGACGGATGGCTTGAAGCTTACCTTGTAAACTTCGTAACTCAGATATATTAGTAGGTGCGGGCATATCAGTGATAGCCGCAATCTTGAGAGGGTCGATTTTGATACCACGTAAAGAAACTAAAACCCCTAATAGTTTATCGGACTTAACTCCGAATATGCATTTGGCTGGATTTAATCGAATAAGATATTCTCGTAATCGATTAAAAACTTTTCTCAAATCATCTAAATGATTATCTTCATTAATAGAGCGAGCTATAATATCATCTACATAATCATGTAGGATATCATGCATCATATCATGAAAAATATAAGTCATAGCTCGTTGATAGGTTGCACCTGCGTTCTTTAAGCCAAATGGCATCACTTTCCAACAAAAAGTACCCCAGGGGGTAATAAAGGTTGTTTTAGCCTGATCTTCAAGAGCTATCCTGATCTGATTATAACCGGAGAATCCATCCATTAAGGACATCATCCCACTCCCGACTAGTAAAGTCAATGATTTGATCCATGTTTGGAAGAGGAAAATCATCTTTAGGGCATGCAACGTTAATATCTCTAAAATCTGTGCAAACCCTAACTTTGGTGGCTTCTTTCTTGGTGACTCGGAACTACATTTGAGATCCATTCAAGCATAATCAATAGCTTGTATAAAAACAACATTCAGGAGTTTTTCTAACTCCCCTTTGACTAGCAAAGCCACTTTGGGATGCATTTTTCTAAGTTTTTGTTTAACGGGTTTAGCATCCGGATGGACCACTAGGTGATGCATGACTACAGAAGGGTCTAGACCTGGCATATCTTCGTATGTCCAAGCGAAGACATCTTCATATTCTTTAAGGAATGCAATGTATTGCTCTTGTTTTTCTTGACTTAATTCTGATCCAATATTGATTATGTGAGGACTATCCTCAGTTCCAATATTAATTTTAATGACGTTTTCTACCTCCATGTGTAGATCTCTTTCAAAATTAGGTGGGGCGGGTGAAACGCCCAATTCTTGTAATTCTTGTAAGGTTAATTTGGATAATTCATCTTGAGGATTAGTGGCCTCAAGTTGGGCTATAGTTGGTATAGAACCATCAAAATAAAATCCATTGTGTAACATCTCTTCAACGGAGACATCGTGGAAGATATCTCCTTCCAACTCCTCATCGGAGTCGGCAATCATTTCAGGGTAAGCTATGGATAGCATGTTACATGTAAATGGCTGATTTTTTAGAGGCAAATCATCACACCTATCCAAATAATCTTGATAACATATGAGTTGATCATCATCTTCAAAAGGAAAGGGTTGACCCTTACTAGGAAATAGGCCCACACCACAGCGGGCAGGCCACGGTTCTACCTCGAAAGGTTCTTTCATGCCATTTTGGAAAGGTCCCAAGCCTTTCCCTTTATATCCCATTTTAAGCATTATGGGTTTAGCTTTAATATATTCATTGGTAAAATAACATCGAGCATATCCCTCATGATGAGTTTTGATATTCCGAGGGATTCTTCCCTAATCATATCCTTTATAAATGAAGGCACAACTCCCGACTTGGTAAATACTTCCCATAGGTTGTGGGAGGCCCAAAGTACGAGGAGATGGCGGCAAGTTATTTAAAAGAATTGAATCTTGCATGAAAGCATTTGTTTTTTTCTGATATTAAGATTGTGGATAAATCTGGTAAAAGTTCATCAGAAAGAGCATAAGATGTAGAAGGATCATTCCCTATATCTTTAGATGTGGAAGGTATGATAGATGTTGAAAATGTGGAAGTGTTAAGAGATGGGTCTATAGGTTTTGAAATTATAGGGATAGAACATGAAGGATTGGTTGTAGATTGAAAATCTTTTTGAGGTTCTAGAGTGGTTTGTTTAGAAGATTGTTGATCTATATATGAGGATGAAATTAATGGAGGGGAAATAGGTGAAGTTATGGGTGTGTGTTTCACAGTTTTAGATGAAAAATAAGAATTAGGATGTGTGGATGACAGAGCAGGGCAAAATTGCACTCCAACAGAGTTCCGCCAGAGCACACATATCAAAGGGTTTAGGGTCACCATGGATAGTGACCAACTGATTTTTAAATTCGAATTTAACACATTGGTGTAAAGTTGATGGGACAGCCCGCATTGCATTGATCCAAGGATGACCCAAGAGTATATTGTACGATGCGGGGCAATGTACAATAAACACGGTCGTATCTAGAGTTCGAGGACCAACTTGCAATGGGATGGTAATAACTCCACACGTTTCTTGTGTTTCGTCATTGAAAGCTTTGATAATCATGTCAGTTTTCTTCATTTCATCACTTCTAAAGCCAAATCGTTGGTAGAAGTCAAAAGTGCAAATGTTTAGAGATGAACCATTATCAATCAGGACTCGTTTAACAACTACATCTCCAATTAGAGCAGTAATATATAAGGGATTATCCTTATGTAAACTGTGTTGTGGGATATCTTTATCCCGAAAGTCAATACAATCAACTTCTCGAGTGATGATAGTATTGGCCATGGCTTCAGGTTGAATGTTTTGAGGTACCATCATTTGGCTTAATGTAAGCATCAACTCATCCCTATGGGTAGGAGAAGATCTTAACAAATCCAAAAGGGAAATTCTGGTTGTAGTATTGGATAATTGCTCATTAATATTGTAAGGGGGTTTAGGTTGAACATTGGAAGCATGATTCCCTTTATTGGGATTTTTCAAAACAAATGGAGCTGATCCATCATTCTGGTTTGGTTCTTGTTGAGAATTTTGAGCCTTGTTGTCGGGTAACGACTCCAATGGTACCTACAATGTTATATTGAAGACGCTGAACTAGTCTTGGTCTAGCATTTATGGCTTGTTCATCAGGGAGGAATTGATTAGAAGAAGGTCGAGTAGTAACTCTTCTAGGAAATGGTTCTTCTGGAACCATAGCATCTGTGATGGGTTGAATAGGATCTGATTCATTTTTAGAACTATTCGATTGGTTTGAAGTGATGTCTATTTCACTTTCAGTATCTGATTCTATATCACTAGAATCTGGAGTTTGAATATTATGTAGGGGCCTGGTTGTGACCAGGGATAAGGTTGTGTCAAATATTTGAGGATCATGATTAAGTAAATGTCCACTAATAGTTCCTACATATCGGGTAGGAGGAGGAACATTATGATGTTCGATTTGATTGGCCACCTCTTTACCATGTCTTGGTAAAGGGTGTTGAAATATGTCTAATGATTGATTAGCATTTTGATTTTGATTTTGGGGAATGTTCTTTTGAGGATTATTAGGAGCATTTTGTTTAGGTTGGAAGGCTTGCACCTCCATTTCATTATTATCAATCAGATCCTGTATTTTATGTTTCAACCTTTTACAAGCGTTGGTAGAGTGTCCAGGTCCTCTATGAAAATCACAAGTGTAAGTCGACTCTGTATCCGGGTATAGTTGGATCAAGTTCCTGGATAGTCGGTAATTGGATCAAACCTCTTTCGAGTAATTGAGGTAAAATAGTTGATAACGGTTGATTCAATCTAGTAAATTCTCGAGGAGGCTTATCAGGAGGTTTCAATATAAATTTTTTTGTTGTTTTCGTTGCATTGATATTAGCAACATTTCTGTTGTCAATGACTCCGTCACCTACAACTTGTTTGTTTTTATACTGATTTCTGGATGTTTTCTCATCATCCTTCTTCCTAAGTTGGCCTCTCCTAATGAGGGCATCTTCTACTCTTCGAGCTAAATCTATAGCCTGATCGAAGGTAGTTAAAGTAGCAATTGATAGCTCATAAGATATTTGTTCTTGTAAATTATTGATAAAAATGTCCAACATTTCCCTATAAGGTAGCACAAAGTGCAGTTTTCCTATCAACTCCCTCCATCTAGCTAAGAAATCGGCAAAACATTCATCCTTGTCTTGTTTTAAGTTGTATAAATCTTTAATGGTTACATGCCTCTCGATGTAGGCACTAAATTGATGGACAAAAGATTCAATTGCTTTCTTCAAAGTTTCTCAAAGAATGAGTGGGCAATTGATAGTACCACTCTAATGCCATTCCACCTAAACTTTTTGGGAACATTTTTAGTAATAGCAAGTCATCATGTGATATATCATGACATGCTATCCTAAACATGCGAAGATGCTCTATGGGATCTTCGGTTCCTTTATATATAGGCAGGATGGGCATGGGAAAATGCTTAGGGTAAGGTTGTGCTACAACTATGGGATCCAAAGGTTGACTACATATCTCTCGATAATTGTACGAGGGACGATAAGGATCTATCTGGTCCATACGCGAAGCTAACTCGTTTCACCATGGCTTCCAGATTACTAGTTTGCCCACCATATTGGTTCGGTAGGGCATTGATATGGGATTTGTGAGCATATGATGGAGGGACATGAAGATTAGATGCTATGTTGCTATTGTGTAAATTGTTGGTAGGAAAGGTGTTATGAAGGAATTTTGAAGTTGTATTATGTTGTATTCCGGATTGTTGAAAATTGGTGTTTGGCTTCATTTTAGGTTTTTGTTTACTTGAAGCATATTGATCAATAGTTTGGCGAAGTAAAGCAGTGAAGGAAGTTTTCTTTTGTGTGGGAATGATTTTAGGCTCAATAACAGGTTCCTTAGGAGGTTGGGTAACCTGTTGTTTTGGCATGTTCTGAATCATAGTGACCATATCTCTATTGGATGGTCCAACCTTATCACTTTCTTGATCAATGAAAGACAAGGGATTAGTGCGCACATCAAACATATGTTCCATGGCTGCTTGAGTGTCACTAATTTGCCCTTTATCAATACGAACCGCCATATTAAGAGCGCCAATGTTATTATTGAAAAATTTCCAGAAATGATCTACGTTGTCAAAAGCAATAGTTCCATCTCGAGCTACTCTAGGGGATGAGGATCCATCCTCTTTAACATTTTCTTCTTGTTCATTGTCTTCACCTAGGTCATCTTCTGGTTGATCTAGAGTTTCTCCTTCCGGAATTGGATCTTCAGGAAGGTCATTTGGGTTTCTAGTTTTATCTTCTAACCAATCTTCTTCTTCTCCTTCAGTTTGTTTACCATTCCTAAGTTTAGGCATTGTGCTTAATTTAGATTTCAGCAAATATATATATATATAAAAAATATATATATATATATATATATATATATATATGCAACAAGTTTAAGAGGTATATATTAATTATATACCTACTACAATATTTAAAATGAAATGGTTTTGGTTTTTGTTATGTTTTTTTAGTTTTTTCTTGTTTTTGTAATAATATTGTAAAGATAAACAACACAATAAATGCAAGAACTAATACTGAAAGTAATGATCTAGTTTTCTATAAACAATTTATAAATATCATTAATGGGCTCGAGTTCTTCAGGAGTCATGAAGTGTTCTTCTTCAAATTGAAAATTTTCCTTCAAAAATTTAATGAAAAGAGCTATAGTGATATTATCTGTCTCAGATTCTGGTTGATAGAAGTAAAGCTCGTGGCAATACTCTCGATATAACATAGCTCGAGGAACTCTATTCCATCTTTCCCTATCCGTAAGAACAACCTCTTGGTCTTCTACATGACCTAGGAACTGGTGTATAATGGCTGTGTTCTCGAGGTATTCCTCGAAGGTGAACAATTCTGAAGACACAAGAGCTCTCCTATAAGCTAACCATCTATGGCAGGCTCTCTGAAGTTCATGATAAAAGACGAGTTGATGAGGATCCAGGATTCTATCTAGGACAAGCCTCTTGATTTGTTTAAGTTTTGTTGACCTAGATGAAATGACACTTAGTCTTCTATCAAGTTCATCCCACAAAAGTTGATTTCTATCTGTTTCAGGCACACTAAGCACAAAATTGATTTCTATGGCTGCCAATTGGTTTTCAACATTTATAGTAACTGCTAATATTTTCTTAGGAGCTACCATCTAAACATGATATGCAACTTATTAATTTTAAATGATTTGAAATGCATCTATGTTTTGGTTGTTTTATTTTTTATTTGTTTTGTTTTCAAAAGGTTTAAAATGTATTCACGTCGGGTTCACCAAAATGTATCGCTCCAAATTTTTCGCATCCCTACCTTCAAGCTATAGGATCCATGCCCGGAAGGAGGATGGGAAAAGGATGGCATGGTACCTCGGACTGAGAGGCCTTGCGAAGGTCCCGCCTCTCGAGGGAGGTGTATTATGGTGATTTTTCGATGGATGGTGGGTTCACCAGGAAACGTTTAATGGCAGTTTCCATGCCTAGGTTGGGAATGTGTTTTATGTGTTCAGTTTTATCCTTAAACATCCAAGTCCTAGGTTTGGCCAAAATGCATCTAAGCTATTCTATATGAAGATGCAGATTTAAATGAATACAAAGAACAAAATTAGACAAAAAATAGAGAGAATAATATGGATTAAAGACCAATACCTGATCCGGATGTCTGATGAAGATTCTGATTTTTGAAGCAGTCAGGATCGCCTCTGATTTGACAAGATCGTCTGCTATCAGACAAGATCGTCTGAGATTCGACGAATTCGTCAGACGAATTCGTCAGAGACCTGCAATCAGAGAAGTAGGCACAAAATGCAGAAAATGCAACTATTCTAACAGAGGGCAATGATGTAGAATAACAACAATAACATTAAAATGATGATAATAAGCAAAATACGAATACACTACAATGATTTGATGATAATTGATGACTTAATTATGCATTTAAAGCTAGATGGGTGAACTCCAAAATGCAGAATAGCAGAAAATAATGAATAAACTAGCTAATTGCAGAATAAAACAACAGATTGAAAAGAAGAAAATGCAAACTCTGGGCACTGATTGCCCCTAATGTGGACTGCAGTCGAAATCATCTCTGATTCGACAAGATCGCCTCCGATCTGAACAGGATCGTCTGCGACGATGTAAGCTTGCTCCGGCTGAAAAATACTAAGGTACCTGCAACAAAATTGGATGCAACAAATGTAGATGGTAATTTAGGATGTCTAGTGTGTGTAGAATTCGAGTTATAGGGAATTTCAGCCAGGGGGATGCTAAGGGGAGGGCCTAGGATTAAATAGGCTTAGGAGGGAGGTTAGGAGGTTGGAGATCATCCCTATTTGGGAGATCTCCAACGGGGAGGGTCTCTAACGGCGCAGACACGCTTCTGCCCGGATTAGAGACGTCGTTGGAACAGAGACTAATTGTGAAAAATTAGTTTTGGGACAAGATCGTCTGGACGTCCTAGCCCAGATGAAATCGTCCGATCTGAGGCGATATCGTCTGATCGGCGACGATATCGTCAAACGGTCAAAACAAACTCTAAAAATGGCACGAGAAATGAGGAAACGGATTAAGCGACGGTTTGGGAGCGGTTTTGGAGGTTAAAATTTGAATTTGAATTATTTACTAGAGTAAATGTAATTACTAAGGTTTTACTGCGCCAATTTTAGGGTGCTACATCTACATCAAAAATTCCTCAAGACATTTGCAAAGAAAGATAGTAAGACAAAAAATAAATTAAAATGTTGTTATCCAAAAAGCAAATTCAAATAAAAGATATAATTTTGTATAGACTTGAGAAATTTTAAATATATCTAGAGGACCATATTCTCTCCCTCAACAAGTTTATCAAATAAAATAGTTTATTATAAAGTTATACAAGCTAAATTATAAATAAGAGGCACACTAGAGAGTGAAATATAAAATGGTATGTTTACAAAAAATGGTTACTAGAACATAGAATTTTCCATACCAAAACAATTCAAAACTACCATAATATATCAATTAAAGTAATAGAGAATAAAAATATCATTTACGTAGAGAAAGAAAATATAAAACAACCAACACAATACTACTTTTCAAGCCTACTCACCCATGAACCTGATCATATTCAAGCTCAAGATCATTTACTCTAGAACATAGAATTAGGAATTAATCAAGAGGACAAAGCTAATTTATGTCCCATAGTGATAAATAAATATTTGGAGTCAATTTCACACTCTTCTTGAAGATAATGCTCTAGGACTAGATGGATTCACTAATAAATTCTATTAGTAATTCCTATACCTTATTGGAATTGACTTGCTGCAAATGATTGAAGATGATATAAAATAAAGGTATGTTATTTAGAGCCATTAACTCAATATTTATTGCTTTAATTCCTAAAGAGAATAATTATATGACTTTTAATAGATTTAGACCAATTTCTCTATGTAACTTCTCATATAAAATTAAGATAAAGATTATTGTTGTTTAGATTAAAAATATACTTAGTAGGTTGTTTTTTTAAGAACATGGAATATTTATCCTAGGAAATCAAATATATGACAATATAATTATGATGCATGACACACTCCACTCCTACTACAATATTAAATCAAATAATATTGCCATAAAATTGTACATGGAAAATACTTTTGATGGAGTCAAACTTTAGTTCCTATAAAGTATTCAAATTTTGGATTCTTGATGCAACTAGTGCAATGGATAGGAACATGCATCAAAGCTCTTTGGATATCCCCTTTGATAGTGACATGGAATATTTTCTTTCTTTAAATATTCTATGGGAATTCATCAAGATTTTTAACTATCCCCATACCTCTACATCTTACTAGTAGAAATACTAGTAAGAGCTCAAAGGTGTTATACCTATCACGCATGCCTAATTTACCACTGATACTATATTTTCTTGGAGAAGCAATCAAGCATAATATTATAAATTTTAAGATCTATATAATTTACTTTGAAGAAAATTTAGGTATTTTAGTTAATTGCAATAAAAGTCAATTTTATATATTTAATACAATGCCAATAGAAAATAGAGATTTTACCCAAACATAAGGTTCAAAGAAGGACTAGACTAATATTTTAGATATTGAGGGATTCCAATGCACTTCCACCTCAAACAAATAAATGGTTGGATACCAACTATTTAGAAGATACAAAAGCAAATACAAGCATATAGTAATGGATGCTTGAGTTTAGCAAGAAGAAGAGTTTTAATTAGATCAATATTATTTATAGTTCCAATATACTAACTTTTTGGTTTACCATGGTCCAAAACGTGTTCTGGAAGCACTTGATGATCTGGTTAAAAATTTCCTTTAGCAAGGACGTAAATAGAATAATAATAATAACCATTTAGTGAGTTAGGACTTAGTTGCTACAAGAATGGATCAAGAGCGACTAGAAATAATATGAGAAAAAATCATGAGCAAGGAACTAGGGAAAAATCTCTTCTAGCATCTTGAAATCTGATTACGCAGATTCATAAAGAAGAATGCACCTAATGAGAAAACTAAACACAAGGTTTGGAGCCTCTATAATATGGAAACATGTTACAAAATCTAAGAAATCAATCCTAAATAGGATCTTATGGCTTCTAGGATATGGATCTAAATTTGACTTATAGAATGATCCAATACTTGATAAACCTTCTTTGCCAAGTAGATGTAGCTAAGCTCTCAAGGAAGAGCTATAACATTTGTAGATATTGTATTTCAATGAAATATGTATTAACACAACAACATAGTGGAATGGAGAGATCACCCATTTCCATTACCTCTAATAGTAGAATGAGATCACTTCAAGAAAAAAACATAATAACATGAAACCATTGAGACAATAGATTCTAGATCAACTTATTTGGGGAGACATAAATCAATTAGGTGAATATACATTCAAATAGGTACATAGATGCAACTGGATGGAGTTCCAAATAAAAATTTGATATTATGATTCAAGTCTTTTATTCATTAGTTGTGCAAAATAAGATTCTCGTAGGTTATAACATGCAAAAAAGGAATATTATTTGTCCCCATGTGTATTCTATATGTATGAAGAACAATGACATTGTACCCCAATTATTCTTTGAGTGTAACTTAACCATTCCCATCTAATTAGAGATAGCCAAGGTTATGCGTAAGAGGTCAGACCCAAAATGTATTTATAAAAATTTGGCAAATCAGTTTATCCAAGTGAATAGTGTCAAAATGCATGTAGAAGGTTCACTATTATTAGGGGCAATGTTGGAAATTTAAAATTAAAATGGTCAAATTATTATAAAATTGGGGCGAATCGACCCCCAAAAAAATTTGCACCCAGTAATTTTTGGCTAATGGGCCCTGGTCAAGGGTCCCAAATATTAGCCAATTCTAAATTTCAAAAATCCTAATTTTAGCCAATTTGGCGATAAATAGCCACTATGCATAACCCTAGAGATAGCCCATCATTTTGGATCTCCCTAATCATGAACTTTGAAAGTGGAATATGAGTCAATTGGAAATAAAAATATAAATGGTAACTAAATGGGAATTCATTCATCAAATCTCTTTGGAAATCCATTGTCGCCTTAGTTACTTGGAATATTTGGAAGTACAATTTCATGTTGATATTTGAAGGTAAAAGGAAAAAATAGTATTCTTACTAGAAGAATAATTATATACCTAGTGAATAATTTGAAATCCACCTTCAAACATAAGCAAAATCAACAAATATTTGACATGTAGGTGAAAGCATGAGATTTCAAAAATAAAAGAAACACTAATTGCAATGAAAACTAACTAGCTTGATGCACGAGATAAAGCAGATATAATCGAATCAAAACCAAATATAAAAAAAGGAGAAAGTAGGAGCACATCCCTTTTTATTAATGTGATTCCAACTCGGTTACAATACATCTCCTCCCTTTTTAGGGGCTAGGAGAGTTAGCATGTTTCCAATACAAAGAGTGAATAGTGATCTTCTTTCCGCATGCCCACATTTGAAACGGGCGGGCCCAAGTGTTGTCGTCGCTTATGCTGATGAATCCTTGCTTGTTGCTTCTCTCTCCTGCGATCAAAGAAACACACAGGCGTTAGTAGCACCTGCTGCAAATGGGAAAAGTTTGTTCTTTGAAATTAATGAAATATGCATGTAAAAGGTTAATTAAATCGGTAAACAAAACGATTCTAAGCAACCTGCAATTTTGACAAAAATCAAAAAATATCACCAGATAGCCGCTGCCATTAAAATAGTCGGCCGATTTGCTCTTGACTGTAATTCGTGAATCAATGTTGTTACCAGAGGCTGCTGCCAGGGATACAGTCGGTGGAAATCTGCTATAATTCGTCTCCAGGTGAGACGACTTCGCCTATGATGAAAAGCCGAAGTGCTATTGTTACCTGCAGGTTAGTGGGACCACAAGAACGACAAAAGCATGATGATATTTGATAAACGTCTTCTGAATTTGATAAACACGTAGTGACAAAACGTAATGCAAGTGTAGAACGCACGACAGATATATTCGAACGTAAAGCATTAGACGTAGAACGTAGAATGCAGGATATATTCGATAAAGGATATATTCGAACGTAAAGCATGACAGAATAAACTGATCATGCAACTAACAAACTAGCAAAAGGATGCGGGGTGCCCAAGCGGGCCGCCCCGTTGGAACTTGACTTTGACGCCAATCCACTAGGGATGGGCTCAAAATCTCAGAGAATGTGGTGTCGGCGAATCGATGGATTACTGTGGTCCAATGTCGGGTTTGAAGGTTCGGATTCACCTTCTAGCAGCCACCAATAACCTCTCCTACGAAAGAGATTACGGGTGTAGAAGGGATGAATCGAAAAGGAGTGCAATCGGGTGTTTGGTTTGACAGCACTTCGTTGCTTTCCAAAATGCCTGCCAACTTGTCTTTTGGGTGGAAAAATCCACCATTTTATAGACCCAGGGGGTCTCTTTGAATAGGCGTGCATAAGCGCCACGTGTTGGTCATAGGTGCCATGTGGCGGTCGTGTCTCCACGAGAGAGGAAAGTCCTCCACGACTCGGGCTTTCATGAATGCCACTGTGACAGTCCTCCAACGGCCCACGTAACTGACTGACTTCCACTACCAGTTGTTTAATGCCCATTTTTGTATCTTTGTCAAAATGCCTGTATTTGTTTAAAGTCTGCCTTTGTTGGTTAACGTGCACTTTTAATTGTTTAATGTCTGCTTTTAACGGGTTGAATTCTGCCTTTGAATGCTTAAAATCTGCCCAGGCGCAAATGCCGAAGTGTCGCGATATCGCGACGTCGCGATATCGCGACACTTCGGCCAAGGCCCTTCTTTGGGCGTCGAAGTGTCGCGATATCGCGACACTTCGGCCAAGGCTTTGCCTTGGGCGCCGAAGTGTCGCGATATCGCGACGTTGCGATATCGCGACACTTCGACCGAGGCCTTTCCTTGAGCGCCGAAGTGTCGCGATATCACGACGTCGCGATATCGCGACACTTCGGCCAAGGCCTTGCCTTGGGCACCGAAGTGTCGCGATATCGCGACACTTGACAGGCTTTTGCCTTGGGCGCTGAAGTGTCGCGATATCGCGACACTTCGGCCAAGGCCTTGCCTTGGGCGTCGAAGTGTCGCGATATCGCGACGTCGCGATATCGTGACACTTCGGCCAAGGCTTTGCCTTGGGCGCCGAAGTGTCGCGATATCGCGACACTGCCAAGGCAGCCTTGGCGTAAGTGTCGCGATATCGCGACACTTCAGGCAAAGCTTTGCTTTGGGCACCGAAGTGTCGCGATATCGCGACACTTCGGTCGAGGCCTTCTTTTGATTAAGGCTTTTTCTTGCTTAAGGCTTTTTTTGGATTAAGGCTTGTTCTTGCTTAAGGCTTTGTTTTGATTAAGGCTTTGTTTTGATAAAGGCTTGCTTTTGACTTTGATTAAGACTTTGTTTTGATAAAGGCTTTGTTTACTTTTCGACCTTCTGAACTGCTATGTAAGTGGCTAGGACCACTGTTTGACCTCTGAGGGCTGCCCTGAAAGCTGTGTATGTCAATGCGATCAGTGTTTGTAGTCACATAATCGGATTGGTGCTGTTTTGGTGTCTACAGATGCCCCTTTTTGGGAAGCGTTGTGGGTGATGCAGTGCTGAGCAAAAATAGATAACCAAAGCACTAATGATTAGGGTTTCTTGGTAACCTAACCAACTTTTGATGCCCCAAGTATGGAAAGGGCATGCATTCTTGAATCCTTGCTTCTGACGAGCTAAGGAATTTGATTTCAAGTGTTAACCTATTTTGGTGAGGTGTGACTTGAGCTTGGACATTGATCAGTCATGATTAGGCAAAGGGCGTAACCTTTTGTCCACAGGGGAACCTTGTGTTCATGCTTCGAGGATGCCAAGTGTTTGATCAATTTGATGATTGCTTGTTTACTGCCCCAAGCGGGAGCGTGATTGTCTTTGTCAATGATTCTTTGAATGCATGTCATTGCCTTGATTGGGTGTGTGCTTGTTGATTGGTGACTAAGTGTGACTACCCCCTCAAGCGACGAATCGATGAGGGAATGACCTTCATGAGAAAAGCGACGAGTCGCTTGACCCAAGATGACTTGTGCAAGGGTGCCTTTAGATGTTTTACCGTTTAAGCATGTGCAATTTCCCGACATTTGGACCTATTTTTGGTGGGTGTTAACCCTTTTGGTGATGCCATAATGGGGTGAAATCATCAAAAACCCGTCTTCCCGTGGAGCGGTCCGGCTATGGTAGCCTTCTTGGGGAAGTAGGAGAGTGACAATTTGAGCCCCGACATCGATTTTTATATGCCAAGAGGTTAAGTGCAAGAGCACTTGTGTCCGGCAATGCTTATTGCTTATGTTTTTGTGTTGCATTTTTGTGATGTTTTTGTTGTTTTGATTTTTTTGCTTTGTGTATATGTCATGATTTTATGTTATGCACAATGATTGATGTTGATGGATGCATGCTACTTTATATTGATGTATGCATATGGTATGATAAATGCGATTGTTGTATGTTGATTTATTTTGATGGATGCATATGTTGTGATGAATGCAAATGTTTTTGATTTATATGTGATATGCAGAAATGAAATGGATGGATAGAATTTGTGATGTTTGGCTATGGCACCATAGATTGTTTAGAACTCTATTATTTTGTCTTTTAGGCGATTGCTGTGGTGGATGACTTTGTATGTATACATGTGGTTTTTCTTTTTTTGTATTTTTTGATGGTATTGTAAGGATGAAAAGTAGTGCAATTGGTTTAGAAATGTAGCTAAGGTTTTTCGAGACTCAGACGGTTTTAACTTACTAGCCATGACTGTACTTTATCTTACAAGACTTTTGAACAAGGTATGAATCGGACTTGTTTTTGACCAAGCTATTTCACATCCCTGTGTGTGCAATTGAGTTCATTTATGTGGTATTTGTCTGGATACCGCCGAGTGCCAGATGGGCTTTCAACCGAACCTGTATCGAGGATCACCTAATTAGCTCCACTAACTCCTTTGTTGTATTTAGTTAGATTAATCTACGGTGTTATCCAGGATACCATAAGCTAGCTCATCCTTATGCAAACATTGGTCTACACATACGCAAAGCGAATGTGACAGACATATCGTCATGCGGGTAGGATACCACCATTGCCAGATAGGCTATCAACCAAACCTGTAATGAGGATCACCTAGATGGTTTTCGAATGCTGAGAATTCCAGGGATTCAAGTTCAGGATATTTGTTGGCTGAATGATTTGGAAAGTTGCTCGTCTATATAGTGATGAAAATCACTTGTTTATTTTCTATTAATTCTTTTTGAGCAAGGATTTTGAATAGTGGTGATAACCACTGTTATTTGATTTTGTATTTTGAGTATTGTGAGTTTGGGCCGGTGAGTGGTCTTGATCCTTGTGGCCTTGGGGACGACTACCCATCCTGGTTAGGGGCGTGTAGTACGAATCCTTACGACGTTGGGAACCAAGGGGGTGATGGAGATTATGGAGCAAGGGCATTGATCTGTTAGGCCTTGGGGATGACTACCCATCCTGATTAGGGGCGGATAGTACGAATCCTTACAACTTGGAGATCAAAGGTGAATGGAAAGTTTTAGGATGATGATTTGTTGGAATTTTGTTTGTGAATGGTGTTGATCCCTTTAGGTCTTGGGGATGACTACCCATCCTTGGCAGGGACGTGTAGTACAAATCCTTACAACTTTGGGAACCAACTATGATTGGAATTTGGTAGTGGTGAAAACCACTGTATATGGAGGTGAATGGATAGGAAAGAGCTTGTCCTTTTGTCAATTCTCAGCATTCTGGGACCATTCGCATGGGGGGATGAGCAAGATAACCGTTTCACTTATGGTGACCTGGATTACTGTGCAGGTTTCATCTTTCGTTCACACAACTTGGGAATTTTTATGTGTTTTAATTTGTGTTGGGATGTTACGTAACAAGGTGTATTTCAAGTGTAACTCTACCTTCGTAAAATCTGTCCGACTTGATACATTACATGGCTAAAGAGCAAAATGATGACTGAATCACGAAATCCTTGATACATTAAAAGACCACTGACTCTAGTGTGGTAAAAAGCAATGCATGGTGTCTTGTTGTTTTTGTAAAATGGAACAGTGTGGAACAAGATGGACTAGCAGAGCAATTACAACCTATGGTGCCTTTGACCCGTACGACCACAAATATGCAATGTATGGATGCAATGCTTTAATGCAGCTATGTATTTTTGTATTTTTGATGGATTGATTTTGGTGAATATGAAGATGAGGTGCGAGAAGAGCTCTCTATTGATGAATTTGAGTATGCCTAGAAATGAAATGCAAAATTTTTTGTTGTTTTTGATGATTTTTGTTGTTTTTGAATTTTCTTGATTTTTGACCAAGTGATTGTGGAAATCCTTGGAGCATTTTTGGGATTGACCAAGCGATTGCAAGAATCCTTGGAGCATTTTTGGGATTTGACCAAGCGATTGCGATAATCCTTGGAGCATTTTTGGGATTGACCAAGCGATTTTAAGAATCCTTGGGGCATTTTTGGAATTGACCAAGCGATTTTATGGATCCTTGGAGCCTTTTTGGGATTGACCAAGCGATTGCAATAATCCTTGGAGCATTTGGGATTTGACCAAGCGATTGCGATAATCCTTGGAGCATTTTGGATTTGACAGCGATAATCCTTGGAGCATTTTTGGGATTTGACCAAGCGATTATAGAATCCTTGGAGCATTTTTGGGATTTGACCAAGCGATTGCGATAATCCTTGGAGCATTTTTGGGATTGACCAAGCGATTTCAGGAATCCTTGGAGCATTTTTGGGATATGGCTCTCTTAGATATAGAATGGTCGCAAATGACTGATATTCAAGGGTTCTGTTTCCTTGATACCGTCGAGAGAAGCTAGCCGGTATGTCCCGGGTCCTATTTTGCTATCAATGACATATGGACCTAACCAATTTGCCGTGAACTTGTCCCTTAGGTGGGACGGCAAATTAGAGTTCTGTTGGTTTTCCTTCAAAACCAAATCACCAACCCGAAAGTCCCTTAGGTGAACTTTCATGTTGTAAGCTTTCTTAAGCCGCTCTTGATAGATACGTAAGTGCTCGAGAGCATTAACGCGTCATTCGTCAAGCAACGTAAGTTGGTCTAACCGGGCCTGCCGCGTAGTGTCATCATCGATGAACTCCTGCATTGATATGCGGAGGGAAGGAATTTCCAACTCGAGAGGCATTACTGCCTCTGAGCCATACACGAGCAAAAACGGAGTGGCCCCAGTTGGCGTCCGAATGCTAGTGCGATAAGCCCAAAGGGCAAGTGGGATTTGGATGTGCCAATCCTTATGACTATCTACGACCGTCTTTTTAAGGATGGCAACTAGCATTTTGTTTGACGCCTCTGCTTGCCCATTTGCCTACGGATAATAGGGTGTCAAAAAACTATGCTGGATTTTGTACTTTGTGGTCAAAGCATGCACGTCTTTGTTCTTGAATGATGGCCCATTATCCGAGATTATTTTGGATGGAATACCAAAATGACATATGATGTTATGCAAAATGAACTCCACAATGCGGGGTCCTGTCGTAGAGGTTAGCGGAATTGCTTCCACCCATTTGGTAAAATACTCCGTGGCCGTTATGATAAACGTGTGACGGCCTGACGATGCAGGGGAGATCTTTCCAATTAGATCGAAGCCCCACTACGAAAATGGCCAAGCAGATTGGACTGTCTGCAAGGCCTGGGAAGGTACGTGCATCAAATTGGCATGATGTTGACACTTCATGCACTTCTTGACATATGCGCAACAATCTCGCTCTAAATATGGCCAATAATATCCCATGCGAAGAATGCGCTTTGCAATGGCCATACCACTAAAGTGGCCACCACATGTACCATCGTGCGCTTGGGCGACTGCCCAAGTGGACTCTTGCTGGTCCAAGCAACGAAGAAGGATTCCTTCATAGCTACGACGATACAAAATGTCTCCTATCAAGACATACTTAGCCACTTTCTGCTTGAATGTTCATTTTGCGGCGTGCATCAATCCAAGGGGAAGATTACCTAACTTGAGGTAGTCTCTAATGGGTAAATACCAGTCCTGTTGATCGAAAACCTCGACAGTATGAACAACCAATCCCTTTTGAAGTTCCTCCCTAACAAATGCTGAGCGGGATAGAACTTGTAAGAACAGCGTTGTGTTGCTATTGATGGGAGTAGGGGAGAATAAGGACCCCCAATTGGCATGTTTCAGATGATCACGGATTCGAGAGAACTTATCCGAGGATGGTTCAATCTGGATCATGTGGATTCCTGACGTCAAGTCAGAGCTTGCACGCTCCATCATGGATTGCGATAAGGTTTTGACTTGAATGGTTGTCATATCACCAGAAAGGTCTTGCGGGATTAGTGACCCCAAGGAGGCCATTGTGTCCGCAAAATGATTTGATGACCGAGGGAGTGCCTCGATGTCGTACCATTCAAGTTTTGCCAAGAATTTGTCCACAAGGGCTTTATAAGCCTGCAAAACTGGGCATTTGCATTTGTATTCCCCTTTGACTTGATTGACGATTAACAACGAATCACCAAAGATGTTTAGTCGTTTGATGTTCATGGCGATTGTTGTCTGAAGACCTAGGAGCAAGGCTTCATACTCTGCATTATTGTTGGTGCACGGAAGTTTAATTTAAATGACAGGGGCATTGGAGCGCCCTACGGTGTGAAGAATACAATTCCCGTGCCACCACCTTGCTCACATTTAGAACCATCAAAAAATAAGGTTATGTCGGCCTGTGACTCAGGCTCATCAGAATCTGGCGATTCTGAGACATGGAAGACCCCATCATCGGGTAGTTCTATGACTAGAGGCTGATCATCTTCAAGAGGAGCCTCTGCTAGTTGATCGGCTATGACTTGTCCTTTGATAGATTTTTGTCCAATAAATTCTATGTCAAATTCTGTCAACAACATGATCCATTTCGTCGTGCGACTACTATGATAAGTACGACTCATCATGTATCGCAATGGATTCTCCTTAGACACAACATACGTAGTGTTGCTCAACATGTAGTGGCGTAGCCTCTTGGTAGCAAACACCACTGCCAAGCAGAGTTTTTCAACGTATGCATAGTTAAGTTCGTAACTGACCAGGGTGCGGCTAAGATAGTAAGTAGCCTATTCTTTGTGAAGTTCATTCTTTTGGGCCAGCATGGCGCCCAGTGCCACCTCAGTAGCTGAGATGTATAAGTAGAATGGCACTCCTGGTCTAGGTGGTGCCAATACTGGCGACGAAGCCAAGTATCGTTTGATTTCATCAAAGGCTGACTGGCACTCGTCATCCCAGTGAAATGTAACCCCTTTGTGCAATAATTTGTTCATGGGTCGACACTTGTCAGATAACTGCGCTATGAAGCGCTTAATCGACGTGACCTTTCCTTGCAGACTTTTGAGCTGCTTGATAGTGGTTGGGGGAGCCATTTCAAGGATTGCCTTGACTTTCTTTGGGTCCACCTCGATGCCTCGCTTTGAGACTATAAAACCCAAGAGTTTTCCAGATGTGACGCCGAATACGCACTTCTTGGGATTCAGTCTGACCTTATGCTCTATGAGGCGATCGAGAATCTTGCTTAAGTCATCGAGATGATCCGAGCGCAAAAGAGACTTGGCTAACAAATCATCCATGTAATCTTCCAAAGTTTTATGCATGTAATCATGGAAGATGTACGTCATGGCACGTTGGTAGGTGGTGCCAGCATTTTTAAGGCCAAAAGGCATGACCTTATAACAAAATGTCCCCCAAGGCGTTGTGAACACCGTTTTGAGTTGATCCTCAGGATTGATACGAATCTGATTGTATCCTGAGAAACCATCCATGAGGGATAGCATTTCATGACCTGCTGTAGCGTCTACCAATGCGTCGATGCTTGGCAAGGGGAAATCATCCTTAGGACTCGCTTTGTTTAGATCTCAAAAATTAGTGCATATGCGAATCCTCCCGTCGGGATTTTTGACGGGCACCATGTTGGACAACCATGGCGGATAGTCCACGCAGATGACAAACTGTGCATCCAACAACTTTTGCAATTCATCTTTGACCATCAAGGCCACTGTTGGGTGCATATTTCGTAGTTTTTGCTTAACTGGCTTGATTGTCGGGTCAAGCGTTAGATTATGCATGACTAGCTACGGATCTAGTCCCGGCATGTCTCTGTATGACCATGCAAAAACCTCCTTCTTCGCTTTGAGAAGGGCAATGTAGTCGGCTTGCTCTTCAGGGGATAAGCTTACCCCCAGCTTGATAATCTGTGGATTCATTGGGTCTAAGCCGATGTCTACGTCAGTCATTTCCTCGACTGACATGTGGGATCCGTCCTCCAACTGATGTGGAGTTGGGATCAAATGGATATCATTAGCTGAGTTTAGATCTACGTTTGGAACCTCGGGTCCCTCTTCAGCTTGAAAAATATCCTGAGTTGTCCCTGGGGTAAAATGAGGCATTTCACCGAAAGGCCAATACTATGATGGGGAGAGCGGTGAATTGACGCGATCCCAGTCGATGGCATCTATGTCTAGATGCAATGACCATGTTGGATCGGCCGGATTGTGGATGGGTGTGGTCAAATCAATGGAGATCATGTGGATGAAATGAATTTGGTCTCCATTACCATGGGTGTGATAACTCGAACATTCTGGATGCTCCCTATGCTCTGGATCTGGCTCTGTAGGGATGGGCATGAACGGATCGGCCCTATGTGTTGATAGGAAGATGGGGTCTTCCCTCGGCACTGATGTCATGATAGGGTCTCGGGGTGGATGGTGCTCATCTTGAATTTGGAGCCATGGATCCAACACTTGGTCCCACCCCGTTGGGTCTACCCACCATTCATGCCCTAACCTTATGCCCATCTGTCCCATCAGATCTTCATGAGTTAAAGGGCGATTATGCCATCGCGCATGATTGAGATAGATCATCTCAGTCTCATCTTCTGAATCACTTTTGGAGATCCAAAAATGTTCATTCTCTTTAGCAACTGTTTGCGACGTTGAGGGTTCTCCTTGTTCCAGCAAATTAATCTGGTCCCATTGTGGTTGTTCCACTCTTGGTGGAGGGACCTGATTCTCTTGACATTGTATTGACTCAATTGGAACCTCTAAGGGGAACAACTTCAAAAATATGTCCGGACACCGTTTATGTTCTCTTTGGGGATTAGTATCCGAACTTTCACCTCTCTCTTGCAAAAGAGGGGGATTACTGATGTTGCCAAGGGTGTTTGTTGACCATGGGAGGTAATCTCCCAATGTATATTCTGTATTTGGGTTGGCATAAGGATCTAATGCCAATCCACCCTTGCTGCCTATTTCTAGGCCTTGCATGTTTTCTACCAAGATGTCTAAGGGCAGGGGGTGGTTGAACCCTACTCCCGACTTATCATAAGGCATTTGATATCTTGGATGGCAAAGGACACGCACCCCTTGCTCATACCTACCTAACCCGTATCCGTGCCAATTGCATTGGCCTAGATATCTCAGAGCAAAGTCCGGGTTCGACAAATAATTGATATTTTTGGCAAAAGGCTCTTCGTCCTCGTCCTTTTGCTTGCATGGTTCTACACCATGATCAAGGCCCCCATACACAAAATTTTTCTGGTTTGGTGGGTAACCTAAAGGAACAATTGTCCCTATGGGAAGGAGAGGTCTCCCCATGTCCTGCACTATTTTTAGCACGGGTGTTGCTACAACATTTTGCACCAGATATTCTCCTAGGCCCGTACTGGCCATTTCAACAATAATTGTTGACGATTGATTCGTGAATTACAGTCAAGAGCAAATCGGCCGACTCCACCATGATTGCCATTGAAAGCATGAGATTCCAAAAATAAAAGAAACACTAATTGCAATGAAAACTAACTAGCTTGATGCACGAGATAAAGCAGATATAATCGAATCAAAACCAAATATAAAAAAAGGAGAAAGCAAGAGCACAACCCTTTTTATTAATGTGATTCCAACTCGGTTACAATACATCTCCTCCATTTTTAGGGGCTAGGAGAGTTAGCATGTTTCCAATACAAAGAGTGAATAGTGATATTCTTTCCACATGCCCACATTTGAAACGGGCGGGCCCAAGTGTTGCCGCCGCTTATGCTGATGAATCCTTGCTTGTTGCTTCTCCTGCCCTACGATCAAAGAAACACACAGGTAGAACCTGCTGCAAATGGGAAAAGTTTGTTCTTTGAAATTAATGAAATATGCATGTAAAAGGTTAAATTAAATCGGTAAACAAAACGATTCTAAGCAACCTGCAATTTTGACAGAAATCAGAAAATATCACCAGATAGTTGCTGCCATTAAAACAGTCGACCGATTTGCTCTTGACTGTAATTCGTGAATCAATGTTGTTACCAGAGGTTTCTGCTAGGGATACAGTCGGTGGAAATCTGCTGTAATTCGTCTCCAGGTGAGATGACTTTGCCTATGATGAAAATCTAAAGTGCTATTGTTACCTGCAGGTTAGTGGGACCACAAGAATGACAAAAGCACGATGATATTTGATAAACGTCTTCTGAATTTGATAAACACGTAGTGATAGAATGTAATGCAAGTGTAGAACGCATGACAGATATATTTGAATCGTAAAGCATTAGACGTAGAACGTAGAATGTAGGATATATTCGATAAAGAATATATTCGAACGTAAAGCGTGACAGAATAAACTGATCATGCAACTAACAAACTAGCAAAAGGATGCGGGGTGCCCAAGCGGGCCACCCCCATTGGAATTTGACTTTGACGCCAATCCACTAGGGATGGGCTCAAAATCTCAGAGAATGTGGTGTCGGTGAATCGATGGATTACTGTGGTCCAATGTCGGGTTTGAAGGTTCGGATTCACCTTCTAGCAGCCACCAATAACCTCTCCTACGAAAGAGATTATGGGTGTAGAAGGGATGAATCGAAAAGGAGTGCAATTGGGTGTTTAGTTTGATAGCACTTCGTTGATTTCAAAATGCCTGCCAACTTGTCCTTTGGGTGGAAAAATCCACCATTTTATAGACCCAGGGGGTCTCTTTGAATAGGCATGCATAAGCGCCACGTGTTGGTCATAGGTGCCATGTGGCGGTCGTGTCTCCACGAGAGAGGAAAGTCCTCCATGACTCGGGCTTTCATGAATGCCACTGTGACAGTCTTCCAACGGCCCACGTAACTGACTGACTTCCACTATCAGTTGTTTAATGCCCATTTTTTGTATCTTCATCAAAATGCCTGTATTTGTATAAAGTCTACCTTTGTTGGTTAACGTGCACTTTTAATTGTTTAATGTCTGCTTTTAGAGGGTTGAATTCTGCCTTTGAATGCTTAAAATCCACCCAGGCGCAAATGCCAAAGTGTCACGATATCGCGACACTTCGGCCAAGGCCCTTCTTTGGGCGCCGAAGTGTCGCGATATCATGACGTCACGATATCGCGACACTTCAGCCAAGGCTTTGCCTTGGGCATCGAAGTGTCGTGATATCGCGACGTCACAATATCACGACGCTTCGACCGAGGCATTTCCTTGAGTGCCGAAGTGTCGTGATATCACGACGTCGTGATATCGCGACACTTGAGCCAAGGCTTTGCCTTGGGCGTCGAAGTGTCGCGATATCGTGACGTCGTGATATCACGACACTTCGACCAAGGCCTTGCCTTGGGTGTCGAAGTGTCGCGATATCACGATGTCGCGATATCGTGACACTTCGGCCAAGGCCTTGCCTTGGGCGCCGAAGTGTCGCGATATCACGACACTTCAGCCAAGGCAAAGCCTTGGGCATCGAAGTGTCGCGATATCGTGACACTTCAGCCAAGGCAAAGCCTTGGGCGTCGAAGTGTCGCGATATCACGACACTTCGACCAAGGCTTTGCCTTGGGTGCCGAAGTGTCGCGATATCGTGACATCGCGATATCGCGACACTTCGGCCAAGGCAAGGCCTTGGGCGTCGAAGTGTCGCGATATCGCGACGTCGCGATATCGCGACACTTCGGCCGAGGCCTTCTTTTGATTAAGGCTTGTTCTTGCTTAAGGCTTGTTTTTGGATTAAGGCTTGTTCTTGCTTAAGGCTTGTTTTTGGATTAAGGCTTGTTCTTGCTTAAGGCTTGTTTTGGATTAAGGCTTGTTTTGATAAAGGCTTGCTTTTGACTTTGATTAAGACTTTGTTTTGATAAAGGCTTTGTTTACTTTTTGACCTTCTGAACTGCTGTGTAAGTGGCTAGGACCACTGTTTGACCTCTAAGGGTTGCCCTGAAAGCTGTGTGTGTCAATGCGATCAGTGTTTGTAGTCACATAATCGGATTGGTGTTGTTTTGGTGTCTACAGTAGGAATTAAATCTAATCAACAACTTAGATCTTCAAGATTTCATCTCAACCAACATGAATATATTAGTGGTAAATAAGTAATAATGATACTAAATATACATTAATATAATTTATTCTTTTATGAAGAATTTAAATCATATTTGTACATAGCATTTGTAAGGAGGGTGATCATGAAATAGTATGAAACATATGCACTCAAGTATTGTATCAACCTAGGTATTGCTTTCAACAATGTGGTGGAGGCATTGGCATGTGAGATTAGACTAATGTTGGCAATAGATTTATAGATAAAACACCTGCACATATAGGAGGATTATTCCCTCATTATAAATTCTCTCTCCAAGGAGAAAAATGTTAGTTCAGTATAGCTCCATATCATATTGAGAAGAATGAAAGATTGATTCAAAAATTCACACATGCAATTTTCTCATATTCATTGGGAACTTAACAAGGCATCAAATGCACTTGCTAATAGTGATATTAGAAGAGATATTTCCAATATTATAAAATAATATATGGATATTCTATTTGAAATTTATGGTACCTTTAGAGCTCCTGAAACCTCTAGACAATGATGGACCATTGGTTCGTTTTGGAGCTTTTGACCTTTTGGTCTTAGTGATTCAAACGCCCTTTGTATTTCCAAAACCTTTTGTATTTGGATTTTCAAGTTTTTTTATTTGGATTTTTGATTCCCTTTATACTTTGGCATGCTTTTGGGAGTTTTTAATTGACTTTGTTACTTGTGCCTCCTTTTGGATAGCAATCTCATGACCTACAACTCACTTGTTTGATAATCTATTTATACTCTGTAAACTTTATCATCATTATATAACTATTTTTTATAAACAAAAATGTTTGGTAGCACGTCTAGCTTCTCCTTTTAGAAAAGGATTATGATGGGTATATATATTTGACAATGTTTCCTCAAAGCAAAAGTTTTGATTAGAGTTCTTTACACAATAAATTTTTTTGTAGACATTTTATAAAAAAAAATTGATACTTTATTGAGGGTTTCCAAAACAATTATTACAATCTTGTTCAACAAAAAAATTATGTTGATTTTATATAGATATATATAAATATGTTGATTTCATTAAAAATAATTTTCAAATATTAATATGAATGTTTTAAATGACATGTTTATATTTTTTTAGAGACTAACATAGTTTGAGATACTTTTATTCATGTTTTTGTGATTCAATCATATGTTATTTAGTTAACCATATATTGCTATGAAATATTTCAACCTAGGTATCCTTATTTAAAGCTCATGTTTTTGACCACTCGATCTCATTATAGTATAATCTTAAGGTTATCAATTTGTACATGTAATCTTGTGTTTAGTATATTCTTAACATTATCATGTGTTGTGTATTTTATTTTATTATTATTAAATTAAACTAAATATCTTGCATATAATATATCACTCTAATAATATTTATCATGTAGATATCAGAAGAAAACTTATAACTCTAAATTAATTCAAATAATTCATGTTGATTCATTTATATATTTTTTAATATTCAATATGTTAGATTTTAGTTTTACTTATGTAATAACCCAATTCTAACCAACCTAGGAGAGAATTTTTATTTATTTATTTTAAACACATGTAAGGTTCACGAAAGACATTCCAGATAGATTCAATAGAAGTTTCTAACCACATTCTGAGTACCAGATGCTACAACATCCCTTATCGACTCTAGGGTTCACCTTGTACATTTCCCATATAGCTTAAAGGATACCTTCACATGGTCTCTACATTTCCTTACTTTCATTTGAAGGATATTTTTACCATGGCATAGGGATTAACCCTATCCTATATTTTCGAGAATGAACACAAATTCCCTTACTACTATCGTTTGATCTCCACTAGTTCCTAGGCATAAAGCTTCTTATAGTTTTACCCACTACACCATGTGTAAAAATACCATGATCAATTAAACCATCCTCCTCATAGTTTAATTGAGGTAACTATCACCTGTGTGACATATCTCATCTAGAGATCTAGTGGTCAATTAAGAATTCCAGTGACTATCACACCGAATGACATCCCTCATAGGTTTTCCTAAAAATCTATCGAATTTCCTATGCTTATCATTTGTATGACATCTCTCACATGAATACTTCATAATATATCAAGGTTCCATCATCCAAATATAGTTATAATGGGATTCAAGCTTACCAACCCTTGTAGCCTCACTTTAGTGGTCTATTATCAAAGTGCCCATTGTAACCCTAAGGGATTGCTACACCATTGTTTCCATAGTTATGGTACCATCCTATAGGGTCTAGCTAAGCTGGTTTCCTATGTATAATCCCTTTTGAGGAAAAATTCCAAACCCCAAAGTAAACTAAGTACTAGCTTCTCTTTCTCTCCCTGTCTCTCTCTTTCCTTTATTTATTACAATTACATATTCCTTACTCTATTGCAAGTGCAAATAAAATACTTAACATTCATATTACTCTAAAAAATCACAAGTATCTTTGACTATAAGAATAATATGATTAAGTATAAAAATCTATTTTCTCTTCATATACAATTCATAGCAACTCAAGTAATCAGCTAGATACTTACATCATCTATTGATTCCAAAGCAAGATCCATATATGATACACAAATAACACATCATATATATTGGGAAACCCTTAGGGGAAAATCCAACCTCAAAACATTTATTTTTATTGCATAAGGCTAGTTGTCATTGATACATCTATATAAAGAAATCCCTTAATCATTTTTCCAACATATCAAAGCCATTACATAAGAACACCATAATTCTTATATCCCTAAAACATGAATAACATTAATTCACTTTAGAAAAATAATTAGGAAACCCCATAATTCCCTCAAATGAATTCCACATTCATTCTTATAATCATAAATACCTAAGAACCCCTCCTTAAGTAATTTTCCAAGCATAATATTGGAACCCCCATAAGTTCCAATCTCACTTATTGGATTTTACTCCCAATCACCTAAACATACCTTTCATATTTCAAAATAATTAGCATAATCCTCTAACATAATTAATAATTCACCAATTAATTTAAAGGTACAAAAAAAATATAAAGCATACCTCATTATATTGGAATAATAAATTGAAAACCATCAAATCATAATAAATATAACTCAAGAATTTTATAAATATATTTTAATCCACAAGAAAAAAATTTAGAAATTGGTCATTTCAAATCCATTCTATTAAATGGGTATAAACTATCAATGTTCATTCTATTCTTTTAATGGTAGACCAATATTCAGCTATATTAATTCCTTAAGGACACATATATAAAATAAAAAATATTGAATATTAGTACACAATCCTTTTGGTAAAAGCATGCCTATATTTCATTTCATTTTCCCTATATGTATAATTTGAACATAATTAAATTTAATAATTCATCATATCCTTTAAAACAAAGGTTCAATAATAGTCTACTGAATTCTTAAAACAATTATTTCATTGTTCAAATAGTAATGTTTCCACAATTCAGAAGAATGAACATACATTATGAAATAACCCTTAAAAATCATAATATAAATTGGTTTAAAAAAAAATCCCTAAATTCTTATCCATAGGTTTTTTAACCCATACTTCTAATACAAAAGACAACATATAAAAACATGAGTAAAATTTGAATGTCCTTTGTCCAAATAATCTTAATGTCTAGGTCAACTTTGTAATCTATATTTAATACAAACTTGCTTTGTCCGTATGCAAAGCAACATTACAACCACTAAAAGGTCTATCATAAAGTTTCAAATACAATTGTTTATCCTTAATAGCTTTTTCATCAATGCAAATACTTTCATTATACACAAACACAAATAATGATTTAACACATTTATTAAATTATTAAAAAGATAAATACTTCAATGAAAGCTATAGTCTTTGATCCTATTCAAATTTTAACTCCATACTCGCCACGTGTTACAACTTTAATGCGGACTATGTAGAACATAGTGGCCAGCCTGATGCAGACCAATCCTTGGGTAAAAATTTATACTGGATAAGATAAACAAAACACTTACTCCTTATTAAACATAATGGCATATTTTTTTAGGGTGGACAAGAGTTACACAGAAGGGTACTAGAAATATGCCACCATCGTATGCCCTCATAAAAGTAGGAATTCATGCTTCACGAAGCATATCACAAGGAAACAACATAAAAAAATAAGTACAATTAATAGATTCTAGTTAAACACATAAGATACACTGGCTTATGTATGGGTATTCTCTTACTTAACTTGCCAAACTAATTGGAAACATATAATGTGTGCATTACAGTCTCCTCCATGGGTAAGTAAGAAATCCTTAGCAAAACTCATCAACTTAACCAAACACCATTTTTGGATAAACAAATAAGAATTCGAAGAGAATTTGTTTACTTGATCTCCTCTATGGTTTCCACAGTGAAGGTCTTCCATGTTCTATGTATAGAATCAAATCTATTGTTTTTACGATAAAATAATCCAACCCTACTAAATGTTTTTCTCACATTCTAAATCATCTACTCCAAGAAAAAAATAGACATAAAGTACCTTAGATAAATTGGAGATCCTTATTTGTAGAAAAAAAAGTACACATAGAAGGTAAAATCACTTGTTGTTTTTGTCCTTCAAAATCCCCAAAACTCTCTATATTTAGCATGTACTTCCTTGAAGAAAAAAACATCCTCTTCTTATTTTTATCCTTCCTTCATGGGTTGATGGTGGTTAGGGAGAAAGTCTCTCTGTATTTACTGAATGGATTTGGTTAACCACATATCCAACTATCTTGACCATTCTTTCGATCAAGTGCTTATAAATTATTGCCATTATCCTTGGATAATGATAATCTAATTCTTCTTCTCAAATGTTTTTAACAATGAACTAATATTTCATGTTTCTAATGTCAAAACATTGGTATTACTATTTTATATTAATAGATCTTTTAAAATAAAGTATAATTATTTTTAAAATCCAAATGCAAGAGACATAAATAGGTGAGTCATATTCATAAGCAAATTAATATTGTAAAAAAAAGGCTAATAGTATAACATATTAATAATTATTTCCTACTAACCATTCTTTATGAGCAACCATAAAACATTCTATGCTACTTTATGTTTATCTAAAGTAATTCAAACTGCAAGAAGACTCAAGAATGATAACAACCATTCAAGTGTAGGAATTTTAAATGCAAAATGAAAAGGCATGAACTAGATCAAAATAGGACCATCATGTGTTAGATATTTTTGACTATTATCATCATTCTCTCTTTTGCATAACATCTCACTTTGGGTGGTCAATTCTTTGCCCACCCATGAGGTTACCTATTCATGTGTCATGTAAACCTATTAGCAACATCATATTCCTTAATAAAATAAACAACTAATCATCATATAACCATTCAATATATCATTATAGAACATATAATTTATAAAATAGTTTGGTAAGGGAAGGTCATGACATGCTACCCCCTTAGACTAAACACAATCCTATGTGTTTTATTAGTATCCTACAAAAATAAAAATTACATTTCATTTTTAAATAGGTATAGAAAATGTTTCTACATATCAATCACTTTCTCCCAAGTGGCATTCTTTTCAAAATATTAGTCCCATTGGACCTTACATTGTTCTAGATTCTGATTCCTCATAATCTTGGAATGAAACTCCAGAATATTTGCAAGATTTATTTCAATCATCAAAGGGTTAGATATCTATAAATTAGAAATATTTCATACATGGTTTGGATCAGCAACATATCTCCTAAGTAGGGATACATGGAAAGTATCATGGATCTTGGATATATTGGGTGGCAAGGCAAGATGATAGGCTACTAGAATTATCTTCTCGATGATCTCAAAGGGCCCAACATATCTGGGATCCAACATAGTAGATTTGATGGTTCTTCTTATGGGATTTACTCAAGAATACTCTATCCCACATAAAGAATTCTCTAGGTGATCTCTTTCTATCAACATAACTCTTTTGATGATTAGAGGCTTCCTTAAGCCTCTACCTAATCATCTTAAGTTACTCCTCCATCTCTCGAATTGTATCTAGTCCAATGATAATTTTTTCCCTTATATTATCCCATGATAGAGGTGTTTTGCATGTTTTTCCATACAATTCTTTGAAAGGAGCCATTCCTAAAGAAATAAATTCAACTAGGTGAAGAAAGTACTACCACTTAGACTTTTGATCCACAATAACCATTATTGTAAGAAAACTCAACCAGGTGCAGAAAGTCTTCCCACTTAGACTTTTGATCCATGTAGTACATGCGAAGCATGTCTTCCAAAACCTGGTTTACTATTTTGGTTTGACCATCGATCTTTGGATGGTAAGTAGAACTGATATTTAGCTTCATACCTATTGCATGATGTAGATCTTTCTAGAATGTAGAAGTAAATTTAGAATATCTATATGAGATAATTACTTTAAGAAACCCATGTAACCTAAATATATCCTTGGTAAATATGTTAGCCACCACAACTACATCATCCTTTGTACTCCTTGGTATGAAGTGTGTAACCTTGGTCAATTTATCAACTACAACAAGGATTGCACCATGTTAAAACCTATTCTTATGTAATCACACAATTAAATCCATATATATTGCATACCACTTCCATATAGGTATATCGTATGGGTATAGATATCTTGTTGGATGTCTATGTTTAGCTTTCACCTTTTGGAAATCCATGCAGATAACAATAAAATCATTGATGTCCTTATTCATTATTAACCAATAGAAATTATTCTTCATATTATCCCTCATATTGGACCCTCTAGGATGAGTGGATTAAGGAGATCTATGTACCTCCTACATGATCAATCTCCTTAAGTTATCAATTTTTGGTATGACAACCCTATCTTTAAAGCATAAGAGTCCATCCTTAATGGTAAAATATATATTTTTTCTTTAGGATTTCTTGCCATATTTGCTTGAATATCCTTGCAATATTTATCTTATTTTTGCTTCTCTCTGACTTAATTCAGCAAGTCCACATGACTATGGGTTATAAAAACTATATACCTTTGCCTACTTAAGGTATCTACAATTTTTTTTTCTTACCTTTGATATACTCAATACCAGAATCATATCTTCTAGGAATTCAATCCACCTTCTCTATATAGCATTAAGCATAGGTTGAATGAATATGTACTTCAAATTCTAATGATAGTTCCTAAGATCAAATGGTTTCCCTAGTAGGTAGTCTCACCACATCTTGAGAGCATGTGCAATTGCTATAAGTTCCAAGTCATGTATAGCATAATTTAGTTCATATTTGTTGATTTTATTGACTCAAATGCCACAATTGATTCATCTTCGGATAGGACCCCACCTAAATCTTCATGTGATGCATTAGTACATACTGAGAAGTTCCCTTGAGGATCTAGAATTTGTAGTGAGTTTCTATTTAAGTAACTCAAAAGTTGCCTCACACTTATTCATCTGTTTAAACTCCTTTTCTTTCCTTTGTAGATTGGTTATTGGATAGGTGATCTTAGAGTAGTAAATCATATATAATAACATGTGATGCCCATGAATCAATCAATTTATTTTGCCTTCACTTCAATTAATAAACTTTCTCCTTTTTAATTTTTACAAACCTCAATTTAATATCAATGATTATCGGATGATCCTAGTTAAACAAGGGCTCTGGCGATTTGGCGGGAAAATTTCTGTGAAGGCGTCTGGTGTTGCTCGAGGGATTCTGGCCCGAAGATCTTGCCTGGGGCTTTGGGGGGTTGATTTTGAATTCATCTGAAGGTACATTCGTGGTCCCGGGAGGGCCCGATGGGGTCTCCTCCAGTTTCTCCTGTTGGGAGAAAGACTTCATATGCTGAGAAGTTGAAAGATAACCCCTCGCCTTCCACTGATGGAGCTCAGTGGAATGCTTTTCAAATGATACTCAAGAATGTTGGCAATGGCCCAAATGCTCACCGCGTTAATGGATGCCTCCCGCAATCCACTTCCAGGCCTAATATTGTTATAGAACCAATGCTGGTCGAAGATACAATCGTCTACCGAGCTAATCACGACTTGATCTGCAAATTCATGGGCATCCGGCCCACACTGAATTTTTTGCATACCTGGGTTCGCCAGAACTGGGAGCCACATGGTGAGTACTCTTTATGGCCTATAAGCAATGGGTATTTCATCATTAGTTTCTCTTTAGTAGATAGAAACAGAGCATTTGAATCAGAAAAGAGAAACCACGGACCAACAGGGTTATTTGTCCAACCCTGGAGAGTGGGTTTCGACCCCCGCATCGAACCCACGGCTGTCCCGGTCTGGATTCGGCTGTACGCTCTCCCGATGGAGTTTTGGGGTGAGCAGGTGTTGGAACTAATAGGTAATTCCCTAGGAAGATTTTTGGGAGTCTCCAAAGATACCATAGAGGGAAATACTGTTGTCTTTGCTAGAATATGTGTAGAGATGGACATTAGTCAGCCTCTCCTAGCTGAGGTGGAACTTGAGCTAGCAGGAGTACCCTGGATCCAATAGCTAGACTATGAGGCCCTACCTTTCAGGTGCCGAGTATGCCATAAGCATGGACATTTGGCAAGGTTCTGCCCAAACATATTGAGCACAAAAACGGAGGTTCCGAGCGGAATGTCAAACCGCCCTAGAGAGGGTAAGTCCAGTCCTGTCAATGAACCTTCTAGCAATTCTCCAGGTCCTGATGCTCATCAGGATGGCTTTGAACAGGTGAAACGAAAGAGAAACAAAAAGAAAAATGGCAAGGAGCAGGTGCAGCTCAAGCCAAACAATCGGTATGAAATTTTTAAGTCATTAGTGGATCAGGAGGACCAAACTATGGAGGGAGTGGATGGGAATGGTGTGAATGACAACACTCCACCTCTTGTTTCTCCTTCCTTTACTCCTGTAGTAGAACAGGTGACTGTGCCAGCTGAGAATCTACAGTCAGAGAATCCAGGGGCATTGGTTATACACTCCCCAGCACAGCCGGCTATCAAAGATGTCACCATGGGAAATGCAGATAAAAACAGAGAAAGGCCTGCTTTAGGGATTACCTAGGTGGAGAAGAGATCTAGAAACAATAACTCTCAAGGAGCGGGAAGAAAATCCAATAAGGATCTACTAACAACGCAAGGAGATAAGCTAATCAATGGAGGATTGGTGAGGACCATTGATTCTTACTCCTCTCAAGGTTTTCAATGATTATTCAATCTTGGAATGTAAGGGGTTTAAACAAGAGAACCCATCAATCCGTTGTTCAAAGACTCTTAGAAAACCGTAAAACAGACTTTTTGCTTCTTCAGAAGACCAAAATGTCTTTAGATATTATGAGTAAAACTGCTACTAAAATCTGGCGGGGAGCTGGTCATATGGATGTGGCTGCCCAAGGAGCTTTCGGTGGAATTGTTACCCTTTGGAACCCTCTGGACTGGATTGCTTTAGAACATATAGCTTGCAGGGGTGTTCTTACTTCTCTCTTCAGAAATAACTTCACTTCTGAGCAGGTCCTAATCACCAACTTTTACGGGGCCCAAGACCTAGATGGCCAGAGGCTCCAATGGGAAGCTGTTCACAACATGAGGGCATACAGGGAGTGTTATGACTGGATTATTGCAGGGGATTTTAATGCAAAATTATCTCTGTTCATGACCAGGAAGGTGGCACCCCTGTTTTGGATCCATGGGACCAGCTTCTGATTGCCCAAGTTCAGGCCTTTCATTTAGTGGACGTTCAAGGCCCTGGTGTTTTTTTCACTTGGACAAACAAGAGAAAGGAGCCACATAGCAGGAAGGTCAAGTTAGATCACTTTTTGGTCTCGGAGGAGGCTTTTGTTAAATGGACTTTTAAGTTCCAGATTTTGGAGGGCCCTATTTCTGGATCATTTTCCCATTTTGCTAGAGGGAGGGACTTCGAGAGGGCAGCACCATAGGCCTTTTAAATTTGAGAATTTTTGGTTACAAAAGGAGGATCTTCGACAAAAAATTACTCAATGGTGGACAGAAGGCCATCCACCTTTTGGGACAGCAATGTTCAAATTTCATAAACAACTTCAATTTGTCAAAATTCAATTGAAACAGTGGAGGAAAGAAAACAAGTCGAATTTCCAGTCCCAAAGGGCCCCCTTGGTGGCTAGATGGGAGGAGGTTCGGAAACTTTTTAGGGAAGGATCAATTATCGAGCAACTCAAATTTGAAGATGATGAACTGCGTAAAGCGGTTGAGGACATTGACAACCAAGAGGAGATATACTGGAAACAGAGGGCTAGAAATACTTGGTTATTAGAGGGGGACAGAAATACCAAATTTTTTCATCGGTCAGCTTGTGCTAGGAGACAGATGAACAATATGGAAGCTCTTAAAGATGAACATGGAAATGTCTTCGATACTCTTCCTGGCATGCATTCCCATGCAATCGATTACTTTTCTAAACTTTTTAAGGAAAGTATGGAGCAAGATGTTGAGGCTCGTAACGAAGTTCTTAATGTTATTCCTTCTATTATCTCTGAAGAAGACAATCAGGCCCTGCTTAGACCCATTGAAAGGGATGAACTGAGAAATGTGGTCTTTGGTATGAGTACTGGAAAATCTCCTGGTCCAGATGGCTTTCCTATTGAATTTTTTCAGGCTTTCTGGGACACCTTGGGGGAGGATGTTTTGGCTGTTACTGAGGAATCCAGATCCAATCGAAGAATGCTCAGGGCGATCAATCACACCTTCATAGCTTTAATTCCAAAAGGGGAAGCGGGGACTCATATCTCTGATTTCAGGCCTATTGCTTTATGCAATGTGATTTACAAAATCATCACTAAGATAATGGTCGAGAGGCTTAAACCCCTTCTTCACAACATCATTTCTCCTTAACAAGGGGGCTTTGTTGAGGGAAGACAAATCTTGGATGGGGTGGTTTTGGCCCAGGAGGCCATCCATTCAATGCAAACCTCGGGCAACAAAGGAATGTTCATTAAACTGGATATGTCCAAGGCTTATGACCGGGTGGAGTGGTGCTTCTTGGCGAAAATGATGGCTGCCTTTGGCTTTTCTCAGGAATGGATTGATTGGGTTATGAGTTGTGTTTCTTCTCCCTCTTATTCTGTTCTCATCAAGGGCCTTCCCTCGCATCCTTTCGGTGCCACTCGTGGTCTTCGCCAGTGGAGACCCTTGTTCTCCCTATCTCTTCCTTCTCTTGGTCGAAGGTTTGGGCAAACTGTTTCTGAGGAGAAGGCAACAAGGTCTGCTATCTGGTATCAAGGTTGGGGAGGAAACTCTGACTCACTTGCAATTTGTGGACGATACTGGCCTGGTTGGTGTGGCCACTCTTCGGGAAGCTAGAGGAATCAGAGATACTCTGAATTTCTACCTAAGGGCTTCAAATCAGGTTCTAAATGACAGAAAGTCCAAAGTGGTCTTTTTCAATCTTGACCAATGGCTACAGGAGCGTGTTATTGAGATCCTGGGCTTCACAAGGACCTCTCTTCCAATTGTTTACCCGGGCATTCCCCTTCATTTCAAAAAGTTAAAAATTGACATCCTGGAAGAATCATGCAAGGGGCATCAAAGACAGAATGAATCATTGGGCCCATAAATGGCTAAGCTACGGGGGTAGATTAACCTTCCTGAAGTCAGTTATACAGGCTTTGCCGATCTATAAATTCTCAATACTGGCTGCCCCTCATACCATCTGGAAAGAGCTGGACAAAATGGCTAGAAGATTTTTATGGGAAGGCGCAAAAGGGAAGAAAAGATGGGCCTTGGTTGGGTGGGACAAAGTTACCCAGCCTAAGGACAAAGGAGGGCTGGGCTTGAGAAGTTCTAAGCTTAATAACAGAGCCTTGGCTGGAAAACTGTATTGGAGGTGGATTTCTCAGCCAACCTCCCTCTTCAGCAGAATTCTTTCCAGTAAATATTTGGGGCATGTTCATCCCAATGAGGTGGGTCGCTTTCCCTTGGAAGGTACTGGATCCTTAGTGTGGCAGACTCTCAAGCTTGGGTCCCAGATTATCAAAGATCAATTATTCTGGAAAGTGGGGAGAGGAGACAAGGCTCGTTTCTGGACTGACTCTTGGGACCAACATCCGCCCATTATTGTCATGTTCCCTGAGCTACAACCAATCATGACCGCCTTAGAAGCCTAGGGCTGGATCCATATTGATAATTATCTACTTACCAGTCAATTGGGGGGGTATAAATTTAAAAAGTTTAAGCGGTGGGAGGAGTGGCCAATTATTGTCTCTCCGGAGTTGGCGCCCATCCTGCAAAAAAAATCTTGTCGTAAAGGTTCCTCACGGGGAGGGACGAGGAAGATGAATTAGCCTCGGGGCTATGGAAGCCTTGGGGTCTACTCGCTTAAAGCTCGGATATGAAGAGATCCTCCCGGAGCCTCCCCCACACTCTTTTCCAGTTCAAGCATTGGAGAAGGATTTGGCATTCAAAGGGTTGGCCGAAAGTGAATTTCTTTGCTTGGCAACTTATGCATAATGGACTTCTCACCTTTGACAATCTCAGACGTAGGGGTTTCAATGGCCCCTCTCAATGTGCTTTATGCCTCCAACATGAGGAAACTGCAGATCATTTGTTTTTTGAGTGCCCTTTTACTCATCAGATTTGGGAACGCTGGTTCTCTCAATTTAAACTCCAGGCTAATGGTGTTTTCAATCGTACCAATATTTGGGAAAAATGGAAAAGGGGCAGGTTCAATTCCATAGCTCTCCGAACTGGCTGGCAGTTAGGCTTTCTCTTCATTTGGTGGCAAGTTTGGTTGGAGAGAAACGCCCGGATCTTTAGAGACACTTTCTCCTCGATTGACGGCGTTTGGCAGGTCATCTGGAGCAAAGTCACAGAAACTGTTGCTATTTATGTTGATGAAGAGAATCAGCTGCTCTTGGGCATCTTGAAGAGGGGGTTGAGGGACATGAGAGGCAAGGCAGAGCATGCCGGAAACCTCCCCCGTTGGTCGGATCAAGATCAATACTGATGGGGCTGCAAAAGGCAACCCGGGCAGCGCAGAAATTGGTGTTGTTTGTCGGGATCACTCGAGTGCGGTTCTTTACTGGGAATTGTAGGGATTGGGCAGAGCCACGAACAATGAAGCCGAAGCCTTTGCCATTAAGTCAGCGTCTATCTGGGTTGTTAAGCAGGGTTATCGGAGGATAATTCTTGAATCAGATTCTCAAGTCCTGATCGGCGCTCTTGATTGCTTGCAGAATTTCTCATTAAAATCCTGGAGACTACGGATTTTGATATCCCAAATCAAGGAGTTATGGAGGGAGTTAGATGATGTTATCCCTGTGTATGTGAGTAGAAATTTGAACACGGTAGTTGACTTCCTTGCGAAGATGGGTGCTGAGAAAGAGGTAGGTGTTCAACTACACAGTTGATATGCCTATGATAGATGAAGAGATTCGGAGTGGTCTGGAACGATCCTTGCATCCATGAGCTCAAAAATGGCTAAGGTTAGTTTTTGTCGCGATATCGCGACATATTGCGCCGTCGCGACCTTGTTTGGAAAGCTGTCGTGATTTCGCGACATGCTGCTCTGTCGCGACCTTTCCTGGACAACTGTAGCGACTTCGCTACCTTTTTTGTTGCCGCGGCCTTGGGAGGAAAATTGTAGCGATTTCGTGACTTGTTGCGTCGTCGCGGTCTTTGATGAGAAGGTGTCGCGATTTCGCGACCTTTTTTGTTGGTTCTGCTGCTGGAGGAAAGGCGTCGCGATATCGCGACGCTTTGAGAAAAATTGCGTGAAGGGGAAAAACCGTCGCGATATCGCGACATTTTTTGTGAAAAGCTACTCAAAGGAAAATTTGTCGCGATTTCGTGCCATTTTTGAGGAAAGGACGCAAAGGGGCAAACCCGTAGCGATTTCGCGAAAATTTTGGAGAACAAACTTCATGAAGGATAAATGTCGCGATTTCGCGACTAGTTTGAGAAAAGGGCACCATGGGGAGAACATGTCGCGATTTCGCGACCTTTTTTGTCGGTTCCGCTGTTGGAGGAAAGTTGTCGCGATTTCGCGACGCTTTGAGCAAAATTGCGTTAAGTGGAAAAACCGTCGCGATATCGCGACATTTTTTGTGAAAAGCTTCTCAAAGGATAATTTGTCGCGATTTCGCGACATTTTTAAGGAAAGGAAGCAAAGGGGCAAACTTGTAGCGATTTCGTGACAGTTCTGGAGAACAAACTGCATGAAGGATAAACGTCGCGATTTCGCGACTAGTTTAAGAAAAGGGCACCATGGGGGAGAACATGTCGCGATTTCGCGACACTTTTATGGATGGGGCGCCCATTGGAATTCTTGTCGCGATTTCACGACACTTCCGGCCAACTGGGGCTTTAAGGAAAAGTCGTCGCGATATCGCGACACTTTCTCAAGGTTGCTGTTTAAGGGAGAACTCGTCGCGATTTCGTGACAATTTTGGTGAGCAGGTGCCTTCTGGCTTTCTCGTCGCGATTTCGTGACGTTTTTGGCGTTTGGGTGCTTTGGAGCTGTGCTGTCGCGATTTCGCGACATTTTTTGAGTTGTGTGGCCTCGGCGCTGTTTTGTCGCGATGTCGCGACATGTCGCGATTTCGCGACATGTCGCGTTTTCGCGACCGGTTGTCGTGGCGCGGCGGTTGTTAGGTTTGGTGTCGCGATTTCGTGACTTGTCGCGTTTTCGCGACTTGTCGCGTTTTCGTGCCCTTTGTTCTTCTGGTCTCTTTGCTCTTGGTTGGGATGCCCTTTCTCCCTCTTGTAACTGTAATTTGTTTTAATGCAAGCTTTTTTCAAATTTTTCAAAAAAAAAACATGTGATGCCCATAAAAATCCACACTTTGAATACACTGTTCGGCGGTGGTCAAATAAAACTTTCCTCAATAATCCTAGGGTTTACTACAATTCTATTTGTAGATATGATATGTCTGAGATATTGTACTTTAGGAACATAAAAGTCATATTTTGACAAGTTACTATAAAGTTGATTTTCTCTTAATAGCTCAAGCACTATCCTCAATTTTTTTTATGCTCTTCCTTATTCTTAGAATATATCAAAATATCATCTAGAAATATCAATATGAATTGATCTAACTACTTCCTAAATACATTGTTCATTAGGTTCATGAATACCACCAATGCATTGGTTAGCCCAAATGGTAACATTGTGAACTCATAGTGCCCATATCAAGTCTTGAAAGCAGTTTTATGAGTATCTTCCTCATAGATCCTTAGTTGGTGATATCCTAATTTCAAATTAAAATTTGAAAATCTAGTTGTCCCCTTCATTTGATCAAAAAAATCCTAAATTTTGGGTAAGGTATATCTATTCTTGATGGTCACTTTATTCAACATTTTGTAGTCAATGCACAATCTAAGTGATCCATATTTATTTTTAATAAAGAGGATGGGTGCACCCCATGGAGACACATTGGGTTTTATCAACCCCTTCTCTAACAATCCTTGAAGTTGTACTTTCAACTCCTACATTTCGATAGGATTCATCCTATAGGGAGTTCTATGTATAGGTTCAATTCCTGGCATTAGTTCGATGGTCAAATCAAACTCCATTTTTGGTGGAATTCTAGGAAGATCTTTAGGAAATACATCCCTAAATTATTGCAAGACTAGGTGTTTTCCAAATACCTCTTTCTTTTTATCCTTCTCATCATAATTTAGCTTAACCATGAATACTATTCCTCCTTTTCTCATGGTCTTCTTCAGTTGCATGGATGATAGTAACTAGGATCAAAAGAACTATTGCTCACTGATAATTTGTCATCTTTGTTTATCTTTATTAGTGTAATCAATCCATCTATCATGAAAATTGATCATAGCTTCATGTAACTCCAACCAATCCATCCCTAAAATAATATCAAAGGCATGAAAGGGAGCTACATAAAAGTGTCATTCTATGGATTTTTTGGATAGGGTGATTTGAATATCAGAATAGCATTGATCCACGAAGTAGGTATATCCAAAACCATTTATGTAGGAATATCAATAATCAAGCTATTTTATTCCATAAAATGCATCTAATATATAGAATTACAATGGATGTTACATAGGTTAAGTGGTTTCAATAATTTGCCACTCATGGCCAACCACTTAACTACTAGCTAACTGTAAGCTAACCTAGGAATGTCCATTAACTGCTAGAAGACAAGAAAGATCTCTAACAGCTAACAACACCCTAAAAAATACTAACAAGCTTTGTCTTATGTGGGCATACTATGCCTCACATGCAAAAAAAGTGTAATAATAAGACAACAATAATAATAATAAATATTAACTTAGGCTTAATGAATAAGCCTAAGCATCCTCAACACTCCTCCCAACCATATAAGCATTGGACCCCAATGCTCTCAAAAAATGTGGAAAGTCATGGACCATCTCATGGTGAGGAATCCAGTGAGCCATGTGTGTAAAGTGACCGTTACGTGCGACAAGGTAGGTATTGGAAGAACCCTATCTAGTGTGATGAGTCTTCATCTCAAAATCTCTATCTGAAATGAGCGAAAGCTGACGATCAGGTGCCACTACTACTGTAGGGCTAAAAATAGGATCAGGTACTAAAAGAGGGTCTTGAAATGGTGTCTCTGAAAAGTGGCGCTCATCCAAAGGAACCCAAACTCTGCCTCCAACCTGTGGTGAGTGAGGATTGTGATGCTTTCACACCACTCCCTATGGATTCTCCTACAAGTCTTGTGGCATATTGCCTAGAAGGCTCTGTCGGTGCTCAGTAAAGGAAGTAACTTTAGCTTGCTCCTCCATGTGTGCAATGGTGGGAGTGATCAAAGCCAAAGGTAAATTCTATGGAACAAGTGGATTAGTAGATGTAGGTGTACCCAAAATTATACCAATGGAATCAATGGCATCTTTCTCATGAGTGAGAATGGTGGGTTCCTTAACCACTTGCTCTTGTGACTGTTCATTATGTGGGAGTGAAACTTCTTCCTTTGCATGTTCCTTAGGTGGTGCTTGTTCTTCATTTTGTGTGGAACTAATGCTAGTAGGAGCCAAAATGAGTGCTTGACTTAATGGCTTCCTTACTTGCCTACAACTCAACATCAAATTGGAAGTAGGTGTAGTGCTTTGTATCAAGTAGTTTTTACCATGCAACTCCAATGTGTAGGTGTTATTTTTAGTATGATAAATAGCATTCCTATCAAATTGATAGGGTTTATCTAGCAAGAGTCCACAACAATCCATATATGTAACATCACACCTAACTTTATCCACAAACTTGTCACCAAAAGCAAAAGTCAAGGTGCAAGTAGGGGTGATGTTGGATGTGGAGTCTACATCTTTCCACCCAAGTGCATAAGGTTGGTGATGTGGTTTTATGGAAAGTTTCAACTTCTCCACAACGAACTTTGCAATGAGGTTCTTTTGCAATCTGTTATCAATGATACAATCAACATAGAAATCATGCATCAAGTGGGCTCTAGTGACAAACAAATGATCATGCCCCCCTTGAGCAAATACATTGGACATTAGGGTAACTTTGTTTAGTTTACCCTTTAAAGCAGGATATTCTTCTTCTATCCCTATAGCCAAAATGGGACCATCTTGTGGTTCCTCATGTGTAGGCTATACAATTAGGTATTTCTTCTTCTTAAATTTCTCAAAAGTATGGCATTTGGATTTTACATGTCCATGTTTTTTACAGAAGTCACAATACAATGAAGAAGAAGAATATCTAGCATGAAAGGAAGAAGAATGTGCTTTAGGAGAAGTGGGAGGAGAAGAAGAATGAGGGAAAGATTGAGAATTGTTCTTCACCTTCTATTTATGTTGATTCCCACCTTTGTAAGAGCCCTCCTGTGATGAACAAGACTTTTGATATGCACCAACTTTCTCCTCTACAATAATGGCATGATTGAATGCCACATCCAAGGTGAGGAAGACATTGAATTTGATCTCCCTGAAAATTTGATCTTGCAAGCCACGAGTGAATTTATTAATCAACTCCTCTTCTGAATTTTTCACACCAAGCAAAACCCTCAACCTATTGAATTGGAATATGAAATCAAAAACTGACATCCCATAGGTTTGCCTCAATCTGTACCACTTGGTAGTGAGGTCACTTTGGTAGTTTGGTGGAAAGAAGGTGTTTTTCAAAATTTGAGTCAAATATTTCCAAGTCATGGTGGCATTATGGTTTTGTATTTCTACAAAGAGAACTTTTGCTAAACCTGTGAGTTTGAGTGTAGCAAAAGTGGTTTGTTCCTCTTCCAAAATTTTAGCATAGGCATGTTAGAATATTATTATTGTTATAATGTGCACTATGCCTATATTTGACAGGTTGACATTTGTCTTCTGCCACTTGGTTAACATTTGTCTTTTGCCACTTGTCATTTTCTTCAGTTTGAGTTGGAGTGGTGTCTTCTAAAAGACACTTGGAGTGGAGCTTATGACACTTGTCATATTTCCCTTCTAAGCTTGATGCTTATATATTGTAAGATAACTTGTAAATAAAGTGTGCCTTATTTTTCAGTCCCAACATATGGTATCAGAGAGGTGAAATCCGCCTATGGGGACCCTTAGGGTTTGAGAGTTTTTTTTTAGGATTGAATTTTTTCTCCGAAGTATCCTCTTCACTTGCTAAGTTGATCCTGTGAATGAGAAACGGAGAGAATTTTTTAAGAGTTTTGGAGTGTGTATGAAATGGAACTACACTTGATTACAATTATAAAACCCAAAGTCATGCAAGGGTAATAGCAAACATAAAATGTAGACAAAGCCCAAATAGAAGATGCAAGCAACAAACACCTAGTGGCCAAGAGAGTGCTACAAAATGAATCCACCGACAAGGGACAAGGGGCCCTAAATCACCCCTTAAGTTGATGATTTGTATTTGGCTAAAAACAAATTAGCCCCAAATGGGCCTCCAGAAGATGAGACAATATCAATGCCTCATTTTACAAGATTGCCTTCAAACTTGCCAAATTCAATGAATGATTTGGCATAATGTCCCCCCCAAAGACTTAAAATTGATATTCCCATAAGTTTGCCAAATATTTTTTCAAGGAGTGTCGGATACTACCAAAAATGCACTCCAAATTACAATGTCAATTTCAAACTTCAGTTTAGCATATTACATGATTTCAAAATTGAAAATAAACTGCACCAATAGATTCCCCTCAAAAAATCCTTTCCAACGACTATATATAAGGCTATAGTCGGTTACAATTTGACCCTTGATTTTAAGAAAATACAACAAGACTTCTTAGAGGCAAAAAACATGACAGATTGCCCTCTACAAATTTGAAATTTGAAATTTTGGCTTGAAACTGTTTCGGGGAAAAATTTGAAATGATCGAGCGAGAAATTTTGGAGGGAATGACTGAAAAAATTGCAATCTAGCTTATTGTTACCTACTACAGCTGTAGATGTTTCTCAATCCAAAAATTGGCAACTGATGTGCCTTAACAAAAAAAAACACTTTTTTCGCAGTCCCAAAACTGCTGCAAACAGTCAACTTTGAGCAGCTGTAACTTGCTCAATACATTACCGAATTAAGCAAGTGATTACTTTATGTTGTAGTAATCCTCATAATCTATATGATGGTGCAAAAACATCAGGAAAAGGACTTCTAAAAAAATTAATAAAAAATTTTCAGTTTCGAAAAAAATCGTGCAGGAAAAAAAAATTACAATAGTCCGTCTTCAAACAACCATATCTTGCTCATTTCTTGTCATATTTTTGTGTGCGAGTACTCAATTTTGTAGTACTCCTCCTGATATATGTGTTGGTGTACTTAGATTCTGAAGATGACTGCTCTAAAAAAAATCGCCGCTGCAAAATGTGACATTTTTTTTTTTAAATGTGCCTTCACCCTGTAAAAAAAAAATAGCCCCACATTGCCAGAATCGCCTATGTTCCATGTATCAACTGCTCAAATGTTTATAGTCTCTCTCACGTAAGGGTGGGTATATTGAGAAGTTTGGTATAAAGGTCTAGCAAAATTCTAATTCTTACTCTCTTTGGATAGAAAAAGGCACTTATGTTCAACTTAACCCTCCCACTATTGGAATCACTTGAATATTCAGAGTGGAAAAACTAGGTGAACCCTCCTCTGGATCTTCAATGGTGTACCCTAGATTTTTTTGAGGGCTCTAATTTGGCATTTGTCGTTCTTACTTCATCCTTTGTTGAGCTCCATTTTCTTTTGATCCTTTTCTAAATCATGGCTACTACAAATCTATTAAGTGGACTTACAAAGAAACTTGAAGGAGCACAAACTTTTGCAAATTGGAAGTATGAGATGGAATCAATATTAATGATGAATGACATGTGGGACTTTGTGAAATATAGGCAGGCTAATGAAGACCCACTCACTGCACCTACAGACCCTAAAGAAAAAGCATAATTTGAGAAGAATTCCAATATAGCTTTAAGTCTAATCAAGCTAGCTACAGGAATTCAATGCAGAGAAACTGTAAGGGCTGCAAAAACACCTAAACAAGCATGGGATGCTCTCAATAGATTGTTTGATAGGCCAAGTCAAGATAATATTTTGTATCTCAAACAAAAATTGCACAATCTATGTATGAAAGGCTCACTTACCGATTATCTTATGGAAGTCAAGTCTATTAAGAATGATTTCTTAGCTGTTGGTAAAACCCTAGATGATAATGAGTTAATTCCAATAATGTTGCATGGTCTTCCTTCAAAGTTTCACTCCTATGCTACCATGTTAGACTTGAGTGGTAAAACAATGAATTCCACACTTGAGGATATTGAGATCCTACTTAAGAAACATGAGCAAGCCCTAATCAAATATGAAGAAATTGAAGCCACATCAGTAGCTTTTGCCACCAAGGCAACTTTACAGCCTAAACAAAACAAGGGTCAAAATCAGCATAATCAGAATCAAAGGGGTAGACAACATCAGAGATACACACAGTACCAGCAGTAGCCAAATCAATAGTACCAACAACAACCACGTCAGCAACAGTACCAACAACAACCAAATCAACAGTACCATCAGCAACCAAATCAGTAGTAGTACCAACAGCAGCCAAGATGGCAAACAAGACCTCAAGGGGGTCAAAACAACAATCAACAAGGGTGTGAATATTGTGGAAAATGGAATCATAATGTTGCTAATTGCTATAAAAGGCAAAGAGAACAGGGAGAACCACAAAATAATAATCTGAACACATTGTATGCAACCAACCAAGTTAATGTTGAAGATAAAGAATGTTGGTATATTGATTCTAGAGCAGCAAAGCACATGACAGGAAGGCAAGATTGGTTGACCAAGGTTCAGCCTACATCAAATCAATTCATTACTTTTGGTGATGAAAGTGCTCTACCCATTGAAGGTGTTGGGGAGGCACCACTTACTTTGCATGATGGTAATAATGTTCCTGCAACAGATGTTTTGTATGTGCCTGGTCTTAAAAGGAGTCTTCTTTCTATTGGACAACTTATAGATAAGGGCTATAATGTCTATTTTGAAAAATACAAATGCTACATTAAGGAACCCAATGGCAATGTCAAGGCCATGGGAGTGAAAAAGGATGGTGTTTACTACCTCCTTACAAAATCTGTAACACAAACATCTTTGCATACAACAACTACTTTCTCTTTGGAGTACATGTGGCATGAAATATTGGGACATTTAAATTTTAATAATCTTCAAATGATGGCTACAAAAGGATTAGTTAAAGGACTTCCACATCTTAAGGAGTCAAAATGTTTTTGTGAGCCATGTGTAATAGCCAAACACCATAGGCAACCATTTGAAATAGGAAAGGCATGGAGAGCCAATAGACCTTTGCAATTGGTTCATTCAGACATTTGTGGGCCAATGTCTGTTCAATATTATACTGGGGCTAAATACTACATCACTTTCATTGATGATTACAATAGAAAGGTATGGATCTACCTAATTCAATATAAGTGGCAAGCCCTTGATAAGTTCAAAGAATTCATCGCACTTGTTGAAAGAGAAAGTGGCTATCAAATCTCCACCTTAAGATCAGATAATGGTGGAGAATATGTCTCCAATGAATTCTTTAATTTTTGTAAGTATCATGGGATAAGGAGGCAATTCACAACCCCTTATACCCCGCAAAAAAATGGAGTTGCTGAGAGGATGAATCAAACAATCACAAATAGGGCAAAATCAATGTTACATGTTGCTATATTACCTAACTCATTTTGGGGAGAAGTTGTTCTTACTGCTGCATACTTGACTAATAGGTCATACACAAAGGCCTTACATGAAAGAACACCTGAAGAAGCATGGAGTGGAAGGACGCCCTATGTGGGCCATTTGAGAATCTTTGGATGTGATGCCTATGCTCATATTCCTCATAAGAAAAGGAAGAAGTTTGATGATAAGAGCCAAAAATGCATCTTTGTTGGCTATAGTGATAGTGCCAATGCATATAAATTATATGAACCTATTTCCAAGAAAATCATTTTATCTAGGGATGTTACCTTTCATGAGTATCCCCCATCTAATCCTCCTAAGGCCCCCACTTTAGAAATAACTAATGAAATAGTTGCTCCATTCATGCATACAATATCATCTAGTCCTTCTCCTTCACTCATAAATCAAGAAATTCATCCACAAGAAGAACTTCCTACAAATGATCCATGTCCTCCATCTCCTCCTCCTAATGATCAAGTAACATCATCCAATCCTTTACCCAAGTGGGTTCAAGCCACAATAGATGAAGCCCAAAATCATTTGCCCACCTATACAGGTAAAAGGCCTTCAACCCTAAGACACCAAGTGAATTATGCCCTAATGGCCAAAGTCCTTAGCCAACCTGAACCTTCTAATGTCAAAGAAGCACTTGGTGATCCTAAATGGGTTCATGCCATGGATCAAGAATTAGATTCCATTGAAAAAAATCACACTTGGGAGTTAGTTGATTTACCCAAAGGAAAATATACCATTGGCACAAAATGGGTATACAAAGCAAAATATAAAGCTAGATGGCTCACTAGATCGCTACAAGGCTCGCCTAGTAGCTCAAGGCTATAAGCAACAAGAGGGAATTGATTATGAGGAGACCTTTGCTCCTGTGGCTAAGATGACTACAATCAGGACAGTTATTGCTATGGCAGCTCAAAAACATTGGCCAATATATCAAATGGATGTCAAAAGTGCATTTCTCAATGGTCATTTGAAGGAGGAAGTGTATGTGAAACAACCACCAGGGTACACAGTTGAAGGCCAAAACAACAAAGTCCTCAGATTAAAGAAAGCTCTATATGGGTTGAAGCAAGCACCCCGAGCTTGGTATGCAAAGATTGACTCCTATTTTCTCAACCTTGGTTTCACTAGATCTACAGCAGAATCTACTCTCTATGTGAAACATTGGAGGAACCACATCATTTTGGTTACATTGTATGTGGATGATCTTCTCATTACAGGTGATGACATAGAAGGAATAAGGTTGCTCAAGGAGGACTTATGCAAGAACTTTGAGATGACAGATTTAGGCCTCCTCCACTATTGCTTAGGAATAGAGGTATGGCAACAACCTGGTAAGATTTTTATCTCACAGGCTAAGTACATTCGATCTATTTTGGAGAGGTTTCGCATGGAGGAGTGTAAGCCCTCTCTAACTCCCATGGAAACTAGATTGAAATTGGTAAATAATGATGAAGAAGAAAGGGTTGATGGTACACTTTACAGGCAACTAGTTGGAAGTTTGATCTACTTAACTTCAACTAGACCAGATATTTGCTATTCAGTTGGCCTTATTTCCAGATTCATGCAGGATCCTAAGAAGAGCCATTGGATAGCAGCTAAGAGGATTGTGAGATTCCTAAAGGCCACACCTCATCATGGCCTTATGTATAAATCAAGTGATAATTTTTCTTTGATTGGATACACAGATTCAGATTGGGCCAGTTGTCCTGAAACTAGAAGATCTACATCAGGTTATTGCTTTCAATTAGGCCAAGGCTCTATTTCATGGAGCACAAAGAAGCAGAACACAGTTTCACTATCTTCAGCAGAAGCAGAATATAGAGCAGCAGTTGAGGCAACTAAGGAGGCAATATGGTTGAGGCAATTAATTCAGGATATTGGGCTATTCATACATGGTCCAACATATATATATTGTGACAATCAAAGTACCATCAAGATGACCAAGAATCCAGTTTTCCATGCTAGAACAAAGCACATTGAGATCCATCATCACTTCATTAGAGAAATGGTCCAAGAAGACATTATACACATGGAGTATGTACCAACTCAATATCAAGTAGCAGACATCTTCACCAAGTCACTTGGGAAAGACAAGTTTTCTCGGTTTAGCAATTTGCTATATCTATGTAAAAGAAGTCAACATTAAGGGGGAATGTTATCTAATGTTGACTTATCTTTTTAGGATAGTGCACATTAAGGGGGAATGTTAGAATATTATTATTGTTATAATGTGCACTATGCCTATAATTGATAGGTTGACATTTGTCTTCTGCCACTTGTCCTTGTCTTCAGTTTGAGTTGGAGTGGTGTCTTCTGAAAGACACTTGGAGTGGAGCTTATGACACTTGTCATATCTCCCTCCTAAGCTTGATGCTTATATATTGTAAGATAACTTGTAAATAAAGTGTGCCTTATTTTTCAGTCCCAACGAGGCAAACCAGGTTTGCATATCCAAAATCCAGACAAATAAAACATTAGGATCCCTAGATTCATCATACATTTTAACCTCACATTTGGCTTTGTTTGCATGATTATGGTGGATTTTGAGTTCACTAGGATTAAATTGCACAACAATATCTCTTACTTTTTTAGCCAAAATATCTACTGCTTCGGTGAGGTTTTCCATGTTTGTTCTAAGGTCATGAGCCATTTGGTTTCTCGTATATGCCAGACTAGGAGGAATACAAAATGGTCTTGCAGGAACTTAATCTAGGCTTAGGAACAATTTCAGTTTCCTATGCAGCCAAATTGCCTAGATTTTACAAATTTGCTCTCCAAAAATGGGCTATTTAGTGCTTTTACAAAATTAAAAATTTCAATTTTGCAATTACAAAGTGCACTAAAAAAATGCTTAAATTTAGCCCTTTTACAATGCCAAAAACTGGTTAGGAGCAAAAATTATCAATCTTCGGAAAATTTGCAACAAAATGCAAAACATTTCGTCAAAAATGGACAAAAAATGGAGGAGATATCACCTTTTGAAGTTGGTTGTCCTTTTTGCTGGTTTGAACGGCAAAATTTGAATTTGAATTTTCAAAATTTTTCCACCTTGTTCGCGTTTCCGCCAAATTTGGTTTTTGCCGCCAAAAGAAAAAATTTCAAATCCGCCAATTTTTTTTTTTTTTAATTTTACCCCCGATCAACTGGGGTGGGCGGCGCAAGTAACAGTCACAAAGTTTTAACAACAGATGAACAAACAGTAGTCTTCCACGTGGCAGTCGCAGGTGAACACTGCACGTGGGCCCAAGAGAGGACCCGATTTCAGAAGAATGCAATAGTGCGTAGGCCTCACAGCCCTTTTTGGCTCCACCAACCGGAGCCGAGCGGGCCAAAAATTGGCACTACCCCACGCGGACGGGTCTATGTGACCACCAAGGTGGTGATAAACAGCTAAGTGCGTCTTCACGCTTTTAAATTCCCTTGTCGCCTACAGGGAAGATGTGGGACAATTGTCCCCAAAAACTTTCAACTCTTCCTCCTCCTGGTCGCCGGTAAATTTGACGGCGACGGAAAATGTTTCACGGTGCCACAAACTTTTTGGGAAAACAAAATTATTTCTGCCTTGCCACCTGCCGGAAACTCGTCGTCGTTGCCGGAGTGATTTCAGTCGTCGGGGGTTAATTCTGTCTGTCGGAACTTCTGGCCTACCAGAAAATCACCGAAAAACTTCGCGATCGCTGGTAAATATGAAACCTGAGAGAATTTTAATTTTTCTCGTCGAAAACTTTCTTCACCTGCCGAAAAACGTAGTCGTGTACCGAAAACACAATCTGTCGAGATTTCGACGTATGGCGGGGGTTTCAATTGGCCAGAAAACGGAATGCTCGTCGGCAACGGACCTGCGCTTGCCTGCGAATGATCTTCTCTGCCGCCTGCTGCAACGCTGCGTCTGGAGTGGCTTGTTACGTCATCGAGGGTTATGAAGATCTGCGAACGATGTCGGAGTTTTCAGCTGCCAGGGGCGTGAAATTTTTGCCGGAAAACACAGTGTTTAGGGAAGTCAGAATCCGGTTTTCTCGTCGCTACCATAGAATCATAAAAAAAACCAGACGCGTCTACTCCAGGGATTTGGGAGTGTCGGTTCTGGTTGCATCTCTGGTTGTGCTCGGGCGCTGCGACAGTGTTTGACCGAAGATGTGCCGAGCTGGGATCCGCTGACTGGGTTTGGTGGCCGGTGGTGCCAGGTGCTGGCGGTTGTCGATGGATGGCCAACCGGTGGCTAGTCGGCACCGGCTAGCAGTCGGCTGTCGGCTTTGTCAAGTGTCACCGAGGGCAGCGTTCGACGTCCAGTGGATGTCGACCGACGCCGGTGCTGTCGAGGTCGGCCGTCGTCGGCTGCTGTGTCGAGGGCCGGTCGTCGGCTGCTGTGCGGAGGGCCGGGCGTCGGCTGGCCGGTGGCGGCTGGTGGGTGGCTGGACGACACCGGCTGGTGTGGCCACTGGCTGGTGGTCGCTGGACGACACCGGCTGGTGGGTTGCTGGACGACACCGGCTGGTGTGGCCACTGGCTGGCTTGCGTCGACGGGCCCCCAACAGTGACAATTTGACTTAGGCTAACAAGCCTACAAATTTTCATGCACCACTTTTTTTTTTTTGATAAAATATTAATATTTTATATAAAAAAAAAATTCACGCATTAAAATAATGCAATAGTTTTGTCCTCCTTCCTGCACTCTCCTGAAGCTAACTGATACCAATGATGTAGGAATATCAATAATGAAGCTATTTTATTCCATGAAATGCATCTAATATATAGAATTACAATGGAATTTAAGTAGGTTAAGTGGTTGCAACAATTTGCCACTCATGGCCAACCACTTAACTACTAGCTAACTGCAAGCTAACCTAGGAATGCCCATTAACTGCTAGAAGACAAGAAAGATCTCTAACAGCTAACAACACCCTAACAACTGCTAACAAGCTCTGTCTTATGTGGGCATACTATGCCTCACATGCAAATAAAGTGCAATAATAATACATAAAAATAATAATAATAACTATTAACTTAGGCTTAATGAATAAGCCTAAGTATCCTCAACAACCATACTCCACTTTCCACCCTTCTACTATAAATATCGATCTTTTCGGCATATCCTTGACTATACTAGATGAAATAAAACTATCTATTGCTCCACTATCTATCAAAATTTTAACATCTATATTAAAAACAATACCTTTTTAGAGTAATGGAGTGGCTTGGCCATGCAAAATCTAGCTGCGTATAGCTGCATAAATTCTATGACTGGGTTTTGCTAGTTGTTTATTGGATCTTGCTCTATGTGGGCATTTGTTGTCATAATGAGGATATCCATAGTTGAATTAACCCATCTTGGATCTAGGGTGTTTGTTTTGGTTTTTCTTCTTAGGTTGATCTATCGAACCTGCTTTAGGTTACCTTTGTGGGAGAGGATTATTATTGTTATTATTGTTCTTTCATTGGAACTTATTTTTATAATCCCCTTGTTTCTTGTCATTCTTCTTTTCATAGTGGATATTATTCTTTCTTTTCTTATTCTATTCCTTTTCCCACTACATGAAACCAATGTTATTCCTCCTTCTTAGAGCCTGATGATGTTCTATAGATATAGCAGTGTAATTAAAGTAAGAACTACTAGTCTATAGGCTTGTCTTAGCTTGTCAAACCATATTGTAGGCCCTTTGAATAGTTTTTGACTCACTCAAACATGACTCAACTCCTTCTAGTTTATCTTCCATGATTTATTTAGGATGAGCTGGCTCTAATTTTTTTGTGTTTGAGGAGTGTCATTGTCCTTCCTCTTCATAAATTTCTTCTTGTATTTTCTTGGCTCCCCATCGCTTTTTTTTTTTTTAATTTATATTATGTTTTCTTTTTGTCAAATCATTAGGTAGTTCTACTTCTTGAAGAGTTCTAGTTGAAGAATTCAAGCTCACTAAAGTGTCCAATACCTATCTCTATTGCTCTATTTTCTCTTGTAGGATAAATATAATAGTAACAACATCATTCACCACTCTGCTTAAATCTCTTGAACTCTCCCTCAGGGTCTAGTCTCACCCATTTCTTGTCTAATTTGACTTGGAGTTCAAATGGATCCTTTTCTTTCTCTTATTGCTCTTGGTGCCATTATCCATAGAACATAAACAACTTAAGTTAGGTATAATTCTATCCTTTGGAATTTACTTCCATATACTTAGGTAGTTATTTCTTTAAAACAAACTAACAACGAATATCAAGAGTATCACCATCCACACTTACTTCACATATGATGCCCTTATTAAGAGTAGTATCATTATATCGATTGATATCAATTTTACTCCATGTAAACCACCATCCCCATGGGAAGATTATTTCTTCCTAATGTGTTCATAAAAGTGGTCATAGCTAGGTTCTCTCTATAGAAGCTTCTAATCCTACATTTGACCATGCTCTAATACCAACTGTAACAACTCAATTTTAATTAACCCAATTTTAACCGAAGTAAGGTTCACCAAATATGTTCCACATAGATTTAATAGAAGTTTCTAAACATATTCTGATTTTAAGATGCTTCACCATCCCTTGGGTGGGTAGGAGTGGTTGAACTCTCACATTGACTCTAGTGTTCACCTTGTACACTTCCCATACAGCTTAAAGGATACCTTCACATGGTCTCTTCATTTATTTTCCTTCCTTTGAAGGACATTTTGACCATGGCATAGGGATTAACCTTATCTTGTCTATTCAAGAAGGTATGCCAATTCTCTTACTAGTCTCATTCAATCTCCACTAGTTTCTAGGTATAAATATTCTTATAGTTTTACCCACTACATGTGTAAAAATATCGTGCTCAATTAAACCACCCCTTGATAGTTTAAATGAAGAAAATATCACTCATGTAACATCTCTCATCTAGATTCCCAATGGCTAATCAAGAATTCTAGTGACTATCACACCAAACGACATCCCTCATAGATTTTCCCAACAATCTATCAAGGTTCTATGACTATCATTCACATGACATTTCTCATATGGATGCATCATAATCCATCAAGGTTCCATCATCCAAATCTAGTTATAATGGTATTCAAGCTTACCCAACCCTTGAGGCCTCACTTCGATGGTCTATTAATAAAGTTCCCATTGTAACTCTAAGGGATTGCTACACCATAATTCCCTTAGTTTTGGTACTAACCTTTAGGGTCTAGCTAAGTCAGTTTCCTATGGATAATCCCTTCCAAGGAAAAACCCCAAACCCTAAAGTAAACTAAGTACTAGATTCTCTTTCTCTCCCTCTCTCTCTCTTTCCATTGTTTATTAAATTTACATAGTCCTTACTCTATTACAAGTATAACTAAATACTTAACATTCATCTTACTCTATGAAAACTTAAGTGCCTTTGATTGTATGCATAATAAGATTAAGTATAGAAATTCATTTTCTCTTCATATACAATTTATAGCAACTCAATTAATTAGCTAGATACTTACATGCATATAATGATTCCAAAGCAATATCCATATATGTGTAAAAAATAACACATCATATATCATGGTAAACCATTATAGGAAAAAACCAACCTCAAAACATCCATTTTTATTGCATAAGCCTAGTATTACATAAAGGAATTTCTTATTCCTTTTTCCAATCTATCAAAGGTATTACATAAGAACCCTATAATTCATATGTCCTTGAAACATGAATAATATTAATTCACTTTATAATAATAATAAAGGAATCCCATAATTCCTTAAAATGAATTCTACATTCATTCTTCTAATCATAAATACTTAAGAACCCTTCCTTAAGCATTTTCCAAGTATCATATGTTGGCTTGTGAATCTTAATACTTAAGATAAAATTCACCAAAGGATCAATAATAAAGTTGCAATATGATATACATGATAATGATAATATTCTAGAATTATAAAAATTAAAAATAATTTCAATAATCACTCATAAACTTGTTGTATCAATAGCTCTAAAAGTATCAAGTAAGTATCAGGTCATGTCTTGTCATGTCACATCACTTTACATATACACATATACTACATATATAATGTAATGTGACTCTTTATATGGAGCACTATTGGCCTTCACTCTTCTAGAGACTCTTCCACTTACTATTCTAAGGACACATGTGCACATGGAAAATGATTCACATTTACAATACAAAAATACTTTGCACACTTTAATAATACTTGTGCACTTATTGCATTGCATAAAGTCAATCATAACTTCTAATCTAGAACACTCTTCCCAATCTAAGGATGTACCCATGGTGGTACATTAGCATGTACCAAATAATATAATATATTCCAACACCCCCTCTATATTACATTATTTGGTTATTGAAGACTTTACTCTTAAATATGGATTTGCTTCTTTGGTCCCATCAAATTCTTCTTCTTCTTCTTCTTCTTCTTCTTGTTTAGTATTCGCTTTGTCTTTTATTATATTTTGTATTTCAAGGTGATTGATAAAATTTTATCTTTGAAATATTCCATGTGTCTTTGATGAACAAGAGATTTCATAATCTTGCAATGCATAGGTGGATTAAAATTGATATATTTTATTTTCTTTGGCTCTCTGAATGACTTGTTTCCTTTATCTTCAAAATTATTTAGCTTGAATTCATCGTTAGTGGATACTTTTTAAATAAGAACTTGTAAAAGACAATCTAATTTAAATATCAATTTCTCTTGAAATATTTTATAGAACTTCTCTTTATAGTAATAGGTGAAAGATGAATAAGTTTTTCCTTCACAATATTTACATGGATGGTCAGGGTTATTGAAAGAATTTAAAAAAAACTTGCTGGATGGAAAGGCCATCTTCTATCTCAAGTAGGAAAGTTGACCCTCACTAAGGCCTCTCTTCAGAGCATTCTGGTCTATTTCCTCTCCGTTTTCAAAGCCCCTATGAAGGTTTTCCATAAAATTGAGAAACTCCAAAAAGAATTTTTATGGACTAGATCAGAGGAGAAAAAAAGGATACACCTTGTAGCATGGACCAAAGTGTGTAGACCCAGGGAAAATGGGGGCTTAGGTCTGAGGAGAATTGCTCATATCAATTTAGCTTTACTAGATAAGCAGGCGTGACGTCTCATTTCTGGTGAAGAAAATGAATGGACAGCTATCATCAAACGAAAGTATCTTCAAATTATGGAATTTCTAAATGACTCGGTTCTAATAAGAGGTTCTACTTTTTGGAAAGCAATTCTTAATTGTAAGGAAATCATCAAAAAAGGTTTAATATGGGTTTTAGGCAATGGTGAGAGGATAAATTATTGGAATTACAGGTGGGCTAAGGATGAACCACTGACGTAATATCCTAACTTTGCCCGAATCAGAGATATCACAGAAGAACTCATTGGCAAAAAAGTCTTCGATTAGATGGTTGAGGACAGAGGTAGAAGGAAGTGGAAACAAATAAGAATTCAGGGATTTCAAGCGAAATCAAATGATCTTTGTAACATTCTCGGGCAATAGTTTATCCCCATGATACCCAAGGAAGATCAAGTGACCTAGGCTCCTATGGAAAATGAGCAGTTCACTATTAAATTAGCTTACAAGCTTCTACTTTATGACAAGGATTTTGTCCTCCAAAAGAACTTAGTTTGGATTAAAAATTTAATTCCAAAAATTATAGTCTTTTCATGGCTGGTTATCCAAAGAAGAATTCTACCCATTGATAATATGATGTGTAAAGGTATTTATATCACTAATCATTGTTATCTATGCAGGGCTAATTGGGAGACCATTTATCACATTTTCCTTGAGTGCCCTTTTTCCTTAACTATCCTAAGTGGGGTTTTTCAAGCCTTCAATATTTCATGGGTTAAACCAGCCATTGTACTTGATTTGTTCGTCTAGTGGCCTTGCTCATTTTCAAGCCAAAGACTTAGATACATGTGGAAAATTTGTCTCAATCACTATATTTGGCAGGTGTGGTTAGAAAGGAACCATAGAGTCTTTAATTAGTCTATCCATGATCATCAAACTATCATTGCCAAGATCCTATCCTTTGCCAACGAGAATGTGAACCTTATCCCTTTTGATAGTTGTAAACCTCATCTGTAGGAGACCACGATTGCTCAATATTTAAGCTTAACCTTGTTAGATGAGTTTGTGCCTATGGTAGTCAACCCCAGAGCCAATGTTAAGTGGTCTCCACCTCCTATGGGTTGGTTTAAGCTTAATTTTGATGGACCAGCTAAGGAAAATCCTGGAAGAGCAGGCACTAGTGGCATTGTTGTGAAAGGTGAGTGATTACGGAAAAAGGAATTATTGCATTAACCTTCAAACTTAGGTTACATAGATTAAATAGGCGGTAAATAACCTATTCGAGAAAGAAAGGGAGAAAGGAGAAATTGGGGGAAAAGAAGGATGGAAGGAATTCTCTTGCCGCCCAAATGCTTTCGTCCACTGCCGTCCAGGTAAGGTAAAAGGTAAGTTACCTTTACCCCAGTTAAAATCAAATTTTTAACCTTTTACTAATGGTAATTTCCAACATTCTCCCCCTTAAAGTTGAGAGGACTAACTATATAGTCTCTCAGCTTTATAAATTGAGCTTTAGCCATGCCTTTGGTGAAGATGTCTGCTAGATTATCCAAAGTGCTACAATATTGAAGCTCAAGCATCTATTGTTCCACCATATCTCTTATGAAGTGATACTTCATATCAAAATGTTTTGACCTTTTGTGGTGGATCGGATTATATGCCAACTGTATGGCACTAATATTATCACAATTCGGTTTGGTTGGACCAATTTGTTTTTGCCAATCTCTTCAAGGATTTTCCTCAACCAGGAGGATCCGAGTATCGGCATGAGTAATGGCTATGTACTCGGCTTACGTAGATGATAATGCTACAGCAGATTGCTTCTTGGAACTCCAAGTTATTAGTCCTGAACCTAGACTAAAACAGTTCCACGATGTAGATTTTCTGTCATCTATATTACTGCCCCAATCGTTGTCACTATAACCAAATAACTTCACAGAGTTAGACTTGTGGTAATGGATTCCAAAATCCAATGTACCTTTTACATATCGTAAAATTCGTTTGGTTGCTTGAAGATGCAGCTCGGATGGGCATGCCATATATCGTGATACAAGAGAAACAACATATTGTATATCTGGCCTAGTGTTGGTGAGAAACATTAAACTCCCAACCATGCTTCTGTAATTGGTCAAGTCAACTTTTGGTGCTCCATCTTCTTTGCTTAGGCTGGATTCCATGTCCGGTTGGTGTTGCAACTGATTTGCATTGTTGCATAGCAAATTTCTGAATCATGTCATGAGCATATTTTTGTTGACATATGAAGATCCCATTCTTTGATTGATGTACTTCCACTCCTAGAAAGTATCTCATTAATCAGAGATCCTTCATCTCAAATCTGATTCATCATGGAGTTTTTGAACTCCATATTCATTTTATCATTACTACCCATGAATATTAGATCATCCACATATAAACAAACTATGAGGATATCTACTCCATTTTTCAGGTAGTATAATGTTGGTTCACTCTTGCTTTTTGTGAAACCATATTTGCTTAAATAGCCGTCAATTCGTGAGTACCATGCTCTTGGTGCTTGCTTGAGGCCATAAAGTGCTTTTTTCAATTTATAAACAAGGTTCTCTTTTCCTGGTTCTTGGAAACCTTGAGGTTGTTGAACATACACCTCTTACTATCAGGTATCCATTTAAAAATGCACTTTTCACATCCATGTGTTGAATTTTCCATCCTTTATGGGCTGCCAAGGAAAGAAGCAGGTTCTAATTGTTTCTTGTCGAGCAACTGGAGCAAAGGTTTCCTCATAATCTATTCCATATTTCTGAGTAAAACCTTTAGCTACTAATCTCGCCTTGTGCCTTTCAATGCTCCCATAGGCATTGAATTTGGTCTTATAGACCCATTTACATCCAATACATTTTTTTCCCTTGGGAAGCTTCACAAGCTCCCAAGTATCATTCTTTTTAATTGAGGATATTTCCTCTTCCATGGCATCTTGCCATATATTTTCAGTGCATGCTTTTTCATAGCTAGAAGGTTCTAGGCGTGCGAGCGACCAACAAAGCATAATTGACTACATCACCCCTTGGTTCATGAGACTCATCATCCCATGACATTTGAAGATTTTCAAGTCTTGACAAAATGTCATCCATCTCACTAGCTTGACTCCTAGTGTATCTTTGTTGGAAATTCCTATCCAACATTTGAGTAGATGGATGACTCTGCAGTATGCGCTTTCCTCTATTTGTCTCTTTCCTTTGAGAAACTGAATCAATATCCATCGGGCTTGGAGCGCTTACAGATCTTTGAAATCATTTTGGAGAATTTGGGGGTGCCAACAAATTCCTTCTTGGACTTGGTGTACCACTTGATGTACTTGATGAAGTTTCTTGATGTGGAATTTGTGGAGGAGGACTTTTTACACTGCTTTTCTTGGGTTGTACCAATGTGGGAGGTACTAATGTAGAACTGTCCGAATTAGAGTCAAAATCAACAAATTTTTTATGACCCCATTCTCCCCCTTCATCAAAAATTACATCCCTGGAGATAATGATTTTATGTGTCGTGGGATTGTACAATCTATACCCTTTGGTTGAATCACAATACCCTACAAAAACACATGCTTGACTCTTTGGATCAAGCTTCTTTCTATTCTCCTCAGGGAATGTGTGCATATGCTAAAGAACCAAATACTCTGAAATGTTTGACATTTGGTTTCTTACCGTACCATCCTTCATAAGGAGTGATACCATCTAAACTAGAAGTCGGACTTCTATTTAGAATATATGCACTTGTTCTCACTGCATCTGCCCAATAGCTGTTTGTGAGATGTTTTGCATGAAGCATTGTTCTTGCCATTTCAACAAGGGTGCGGTTCTTTCTCTCAGCCACACCGTTCTGCTGTGGGGTGTAGGCAGTGGTGAACTGCCTTTTTATCCCATTTTGCTTACAATAATGAAGAAATTCATTTGAGGAGTACTCTCCTCCTTTATCAGTGCGAAGACATTTGACATAGTAGTCACTTTGCTTTTCTACATTATTTTTGAAGTCTATGAAGCAATCAAATGCTTCATCTTTGTGTTTCAGAAAATAAAGCCAACACATTCTAGAATAATCATCTATGAATGTTAGAAAATAAGAATTGTTTCCAAGGCTCTTTGTTTGCATTGGACCACAGATGTCCGAATGTACTAGCTGAAGAGGATAGCTTGCTCTCCACGCTCGGCCTCTTGGAAACTTCGTTCTGGAGTGCTTTCCCAAAGCACATGCTTCGCATACCTTTTTATGTTATGGAATTTTTGGTAGTCCTGTCACCATAGCTTGTGATGTTAACATTTTCAAGCTAGCGGAATTGAGGTGACCATATCTCAAGTGCCACAATTCACTTGGATTTGTAATAGCAATGTTTGCAAGTTGAGCTCCCCCTGGCTCACCAAATTTTAGAGGGAACAACCTATTCTTTGTCATAGGTACTTCGGTGATGACCCGGTTACAATTGTTTTTATCAAAGATTGTACATTTTCTTTCATCAAAAACTAATTTGTAATGCTTCTCCATCATTTGGCCAACACTTAACAAATTGTGTTGTAGCTGTGGAGTATAGTATATGTCATTCACATTTTTAAGGCCTTCTTTTGTTGGAACTTCCATAGCTCCTATGCCTTCAACTTGCAAGGATTTATTATCCCCTAACTTAACATGAGATTTGTAATTTGAATCTAATGTAGCAAAGAGATTTTCTTTGCCACTCATGTGGTTGGAGCAACCGAGTATCCAAAATCCATGTATCATTTAGATTTTGATCTCGCTGTCCATAAGAGAGAAAAAGGTTTGGTGGACCTTCTTCTTCTCCAGTAGAATGAGCCATATTGACTTGCTTTGATCTTTTGTAGACTTTGACCAGCGGTCCCGAGCGAAGTGGCCTTGTTTCCCACAATTGAAACAAGCTGTTTTAGTCTTGTTACTTCCTCGTCCTTGATTTCCACGGCCTGCATTGCCGCTTTGGTTCTGATTGGCTCCTCTGTTTTGATTTCCACCTCTGTTTTGATTACCTCCTCTGTAGGAGTTGCTTTGGCCCTTGCCTCTTTGTTGTTGACCTCTGCCTCGGCCTCTTCCTTGTCCTCGTCTTGCACTTTCATTCGAAGTGAAGGCTTTGTCATCACCTCCATAGCTTGTTGAAGGTGCACCTTGAAGTCGCTCTTCATGTGATGTTAATGATCCAATCAAACTATCAAATGTAAGAGTAGAAAGATCTTTGGATTCTTCAATTATGATTGCAATGTGATTCCACTTAGGAAGAAGTGTTCTCAACACTTTCTTCACAATTGTTTCATTTTTTGTGTCTTCACCTAAAGTTTGCATCATATCAACTACTGCTTTAACTCGAACACAGTAGTCTCCAACTCTTTCATTTTCCTTCATTCTGAGATTTTCAAAATCTCTTTTCAAAGTCTGAAGCCTGACTTGCTTTACTTTATCACTTCCTTGGAATCCTTCTTTCAAGGCATTCCATGCATCTGATTGCAGTTAAGAAAGATGCAATTCTCGGAAAGATACTTGGATCTAATGCTTGATTGAAGATGGTATAAGGCAAATGAATTATTTTTCTGTGCATCTTTGTAGATCTTTTTATCATTTGCACTTAAGGTAGTCCAATCTGTTGGAGCAATGTAACCGTCTTCAATAATATCCCATAGTCCTTTTTCGATGAGTAATGTCCTCATCTTGATGGACCAGTACTCATAATTATCCCCTATGAATTCGGGAATTGGTAGATTATTATGTGATCCCATTTATCTACTAAAACAAGAAACCTCTCTTTTATAGTCTTATTGCAAAAAAGACTTTACAAACTATCAAGCCCTGCTTGATTTAAAATCATAAACAACTCAAACTTGTTCAGCCATTACAAAATTGTCAGCGACTTGTTCATCATCGTCATTGATCAATATTATTTCAGGAGAAGGAGGTTGTAGGATTTCAAGCTGAATTACTATAATGAGTATATTTTGATCCTTGTGGAGCAATTGCAAGCTGTGTCGGATTGTTCAAACTTGCTGCCAAAGGAGTTTTCTTCTGAATATGCTTCGTATCCTTGATCAGGATTTCTCTGGTGTGCAATAACCGCGTTTTGCAAACTGTGAAAAAAACTGTATTAAGTCCTAGTGTTTTCACGTGCCTATCAAAGTTTTCAGGAGTTGTTCTCAGTAACAACTTGCAGAGGGCATGATAACAACCTTCCGATCTTATCATTTAAGAAAATTTCCCAGAAATTTTCTTTTACAAAGATTTCCTCTTAGGAAATAGTAATAAAAAAAAATTAACTTTCTAAGTTTTTTATAAAAAAAACTTTACAATTATTTCCTCTTAGGAAATTTCATTTAACTTTGAAATTTTTTTTTTTTGAAAAACTAATGAACAGAAATTTCCTCTTAGGAAATTACACACACAAAAAAAATATTATATATATATTTTTAAACTATTCATTAGTTTTTTTTTTTTTTAAATTTAATTAAAAAAAAATTTAACTATCTATCGACCCCGCCGAGAGTCGATCCTGCGACCTCGCGGGTGTCAGGGCTGAGGGTAGCCGCTGCGCTACCGGGCTGATCCGGGAGCAATGCGTGCTCCCCGCCCCTTGGCTTCCGCGTCGAGCGCGAAGCTAGTGTTGGCTTCGCGCTTCGGCGCGAAGCTTAAAAATTGTTGGGACTAATTGTCCCACATCGCCCGTAGGGCGATGTTTTAGTTATTTAAAAATAACTAAACACCTACTGTACTTTGACTGCCTGCGGGCAGTCACGAACACGCAGGTTCCTTTTGCCACGTCACCACTCGGGCCGCGCGCCAGCGCCACGTCAGCGCACACTTTGCGGATCGCCACGTCACCCTCCTCGGGCCGTGCACCAGCGCCACGTCACCACACCTCGGGCCGCGTGCCAGTCACACGTCGCCACGCGTCGTGCCACGTCAGTCTCGTGCCTCGGGTCACGTGCAGCAGATCGCCACGTCAACAGTGCCTCGAGAATCGCATCGATGCCACGTCAACAGTGCCTCGAGAATCATGCGGATCTGCTGCTCCTGCGGGCCGCCTCGTCCAGCTCCTCCAATGCCTCAAAAAGCATGTCGAACTGCTCCTGCGGGCCGCCTCGGGATCCATGCCGCCTCGGCTCCTACGGGCTGCCTCGGGATCCATGCTACCGCCTCGAACTACGGGCCCCATCGCCTCGGGAATCGTGTCGCTCTGATACCAAATGTGAAAGGTGAGTGATTACGAAAAAAGGAATTATTGCATTAACCTTCAAACTTAGGTTACATAGATTAAATAGGCGGTAAATAACCTATTCGAGAAAGAAAGGGAGAAAGGAGAAATTGGGGGAAAAGAAGGATGGAAGGAATTCTCTTGCCGCCCAAATGCTGCCGTCCACTGCCGTCCAGGTAAGGTAAAAGGTAAGTTACCTTTACCCCAGTTAAAATCAAATTTTTAACCTTTTACTAATGGTAATTTCCAACAATTGTATGAGATCATAATGGGAATATGATGCTTGCATTTTTTGAATATTTGGGAACAAGGATGAACAACGAAGCTGAAGCTAGAGCTATGTGGAGAGGCCTTAAAATGACTCAAGACTTAGAAGGCAATTTTATCGTAGAAGGAGACTCTATGCATGTTATAAATCTCCTCAATAATTGGAAAACACCTCCTTGGAGGATTAAAACAATTTTTGAAGAGGCTAAGATCCTTTTCCAGGGAAGACATGACATAAAATCCCAACATGTCTTTTGGGAAGCTAACAAAATTACTGATAAGCTGGCCAATTTGGGTGTTAATGGTGACAAACTTTTCAAATGGGAACACGGTATCCCGAGTGAAGTATATGAGCTTATTCAAAAAGAATGCCAAGAATGATAGTCGAATTTACCAATAGGGAAGGCACTGTAAGTTCAAAGGCTAAGAGTATTCCCATCTATTTTTTTAATTTGACTCACAATAAAAATTATCTGAGCTATCAGTCTTCGTGGTGCTTCTTGAGAAAACCACAAAGACTAATGGTGATAGTCACATGTCAGATAACATGGCTCCTAGTCATGTTAGTAATTTGAGGTTGGTTGATAATCATAGGGAAGGAAAGAAACGACAATATAAGACTTTGAACCAAAGCCACGTGGACCACCGGATAGCCACCGCTATAAATCTAGCTAGCAGGTTCACTTCTCCAAGGCTGATTGGCCAAGAGTATGTGGTACCAAAGCATGTCATATACGAAAGAAAGCAATTACTAAAGAATTATTAAGAGTAACTGTCAATACAGAGCTTGTGGGATTTTTCTTCAATACTATGCTATGTGTCTGCAACTTTTTGTTTCTCCATTATCTCAAGGAAGGGATCCATTTTTGTTTTTTTTTTGTAATTATGATGCATGTGTGTTTTCTCGGGGTATACCCAAAATGTTGTATGGGAAGTTTCTTTTGATAAAAGGCTATGTGCCTTACCGGATGTAATGGCTTTGGTGGCATGTAGATTTTTACATATATAGTATCCTTAGTAAGGATATGTTCATCAACAACCATGGGATGATTTTTGTAAAAGGTTTTGGGTCAACCTGTAAAACCTTGTATTAATGCTATAGTTTCTTATCTACAAAAAAAAAAAAAATCTGCATCCTTATGAGCTAAAAATAACATTCACTAACAATGTTATGCTCTTCTTATTTCTCCTTTTAAAATAACTTATATTCTTGTTGTTTTAATATTGCATATTTTAATATGTAAATACTATTAACACCTTTGTTTGAAGACTCCTTTTAACTTCTATATTCATATTTCAAATAAGGCTAATATGGTGCTCTCAAATACTTGATGTAAAACATATTTAAATGCTCAAATACTAAACTTATGTTGCACCAATATTGCATACCTTTATGGTCTCCTTTTTGCTAGTTTATTTGGTGATTTAATTCACCCCTTTTTGTAATCTCAATTTTGTAAGTTTTGTACCTATTTTCTCTTTCACAAAACTTAGCAAATTTGTAGCTCTAATTGCTGCTCAAATTTATACTAGTTTGCTTCCTAATAACTCTTCCCAAATATGCCCTGAAGCTCTCCAAAATTGTAGCTCTTTATCTTCTTCTAACACTATCCACAAATCCTGATTCTATGGATCCAAATATACTCTGAATATGCTCCTTCAAACTCAATAACTTACAACTATTAATGTTGTCCAATGTTATCAGAAAATTCTGCAATTTTGTAGTCAATTCCTCCTTTGTTTCACTATGCAAAACATACAATGAAACACTCCAAATTTCTACCTTATTTTACTATATATACCTCCTTCAATATCTTGGTCAAGGGCACTCCAAAATATGCCCAAAGAATATCCAAAATGCAGCTCACTGTTTTCTATAATTTATATCTTGCAACCCTTGAAATCCTTCCTCGAAAATATCTAAACTATTCCTATCAATTCAGCGTTCAATATTACTATGGCAATCCTTAATCCAAAAATATGGCCTCTTAAATCTTCGTTTCTCCTCCAATATCCCAATCAAATTCTAACTTTGAATATGATCTCATTCACTTTCTTTTTCCTTAAGAATATAAATATCTTGAGGTCTTCAAATCCCTTCAAACTTTGGCAAACTTCTTGCAAAATACTCTTTCCTCTTGGTGTTGTTGTCATATGGTGACAATTATCATAAATCCTTCTTATCAGAATATTCTCCTTGCTTGCAATATCCTATCATGAACCTTCTCCAAATCTCCTCAATTGGTCACTTCTTCAACCCTGTAAAGTTACTCCTTGCTTGTAATCTCCTTAAATTCTTGTAATAAGGCTTCCTCTAGCCTTCTCCTTCTCCAAATTCTCTTGAGACATCTTCTCCTTAGGTCTTCTAATTCTGCAATTTTTAAAGACTAAGCTAAACTATTCTTGTTGCCTTGAATTTGATGTTTAATACTTTAATCATTAATTTATTTCCATAAAAACTAAATATTTTCTAATTTGAATAATACAAATATTTGGCTTGTCCTCTTTTTAATGTAATTATTATAATTTCAAAACTTAGAAAATAATATAAAAATATATAGAAGTTTTCTACATCAAACTTTCATTCTATCCTTAAAATATAATTAATGGAATATTTTGTAAAAACTTACCTTGAACCTCCTTATATTATCCAAATTTGGATAAAATATATTGGAAATAAGTAATTGCTTAGATATTTTTTCCCTTGAGTAAAAGGTCATAATTTAATATTATCCTTAGATCTTATTCCTTAGTACTTTTTCATTTGGAAGATATTTTTATTTTATTATAACACTAAAAGTTTTGGGATTTGTATCCTCTTAGTTTATTCCTTATATCTTCTTATTCCTCAGTGATTTTTCCATTTAGAATTAAAATATTTTTTTTATTCAATGAAAAGATAAATTTATTTTATTATAACATGAAAAGTTTTGGTATTTTTATCCCCTTCCTTAAGCTTAATCTAGATTTGAACCTTGTGTCTCCTATTTGCAATTCCAAAGTATGAAAAACTAGACGCACTCAAGTTGTACACCATACTTTGGTAGGGGTAGATAAATACTTGGATAACCATATTGTCCCATATGGCCTATGTCCTTGTAGATGTTAGATTACTTTACTTTTGAAGTCATTTATCTTTAGATATTTTGTACCAATATGACTCTTTGTTTTTCTATATATTATGATAGTTAGAAAGTAATTGTAAATTTTTGAGCTTGGACTTAATTGCCTCTTCTACCAGAAGATTTGTCATTGCAAATATCCATTTTGATGTTTAGATATTTCATATCTTGAAGAAACATCCATTCATGCATGATGTTTTAAACCTTTATTCATCCCACTATAATATAACCATTTAAAATAAATCAAGGTCTTCTAGCCACATACACTAAAATAAAAATGGCTTTGGATGACCATCATTGACTAAATTAAATATCAAGAGAATATGTTTATCATTTACACTTGTTTATACCAAAAAATATAAAGAGATTGTATAGTATGTTTATAAAATTTTAAATTAACAAACCATCCAATATGTATACTATATGAGTATATTAAATTTTTTTATTATCCTATGTACATTTAAACCTTAAGGGAATACCATACCAATGACAATTTCAATTGGAAAATGAAGTAAACTCCTACCTTGTTTTATATGTCCAAGTGTAATACATTTTCTTTTAAAAGTGGATAAAACTATGTTTAAGGCCTCACACAATTCATAAATTGTAATCTAAATCATCAATGAAATTGACATAAATAAATTAAGATCCTTCCATCATGAAGAGTAATTACTCTTGGACCACATGCATTTATAAATCTATGTTTGATATCTTTCTCATTCCTACAAAATAGATAATAAACCTAATCACCTTTCTCTTCTAGTACTTATTCATGCTATTTGTATTTGGCCTATATTGTTGCAATACTTCTCAAGGATCCTATAGCATAAGATACTAAATAATCCATCATCTTCCAAATATTTTTGCATATGTCCTTACATTTCCTCTACTTATTTTTGTCTTGTGCATTAAAACACACTTAGGATTATAAAAACACATTAAACTAAAATAAATTTATTTTTAAGGTCTTATTCATGTCCCTAATATTTCAAGATACCATTTTCATGATCACATTTTATTTTATTTGTGATTCTAACCCCATTTCTTGTTAACATTTGTGATATATTTATTTTTAGTTTCCCAAACCAACATCCTCCCATATTTTTTGTTTCCTCCAATATTTTCATCCTCATCAACCTCTTTGATTTTTCTAGATTATTCATAATGACACTTATCATATACATAGGTCAATGTTGCATTGGACAACATGAAGTGCAAGAAATAGCCTAAAAAACATATTCTTATTTATGTTGTCTTGAAAACTTTGAATTGCAAGGATCATCCTTCATAGTAATTACTTTCGCATGGTTCCCTAAAACCCCTAAATTTCCATAGATATATTTCATACTATTTTTTTATGTCATTCTTTAAAATTTAAAATGCAAAGGATAAAATATGTGCTACTTTCAATTTTATTACAAGAGGAGTAGTAATTATACTTGAGAAAATTAAGTATGATTTACTTGGATATTTTTTTTATATCTTATGCATTCTTTACTTAAAATATGACTCTACATATTCCTTCTCACCTTTAATTCCTTCTAAATTTAAACATACAAATTGTACTTCCTCATTTGTTATATCTTATTTTTTATTCTAATAATTCATCCAAGTGGACAATTATACCCTTCATCATATGATGATATAAAGGATTTTTTTAACACATTTTTGGAGTAGAAATACCTTGATCTAATCCTGCTTCTACTACAATATGATCTCTCTTCAAACTGAAATATCTCTCATGACTAGAAATTTCATATTTTTCTCCATCATTTTCACTTTACAACATCTTTCCTTGTGTCATGTCTGATTACAATTTCCATATCAAAATACAATGGTTTCATAATCCACTTATTGATCTCATTCTCTTGATTTAGGCTTAATGATAATGGATTATAACAAAATTTCTATGGAAACACATATATTGGTTTATATGGCATGATTTCTCTCCTTAGTAGTTGGTATTTACAAGAAAGCACCTACAGATCTCTTGAAAATATCAAATTCGATATATTACAAAAAGGACAACTCATAAAACTAAAACAAACCAATGTACAATAGTCCACATAGTGAAATGGTCTATTAGGACAAAATAGAATAGGAACCCAAAAGAGCAAAACACCTAGAAGCAAGTGGGTTAAAATCCTAAAAAACTTCACATCAAAATTACACATTGGCAAGAGAGTAATTTCTACTTTTAATGTCCTCTAGCTAAAATACATACTCCTCAAATATACTGGAAAACTTCTAGCTTAATCTCATCCCAGACTCAAGCATGTCAATAAAATCATCTTTTTCTCCTGCCTTGAGCAACTTTTTACTTCTCCCACCCAAGGCTATTACTCTTTGGATTTCATTGGAAATATTTGTATTTATCTTTTTCTCTCTGATTTATTGATTGGAAGGTATCCCTTGAGATTTAACAATACCCACATTAACTCCTATCTTTTTTTTATGTCTAGTTTTTCAAGTTTGGATGGATTTTTTTGGTTTAGCTAATTTTCCTAGGTTCTTTTTTTTTATTTGGCATATTTTCTAGAGTTATTTAGATCTTTTCATTTCACCATCCTAATTTTCTAATTGAGGTTTTCCATCAATTGAATTTTTCAATAATATATTATCTTCATATCCAAAAAATATTTCTTGAAGGATATCAAGGGAATTTAAAGAAAGAGCAAGATTCATCGTTGAGGAGGGTAAATTTTCACATACCTTCATCTTATTTGCCAAAACTTGATTCTCAATGGAAGACTCCTTCTACATATTAGCTTTACTTCATTTTTAGGGATTTTAGCTTCCAAGGTGACTCCAAAAGTTGAGTCAAAGAAGGAAATAGGAGATTGGTGATCTCCATTCAAGATAAATACCTACATATTACAGAAGAAAAAAATTCCATAGAAGTCTTGATCAATACGAAGGCTATAGAAGCCTTAATTTTGAAGAAATATTCATAAGGAATTCCTGATTTAGAAGATAAATTCTCGTTCAAAAGAATACTCCAAAGAAGAGTTCCTAAACAATACTTCATAAAAGAATTTTTGATTTAGAAGAATACTTCAAAGAAGAGTTCCTGAATATTACTTCAGAGAAGATTTCCTGATTCAGAAGATAAATTCCTGATTTAGAAGAAAACTCCAAAAAGGAGTTCTTGAAGAAGACTCCAAAGAAGAGTCCAAGAAATAGGACATTGGTGATCTCCTTTACTAATTAGAAATTTACTTAAAGAATGAGCTAAAGATATCAACAAAAGATCTCATTGAAGAACTTCCATTCTTGGAAGAAAGAGAAGGACCAAGAGGGTCCTATACAAATCTAGAAGTAGCAGAATCAGAGATCCAAGAAGAAGATTTCATCACCAACACTTCCAAAAGTATAAGGTTGAAGAAAAGGTATTAGACCAAAGTAGCTTCAATATATAAGACCTTGGAGAGGTATCAAGGAGGAAAATAAGAAGGCTTGGAAAGCCTTGTTACAGAGCTTGAAGAAGCATCATCAAAATAGTTCCTAGGAGAACTCATTGGAGAAATCCACTACCAAGAAGAAGTTCTTGATAGTGAAGAACTTGGGACAATTGTCACCATATGACAATAAGTCCAAGAGAAGAAGAATTTGGCAAGGAGTGCTAAATCCTAGAAGAAAAATCCAGTGAAGACCTGAAGAAATTCAAAATCTTGAGAAGAAGAAGATCTTATTTGAAGTTAAAATTAAATAAGAAGTTTGAAGGAAGATTTAGACAAAAGAAGCCTATCAAATCCAAGATATTCAGAGATTGTCTCTCACAGAAAGAAGAAATAGTTTAGAGAAATGAGTTCTCTGAATCTAGAGTAGAAACTCAAATATCACTTGAAGGATCAAGCCACCAAATCCAAAGCTTAAGACAAAGTTCAAGGCTACCATTTGATGAAGAAGGAAACTATTCTGGATAGCCAAAAAGAAGCTACGAATTTAACCATTACAAGGCAACAACTTGGTGAATCAAAAACACCAAGATATACATCTACTTTAGAATCCATAAAAGAGGTAAGTAAATTGGATGCAATTAGGTTCATTGATTAAACCTAAATTGGATTATTATAAAACTTCATTAAGACACTATATTTAGATTAAAAGTTGCAGAAAGATAGATTGCATTATTGTGTTCAAGTGCAAAAAGGGAGAATTCATTTTAAGGATTATTTGCACAAACAAGAGTTGGATATTTTTGAAAGAAATAAAATTATCATCTACCTATTTTCTATCTAGAAATAAAGAAAACTATATCCTACAATATTGATTGTAGTGAAAAATTGCAGAATATTCATTAAGGGTAAATTACATATTACTCTTAAAAGTTGCAGAGATTATTAAGTGCATCTAAAATTATTTTGAGAGTTCATTTATAGGAGCCATAAGGTGATAATTGAGATTATTGTCACTATTAAAAGTGCATTATTAATCCATTGGCACTATACCAATTGATATCTAACTAGTTAATCTCAAAAAGGGTAGTTTGTGTTTGTTGATTGTTAAAGATGAAGGACACAAAAACCATCATATTATCAAAGTGTCTATAGACACTATTTGGTGCAGAAAACCTATAGTATTTCATGGCCCAAAGAAGCCAAAAAAATTAGATCAGATTCCTCCAAGTAGTGGAGAAGAAATCCACCATAAAAAATAGCAATAGAAGCGTCAAATCAAGATTTGGTGATTCTCGGATTCAAAGTGCACTAAAGTCTATTTACAAAAAACATAGTGTAGAAATTACTTCTACAAAAGAGCTTCTATCTACGTGGTTACAAGCTTGGGTTCATTAACAATCAAAGGAGAGAGTTGTCTAATCAAGAAAATAAATCCAAAATATACCATTGCCTACTTCAAAATCTAGCATAAAACCAGATATTGTAAAAGAGGTGCAAAAAGGTATTATATTATTAAAATTATTTACATTATATTTCACTACTCTAATCTATCCTACGTAGGAAGAAGGACAGGTCTTTGGTGCCAAAAGGTCAAACTCTTCACAAGGAGAAAAATAGTCCAAGGTAGCCATGTAAAATCATTCTCTAAGAAAGGTAAAAGGGTCTTCCAAAAGGCTCATATCATCTATTATTTTGATAGCCAGACCTGCAAGAAAAAAGTACAATACAAGGAAGGAGAAGCATTATATTCAAAGGCAAAAGACTACATAACAAAAAAGAAAAAAAACTAAAGCACAAATAAGTAGACATACATCCAAGGAGAACCATTGGAGTAGCTCAAACTCCACAAGAGCATTGCTAGAAGTCTACAAAATCACTACTCCAAGTTTCAAAGGCACTGCTCACTATTCCAGCTAGAAACAACTCACTCTAAATGCCATCGAATGCATAGAAAAAAGAAGATGGTCGTGTTGTATTGACAATAAATGTATTGCAAAGATACATTAAAGACGTATTATGTAGAAAGTTCATGCATGAAGGAAAGGTGATACTTTCCACCTAGAAGGAAATCCTAACATTTCTACACGAGTGTCCATCCATTGCAAGCTTGACCAAGAAGGTATTATAGGGAAGAATGTTGGTGTGTTAGAAGAAAAGTAACACTTGTCACCAAGAAGCATAAGCATCCATTGAAGACTGTAACACTCATTCCCAAGTTTTAAAAGAAATAGACGTGACACTTATCACTCACTTCAAGATTCAACTCTTATTTGAGGTGTCAAATATTAATAAATAGTAGAATTAAAGGTAAAATTCATAGAAATATTTGAAGATAAGTTCATGGTAGATTTACATAGCAGCATCAACATCATAGTAGCAATATAAAAAGAGCATTTAAATATCCTCTTCAAAGTGATCAGACATGAGGTATCCATTGTTCAAGTATTGTCATCAAAAGGATCAAGAAATCGGTCATCATCTGAGTTAAAGAGAAATTAAAGACTACGCCCATACATTGGAGATAATGATCAAAAGAGCACTAAATAGTGTTTTCATATATGTCTGAGAATCAACACTAGATACGTAGATTGCAATCTAAAACATAGGAGAAATAAGTAATTCTACTTGGATAGATTAAATATCTGTTATTGCAAATATCATTGTTTTCTAATATTCCATATTAGGGAGTTATAAGGAATACTACACCAAAGTAGGTAATTGGAATCTAGAAATATTAAATATCAAATTATTAAAGGATATAAATTAAGGTTTATTAAGGAAAATCAAGAGTTGGAAACTAATTGATATAGTTGTCTCAAAAATACATTAAAGGAACAAAAGAAATCCAACATATAGAACCTCATAAAATTATAAAATGCTTAAGTTCAATAGGAGAAATAAGGTGTAAAAGAAAATTATTTTTTCTATTCACAAAACTTTACAAAATCAAACCCAAAATTGAACTACTATTATCAAAAGCACTTTATCTATCATTCAACACATCCAAAATTACGAGGGAGACATAAGGTATTCTACAAAAATTGATAATAATATAATTCATTCAAAATTTATCAAGTACTCAATCCATTTGGGAATCATAAGGTGTCTACAAATCTTACAATGATTCTACTAATTCACATCTCTTAACAAGGTAGATATAAGAATGCCTACAAAAGCTAAGATCTAAAAGGTTCTAGTGAATCAAACTCATACACTCTAAAGTAAGGAGTTATAAGGTAGACTACTACACATGTTCTATCAAAACTATTCTTACAATCCTAAGAAATTGTGTGTAACACTATCTCAAATATATCAAGAAGGAATATGGATTAAATAATAAGAAATGCCTTTATTAACAAAGAATTATTTCATGAAATGGAATTATATTCTCAGAAATTGATAGATACCATTGAAGGATATGAGAATATATCAGTTAGTGAAAAGGAGATATTCTCCTTATAATCTTAAGGAATCCAAAGAGGGTAAATTTGAAGCATTTTTTGGTAGTCTTCATGAAATCCTCTTCAAGGCATGGTGGAATTCACAAAAAAAAAGTTATATTCACATCCAAGAAATGTTTTATGATTTACCTATCATTAATTGTGTTTGTACCCACTCATCACATGAAGCAAGCTAGCAATACAAATCAATATTATTGTGATGATAGACTATCCTTGTGAAACAAAAATTCTACTAGTATCAATGTAGAATCACAAGAGAATGAGGAAAAGGAAGAAAATACATGCTAAAAGATATTTTAGCAAAGAAAACATGAATAGAAAAGAAATCATAAATACTAAAGAGCCTCCAACTACAACTATCCTTGCATCATATGAAGACACTAACTACTTGCTTGATTAGATTACAGTAAGCAATGAAGGAGAAAACAAGTTTTATTTTTTGACTCCAAGAAGAAGAAGAAGATGGTCTAGAGAAAGGACTTCATAGCAAAAGTCAATTGATGAAAGAACCTGATCAAACCAAATACCATACTCAATAAGATGATCCAAATTGAATATTGAAATCTTCAATACCCAAATAATGTAATACAGGGGGTGTTAGAGTTAGAGTATATTATATTATTTGGGTCATGTAAATGTACCACCTTAGGTACACAGTTTGAGTTGGAGATTACTTTAGGGGGAAGTTAGATAGTTACTTCAAGCAATGTAATAAATGCACAAGTGGCAATGTGCAAGTTGTAATGTGCAAGGTATCCCCTTGTACAACTAAGTAGAGTGTTGGCCAAGGAATCTATCTTCCTATATAAAGGGCCTCATAGTGGTAGATCGGATATCAAGTAGATATCAAGTCAATATCAAGTTTTTATCAAGTGCAGTGTAGTAGATAGTAGTAGTGATCTTGTCAGGAGCACAATGTAGCTCTTTAGATCATATTAATGGAGTGACCATTTCCTCCATACTACATTGTATTTTCATCATTTTTATTTATAGTATGTCATATTACAGACTCACTTTATTTTATATTTATTATATTTATTAGGACCTATGTTAGATCTCTTCCACTGCATATATCCTCAAAAGCTAACATCCTCCACAAATGAATTCTTTTGTATTTTTGATTTACCATATTTGCTTTCAAGTTTTTCAACTTTCTTTCTGGAACCCTCTTCTTTCATTTGCTTTGGTTGTCAAAACTTCAAACCTTGAGAAGGAATCTTTTGGTTTAGGAATACCTGTACCAAGTACCATAATTTCTTATAAACCTTACATTTAACAAGGAGGTTCTCACATTCCATAAGCTAATTCCAAACTCCTAATATCAATACCAGCTAAATCTAATATGGTAAATTTTTTCTAAGCTCCACATTAACACATATCTTAGCATACACAAGGCAAGATTTGAACTTGGTGGTTGGATCCATAGCAACAAGTTGACCCATTTCCTTAGCAATACTAACAAATATATCCTCATTCCTATAGTGAAAAAGAAGATTTGGTAATCTCATACAAATTTGGATTTACAAAAATTTTGGGTCTTTGGATTGATATCAAGTCCCCATCTTCTCAAAAAAATATCCCATCTACCAAAGAACTAGGGTCCACTCCATAAAATTCTCTTTGATTCAGTAAAACATTTCAAATTCACCATTAAAAATCCCTTAGGGAGGGCCACAATCTCCATATTACCATTCGACCTCTACTTAGAATAAGCCCATTTCCTCACTACATCCAGGTCAGGCCTCACCCCCATAAATCTACCAACCAGGTGATGAGAGCCTTGTTCAATGACCATGTTAACCATGTCATCTAGAATAAAAAATTGATCCTTTTTTGGGAGTAGATCGAACTTGGTCTTAGGGAGCTTAGGCTTACCCAACACCACTTGAGACCATGGTCATTTTTCCCTATCTATCGTGAGACCCCTTGGGTCTAAATATTTAGGGAGAGCCTCCTTTGAACAAAGCTCAAGGACTAGGTCTAAAATGTCAACATCCTAAAGAGGGTTTGTAGTCTCTGACACCACCTTACCAAACCCAACACAATAATTTTTGAAGTCACCATGGGTTTAGTTCTAGCTATCACTCCTAGCTCTACAACCACTACTAGGTCTTGACCTGTTACCGCTTCCATTTCCACTATTGCTACCAAGCCCTAGCTCATTTTTGCTCACCATAAAAATAATAATGCTAGTTGGCTTATATTATAAAGCTTAGATCTGTTGCTACCAAAGCCAAAGCTCAAATCTATCCTTGCTAAAGCCAAATCTAAGATCTATCATCGTCAAAGCCAAAACTCATATCTATAAAAACCAAAGTTCAAATATGCTAAATCCAAAGCTAAAGCTTAGATTTATTGTTACTTAAGCCAAAACAAAATCCTTGTTAGTATCTATGGAATTTACATATTAACCTCATCATCTAAGAACCATTATGTTATGCATTTTTGTCTCATACTTTATAATTACTTATCATGTAACATTTAAATCCTTAATAAATATAACTATAAATTCTTTCTTTTATCCCATGTATTGTAATAAACGAAATATCCTTATTAAAAATTAAAATCTAATTATACTAATCACATTATTGGATTCTAACTATATCAATATAATTAAGCCTTTCATATCACGAAACATCTAACCATATAATGATACTACAATAAATATGTATTCAATTTAATAATATAACACAAATGTTAATATAAACACATATTCATCAATATTATATATGTCTCACAGGGATAAAATCGATCTCAACTATTATATTATTTTCACAAAGACTAGGTGGATTGGCAAATGGTGGTGTGCCTGGGCACAAACCTAGGTCAAACCTTAAGGGTGTCATTTAGCAAAGGAAATATTCTGATTTGAATCCTATGAGTGTGCGTGGATGGTATGAAAACCATGAGCCACATGTGGTCTCCATCTCACGCTAGATCAACAACAAGATGACTAAGTTTTTTGAAAGCAGTCCCTGTGATTTGAACCCTGCACTTACCCCTTACTAAAAATAGTGACTATAACCAACTCCCCCTATATAACCAAAAAAAATATTGTATTGCGGTCATCTATATTCGCCTATAATATATATATATATATATATATATATATATATATATATATATATATATATATATATATATTGCATGGTGGAATCGGTAGCCGCCATGAATACGGGCAGGCTGTCCAATTTTTATGGTCACCACAGTATTCTGCGTTGTCTGTCCCGAAAGCCATCATACAGATCTTCACACAATTTGTCCCTATATATATATATATATATATATATATATATATATATTACATGGTGGAATCGGTAGCCGCCATGAATACGGGCAGGATGTCCAATTTTTATGGTCACCACAGTATTCTTGCGTTGTCCGTCCCGAAAGCCGTCATACAGATCTTCACACAATTTGTCCCTATAACCGCCATGCCACAATCATTTTAAACCTTTTACGTCGTTGAAAGCACCAGGGACAAGCGTTCAGTCCGACGAGACCCCCGAGATTTGAACCTTGAGCCTCTGCCCCCTATAGGGTTTAGATGAACCAATTGGTCTACACCTCGAACCTTTATTCACCTATAATATTAAAACAATAATTTAATAAAATTTTAAAATGAAATAAAAAATTTACACTTCGTTGAGTTAGGCCCGAACGATCCACCATAGAGCTTAAATTTGGAAAACATTGTAGAAACTTGAGTACCTCCATCTGATCCGTAAATTTACGATTGAATTCCATGTAAATCCTGTCGCTTATAAGGTGGAAACATTTACGGTTGAATTCCATGTAAATCCTGTCGTTTATAAGGTGGAAACATATAGGTTCGTGTAACCATAACAATAATGATACCCTTATATATTTTTCTACTTATATGTATGCTATAATGTATATCTTTTCTGCCAGCAAGTAATTTTGAAGGTCAGATGTCAAGATTTAATTTTTATTTTATTTATTTTTTCAAAACCGGCGGATTTACGTGTGGTGTTGAAGATTACACGCCAATTCATAATAAATCGAGGGAAGTAAATACTCATGTTTACAGGCGTCTCCTTTCACGTAACCATCGCGTGCATTAAACCTTGACGTAGTTAACCATTGCATCCATGATGTTAATTGTTTGAGTTGCCTTGCCCTTCGAGTTGTAACTTTTCCAAGCGTCTCCTTTAACGTAACCATCGCGTACATTAAACCTTCGTAGTAGTTTTCAAAGTTAACCATCGCCTTAATGAGATCGATTGAGTAGTGAGTTGTGATTTTTCCTGTTTCTATTTATTATAACTTCTCCTATTTTATTAAATATAATTTTTTATTTTAATAAATTTCGTAACATGAAGAAATGTGCAATTAAGGGGTGAGTGTCGAGATTCATGGTTTTTATCCCACTTACCTATGGTATTCAATCTTAATTCAAAGTAGAGAATTTAGTACACCAACAAGGATTGACAACACCAATTTCACATTGTAGTAGTGTCTTCATTTTTAGGATTTACCCATTGAGAAATGTTGGTCTGCTTGGGGTGAGTAAACCTACATGTCCTTTTTGTTATTATTGGAAACCCATTAAGCACTTGTTTTGGTTTTATTCCAAAGCACAAGCAATATGGATCTAGATTCATGACCTATTTAGACCCTTCAAGCCTAGGCTATTGTCTTGGAACATGATCTTTCTTAGGGATAAGACTAGTATGCATGTAAACATTGATCACATTTAACATATATTTAGACCAAATATTTTGTTTGATACTTGAAAAATAAAATATTATTATTTTTTCTAATATAAAAACATCTTCATATTTTTTTACCTATGTGAAAGTTATAATTTACTTTAGTGTTTTACTCTAGATCCATGTTCAAGATAATAATGTGATTCTTGAGGTTCAAAATTTGCAATATTTGTTGGATCATTAGGAAAATGGTCTAGGTACAATGGTCTAAGTCTTGTCCTCCTCTTCCTCCAAAAGGATCCAACCTTCTTTGATAGGTTGAAAGTAGGTTTGTAGTTGTGTGTGTTAAGCTTCACATAGTCCCAAACCTTAAAATCATGAAAACATAGGCTAGGATATTTTCCTAACCCACCCTTCAATTTAAATATTTGATTTCCAAACAATTACACCCTCTTCTTATGGAATGACCAACCTAATGATTGCTTTGTTGAGAATGGTAGAGGTTACTCCAAGGAAGCAAGTAGAATGATAACAAGAAGGTGACCAGTCTAGATGAGAACCCATTTTTAAGGAGCCCAACCCACAAGTTGGATAGGGTAATCCCAAGGATAAATATCCCCCTCTATTGATGCCATACCTCTTGTTGCATGATTTCTAATGAGTCTCCACTTCTTTTAATGTTTTCTTTTGGTTGTTAGTTAATAGTTTTTAAAACCCTATTTGTTTATAAGTCAGACCCATGCTATAGGTTTGTAGAGTGTGCTTTCATACCACCCACTTTTTCTAGTGTCCTCTTATTATTTTTTTAAATAGTACAAATTCAAGGAACTGTTACGAACAAAAAATTATTACGAACAAAAAAATGTTAAAGGAAGTGTTAAGATTTATTGCATATATGATGTAGTAAATCATATAAAGATAAAAATAAAGTGAGTGGTTAAAACCACTTAGATATAAGTTTTGTATAAATTATTAAAAAGTTAAAACTCTTACTAAAGTTTTGTAATTAATTGGTTAATTAATTACAACCAATGTTAAGCAAACCAAAATATATTAAAACACATTGATTTTCAATATTGAATATTGAAAGGCAAGATGATCTATTAAATAAATGGTGAAGACAAATGGTGAAGACATCCTGCCACCCTGATCTATAGTAAAAAATTCAAGCTCTTACATGGTCTCATGCCCGGCAGCCCAGTAGCCTTAGACGAGCTCTTGTTTAGTGCCTCATAGGCCAAAGACGTCTCAATATGGTGATATGCCTTATTCGATTTTTTTGCATGTAGGTGAGAGAAAATAATGAGTTCCAATTCGGTATAGTTCCCTGGTAATAATGGGAAAACCCATCCATTGTATATGGTGTTTATGTACCACTTCTAGGTCATATCATTTCGGCCTTTCATCTAGTCAACCTCAGGCTGAAAAGGATCCAACTTGCTCGAGGCTTAATTTTAATTAAAAAAAAAAAAAAACATCTACATCAAGAGTTCATAACGTGGTGAGGGGTGACATAATAAAATTTCCTTTGACCCTCTCATACTTGCTATGCTTTTGTTACAAGGACCAGCATGCCAAATGCATTTTTTTAATCTGTATAAATATTAATAAACCAATAGCGCTATGCGCTTTAGTAGGAATAAGGGGTTCAACATTTAAGGTTGTACCCTTCTGTTATTTTTTTATAGAAATTAATTTTAGTTTATTGAATTAAGATAAAATTAATAAAATTAGTTTTTTTTATTAAAAGCGTATATTATTTTGGACGGTGTAAATGTTTAAGGAAAATCTTGAGTCGACTGGAATTTTCTGCCTATCTTATGGGTTAAGAAACTTCTAAAGGTAAAATGTCGGCGCTTTCACATATCCTCTATGTTCTTAACCTGAATCGACGTTGGAGGACTAGTTTTTTCCCTTAACTGCTGTTAAATTTGAATAGAAGGAAAGTCGACAGTGTCATTGGGCAGGTGTGGAGCGTGGACTTTCAAAGGCCATTAAATGATATTAAAAAGCATACTTTCTGGTTCCATCCTGTGGGGTTAACGGACTCCGGCTACTGTCTGGCGGGTGACGTTTTAAATCCTAGGATCCCGGAGTGGTAGGAGCTGCCGTGTTTTATTATGTATTGATTTATATTTGACGTTTTAAATCCTAGGATCACAGTTCAGATGAAAAAGGAAAAACTCCAGAGCTTTGTTTGTTTTTACATCAGTAAGATATAATAATGTTTCCATCGATATTTCATTTGAACGGATAATGCAAAAAATCGATTCAGTACATTGGGGGTAGATGTAAGAATTGAGTGCTCATGCAATATAATATTCTTTATTTTTTCATATTAAATCTTCTTTTGTATAGTTTTGTATCATTTTCAAATATGATTTTTTTTTTTTTTCTTTAATGTGGGTTTGATTTAATGACTCAACGAAAAATGTCTTTATTAGTAATTTTTTTGTCCTACCAGATTACATGGATAACCAATTATTGAAACCATTAGGTGTAATAGAGTAGAGAGGTCCACTTCATTGTTTCTGTATTGAATCTTCATCTTTATTTTTTCATGTATATGTGACCTTGCTTTTACCATACATGATCTTACTTCCCCTTTCTTCTTTAGGGATACTTTTGTTGTTGCTCTTTCTCTTTCAACCAAGCTTGTGCTTCTGCTTGTCTTCTTCAATTTGATCATTTAGGCTCTCATACCTTGTTAAAGATATGAACTAACTACAACTCAAATCTAGGACCTTTATCTGTTGAAGTTTCTCTGCTAATGGGTTTCTGGCTACTCAAATTTAGGACCTCTATTTGTTGAAGTTTCTCTGTTAATGGGTTTATGGCTACTCAAATTTAGGACCTTTATTTCTTGAAGTTTCTTTGTTAATGGGCTTTTGGCTCCTTGAACCAACCTACGATTCAGATGTAGAATTCTTAATTATTACTCCAACATTTTTCCTAAACCACTTTGCAAGTGTTTGGAACTCCTAAGCTTTAACATGGACATTTCAATTCTTGGAATTGAATTTTCTAATACCAATTATAAGAATCAAGTACTTAAATACTAGTTGCAAGCTTAAAGAAAAGAGAAAACCAATAAAAAATATAAAATACTTATACAAAAAAAACATACATACAATTCTATTTATTGATCCAATTACTTAATTGTTTGATTACACTAACATATAAAATTATTATAATCTTAATAATAATTTTTCCCTTTATTACAATCCTAATAATAACTTTTTTAGTTTCACTTTTACATACACTTTTCTATTTTTTAGTTGGTTCTCTATATTTAGACTTTGCTTTTATTTTTTCCAAATTCTATTTTTCTAGATTTTCTAGTTAACTTTATAGACTTTGTTTTGTTAATTTTTTCAAACTTTATTTTTAAAATTGGGAAAATTGCTTTCTTATTTTCAGAGCATGTATTTTTTAACAAGTTTTTTAAGTAGTTTTGTGTTCAAATCCCTTAAGAATGATTGTTGATGTAATTTTTAAACGCTTCTCTTTAAAAAAAATTTTTTCTAAATAAAACATTAGATGTCCTTACTTGTGTTTTTCTACATTAAACCTTATTTTTTTCCTAAGCTAAACATTAGATGTGTTTTTCTATGTTAAGCATTATTTCTACATTAAGCGTTACTTTTCGAACAGTAGATGGAATCAAGTACGGGAAAACAAAAACTTTTCCAACAGTAGATGGGATCCAAGTACGGGAAAACAAAAGCTTTTCCAACAGTAGATGGGATCCACACGCACAGGAAAAACAAAAACTTAGCTGATTCTGCATTATTTTACAGATCAAACCACCGGGAAGATTTCAGGAGGCAAAACAGCAAAACTATTGTTGCAACAGCTTCCCTTACATGAAAAAACTAGTATTCAATATCAAAAAATTTAAATCCAAAACAAATTGGAAAATGAACCCGTTAGGGCTTGAACCTAGAACACTTTCAGTTATACCAAAGTGTGCTCTACCTAAGCCAATCTGGTTTCGAAATCATATCCATTAACCAGTTAAAACACGAACTCACTAACTTTTAAGTCCACAAATGGGTGCTTCACCAACCCGGTCCTATGGATGGATACAATTTCTAACAGATTATCGACGACGGACGGTTTAATTTGAATAGTAGTTCACATCGCTGTTACAAATTATACTCATCTGTCAAACACCATTCGTTTCTTGTTAATGAATTGAGGCTTTCCGAGCAAGATTCCGGCGTAGTCAGTTGAATTGAATTGGTTTGCAATCCCTGGCAAATTTCTCAAATCGCTGCAATGCGACTTCCATGGTCTCTTTGTTCATTTCGGCAAAGCAGACTCTGAACCAGCCTGGCTCCTTGCACTTGAACGAAAACCCCGGAGATATATTCAATTTTGCTTCGGATGCTATACTTTTCCACAGCTTTATTTCTCCTTCAAAGTCATTTGATGAAAGCAAATGGCTCATGTTAACCCAGCAGAAGAGACCTGCGTTACCTTCCAAAATTATAAATCCCGCTTGTCGAAGCCCCGAGACGAGGAATCGATGCCTCTCTTGTAACCTTTTCTTGTTTTCCGCTATAAAAAAATTGAAAAATTTAGAATCTGAGAGCATCGTGGATAATAAGTGCTGCGTCTGCGAAGACACCATGCAGAAACTGGACATTCCTCTGGCGGTGGTCACCACAGTGTCGTTGTAGGAATATATTGCGCCAACTCTGAAGCCTGGAAGGCCCATGTCCTTTGACAAACTGTAGACTATATGGACGTTATCTGGAGTGTACTTCTCCTCAGCCACCATATCTGCAATGCTGTAGAATTGTGGAGTAGAGAAAACGGACCCGGAATAGATCTCATCGCACACCAGATGTATTTTCTTTCTCTGAGCAAAGGTCAGTAGCATTTTCAGCGTCTCAGCGCTCAACGTTGTGCCCAAGGGATTGGACGGATTTGTCACTAGAATTCCTCCGACGTTCTTATTTTGAATTTGAGCTTCCTTGTATGCCGATTCCAGTGCCGATTTGGTGATCTGAAAATTATTTGAACCGTAGCAATGGATTGGCACAACATCTACTTGCGTGCGCCACCTAAGATCTCTGTCAAATCTACAGTGCAAGAAGAAAATACATAAATAAACGTAGATAATAAAGACTAATGTGTCTATATTCGTTAAAATTATCTGATATTCCTAGCGCCAAGAACCCAGACATTACCCCGGGTAATATGGAGTCGGCACTAGGAAAACATCTCCGGGATTTGCAAGGCAGAACATTAGGACCTCGTTCGCTGCAGTTGCTCCTGCTGTGAGAACTATCCTTTCTGGGTCGAATTTCACTTTATCTCCTCTCGATGCATTCATAAAATTGGCCATAGCCTGCAATTACCAGAACCGAAGGAAATAAATTATAATAAAAGGGTATAAAATATAAAGCGCAGCATTGGTCGCATACACTCTACCACCCAGAAAAGAATTTCTTTTACACGGATTGTTTTTTCACCTTTCTGAAAGATAGCAAGCCGTGGTCGTCTTGATGTAGAGCTAAGTCCTTGAACAAATCCTGTTTCGAGGTAATTGACGCCTCTGGGTGCTGTGTCAACCACTCTTCCAGCAGATCAAACGACAGCTGCAACGAAGAAGAAGAAGAAGCAGCATTTAAACGTTAATTAATTTTACCATTTTTAAGCAAACATTGCAACTCCACAAGAAACTTCCGTTTTAAACATTCCTACGCCGTCAAAAAAAAAAAAAACACAGAAAAAAAAAAAGCAGCCATTTACCCTGTTCTCTGCCAGGCCCATCTGGATAACCCCGTTAAGATTATGCCGCGGATCATATGCATTCAAGCGATCCTCATCCCACCCGGCAAAATAAGGCGAATCGTCTCCATGTGCATTGCATGTTGCCCTCACAGACAAGCTTGTGTCGTTCCCGTCATTATTTCCCAACCCCACGAATCTAACTCGTTGTTCAGGCACCATCATCATGGTCTCCGTCTTTCAATATCAAACTGAATCTCGACGACTGCAAGGTTATGAGTTCGATTCTCCTAGTGCCGCGTCCCGAAATTCCTACACAAATCTCTGGGACCCGAACAGGCCTAAAAACACTCCTGGGTGGAGTAGTCTCCAAAGCTCTCAGTCAGCGTATAGGATCCTTCCAGGATAGACCACTATCGACAAACAACCTCCAGCCTCTCAAAAAATAGGCACAGCTGGTTCACACGAAAACAACTTGTTTGTATGTGCTTCAGACATTTGTGTAGAGGGCTGTTTGGTTGGAAATCCTAACCCTCTGTTTCCGAATTTCCTATGACGCCCATATATAAGGTAAAAACAGCATGGCATCCGTTAACGGCATTGCTTGTCTGTGGCGCTTCTTCAAAGGACAAAAGTTAACTCTTCTGGTTCCCATGGAAATCAAAATAAATATTGACCTAAAGCTGATTATAACCCCACATCACGGTCGCGTAATTTCGTGTCTAAAGTGTAGGAGTCCGACTGTTGAAAAACTTGTAATTCCCAAATAAATAACTTCCAGGTCGATTTCCGTCGTACAATTTAGGTGATCGACTCCACCAACCTCGCGACACGGTCCATCCTTGAAAACTTAGAAATCAATATAATATTCGACTCTTAACTGGATTATCAATACAATATCGATGACTTCAACGGGTGGGAAACACTAGGAGTATATTGCCATTTGGAATTTGGCAAAACCGCAAGTAGCTGAATCATCGTTCCTAGCCCGCTTTTTACAAATTTTCTATGACGCCCATATATAAGCTAAAAACAGCATGGCATCCGTTAACGGCATTGCTTGTCTCTGGCGCTTCATCAAAGGACAAAAGCTAACTCTTCTGGTCCCCATGGAAATCAAAATAAATATCGACCTACAACTGATTATAACCCCACATTACCGTCGCGTGATTTCAAAAGTGTAGGAGTCTCGACTGTTGAAAATCTTGTACTTCTCAAATAAATAACTTCCACGTACATTTCCGTCGTACCAATTTAGGCAATTCGGGGCGCTCGACTCTCCTAGCCTCGCGAGATGGTCCATCCTTGAAAACTTCGTAATCAATATAATACTCGACTCTTAAGTGGATTATCAATAAAATATCAATATAATACTGAAGTTTCGAGTTGTAGGATAACTTCCATTTCAAGAAAAGACGGCAGAGATATTTATATTCAAGCGTATCGCACGGGTTACGTATAGATTAACCACACGAAAAACAAGTCATTAATTTGCACGCGAAAAACAATTCATTAATTGTCCAACTCCATGCGAACTGACTATTGGAAGATCATTTTCAGACTATTGAAAATTGTTTTCTCGGCCACTGGAAATTAATTCCAAATGAAAAACCATTTTTAGGTTATAAAAAATTAATATGTTCAAATAAAATCAATTTTAGACTATCAGAAATTATTCTCGAGAAATCAAAATTTATTTTCCGACTATTGAAAATAATTTTTGGGTATTAAAAAATTGTTTTTGGGTTATTGAAATTAATTTTGGACTTTTGGAAATTAGTTTTGAACAATTAAAATCATTTTTGAACATACAAAAATTGTTTTTGGACTATTAAAATTAATTTTGGACTCTTAGAAATTAATTCTAAGCAATTAAAATCATTTTCAGCTATAAAAATATTGTTTTCTACTATTGAAAATCAATTTTGGACTCTTGGAAAGTAATTTCCGGCAATTAAAAATAATTTTTAGGCATAAAAAAAAAATTATTTTTGAGTTATTGAAAATCAATTCTTGATTATTGGAAATTATTTTGGAATCAAGAATATAGGTCTAATCCCATTGAGTGTGGTCTACTGGCAAGGATGCCACTTGCATTATCCGTGATGTGACCCGGGTTCAATAACCACATATTACTCAAAAAAAAACTAATAATAATATAGGTCTAATTCATAATCATATTTGTGGCATAAACAACCAATTCGACTAAGTGTTTTGATGACTCAAGAAGATGCACAAAGCCAAGATGAATGAAACCCCAATGCACAAAGCTAGGATGAATGAAAAAGCAAATGCATAAAGCTGGAGTAAGTTTATTTTAGGGTGAAGTAAGAATGAGACTTTAAAATCTTGGATTTGTGCAATGCCTAAAGCTCGAGAAAATATTAAAAATATAAAGCACTTTCCACAAGGTAAAAAATGGTTATTAAAGAAGCCAATAAAGTCAACACTTTACACTAAGACGAAAATGATCAATAAAGAAGTCAACAAAGCCAATGCACACTACATAAAGTTGGATTCCTGCAAAGCTAGAATTTGGACTTGCATAAAACTTGGTAAATAAAACCCTAAAATTAACTTGCACGATCTTGAAAAGCAAATGCACAAAACCAGAGATTTCCTTGAGGTGACATAAGCATGGGACTTTAAAATATTGGATTTGTGCAATGCTAAAAACTCCAAAAAAATATTAAAAATAAAAAGCTCTTTGCACAAAGTTAAAATTCATCAATGAAAAATACGAAAGTAAAATATTAAAAATAAAAAGCTCTTTGCACAAAGTTAAAATTCATCAATGAAAAATACGAAAGTCCAAAATTAAAGCTAAAGCAAGGAAATTATCTATGCAATGTCAAAAACTTAATTGAAACCTGACAATTGAAAGCTATCCCCATGGATGCCCTAAACATGAATGATGTTATAATACCCAAAAACCATGATCAAAAGCCCAAAAAATAATATGATGTATCTTTCCGATTCCAAAAACTTAAGGAAAATATTTTGAAAAATGTAAATTTAATATATATAATATAAATTAATGATAATGTTAAAGTTCTAACCTTTGTTTTTCTTTTTTTGTGTAAGATGAAAGATATGATAAATCATTGATCAACTAAGATTTTATAAATAAATGGAGAGTTAATGATGCATGGTCATTCCAAAGTTCTTGAGTGTCATGCAAACTCCATATTATGGTTGAAAATAATCTTGCATGGTCATAAAAGTAATTCCATGGAGCATGTCTTGGGAAATGAATAACAGTTAATTGTAAATGTAATGATATGTGAAGGCCAAAAAAATTTGATAAATAGTGGCTCACTAGTCTATTACACAGGTCGAAAACCATTTGTTAGTTGGACTTTTTAGCTTTCTTCTTTTTTGACATTTTTTTGCTTGTAGTTGAATGATATTTATGAACCAAACTTCTATTTTCTGAGCTCATGTACTCAATGAATATTTTTATAATATTATACTTTTAAAATTTGTTGTGTTCAATCTATGCATGTTTATGGTGGTTGCATTTTTTTCGATTTACAATCTGTTTCTCCTTTGAAGATTGCACCATCTCGAACCTCAGGTTGTGTGAATACTAGCTAGGTCAATATTGGTTTAAATTAGATTTATTGCTTTATTTGATCAAAATGGAATTTTAGGGTAGTATGAGCTTGTTTATTTTTATTTATTTTATTTTACCCTTAAACCTTTGATTTTTATTTGGATCCTATTAGATTAGGAGTAGATTAATTTCTATTTGAAGCATTGAAGCTAGCATTTTTACAGTGTATTTTAAATTTTCATACAATTTCAAAATAATCATTATTGTTATATGTGCAATATATTTTAATTGCAATGAATGATAAGGAAAGGGCAATCATAGTTTACAAAGCTTAAAATGTATCTTATTTTTGCCTATTTTAATTATTTATCAATGCAATATAATTATTTTTTGATACTTGGGCATTTCATCTTTAAGCATTGTGCCAAGAAATTTATTTTTTAAGACATAACTAACAAAGATCCCTTGAAGAAATAATTATCAATGATCTCTATGTTTATCCACACTCACCAAGACCTAGTATACCCAAACCTTGGGGGAAATATATTTTCCTTTCAAGAGGGAATATAACTTTGTTCCAAGTGCATTCGCTTACCCTTGGTAATGTATCATTTATAGGCTTAAGAAAATTGGTGCTAAAAGGAGGGCGTGAACTTCCAAAAAAATAAATTTTCCTTGGTGTAATGTTTACATTCCATATCTTGATTGTCAAAGGTAGAACCTAAAGTCATCATCACTAGTGTTATTTGATGATCATTTTTACCACTCCCCAAAGTCCATCAGTGGCAACTCCTACTCCATGGCTAGTAGGGAGTAGTCCTCTAAACATACCTAGGCTTGCACACGATATGTCTAAGGATGTATTTCTTAATATATGCATGATGGAATGAGGTTAGACATACCACACAATAGTTGATCACATTTTTTTGGTTGTAAACTAGCCTGATCATGTTACAGGTATAACTACAATTACTCAATAAATCAAGTAAACCTCAACAAGACATAATTGTATTTATGTAGTGAGTAAACTGAGTTTCCCTTAATAATTATTATATTTATTAGCCCAATTAGGATTGATATTTTGATTACCTCAAAGTAGTCATCCTCTTCCTAGGAAATATTTTATTCATTATGTATGGTGAACATGTCATCTCATTTGTTGATCAACCTTGAGATGGCATGGTTCCATACCCTAATTACATAGCTATGATTTCCTATTCATAGAAATGGTCATCTACCACAACCTGTTATGATCATGACTATTTAAAAATATCCACTCCTCCCTCTAAAACTCCCCTTATAGCCTACAAATATATCTCTTGATGAAGAGAAAGGATCCTAAAATTAGGTATTAACAAAACTCTATAAAACTTTCTATACAATCTAATCTTGGCTTTTATTCATATATAGGCATTTTCTCTTTTGTTATTCCTTGGTGTTTTATTTAGTAATAATTTATCATCCTTGACCATATTTTAACCTTCAAGGAATTTATATCAAATAAAGTAGAGGGAAAAACCCTTAGTCGAAGTTGTGTACTTTCTTCTTCTATATTTCTTGTTTGTTTTGGCTCAACTATTTGTTTATTTGTAGATCCATCTACATTATTATCTATTGTCATTTGTTTGTTGTTTCACTTATTTATTTTCAAGATTCCATAATTTTTTTAGCAACAAAGAAAAAAGGCCAAATTGTGGAATCACAAATCCCATAACATGTTTACTTTGGCAACACATCAAGTGCTTCTATTCATAACTTGTAATTCTTATATTTTGTAGTGTTATTTATTTGTTGTCTAGCATGCTTTTGAATTTTTTTTATATGTTTTATCACATTAATAAAGTGAAATAATGGATTTCAACATAATTTAAGCATATAAAAGAGTCTTTTGTTGATCTATTCTAGGTATCCAGTCAAAAGTTTACATATATGTCTTGTTGCATGTTCTCCTTGAAGCCTTTGATTTGTAAATAAAAAGAAATCTATAGTTTTCTTACATTAGACGTATTGGAAATTATACTATATAGAACCTATATTTATGTACATTTCCTTTATATACATAATTTTATCAAGATTAGGTGCATATGATCTTAGATCAAGAATCTCAGATGATAAACATAGTTTTTTGTCAACTCACACATTAAGCATAGTTTTAGAAATTGTATACTTATACCATATACATATTGAAGTAGGTGTTAATTTTCTCCACATTTTGAAGGGGAATCTTAACCTCGAGCTTACATTTGGGTGAACCCAATGTGAACACCTCTAATAGTCCCAAATATTCCTTGACCCAACCGTGGCCTAATAAAGATAAAATTTACTCTAATTTAAGTAAGACCATATTATTATTATTTTTTTAGTTAGAAAATATTAATAAGTATTAATAAGAATATAACCAATTGCTAGTTCTACTAAGGGTTGTATACAATCCTTTGATCAACCACCATATGAATCTTGAGGTTAAATTGGGTATATTGTTATCCTGGGATGCTAGCCTCCCATATAGTGTCTCACACATACTTTAAGCCTCTTGAGGATTATATTGTGGTGCACTAGTGGGAGTAATAATAAGTTTTATTATTGACTCTCATGTACCATCTTGGGTCATGTACCTAGTGGTCACTTCCACATACTATTATGATCCCATGTACCATTGTGATCCTATGTATCAATTATTTCTCACATACTAACAAGTATATATAGAGTAGTTAGGTATATAAATACCTTCATGCATATAGGTAGGATCCTAAGGTATATTAATCAATTTGATATATCAAATATAAGGATTTTAAAACACCTTCTTCTTCTTAATCAAACTCTCAAAACAAAAATATAATTAATTGAATCCTCTTATCCTTACCAATTAGTTAAAGACCATTATAGCATCCATAGTAGGGGATGTCAAGTGCCTAATAATATACCCATTTATAAAATAACCTTAAAGAGGAAAATCCTCTAGTAAACCCCATCATTGATGTAGGTGAGGACAATACCACCCCTCAACAAGATGCCTCTAGAAGAGTAACCTTTAGATCTTATGAACATTTAAGAAAGTTCTTACGAGAACATAATAATATTTTTGTAGATGTCCATAAATATAGTAATGATAATCAAAATACCTCCATGGAGGAGAATTCACTCTTGGACCACCCCCAACACCCTTATTCCAATGCTACATCCTGTAGACACCAAAACATCACCAATCCGATTATGTGATTGCAAACACTGATCACATTGACACACACAGCCCCAAGGGCAACCCCCAAAGGTTAAACAGTGGTCCTAATAACTCTCACAGTAGTTTTTGGAAGGTCAGAGATCAATTTGGCACCTTCAGGCACTTTGCTCAATATCCATTCTGCCCAGGGAGGAATTCAAACTGGGATTCGCCCCACCTAGGGACGAATTCAAGATTCACTCCAAGGTGGGGCGAATTTCAGGTTTGACGGGCAAAAAGTCAAATCTTGACAAATGGTAGCTCAGATCCACCACTTAACGCTTCCTTCATTGCATGGGAGTATGGGTGAGCGTTTTCAAGCATTAGAGGCAATTACAAGGGCAGTCATGAAGTCCCTAATCAGGGAGGAATCTCCTTCCCCATGGGAAGGCATGATTGCCAAGTGGCACCTCTGCATGCCCATTTCAAGAGACCTCCAGGTCTATAAATTGGTGAGTTTCCTCACCCCAAAATATACAGAGAAGGAGCATTTTGGAGCAACAAAGTGTTGTCATTTTACTTTCACACCCACACCCTTTTGAGTTGTGTCTTTCATAACCTTGATCTCTTTTGGAGAGGAGGTCAGAGGGTGGTTATTGGAAGCTCAAATCCGAAACCAAAACCTGACATTTGGCCACAATATCCCACCAAATTTATCAAAAATACCCCACAAGATGTTTTGGAACCATCCCAAGTGGATTGGTTCCAAAATCAGGCCCCAAACGGTGGGCGTCCTGCCTCCGGGCGCCCCCCCTCTCACACTACTACAGTCCTAATTGCCCCTCTTCGGAGTGATTGGAAATATGTGGTAGGTTTGTTTTATTTTCATTTTTGCATTCAATTATATGCTACTTAGATAGGTTTCCATTTAAATTTCATTTCATTTTGAACAATTTTGATCATGTTTCTATCTTCGTTCGCCTTTACTAACTTGTAGGTAGCATCATCAAATTCCCATTTATGAAGGCAAAATTTGGAAAATATGACCATCTGGGTCTTCCCAAAATACCCCCAATTAGCTAATACCAAGTTTTTAGGTCATTTTGAGCTTCCTAGATAGGACATTTGGGATAGTACCTTTTCAGCATTTTGTTACAGGTAAATTCGTCCCGCCCCAAAGCGAATTCAAATCGGTGAGGAATTTCTTGACTGTTCCATTTGCAGTATTTTATTTGGGATGTCTTGATGCCCCTGTAAAATTTTTAGAGCATTTGGATTCATTCTAGTCATAGTTTAATTCATTTTTCTCATTCACTTATCGTAGGCTTGGGGATTGCATGCTTTATTTTATCTACAGGTGCTACTAACTATTTCTTGTTCCTTTGAACATAGGGTCTGGACATAGAAGTAGTAGCAAGGAGTCAAGACTCATCAATTCAAGTGGCAACGATGTTTGGTCCACCCATTTTACATGTGGGCACGCGGAAGAAGGAAGGGCATCCATGGATGTAACAAGAACGCATACCTAAACGCTCCTAGCCCTTGAAAGGGGAAGGATGCGCATTGTAACCGAGTTGTGAAACATATCAATAAAAATGGTTGTCTTCTTTATTGTCTTCTTGTTTAAGTTTTGATTCATTCATGCCTTCCCTCTTTTCATGCACTTTCAATTCCTAGGATTTAGCGTTAAGTTTGGTCTAGTTTGCATCGCATCTTTGCTTTCCTTTTTGCTTCCGTATCCTCATGCTTCCAGTGGCGATCATGGTGGGACCTTGTCCTCTATTTTTAAGATCAGAGATATGATCCAAACTTGGTTGTTTTTGCTTGTAGGTACTGAGCTTTTAGATGTTGGGCTGCTATTCGTCCCAGCCTGAGGTGGATACAGAGCTGGAATTCATCTTACCCAAGGATGAATGGGAATCTGCCCCACCCTATGACGAATACAATCTTGTAATTTGTTCCTCCTCGAGACGAATCTCTGTCTATGCAGTTTCAAGATAGAAACTCAAAACCAGCAGATTTGGGCAGAGAAAAGGTAGGGATTCTGAACTTTTCTTGTCATTTTCTATTGTCAATTTTTCTATTTTTAGGTTACTTTTTTTCTTAGGGAAAGTTTTCTTTTACTGCTTGCTTTCTTCCTTCATACAAAATAAAAAGAACCCCACACATCACGTGGCAACATAAACACCAAGGAGCTGGTCGTAAAACCCCAGCCCTTGATCAAGACCAACGGTGGATTTCATCACCACCTTGGCTTGAATTTTGCATTCATAAAACCTCGATCGCTACTGTTGCTAGATGTAAATCTTGATGAAAGCTGACCGAGTGTAGCTAGGGTGATTCCCAGTACATGAGTATAAGTCTTCTATGGTAGGTGTCATAAACAGGGTGATTCCCCTTTCATACCGCCTACGTTCCACGTACCATCTGCTCTCACGTACCTATAGTTTCCATCACATAAGGGCAGGTATATAGAGAGGTTGGTATATCGTCCTGGCAATGGTATATCGAAGGGGAAACCATTTTTGGGAGCCATAAGAGCCATCATATTGCATTTAACGTTCTTTACAAAAACCTTCAAAAAAAAAACCAAAACACACTAAACCAGATTTAAGGCAGACCTTTAATATTTAAACGAGATAATCATTGCTTTATGTGTGTGTGCTCTTTTCTATTTAGTGTAGCATAAAAATTATAAAAATAAATAAGAAATAAAAAAAATTTACGCATCTTGTAGGAAAGCACCACCATGGTGTACACCTGTAGCCAAGCCCAAGCAAGGGCAGAAGCTGCGGAGAGTGTACAAGGGGGCACAAGTTGCCTCCGCTATAGTCCCAAGGACTTGGTGAGACCTCTAGGTCTATAAATTGGTGAGTTTCCTCACCCCAAAATATACAGAGAAGGAGCATTTTGGAGCAACGAAGTGCTGTCATTTTACTTTCACACCCACACCCTTTTGAGTTGTGTCTTTCACATCCTTGATCTCTTTTGGAGAGGAGGTCATAGGGTGGTTATTGGAAGCACAAATCCGGAACCAAAACCTGACATTTGGCCACAATATCCCACCAAATTTTCTGAAAATACCCCACAAGAGGTTTTGGACCCATCCCAAGTGGATTGGTGCCGAAATCAGGCCCCAAACGATGGGCGGCCTGCCTCCGGGCGCCCCCTCCCGCACTGCTACAGTCCTAATCGCCCCTCTTCGGAGCGATTGGAAATATATGGTAGGTTTGCTTTCTTTTCATTTTTGCATTCAATTCTATGCTGCTTAGATAGGTTGCCATTTAAATTTCATTTCATTTTGAACAATTTTGATCATGTTTCTATCTTCGTTCGCCTTTACTAACTTGCAGGTAGCATCATAAAATTCCCATTGATGGAGGCCAAATTGGGAAAATATGACCATCTGGGTCTTCCCAAAATACCCCCAATTAGCTAACCCCAAGTTTGCAGGTCGTTTGGAGCTTCCTAGATAGGACATTTGGGACAGTACCTTTTTGGCATTTTGTTGCAGGTAAATTCGTCCCGCCCCAGAGCGAATTCAAATCGGCGAGGAATTTCTTGACTGTTCCATTTGTAGTATTTTCTTTGGGATGTCTTGATGCCCCTGTCAAATTTTTAGAGCATTTGGATTCATTCTAGTCATAGTTTAATTCATTTTTCTCATTCACTTATCGTAGGCTTGGGGATTGCATGCTTTATTTTATCTACAGGTGCTACTGACTGTTTCTTGTTCCTTTGAACGTAGGGTCTAGACATCGGAGGAGTAGCAAGGAGTCAAGACTCATCAATGCAAGTGGCGGTGATATTTGGTCCACCCATTTTACATGTGGGCACGCGGAAGAAGGAAGGGCATCCATGGATGTAACAAGAACGCATACCTAAACGCTCCTAGCCCTTGGAAGGGGAGGATGCACATTGTAACCGAGTTGTGAAACATATCAATAAAAAGGGTTGTCTTCTTTATTGGCTTCTTGTTTAAGTTTTGATTCGTTCATGCCTTCCCTCTTTTCATGCACTTTCAATTCCTAGGATTTAGCGTTAAGTTTGGTCCAGTTTGCATCGCATCTTCGCTTTCCTTTTTGCTTCCGTATCCTCGTGCTTCCAGTGGTGATCACGGTGGGACCTTGTCCTCTATTTTTAAGATCAGAGATCTGATCCAAACTTGGTTGTTTTTGCTTTCAGGTACCGAGCTTTCAGACGCTGGACTGTTGTTCGTCCCAACCTGAGGCGGATACAGAGCTGGAATTCGTCTTACCCAGGGACGAATGGGAATCTGCCCCACCCTATGACGAATACAGTCCTGTAATTCATTCCTCCCCAGGATGAATCTCTATCTATGCAGTTTCAAGATAGAAACTCAGAACCAGCAGATTTGGGCAGAGAAAAGGTAGGGATTCTGAACTTTTCTTGTCATTTTCTATTTTCAATTTTTCTGTTTTTAGGTTACTTGCTTGCTTAGGGAAAGTTTTCTTTTACTGCTTGCTTGTTTCCTTCATGCAAAATAAAAAGAACCCCACACATCACGTGGCAACATAAACACCAAGGAGCTGGTCATAAAACCCCAACCCTTGATCAAGACCAACGGTGGATTTCATCACCACCTTGGCTTGAATTTTGCATTCATAAAACCCCGATCGCTACTATTGCTAGACGTAAATCCTGATGAAAGCTGACCGAGTGTAGCTGGGGTGATTCCCAACACATGAGGATAAGTCTTCTATGGTAGGTGTCAAAAATAGGGTGATCCCCCTTTCATACCGCCTACGTTCCATGTACCATCTGCTCTCACGTACCTATAGTTTCCCTCACGTAAGGGCGGGTATATAGAGAGGTTGGTATATCGGCCTGGCAATGGTATATCGAAGGGGCGACCATTTTTGGGAGTCATAAGAGCCATCATATTGCATTTAAACATTCTTTACAAAAGCTTTCAAAACAAAATCAAAATACACTAAACCAGATTTAAGGCACACCTTTAATCTTTAAACGAGATAATCATTGCTTTGTGTGTGTGTGCTCTTTTCTGTTTAGTGTAGCATAAAAATTATAAAAGAAAAAAAAAATCTACGCATCTTGTAGGAAAGCACCACCATGGTGTACACCCGTAGCCAAGCCCAAGCAAGGGCAGAAGCTGCGGAGAGTGTACAAGGGGGCACAAGTCACCTCCGCTATAGTCCCAAGGACTTGGTCATTCCGCCTTGGCGGTCGGGCCCACAAGAGAGTCCACATCATGGCATCTCAGAATGGGACTATAGGGGCACCCCTTCGAGGGGCACTCCCATCTAGCATAGACCCTTTCAAGATGAGTCCTTACACGTGGCACTCAATATAAATGGGAAAGCTCCCCTAGAAGCTCGATACGAGTGGCCACCGCATGATGAAGTGCTAGAACAACACAGGGTCCATGAGGAGAGGCCACAGGATTATGTCATCCCTCCATTGCCCCCTCTCATTGTCAAAAACAACAGGACAAATCCGGAGCACAAGGCTCCTCTGGCAGGGCGAGCCAACTCCGCCCGCCCCTTCCACACTTATGAAAGGGAAAATGAGGAAGACCCCTACCTTCCTCAAGAGCAATATACAGCGTGGGAGCAATGCGCCTCCGCACCTGCTATTTACCAAAATCATCTTTCGAGGCCAGAGCCTCGAGTGAATGCCGCCAACCTCGACAGGGGGAAGTGACCTATAGAGATCTCGGATCACCACGACCGAGATAAATGCATAGGAGAGGCATCTAGGCCTCCTAGACTCAAGATGGTAGAACAGATCGACCTGGCAGTCGCCAGACATGCCGCCCGCCAAGCATAGATTACGCAGCTTGAGCAAGATCAACAGCAGCTAGAGCGTCTATACCGCCTTAGCAAGGAGCGCATTCAATGCCAAAAAGATGAGCTGCTCCATAACACGATGCCTAAGAGGCTTCCAACCCCTCGCACCCAAAGGGTGGAACCATATGAGAGGTGCAACCCCTTGGTACGAGACAGGTCCCCATGACCTTACCAAGTGCTGCCTCCAAGACCTCCTAGACCTGAACGGGAGGCCACTCCCCGGAACAACGATGGGCTCCCTCCGCGGGGACCCACCCATGGTCATAGGTCTCACCCAGAAACTCCTTGAGAAGCCTATGAGGAGTATGAACAAGAAGAAGAGCGGGCCGAAATGCCCTATCAAGGTGGAGGGGCTGCTATCCGGCCACCCCTCCATAGGCCTCAAGTCTCCCACAACCCACAATGGGAGCAAACTAAAGAGGAAGAGATTAAATCTTTCGATGCATACAAAGCGTTGCTAGAGCATTTGGAGTCTATGGAAACCAAAGCTTTTGGGCCCCAAAAGCCCATGTTACGCCAACTCCGCAGTCATCCTATGCATCCGTCAGTGCCTGCACCCCCTACCCTGAACACTTTAAGCTGCCTCAGTTGGCAATATTTAAGGGTGAGGAGGATGCCCAAGAGCATGTGACTAGATGCCTCAGTTGTTGCTAAGAACATTTATAACCACATTCACGGGCCCTACCTCGGATTGGTTCACTCAATTGCCGAAGCACAACATCAGTAACTTGGATCAGTTAGTGGATGCGTTCCTCGAACGCTTCACCTTCAACACCAAGAAGAAGGCATCACTAAGTGACCTAGCCAACCTCAAGAAGTATGAGGAAGAAACCATGGTGGCCTATGGGAATCGATGGAGGACTCTACTTTCCAAGCTACCCTACCTCCCTCCTATGTCCGACCTTACACAAATGTTCTCAAGAAGCTATTTGAGATCGATCTCTATGCTATTGCAGCTGCAGCAATATGCCACCTTAGAGGAAGCTCTGGCGCAAGCCAGAATCATAGAAGAGATCAAGATACAGGATGTCGAGATTGCCAAACCTAAGAAGAAAGAATGGAACAAGAACACAAAAATAGGGACTACGCAATAGAAACCCGCTGTGGTCAATCAAGTTGCTATAAATGTCCCTAAGCCTGCACAAGAAATACAGCCTCAAAAGGCTAACTATCAGGCGGTGCCTCCTAATAATTATGAAAGAGAAAACCAGAAGTAGGAGCAAAATCAGCAACGTCACCCTAGGCGACAATTCACACCTTATACAGAGTCTAGGGACTCCCTATTTGACCGCTTGTCAACGGCAAACTTGATCAACCTTCCAGAGATTCAAACCATAGATCCCAATGCGCCAAAGCCTAAGGGATACCGGGAGGACTTGTATTGTAGGTTCCACAGGCGAAGGGGACATGACCTGAATGCATGTTGGAAGTTCAAAGGTTTGATACAAGACCTAATTGACAATAAGACGTTGGCAGTGGACAACCCCGTAGCGCCAAACAACCAGCAGATGGGAGTTTTTAGAGACCCCTTGCCTACCCGTGAGGCACAGGAAAAACCCCTTCAAGTCAATGAGGTGCAACAGAATTGCCCCATGCAAGGGTATGTAGGAATGATAAGCATAGTGACTAGGAACAAGAGGTACCCAGGAGCTGCCCCCGAGGCAGCCACAAGAGAGGTTCCATCGATGTCACAACCTCAACAGCACCCTACGCAACTTCCTCCGCCTAGACCCGTGGCCATGATTCGGACCAAACTCACGTAGAGCTTGAGGACCACGTCGGCTAGGCTCTCCATATACGAGCTTATACAACAATCAATGCCCCATCGGGAGGCTCTAATGGAGATATTGAAAGCCATCGAGTTGTAGCCCCACGAAGCGAATTCCTTCAACAACTTCGTGGGACATGTCAAAAGATGCATGGAGCCAGTCATCACCTTTCAAGAGGATGAAGTTAAATCAGTGGCTGATGACATGGTAGATCCACCCCTGCACGTTATCGCGTGGGTCAATGGGATCCCATATAAGAGGGTGTTGGTAGACACTGGCTCGTCCAGTAACATCATTACCACAGCGGCATTGAAACATCTAAAGTTGCTAGCCTCTCACATCATGGCTTCCACCTATACACTACGAGCATTCAATGATGCGATATGCTCGACAGTTGGCACAATTGTCCTACCCATTCAAGTAGGACAAAAGACGATACCTACATTGTGCCATATTTTGGAGGGTGAGATGGCCTATAACATCTTGCTAGGGCGGTCATGGATCGGGGGACATGAAGTGTGTCCCTTCGATAGCTCATCAGTGTTTGAAGTATACATTTGAAGGGGAGGTACATGTAGTCCCGATGGACTTAGAACCCTTCAAATATTGCAATGCGGTGCAGCTGATGCCGCAATCGACCCTTCCATCGATGCACTTGGATTTTTAGTTAAATCCATCTAGACAGGGTCCGATTCCGCAAGCATCCCTGATGATAAATCCATCAAAACCCCAGCCAGGTCCATCTTCATCATCTGGTCCTTCACCAACGATGCCACCTATCATGGCTAAACAGAAGGACAAAGGGAAGAAACCCCTGGAGGAGGCGCAACCCCTGGAATGGCATTGCCAATAGTATCAACCATCTCTACCGAAGAGATGCCTAGAAAAATGGAAGTTGAGGCTCCTAGTTCACCCAACATGGAGTGGATTCAAGAAGATCTTCCATTCCCTCCCCCTCAATCACCAACAATCACTGTTGAAATGGCCAATACGGGCCTGGGGGAGTATCTGGTGCGGAATGTTGTAGCAACGCCCGCACTAGAGTCCATGCAAGACATGGGGAGACCTCGCCTCCCCATCGGTACAATTGTTCCTTTAGGCTACCCGCCAAACCAGACAAACTTTGTGTATGGGGGCCTTGATCATGGTATTGAGCCATGCATGCAAGAGGATGAAGATGAAGAGCCCTTTGCAGAAGATGTCAATTATTTGTCCAACCCAGATTTCGCTTTGAGATATCTTGGCCAATGCAATTGGCATGGATATGGGTTAGGCAGGTATGAGCAAGGAGTGCGTGTCCTTTGCCAACCAAGATACCAAATGCCCTATGACAAGTCGGGAGTGGGGTTCAACCACCCCCTGCCCTTGGACATCTTGGTAGAGAACATGCAAGGCCTAGGGATAGGCAACAAGGGTGGATTGGCATTAGATCCCTATGCCAACCCTAACACAACGTATACATTGGGGGATTACCTCCCATGGTCAACAACCACCCTTGTTAACCTCAATAACCCTTTCCCTTTGCTAGAGAGAGGCGAAAGTTCGGGGACTCACTTTCAAGGAGGGTATAGACAGTGTCAAGAGGGATCTTCGGAGGATGAGTCGGAGTATGAACCAGCATCATATGACCCCTTCGAATCAGATAGTGACCACTCACAAGTGATCCCCATGAATGACTATCAAGAGAGCCTCTTGACAATGTTCCCTCTAGAGGCTCCAATCGAGCCAGTGCCGCGTCAAGAGAATCAGGTCCCCCCACGGAGAGTGGAACAACCACAATGGGGCCAGATTAATTTGCTTGAGCAGGACGAGCCTGTAATGCCTCAAATAGTTGTCGAAGCCAACGCGGGCTTTTGGATCTCCGATAGTGATTACGAAGATGAAACAGAAATGACATATCTTAATCACATGCGGTAGATGCAGCAACCATACCCCTTGGAGATTAACGACATATTTGAATAGCTGAACATAGTGCCAGGGCATGAGTGGTACGTAGACCCAGTGCGGTGGGACCAAGTGTTGGATCCGCCACCCCAGGTATACGAAGAGCACCTTCCACCCCGAGACCCCAGAGTAATATCAGTGTCGAGGGTAGACCCTATCCTCATATCAGCACATAGGGCCGATCCATTCGTGCCAATACCTCCAGAGCCAGATCCGGAGCATAGGAATCATCTAGAGTGTTCAAGTCACCACATCCACGGTAATGGAGACCAAAATCATCTCATCAACATGATCTCCATTGACTTAACCGCCCCCATCCGCAATCCGGCCGATCCAATACGGTCATTGCATCTAGACATAGATGCCATAGACTGGGATCACGTCAATTCACCTCCATCCCCATCAGAGTACTGGCCTTTTGGTGAGATGCTTCATTTCACCCCGGGGCTAGCTCAGGATATCTTCCATGCTGAAGAGGAACCCGAGGTTCCCAACGTAGATTTAAACTCAGCAAATGATATCCATTTGATCCCGACGCCACACCAGTTGGAGGACGGATCCCACATGTCGATCGAGGAGATGACTGACGTAGACATCGGCTCAGATCCAATGAATCCATAGATCATCAAGTTGGGGGTAAGCTTATCCCTCGAAGAGCAAGCCGACTACATTACCCTTCTCAAAGAGAAGAAGGAGGTTTTTGCATGGTCCTACTGAGACATGTCGGGGCTAGATCCGTAGCTAGTCATGCATAATCTAACGCTTGATCCCACAGTCAAGCCAGTTAAGCAAAAACTATGCAAGATGCACCCAACAGTGGCCTTGATGGTCAAAGATGAATTGCAAAAGCTGTTGGATGCACAGTTTGTCATCTTGCATGGATTATCCGCCATGGCTGTCCAACATGGTGCCCATCAAAAATCTCGACGGGAGGATTCGCATATGCACTAATTTTTGAGATCTAAACAAAGCGAGTCCTAAGGATGATTTCCCCTTGTCGAGCATCGATGCATTGGTAGACGCTACAACAGGTCACGAAATGCTATCCCTCATGGATGGTTTCTCGGGATACAATCAGATTCGTATCAATCTCGAGGACCAACTAAAAATGGCATTCACAATGCCTTGGGGGACATTTTGTTATAAGGTCATGCCTTTTGGCCTTAAAAATGCTGGCGCCACCTACCAACGTGCCATGACATACATCTTCCATGATTACATGCATACAACTTTGGAAGATTATATGGATGATTTGTTGGCCAAATCTCTTTTGTGCCCAGATCATATCGATGACTTAAGCAAGATCCTCGATCGCCTCATGGAACATAAAGTCAGACTGAATCCCAAGAAGTGCGTATTTGGCATCACATCTGGAAAACTCTTGGGTTTCATAGTCTCAAAGCGAGGCATCGAGGTGGACCCAAACAAAGTCAAGGCAATCCTTGAAATGCTTCCCCCAACTACCATCAAGCAGCTCAGAAGCCTGTAGGGAAAGGTCACGTCGATCAAGCGCTTCATAGCGCAGCTATCTGACAAGTGTCGACCCATGAACAAATTATTGCACAAGGGGGTAGCATTTCACTGGGATGACGAGTGCCAGTCAACCTTTGACGACATTAAATGATACTTGGCTTCATCGCCGGTATTGGCACCACCTAGACCAGGAGTGCCGTTCTACTTATACATCTCAGCTACTGAGGTGGCACTGGGCGCCATGCTAGCCCAGAAGAATGAACTTCACAAAGAACAGGCTACTTACTATCTTAGCCGCACCCTGGTCAGTTATGAACTTAACTATGCATACGTCGAGAAACTCTGCTTGGCAGTGGTGTTTGCTACCAAAAAGCTATGCCACTACATGCTGAGCAACACTACGTATGTTGTGTCTAAGGAGAATCCATTGCGGTACATGATGAGTCGTACTTATCATAGTAGCCGCACGGCAAAATGGATTATGTTGTTGATGGAATTTGACATAGAGTTTATTGGACAGAAATCCATCAAAGGACAAGTCATAGCCGATCAACTAGCAGAGGCTCCTCTCGAAGACGATCAGCCTCTGGTCATAGAACTACCCGATGATGGGGTCTTCCATGTCTCAGAATCGCCAGATTTTGATGAGCCTGAGTCACAGGCCGACATAACCCTATTTTTTGATGGTTCTAAATGTGAGCAAGGAGGTGGCACGGGAATTGTATTCTTCACACCGCAAGGGGCTCCAATGCCTCTATCATTTAAATTAGACTTCCCATGCACCAACAATAATGCAGAATATGAAGCCTTGCTCATAGGTCTTCAGACAACAATCACCATGAACATCAAATGATTGAACATCTTTGGTGATTCGTTGTTAATTGTCAACCAAGTCAAAGGGGTATTCCAATGTAAATGCCTAGTTCTGTAGGCCTACAAAGCCCTTGTGGACAAATTCTTGGTGAATCTTGAATGGTACGACATCGAGGCACTCCCTCGGTCATCGAATCATTTTGCGGACACTATGGCCTCCTTGGGGTCACTAATCCCGCAAGACCTCTCTGGTGATATGACAACCATTCAAGTCAAAACACTATCGCAATCCATGATGGAGCGTGCAAGCTCTAACTTGATGCCAAGAATCCACATGATCCAGATTGAACCACCTCAGGATAGGTTCTCTCGAATCCATGATCATCTAAAACATGCCAACTAGGGGTCCTTGTTCTCCCCTACTCCCCTTAATAGCAACACAACGCTATTCTTACAAGTTCTTTCCCGCTCAGCATTTGCTAGGGATGAACTTCAAGAGGGATTGGTTGTTCATACCATCGAGGCTTCCGATCAGTAGGATTGGTATTTACCCATAAGGGACTACCTCAAGTTAGGTAACCTCCCACTTGGATTGATGCATGCCGCAAAATGAGCATTCAAGCAGAAAGCGGCAAAGCATGTCTTGTTAGGAGACATTTTGTACCATCGTAGCTATGAAGGGATCCTCCTTCGATGCTTGGACCAACAAGAGTCCACTTGGGCGATCGCCCAAGCGCACGATGGTACATGTGGTGGCCACTTCAGTGGTATGGCTATCGCCAAGCGCATTCTTTGCATGGGCTATTATTGGCCATATTTAGAGCGAGATTGTAGCACATATGTAAGGAAGTGCATGAAGTGTCAACATCATGCTAATTTGATGCACGTACCTTCCCAGGCCTTGCAGCCGATCCAATCGGCTTGGCCATTTTCGTAGTGGGGCTTAGATCTAATCGAAAATATTTCCCCTACGTCGTCAGGCCATCACACGTTCATCATAACGGCCACAGAGTATTTCACCAAGTGGGTGGAAGCAGTTCCGCTTACCTCTATGACTGGAACCCGCATTGCGGAGTTCATTTTGCATAACATCATATGTCATTTTGGTATTCCATCCAAGATAATCTCGGATAATGGGACGTCATTCAAGAACAAAGATGTGCGTGCTTTGACCACAAAGTACAAAATTCAGCACAGTTTTTTGACACCCTATTATCCGTAGGCAAATGGGCAAGCAGAGGCGTCAAACAAAATGCTAGTTGCCATCCTCAAAAATACAGTCATGGATAGTCATAAGGATTGGCACATTCAGATCCCACTTGCCCTATGGGCTTATCGCACTAGCATTCGGACACCCACTGGGGCAACTCCATTTTTGCTCGTGTATGGCTCTGAGGTAGTCATGCCTCTCGAGTTGGAAATTCCTTCCCTACGCATATCAATGCAAGAGTTCATCGATGATGACACTGCATGGTAGGCCCGGTTAGACCAGCTTACGTTGCTCGATGAACGACATGTTAATGCTCTCGAGCATTTACGTATCTATCAAGAGCGACTAAAGAAAGCATACAACATGAAAGTTCACCTGAGGGACTTTCAGGTTGGTGACTTGGTCTTAAAAGAGAACCAACAGAACTCTAGCTTGCCGCCCCATCTAAGGGACAAGTTCATGGCAAACTGGTTAGGTCCCTATGTAATTGATAGTAAAATAGGACCTGGAACATACCGGCTAGCCTCTCTTGATGGAATCAAGGAACTAGAACCCTTGAACATCAGCCATTTGTGGCCATTCCATATCTAGAAGAGCCACAACCCAAACAAAATGCTCCAAGGATTCCCACAATCGCTTGGTCAATCCCAAAATGCTCCAAGGATTCCCACAATCGCTTGGTCAATCCCAAAATGCTCCAAGGATTCCCATAATCGCTTGGTCAATCCCAAAATGCTCCAAGGATTCCCACAATCGCTTGGTCAACCCCAAAATGCTCCAAGGATTCCCATAATCACTTGGTCAACCCCAAAAATGCTCCAAGGATTCCCATAATCGCTTGGTCAAAAATAAGAAAATTCAAAAACAATAAAATCATCAAAAATAACAAAAATGTGCATCTCATTTCTATGCATGCTCAAAAACAAAAAAATCAAGAGGTCTTTTTGCATCTCATCTTCATACTCATAAATATCAATCCATCCAAAAACACAAACATATAGTTGCATTAGGCATCACACACATACATTGCATATTTGTGGTCATCCAAGTCAGGGCACCATAGACTGTAATTACTTGGCAAATCCATCTTGTTCCATATTTTTCTGCTTTATAAATAGTCCATCACAAATAAATGCCATTCACATATTTTTGCCATACTATAGTCAGTTGATTTTTAATGTATCAAGAGTTTTCGTCATTCAGCTGTCAATAGCTTTTTAACCAAATACTGTACAAAGTCAGACAGATTTTACGAAGGTAGAGTTCTACTTGGATCACACCTTGTTACGTAGCATCCCAACACAAATTAAAACACATAAAAATTCCCAAGTTGTGTGAATGAAAGATGAAACCTGCAAAGCAATCCAGGTCACCATAAGCGAAACGGTTATCTTGCTCATCCCCCTATGCGAATGACCCCAAGAATGCTTGAGAGTTGGCAAAAGGACAAGAATCTTCCCTACCCAATTCCCCAAGAATCCCAAGTTCTCAAAAGAAGTTGCAAACATCATACAAATTTGCAAAACGTCAAAACTCCAAAAATTTGACATCACAACCAAAGTGCATACATCAAAAAGCACATACAATAGTGATTCTCATCACTCATTATTCAAATCCCTTGCTCAAAAGAAAAATAACAAAAATAAACAGTGATTTTTATCACTATAATCGAGCAAGTATCCCAATACAATTGAAGAAAAGAAGGGAGTCGAACTTGAATCCCTGGAACTCTCAGCATTTCGAAGGTCATGAGATAAACCTCAGTACCGGTTTGGTTGATAGCCTATCGGTCACTCGTGGCAAACCTCCCGCATGACGATATATCTATCACAGTAACTTGTGTGCAGATCAATGTTTGCATGTGGATGAGCTAGCTTATGGTATCCTAGATTGCACCGCAGATTAATCTAACTAAATACAACAAAGGAGTTAGTGGGGCTAATTAGGTGATCCTCAGTACAGGTTTGGTTGATAGCCTATCTGGCACTGGCGGTATCCTGACAAATACCACATAAACGAACTCAATTGCACACACAGGGATGTGAAATAACTAGGTCAAAGACAAGTCCGATTCATACCTTGTTCAAAAGTCTTGTAAGATAAAATACAGTTTTGGATAGTTAGTTAACACATCTGAGTCTCAGAAAACCTAACTACATTCTAGACCAACTGTGCCATCCTCCATCCTCGCTTCCCCATCAAAAAATACAAAAAAATTACATGCATACATGAACAGTCATTTACCACAATAATCGCCTAAGATAAAAAGCCATCAGTTCTGAACAGTCTATGGTGCCACCACCAAAAATCACAAATTCAATTCATTCATTGCCATTTGCATATCATATACATTAAGCAACATTTGCATTCATCATAACACATGCATCCATCAATGTAAATTAACATGCATACATACACATTCATCAATCATTAGGCATAACATCAAATCATGACACATGTGTAACAAAAATACAATCATCTATATATATATCATCAAAAATGCCCACAGGCTACAATATCCGGTCATCTGACCCCACAAAAAGCCAAAAGCTCAAAAACCCCCAAGCCTAGGGCATCGGCCACCATGATCACGCAGGATCGATGCGACGAGAACTACCCCCCATGGTGTGGGTCCTATGGGACCCCTCAGGGCGGCTACTGCTAGCCCCCGCATCACGCCTACTCGAGCCCCCCTCATCCAGTCACCTACGTCGAGAGGATGCTGACTGCTCAGTCTCGCTCCCTCTCGAGCGGCATGATGATCCACCTCCGCTGAACGTAGGGACCCACCCACCGAGGCGGCTAATCTCTGCCTCCAGCTCCAACCGATGCCGCACCAAGTCCATCTCCCACTGGTGATACGTAGCCAAGTTCTCATCGCACTGTGCCAGTGCCCTCTCCCTCTCTGCTAGCTACGTCCGTAGGAGATCCCTCTCCCGTGCAGCATCGGTATCCCCATCCTACCGGTGGTAGGCAGCCAATGCATTTTCTCGCTCTACCAACTACATGCATAGGAGATCCCTCTCCCATAATGCATCCCCTAGCTCCTCATCATGCCTCCATAGTAGCCCCTCCAATCATGCATTCTCAATGCGTAACCCTGACTCCATGTCCTCCGAATCTGCCTGAGGCATTGGCATCTCTGGAACAATAGCCTACTCTGGCTCCCACTGCTCCACGATGTCCTACACCTCCAGCTGATCCGGAACCCCAAGATCTGCATCCATGTCATCTACCTCCACCATGTCCGCATCCTCCAATGGCGCCCCCCAATCATCTCCTGGTGCCTCGGCACCCTCCCCGCCTACGGTTGCTATATTTGCACCTCCTAGTGGCCCCTCGCCTCGCCATCATCGTAGTGTCCACCATTGGTCATACTCTGTGGTAGTCCCGACGTCGTCCACATTCGAGACATCAATCATCACATCTAAATCCTCGCCAAGTGGCATGATGACTGGCCGGTCCAGAGTCCTCTCGTCCCCCCGGCATCGATAGACCACGGGCTCACCAAGAAACCCCTAGCGCACCCCAAACTATCGTGTCACCCGACTATACGGAAGAACTCCTGCTCGGTCCCATGCCGCCCAATCAGCCACCACCCCCTACGTACCCATCGGAGCCACTCTCCAGCCTCAGGCTAGGCTGGACAGTCCCGATAGGGGCACCAAGACACCTCCCTAGAGTAAGCCGAGCGAAGGCATCGACATAGTGCCCTACGACACCTGCCCACCATCGACTCTGTCCCTGCTCCTCAGACCTCCGCCATAGAGCCGCGTAACCTATGTCCTTATCCACCATCTCCGCCCGAGTCATCCATGGCAACCCCACCGGCCTCTCCACCGCTATATGCTGCCAAGCCCAGCTCTACAACAGATAGTTATAGCTAATCCCCTTTCACCTTCGATAGTGGACCTCGTACAACTCACCATAGAGTTGTGCCAGTAGCGTCTATCCCCACCTCATGATCAACGTGCCTCCGTCGAGCACTCCACCAGTAAGACCACATCCAATAGGTTCCACGAGAACCTCGCACCTGACGAGTCAGGTAGCAGCATGTTGGAAATGAGGCCCATAAGTACTACGTGCCTCACTCCCAACACCCCTTCTCCAACCACCATCGGACCAAAATCCTACCAATCTGGCAGTCGCCCTCTGCCCTCTCCACTAGGCTCTCCACACCCACCTCCTCCCCATGCCCGAAGCATCGTATCAGTATAGTTGTCCACTGATCACACGATGTCATCCTGATCGGTAGTCCATCTATCAAAATCCATAGAATCCGATAGACATCCTCCAAGGTCACTGTCATCTCCCCTATTGGGATATGGAAGGTGTTGGTCAGGGATCCCACAGGTTGATCAAGGCCATCAGATAGGCCCGATCCCCGACCACAAGCTCCAGTCGAGTCACCTGCTTGAGCCCAAGGGCATCAAGCCACTCCTAGTCAGCCATAGTTAGCGCCTCCCGTGCTTCAACAAAAGTAGTAGGCACACGATACCGGCTCTTCACAACCTACAAAAGAAAACAACACAAAAACATTAAAATCATGAAAACTGTACAACAAAAACATGAATATACAACACTGCATAAAACACTGTACAAACTCAAAAGCAACAAAATTCACAAAAGTTCGAAGCAAAAATAGTTTGTCAGTCTTAGGGTTTCTGTACTCTAAGTTTAAAACCGATAGACAAAATAAAAACACAAAAACAATTTTTCAAATACAGTTGTCAGTCTTAGGGTTTCTGTACTCTAAGTTTAAAACTGACAAAGTCTACACAAGCAAAACAAAATTAAAATAACAGTTTTTTAACCTAGGGTTTTCACCTACATTTTAAAACTGACAAGTTCAGCCTAAAAAACTAGGGTTTGCGTTCAGTTTATCCTAGGGTTTTAGTTTAACAAAATCGCAAAATACAAAATTTTTCCTAGGGTTTACTTTAGTGTAAAGCGAAAAATAAATTTCAGAGTTCATTGCGTCTTTTCAAAATAAATGTAAATTAGGGTTTCATTTTCTTACAAAGCCAAAGAAAAAGAAAAACAAATTTCAACCTAAGTTTTAAGCTATGTTTTCCGTTCAGTTTTAAGCTCAGTCTTGATTTGTGTTCAGCTCCATTTTAGGGTTTCACATTTTAACTTTAGAAAACAAAATAACAAAGAAAAATAAACAACTAACTTGCAGTTTTAAACATACAACAAACAAAAGCAAATAACGCCCAGGAGCACTTACTGGTCTCGCTTTGGCTCCGCCGCTCGATCCGGTTTGTGCACTCATGATGTCGGGAGAAATTCGGCAGTGCTTCGCTTCGCAGAATTAACCTCCTCCTCCTCAGAGCTCCAAATCGCAAGAAAATTTGAATGCAAATGAACCCAAACCCTAGTTTTGGCCTTTAAATAGGCTTTGTGAGCTTATATTCATTCCTCCCTGGGATGAGCACTCTAGTTAGCGCTCGTCCCTCCCTGGGACGAATACTAAGCTGATATTCGTCCCACCCAGGAACGAATTCAGGGCAAAAATTTCAAAAACATAAAAAATTGAACAAAAATGCACCAAAACTAGCAATAAGTTTGCCCGATGAAAGTGCTTTTGCACTTGACATTTCGGACATGCAAAATAGACGTCGGGGTCACAAATCCTCACTATCCTACTCCCTAAGAAGGCTACCATAGCCGGACCGCTCCACGGGAGGACGGATTTTCGAGAATTTCATCCCCAAGCGGCATCGCCAAAAGGGTCAAAATCCAACCAAAAATAGCAATAACATTGCCGAACGAAGGCGCCTTGGCACCGGACATTCTTGGCACCCAAAAAAGATGTAGGGGTCACAAATTGTCACTATCCTACTCCCTAAGAAGGCTACCATAGCCGGACCGCTCCACGGGAGAACGGATTTTTGACAATTTCAGCTCCAAAAAGCGTCACCAAAAGGGTTAACACCCACCAAAAATAGGTCTAAATGTCAGAAAACTGCACACACATGTAACGCTAAACATCTGAAGGCACCCTTGCACAAGTCATCTTGGGTCAAGCGACTCGTCACTTTTCTCATGAAGGTCATTCCCTCATCGATTCGTCGCTTGAGGGGGTAGTCACACTTAGTCACCAATCAACAAATACACACCCAACCATGGAAATGGCATGCATTCAAAGAATCATTGACAAAGACAATCACGCTCCTGCTTGGGGCAGTAAACAAGCAATAATCACAAACTGATCAAACACTTGGCATTTCGTGAATCATGAACTCAAGGTTCCCATAGACAAAAGGTTGCGCCCTTTGCCTATTCATGACTGATCAATGTCCAAGCTCAAGTAACACCTCACCAAAAAAGGTTAACACTTGAATTGAGTTACTTCACTCATCAGAAGCAAGGATTCAAGAATGCATGCCCCTTTCCATACTTGGGGCATCAAAATTTGGTTAGGTTACTAAGAAACCCTAATCATTAGTGCTTTGGTTATCTATTTTTGCTCGGCGCTGCGCCATGCACAACGCATCCCAAAAAGGGGCATCTGTAGACACCAAAACAGCACCAATCCGATTATGTGACTGCAAACACTGATCGCATTGACACACACAGCCCCAAGGGCAGCCCCCAGAGGTTAAACAGTGGTCCTAACCACTCTCACAATAGTTTTTGGAAGGTCAGAGATCAATTTGGCACCTTCAGGCACTTTGCTCAATATCCGTTCCACCCAGGGACGAATTCAAACTGGGATTCGCCCCACCCAGGGACGAATTCAGGATTCGCTCCAGGGTGGGGCGAATTGCAGGTTTGATGGGCAAAAAGTCAAATCTTGACAAATGGCAGCTCAGATCCGCCACTTAACGCTTCCTTCATCGCATGGGAGTATGGGTGAGCATTTTCGAGCATTAGAGGCAATTACAAGGGCAGTCATGAAGTCCCTAATCAGGGAGGAATCTCCTTCCCCACGGGAAGGCATGATTGCCAAGTGGCGCCTCTGCATGCCCATTTCAAGAGACCTCCGGGTCTATAAATTGGTGAGTTTCCTCACCCCAAAATATACAGAGAAGGAGCATTTTGGAGCAACGAAGTGCTGTCATTTTACTTTCACACCCACACCCTTTTGAGTTGTGTCTTTCACATCCTTGATCTCTTTTGGAGAGGAGGTCATAGGGTGGTTATTGGAAGCACAAATCCGGAACCAAAACCTGACATTTGGCCACAATATCCCACCAAATTTTTTGACAATACCCCACAAGAGGTTTTGGACCCATCCCAAGTGGATTGGTGCCGAAATCAGGCCCCAAACGGTGGGCGGCCTGCCTCCGGGCGCCCTCCCTCCCACACTGCTACAGTCCTAATCGCCCCTCTTCGGAGCGATTGGAAATCTGTGGCAGGTTTGCTTTCTTTTCATTTTTGCATTCAATTCTATGCTGCTTAGATAGGTTGCCATTTAAATTTCATTTCATTTTGAACAATTTTGATCATGTTTCTATCTTCGTTCGCCTTTACTAACTTGCAGGTAGCATCATCAAATTCCCATTGATGAGAGGCCAAATTGGGAAAATATGACCATCTGGGTCTTCCCAAAATACCCCCAATTAGCTAACCCCAAGTTTGCAGGTCGTTTGGAGCTTCCTAGATAGGACATTTGGGACAATACCTTTTCGGCATTTTGTTGCAGGTAAATTCGTCCCGCCCCGGAGCGAATTCAAATCGGCGAGGAATTTCCCGACTGTTCCATTTGCAGTATTTTCTTTGGGATGTCTTGATGCCCCTGTCAAATTTTTAGAGCATTTGGATTCATTCTAGTCATAGTTTAATTCATTTTTCTCATTCACTTATCGTAGGCTTGGGGATTGCATGCTTTATTTTATCTACAGGTGCTACTAACTATTTCTTGTTCCTTTGAACGTAGGGTCTGGACATCGGAGGAGCAGCAAGGAGTCAAGACTCATCAACGCAAGCGGCGGCGATGTTTGGTCCACCCATTTTACATGTGGGCACGCGGAAGAAGGAAGGGCATCCATGGATGTAACAAGAACGCATACCTAAACGCTCCTAGCCCTTGGAAGGGGAGGATGCGCATTGTAACCGAGTTGTGAAACATATCAATAAAAAGGGTTGTCTTCTTTATTGGCTTCTTGTTTAAGTTTCGATTCGTTCATGCCTTCCCTCTTTTCATGCACTTTCAATTCCTAGGATTTAGCGTTAAGTTTGGTCTAGTTTGCATCGCATCTTCGCTTTCCTTTTTGCTTTCGTATCCTCGTGCTTCCACATCCTCTAATAAGACAAATAATAATCTTAACTAGACAAACATAAATCTTAATAAATCTAATGTAAAATTTACTAAAATAATGTCAAACCTTAATGCATTAATTGTAAGTCTTGTATATCCTACTTCTCCCTTTATCACTTATTCCATAGGGGGTAGGATGTAGAACATCCTATTTTCCTTAGGATACCAAATACCCATACCATCTCTTGAAGAATATTTAAGTCAACATAAGTCATGTTGTAACTTAATTTTCCAATACAAGTGTGCCTACCTCCAATCCTTTCTTTAATATCTCTTATACTAAAAATAGCATTCCTATCATTTACATTTTTTCTTCTACCAATCCTCTTATATCAAATAGTTTTGGGATAATCCATCTAACACCACCTTTAGAATAAATCCCCCCAAAACATCAACCCTACTGATATATTAATTTACAACCTCACTTGTTTATTCCTTAGGTTCCATTGAATATAATTTTCCCTAAACTTGAAAGTCTAACATCCCAAATGAAGCAACTAAAAAATAATGTGACTTCCCTTTAGATATCCTCATCTAACCACAAGTACTCCTATAATAACTTGAGTAATCAACCCTTAGACCCTATCGTATGAAGCCAACCTTTTCCTTATAAATTTAAAACATCTAAGTTTCAATTGTACAAAGGGAAGGAAGAACCCATAAACCACATTAAGCTTTTCAAAACTACTTGTAGTGACATTGCCTACGATGATATGCAACTTCTTAAAATATTTTCTAAAAGACTTAGTGATCTTACCATGAAGTGGTATTACCAACCACCACACCATTCATTAAAAATTTTAAAGGCCTTGTAGAAATATTTGTCCAATAATTATAGTGTATACCAAAGAAAATATAATAATTAGTGATCTTTATAAGCTTAAGCTAAGGATGAGGTCTTTATAGATTTATTAGCTAAATAGAAATCCCTGGTGGGGAGGCTCAAATATGTCCCCCCAAAAAATAATCTCCTAGAAATTTTCATAGGCAATCTACGTGACCAATTGGCATATCCATCGGAAACGACCAACATCTCCTCTTTTGAAGATGTAGTTGATATGGGTAAATAATATGGAAACTGCTATTTATAAAGAGGACAACTTAAAATTAAGAAGAAAGAAGAAAATTCATCTTCCTATAGCCATAAAGGAAAATATAAGAAAAATCATGTGGTAGGTGACAGAGTAATAAATTCCTATCAAACCAATAATATAAATGTTGTTTCAACCTTACAAAAAAATTATAATTAAACAACAAAAACCTAAGTGAAACTATATAAAATTAGACTATCCTATCTTTATTGCTTTAGGGAAACATCTTAAAGCTAAAATGATAGGTGCTTATAAATCCTATATATACCACTAAAGAACTACCCTATTAATATTGCCATGATGAACATTGCAATTTCCATCATGTCAACGATCATAAAACCAATAGGTATAATACCTTATGCAATTTTTTCCAAGATCTCATAGAAGGTGGCCAAATTATTCTTTTGTATATCTAATTCCAAATTATACACTAATCAAGATATTAGAATCTTCCAAGATCCCCTACCAAATTGTGACCAAAGATCAACTAATAATATCCATACCAAAAACATGGTAGAGACAATCAATTTATCTCATGTTTATGTTGTAACTAGAAAACAATCTAAGAACCAAATCTATGATCAAACCCCTCAACCTCATTTGGTCCTTTGTCTAAAATACAAGATCTTCTCCTTTAATAAACCACCTTTGATCTTTCAATCATCAAAAAACAATAAGATTTATTTCAACTTGTACCACCAACTTGAAAGCACACCTACCAAATCTCTCTTCTTGAAATTCTAAAAACTTCTATGGCCCATAGGGACATCTTTCTCAAGATCTTGAGTGAGCAAGAGGTCCCCCAAGATCTTTCTCCCATTATATCAATAATTTTGTGGGATCTATTTGGGTCAACAATGCTATTATATTATTCCATGAGAGTGATATCCTTTTTTTCTCTATGTTTGAGGAATTACCTATTTATATCATAGCCTTTATCAGTGATAAAATCATAAAAAACATCCATTTCAATATTGTCTTAAGCCTCAATATTTGCAAATTCATCAACAATTTTGAATTAACTAAACAATACTTAATGAGAGTAAACTTATCATAAGAGCCTTTGGTAATGAATAGTGTGACACTAGCGATATGATAACCTTGCATCTCAAAGTTGGGCCCCAAATCCTTAATATGTTCTTCTACATTATCCCTAATGACTTGTTTTACAATATCCTCCTTGTACAATCATGGATTTATACAATGCAATCTATTCCCTCCAAATTATATTAGTTCCTTAAGTATAAATATCAAGAAAAGACAATTCATATTCTTGTTGAACCTAAGCCCTTTGCTTATTACCAAATTATTGTGGTTGATCATCGTAAGGAACATATTTTCCCTTCCCTTAACCTATCTTCATCATCTTCTTGTCCTTCTTCCATAAGTGATGTATTAAAATCACTAACATTAAATGATCAATTTGAGCCATTCAATAATCAATTTGAGGGTCCAAGTCTTAATCTTATTAACACAAACAACTATGATGAAACCCAAGCACAACATGATAGTCAAACTAATTTTTATGATAATAATAACCAAAATAATAATCAATTCTTGGATCTATCCACTTTATTTGTTTCTCCATGAATTATAGATTTTCCAAGTAGGAAATATATAACTATGCAAATAGGAAGTTGTTCTTTCATTTGCACTGGAATTGTCAACAATGAATAAATTTATAGCAATAATGCCTTAACAACCAAATGACAATATGCTTTATGTTATTTGTAAATATTCATATCCCATACCTAAATAAATACTAAACAACATGGTATATCAATAATAGCGTTTATGTTTATATGAGTAGGGTATAAAAGACACCATAGAGGTTAAATCTTGGCTAGGCCATTGTGGGATAGGTTATATCGCTAGTAAGAGCAAACCTCTTCCTACTTTGATATCATCCAATAGTGATGATGAAGCCAAATTTTTATTTTGGGAGTTCCATGAGGAAACCATTTCAATAAGAGGGTTAAGTTGGGATTAGGAATATGAAAAGGAGCTTTGGTCCTTCCTAAGCTCTAGGTATTGTCAATTTGCACACTTTACTAGTGTGAACCTTTTGGTTGTAGTTAATCCCAATTTAATCTCTAGTAAAAATTAATGCGAGGTAGAATATATTCTATATAATCCTTTTGATTAGGGTGTATCCCATTTTAGGAAATTAACCTCACAATTATCTAATATTGTTACATCATAGTCACCTAATCATGAACAACTATATTTAAATCCAATAAATTCTAAAATCTTAGGAGTCCTACCCGGTCATCCTTAATTGGAGGATGAGTCATGTATCCTAATTGAAGAGAGTACATATTAATATTGGAATGAAATACAATATTAAAGTTTTCAAATTCAAAAAGGTCCTAACCCTATTTGAATGAAGAATATACTAAAATCTTGATAATGTTTAGTGACATCTTTGCTTTGTCTTATGTTGATATGACGAGGCTTGATCCTTCATTCATTGTCCATCACCTATTTGTGTGATCGGATTCCAAGCATGTTAAGAAAACTTAATAAAATATGCATCCTAAATTCACTTTTCTAATAAAAAAAGAACATCAAAATCTCTTAGATATGGTCTTTATTAAAGCCATTAACAACTATAACTAGATTTTCAACATAGTTCTAATTGCTAAAAAGAAAGGAACCATAAAATTTTGTATTGATTTTTGGGACGTTACTAAGGCATGTCCCAAAGGTGATTTTTCATTCAAAAATATCGACATGATCATTGATTTTACTATTTAATATGTTGTCCCTTACGGATACATTTTTAGGGTAAAATCAAATTAAATTACCCCTAAATATTAGGCTTAGATGAATTTTACTACTCCTTGAGGGAAATTTATTATCAAGTCATGCCCTTTAGCCTAAATAATATTGGTTCCATGTATATACAAGTCATAATGTATATCTTCCATGATATGATGCATGATATTATGGAGGATTATGTCAATGACTTCCTAGGACGATCCCTCAATTGAGAGGATTATGTTCACAATTTGAGACATATATTTGAATGATTAAGAGGATACAAGGTATACCTTATGCCTAAAAAATGTATCTTCAGGATGAAATTTAATAAACTACTGGGTTTCATCATCTCCAAACAAGGAATAGAAGTTAAATTCAATAAATATCAACTATCATTTACATGCCACCACCTAAAAATATAACTAAACTTTAGAGTCTTCAAGGAAACTTCAAGTTGTTCAAAGATTAATTACACAACTCGATAATAAGTGTCATTCATTTTATAAATTTTGATGGAAGGATACAAAGTATAGGTAGGATAGTGAGGGTCAATCAACTTTTAATGCTCTAAAGTCATACCCTTTTGTCCTGCCTATACTCATTGCTCCTAATACTATTAAATAACCTTTGCTTTATATTTTAGAAATTGTCCATGCTCTAGGGGGGCTATGTTGGTAGAATACAATGACAAACATATAGAGGACTATTTACTATATCAATAAAACTTTGGTCAACTATGAATTTTGATATACACCCTTAGAAAACATTTACCTCATTTTGGTTTTTTCTTCTCAAAATCTTAGACATTATATGATTATTCATAAAATATTTGTCATAGTAAGGGTTGATACCTCACATTATCTCATGTTATAACCTCACATTTTTGGCTGAATTGTCAAATGGGTCAACACCCTTAGTGAATTTGATGTCAAATTCATGAACTAGAAATTTATAAAAGTCCAAGTGTTTATTGATAAATTAGTCATAGTACATTTGGAAGTTAGTTGTTCTATGACCCTAAAATTTCTAGATAAATCAAGTTTCACCTTAAAATTTTACCAACCTAATTCTTAGACTTTATAGTTTGATGTTTCTTGGTGAATTCAAGAAACATGGATAGGAATCATCTAAGTGACCCCACAATGGTTATTTAATCATGTTATCTTTCAAACTTCAATTTCCTTGCACCAACAATATGGAAGAGTATGAAGCTCTTATCTTAGCCTATGTTCCTCTTTATATTTTCAAGTTACAACTTTACTCATTTGTAGATTCCCATATCTTATAGTTAACCAATTCAATGGTGTCTACCAAAAAATGATGATAGATTAAAATCCTATAAATTCATTGTTGAAAATATAATGGTTTCTTTTGGCAAAATTATTATGGACACCATTCCATGGTCAAGAAACCACCATGTGCATATGATGGCCATTGTAGCCTCTCTTATTCCACTAGAATTAGAATATGATCAAGACACAATAATCATTAGAAAAATTAGGGAGACTACCACCCTAGAAATCTAGTTAATATCCTCTAAAGGTCTTCTCTATCAAACCATCGTCTTCACTAGATCCTTGGTACAAAGGCACTTTCACTTTTGTTAGGAATATTACAATTAAAATAAGCACATCCAAAAAAATATTGTAATAGTTATAAAATTAATATAAATAAAAATAGAAATATTGCAATACAAAATTAAACTACAACAGCTATATTGATCGTAATAAAATCACAATATATAATTGTAAGCCTCTTCGATGGGGCAACCTCCTTGGAAGCATAATTTTGATACAATATAAAAAAAGAGATACATCCATATATACCCCTTGATTTTTTAAAGACCCTTATTAAGCCTAACCCTAATTCTCAAAGGTCAATTACAAATACAAGTGGGCACCTGAGTTAGAATCTTCTACTAAAATAAATAATACCATTCTTGATAACAATTACATTAAATGACCCCATTCATCAAGACACCTCAAGTTCCACATGCACATTATAAAGTATTATAAAATATAATTAGGATGAGATCTTAACATTAGGAAGGTATCATTACACATTAACATTAGTATGGGGTCATAACATGTCCTTCCCCTTTAAAAATATTTATCCTCAAAGATTAAGATGAGGAAAATACTTCTAAAGTTGATGTAGCGACTCCCATGTGGCATATTTCGGTTGTAGTCCATACCATTACACAATGAAATTATTGATTACATGAATGTGAAGTGTATATGATCACCAATTTAAAATCTCTTCAAGATCCAAAATAATAGATTCTTCTTCATCCAATTTAGGTAATGTGGATTGCACTTGTATGGTGCTACCAACAACCTTATTCAATGAAGAGACATGAAAAATTGGATGAATCTTAGAAGTGGGTAGAAAGCCCAATTTGTAGATAGTTGAACCAATCTATTGTAACACCTAATAGGGACCATAGAATTATACTGCAAGTTTCTATAAACCACAAATTTGTAGCGATGATTTTTTCTGGAGTTGAAAATGAAGGAAAGCCATATTACCTACATAAGAGCTATGCTTAGAATTATGTTGGTTATCTTATTATCATATATGGTTTTAGAATAATTATAGATTCTCCTTAAGTTGGATAAGTATTGCACGTTGGTGAAGAGTGGTATCTATAGCTTAAAATTTGGAGCTTTCTAGAATGTAGGAGGAAGGTGTCATTGGAGGGTAACCATAAGCTACTTCAAATGGTGTGACCTTGGTGGCTATGTGGTAGTAGGTTTTATACCACCATTTATCTAAAGGAAGCCATTTCTCCCATTATGTAGGATTTTCTAATGCAAAATAAAGAAGGTATATTTCTAGAAACTTGTGAATAATCTCAATTTGACCATCAATTTGAGGGTGAGCTAAACTAATTTTCAGATGTGTACCCTACAAATTAAATAGTTATTGATAGAAATGACTAGTAAAAGTAGGGTTCTTATCTAAAACAATAGATTTCAGTATACCATGAAGACAAAATATGAATTCCAAGAACATTTTGAGAACTATAGAGATTGTGTAGGGATGTGATAAGGAATAAAAATTAGCATACTTCATGAGATGATCCACTACCACTAGAATGACTTCCTTTTCTCTAGATTTTAATATCCCTTCAATGAAATCTAGAGAAATATCTATCCACACCTATTATAAAATTGGGAGAGGTTGAATTGTACATAGGGTGCAAACAATTTTTCCTTTCATCGTTAGACACCTATATATTCTACCACAAATTTTTGAATATCTCTCTTCATCATATTTTAAAAGAAAATGCACTTGGACCTTGCATAGGTTGTAAAAAACATTGAATGTACCATCATGGATGATGTATGCATTTCTTGCAAGATGAATTCTTGCAATTATAATTTTTTAGAAACAACAAGATGATCATGATATCTCAAGTGTTATCCATACCACACATACCTAGGGTATGAGTTTGGGTCTTCTTAGATTTTTTGAATCAAGGATTACAAACTTGGATCTTTAGTCATATCTTATCATAGTTGATTGATCCATTGAGAGTGCATCAACCATGATATTATCTTTTCCTTTTTATACGTGATGTTATAATCATTTTACAATAATTTAGATACCCATTTTTGCTATTCCAGGGTGGATACCCATTGTTCCAAGAAATACTTAAGACTTTGATGGTCTATTTTGATAGAAAAATTATGCCTAATGAGGTATGATCACCAATGATTGGTAGCATGAAAAATAACCAACATCTCCTTTTCATACATTGATTTTCCTAAGTTTCTATCAAATAATGTCTTGTTGGTGAAATCCAAGGGTTTTTTTTCTTGCTTCAAAACTAGCCAAATTCCACTATTAAAAGCATCACTTTCCATTACAAATGGTTTTGAAAAATTGGGTATGGCTAAAACTAGTGTTGATATTATAGCTTTTTTTAGGTCATTGAAAGCTTGTTCCACTGGTTTTGACCACATGAAAGAGTTATTCCTCAATATAGCATTAATTTCTTGGAAAATTGAGCAAGTTTTGATGTTATTGATGTCAAGAAGTTTTATGTCCAGTTTTGTCATCATTAATGTCATCAGACTGTTTTTCCAAAAGGCAAGGAAGTGGTTAAATGAAAAAGGATATAATATTTATTTTAAATATTATATGCCTAAAGAGGCCTAAAATATTGAAGATCCAAGGAAAGAAAAGCAAGTTTAAAAATAAATAATAATATTATAATATTTCAGGAAAAAATATGAGGTGAAGAAAAATAAGGTCCAAGGAATCATTAAAAAATAAATCCTTGAAAAGACCCATTGAGAAGATTTTAAAGGTTATTATTTAATTTATTTAAATTAAAATATTTTAACATATGGTTAAAATTTTAATTTAAATAAATCATAAGGCGTCAAAGGTTTAAATTTAAATTTGAATTAAAATTCAAATTCACTAAGCTGACGTGTTGGAGAGCAAATAATAATGTATAAAATGGGGCAATGATTTTCATTTAATCATCCAATGCTTTTTCGTATGCCTAAGAGGATAAATTAATCATACGCTACATTGAGAGGAATAATAGGATTCACGTGCTTTAAATTTAAGGAGGCATACATTGCATTAAATACATGTGGAGTGACAAATAGATCCTAAGCATTGGGTAGCATGAATGGTGGTTGGATGCTGGTTAAGACGTTTGCGCAAGGCAAGTCGAGGGTTCAATTCTCGTCCCTTTTTTTTAACACACAGTAAGAGTTTTGGTTGTTTTTAAAAACATCTATGAAGGTAAGGTTGTAATAGTTTTTTGTGCACTTTGAGTGGTGTGTGGACATATAGCCCAGTAGATAGCTTAGCCTTGGGCTAAGACACTACGGTGGTGGTAGGCCGTAGGTTCGATTTTAGGTGCAGTCATAAAAGGTGCACTAAGTTTGTTGAAGACATGGGCCAACATTTATAAGGTAAGCGCTTTGATTTTAATTTTCTCCCAAGGTTTTAGAAAGTGCAAATTACATAGAGGCCATGTGATTATTTTTGCAAAGGTGGGAGTCATAAGGTTGATTAAAAATATTTTATTTTTGATTAGAAATATAAATAAAGGAATTGGAGTTATAAGGTTTAACAAAGGAATTTAATTTTTATTTGTTGAATGTTATTTTGTGAAGTTTGGAGTTTATAAGGTGTTGAAAAAGAAATTTGATTTTTTATGTATTGAATATTATTTTGAGAAGTTTTGATATTATAAGGTGTACTTGAGACTTGATATTTTTGTATGATGAAATAATTATTGAGGAAAATATTTGTGTGAATATTTTGAGATAGGTTGTTGCTATCTAACCTTGAAATTGGAAAAGAGAATTCGATTGTGATTAAGACAAGTTTAGAAGACATATCTCCATCAAACAAAAGGTATGTGCACATCTTCCTTATGAGTGAAATATTGTTGGATTGAATGTTGTGAAATGCAAAGGTGGAGTGAGAAGGATTGTTTGATAAGCATTGTTGAAAATATTTGAGTGATTTTTCATGTGCATGATTTGTGGATATTGAAAGAACATGAGTATCATTGTTATGTGAGATTGAGAACTATATTGAGCTAGGGTTTGTGAAAGAACATGAGTATCATTGTTATGTAAGATTGAGAACTATATTGAACTAGGATTTGTCGAAGAACATGAGTATCATTGTTACGTGACATTGGAATTATTTTGAGTCAATGTTTGAGACCCATAGTGTGAGTTGTTGGAAGTATAGTGAAACACTTGGTTAGGGTTTGTAAGCAAGTTGTGTTTCATTGAGTGGATGTTTGAGTGAAGTTGGTTGAGCATTATTTATTGAAATATTTGGAGTGATAGTTCAAGTTTTATAAAATAAATTATACTTTATTCTAAATTGATTTCAAAGAGAGTTTGAAAGTGATTGAGTGTTTTGTGAGTGTGAAATATATTGAGTCTTTGATCATTCTCTATATTTTTTTGTGGTTAAACAATATTATGAGTGAAACTTGTTTGTGTGTTGAAGAGTTTTTCTAAAAGCGATTAAGTTGAGTTTTATATGTAAGTTTTGCAGTGATTTGAATAATATTTTGTGAAAGCTTATGGATAGATTTGAGTAAGTCCTAGAGGGGACTTAAGGACATATTTGTGTAAGCTTTTGTGAAATATTGCAAGCAGATTTGAGGTAAGTCTATGTGAAGACTTATTGAGCAGATTGAACAAGTTATAGGGAGGACTTGTTGAGCAGATTGAAAAATTCTAGGGAGGACTTGTTGAACAAATTTGAGGTAAGTCTTGGTGAGGACTTGTGAAAAAATTTGAGTAAGTCCTAGAGGATACTTAAGGATAGACTTGAGTAAGCTTTTGTGAAATCTTAAGGATAGAGTTAAGAAAGATTTTGTGAAGGCTTATGAGTAGATTTGAGTATGTCCCAAAGGGGACTTAAGGACATAATTGAGTAAGCTTTTGTGAAATCTTAAGGAAATAGTTAAGCGAAATTTTATGAAATCTTGTGAATAGATTTGAGTAAGTCCTAGAGGGGACTTAAGAACAAAATTGAGTAAACTTTTATGAAAGCTTAAGGACAAAGTTAAGTAAGATTTTATTAAAGCTTATTGGGTAGTTTTAAGACAAGTCTTGGTGAAGACTTGTTGAGCATATTTGAGGTAAGTCTTAGTGAAGACTTGAGAGCATATTGAGAAAGTTCTTGAGAGGACTTGTGGATAAATTTGAGGTAAGTCTTTGAGAAGACTTGAGATTAGAGTTGACTGATTGAGTTGTTCAAGCTTTGTGTTGAGGCTTGGGGTAGATCTGAGCAGAGTTGATTTGTGATTGGATCAAGCCTTATGTTAAGGCTTGAGGACAGATTTGAGGACGAAGGTTGGTGTAGATTTAAGGATACATTTATGCAAGACCAAAAATATATATTTATGAGCATATTTGTGCTAGATCGAGGACAATGTTTAGTGTAGATTTCAGATAGAGATTGAGGAGAGTTAAGAGCAATATTTGGAGGTGATAGAGTAGAGGATGATAGTCTCTAGTGGATAGATATCCATTAGCCGGGGTAGTGAATATAGAGGTCTTCTGAATGAGAAAAAAGGTCTTCTATAGAGAGAGATCCACAAGCCAGTGCAGTGGAGGCAGTAGTCTTCTATAATATCACTAGCCAGAGTAGAGGATAAAGAGTTATCCTGTGGATATAGATCCACAAAATAGAAAAGGAGAAAGAGTTATCCTATGGATTGGTGTCCATGAACTTTATTATGGGATTGATATCTTCTTTGGACAGAGGTCCATAAACATTGTAATAAGGAAGGATACCCAAGAGATTTGTTGAGAAAAGTTTAGTGAAATATTTTCTCCATGGGTTAGCCCACATTGGGTGAACCATGTTAAATAGATATCTTTATTGTGTGTGATGATTTTTGCATTGATTTGATTATTGTTGTTGATATTGCTATTGATATATATTGGATAATATGTTTGATAAAGAAAAGTAAAATTTGATCTTATACAGTTCACCCCCCCTCTTGGAATAAGCTTGTGTTCTTCAATTGGTATCAGAGCAGGTTCCTTTGGAAGAGTTTAACAACTTGAAGGAAAAGCTTACAGGAACACAGATGGATTCTCAAAGTGAATATTTAATAAATAAGGCACCATTGTTCGATGAGAACAATTGTGCATTTTGAAGTGTAAGAATGAAGATTTACCTAATGGCATAAGGAAATGTTATATGGCAAGTAGTTGAGGATGGGTACACACCGCCAACTACTCCACCTACAAATAAAGATGGTAAGCTCCTACAACTAAATAATTCAAAGGAAATGAATGGAATATTAAGTGGTTTACGTAAATCAGAGTTTATAAAAGTTATGCATTACAAGGGATGAGTTACATGGAACTCTCACAGCTTTTGATATGAGAATAGGAAAGGATCCTATCCCCTAGAAGGAAGCAGCTTTCAAAGTTACAAATAATACAAAGGATAAGAATTCAGATTCAATTAATGTGTTATCCAATTATGAAGAAACAAACAATGGTAGAAGGAACAAGGACACAATAAAATAAAAGGTACGAAAATAGTTAAGTTTTTCAATTGTGGTAAATATGGTCACTATGCATTTGATTTTCTAGAAGCTAGAAATAATTGTGGTGAAGAGAAACATGATCATAAGAACAAGGAAGTAGGAAAATACAGGTATCAAAATAAAAGCAAGGATGGACAAGGGAAGCAAGGAAATAAGTTTTTCCAAAGGTATAATAAGATTTTTTATGTAGATACGATAGGCAAGAGTTCAAAATATAGTGATGGAAGATTATAAGATAATGAAAAAGAATAAATCTTATTTATGACAATAAAAAAAGAAGATGTTAGAAAAAAGTTAAAAAGTAAACCAATAATTCTCAAGTTTTTTAGGTGTGGTAACTTTGGTCATATTGAATATCATTTTACAAGGAATGGGTTCAGTTTAAGTGAATATGAATATGAAGATGCTCTTGAAGATCTAGAAAAAGAAAGCCTCTTCTTGGCAATAGAATAAGAAGAAAGTGCTTCTACTGAAGATAAATAAAAAAGGAATAAAGATGATCTTGAAGACAAATAGATAGAGGAAGAATCAAGAAATGAAGAGGAGGGAGAAGTTGATCTTGAAGGTGAGCTTATTTCTACTCTTAAGGAATTAAGAAAGGTAAGAAAGCAGAACTCAAAACTCAAGATTCAATTTCAAGAATGTGATGAAGAGAAAGGAAAGCTTATACAAGATCTAACAAAATCAATATCTAAGACAAGGAGATTTAAAGAGAAGTTAGAGGTAAAGGTTTTAGAATGTGAAATATTAGAGTATGAGGTAGCTTCATTAAGGAAGGAAGTGAAAGAATCTAAAGATAAGCTACACATGTTTAGGAAAAGCTAAAAGACCTTGGATAAGACTATCAAGGTACAAAGATCTTCATCAAACAAGATAGGACTTGGTTTTGAAAAGGAACATAGAGAACAAGGAGAGACTTCAATATCAAGCTCCAAAGAAGAAAAAGCTTCAAAAGAAGAGAGTATAAGAGAGAGTGAGACTTATGAGGATAAGTTGAAAAATAGAAAGTTCAACAAGGAAAGGAACCATGCACTAGTAAGGAACATATGGAATAGAAAACATCACAGGGAAGAAGAGACTAAGAGACCAATGGGATCAAGGTAAGGTTTCTTAAATAAAATGGTACTTCTCATATCACAGGTTTGGTCACAAGGCTATGCAGTGTAGGACACATGAAAGATAGGGATATGGTTTTACCAATAGAAATTTTAGAAATGGGTATATATTTCAAGGGTATTGCTACTCTTGTAATTAGTTTGGCCATAAAGTAGCAAATTGCAAGATTCGTGAAAGGAATGGATATGGCTTCACCAAGAGGAACTTTAAGGTATTTGCACCTTCAAGGAACCACACCATTAAGTATTATAAGTGTAATAATATTGGGTATATGGCTAAGTGGTGTAAAATAGAATTTCCAAAGACAAGAAGGAACATGAATATTCATAGGAATCAGAAGGATCAGTTGAGTAAGAAGGTGGAAAAAGAAAAATAGCATTGTATGCTGGGAGTAGAAATACTTTCACCCCAAAATTAATCACCTCAAGGAAACAAGGTGGGGAGGGGGATGAGCTAAGAGTCTTATATTTAGCCCCAAATATGGTCCTTTGCCATTGATGTCAAAGGGGGAGAGATTTGAGTTAGAGGGAGAGCATTCAATCAAGAGGAGTAGTTTCTTAGGGGGAGCAAAACTAAAAAAGGTAAAATAATTGGTTAAAGCAAAAAGGGTTGCCATCAATGACAAAGGAGGAGATTGTTTGAAATTTGAGCAAGTTTTTTTTCCATTGATGTCAAGAAGTTTGATGTCCAGTTTCATCATCATTAATTTTTGGAAAGTTTGAGTTTGTTATGTTGTCATTGATGTCAAGATTCAGTGTCAGGAATCAGTGCAGGACTTAGAAAAAGAAGGGTTAAAATATTTATATTTTAAGCCCAAGAGATTTGGTTTAAGAGCTTCACATGATTGGTGAAAAGGATAGTTAAATACCCTGAAGAAAAGATCTAAAGGAAATAATATTATAATATTTATTATTATAATGTTAAAAGCGGATAGAAAAGGTCTAAGGGTGAAAGAGAAAAATACCTAGGCCTAATGGAAATAATATTATAATATTTTTATTATAATATTAAAGGTTAAACTAAAGCCCAAGGTAATTTTTAAATAATTTATAATATTTATATTATAAATTAATTGTAGCCACCTAAAATGTGTCATGTTGAGGGTGACTACTCATATGGACATGCTACAAAACCATATGGACGATCTTGGATAGAATCCAAGATAGAGCAATGGTTCTAACCACTCAATTTAGGCATTTTGGCCTAAGCAGTATGAACCACAGCCCAGACCTACGGTCTCCAGTCTAAATCATGGGTGACACCTGCGGTCTGTAGTCTAAACCACAATTGTGACCTATGGTCTTAACTAAAGTTCAGTTAGGCCTTCCATCCGAGCCAAATCAGCTGGAACGGCCAAAAGATCTAGAAGGAGGTAGTTGAAGGATGAAAGATTCCATAGGCTTCCATCCCAACTGTCCTAACCACCCTTTTTGGTATTGGATTCTCCATGAAGCCACCCCTAGCCCTAGGGGCATGCTATAAATACCTCCTCCAAATGGGGAGAAAAATGGGAGCAAGCATTGGAGATTTGAGCAGTGAAGCCCTGGTGAACTGTACACTCAAACTTAGTATACTAAGATATAGAGCTATTACACTTAAACCTTGACCCTTTTGCCACCATTCATGATGAATTACATTATGGATGCCCTAGGTTCTTAGGAGGATGAAGAAACTCAAATACGGGTAAACAAAGGCCCTTCACATCAAATTGAGAACCAAATCAGTATGAGGACAATGAAGGTGACCCTTGAACATCAATTTGGACAAGGATGTTAAGCCCACTTACCTTAGAATTGAGGGTAAGCCTATCAGAGTGCTAACTGCGGCTGTCAGCCATGGTTTACAGTGCAGACCATGCACCAGAGCTAGGGTTTACAGCAGAGGTATAACCGTCTTCCTATTTCTATTTTTTTCTAGCTAGTTAGGTTAGATTAGCTATTTTGTTGATTTAATAGCATTTTAGAAGATTTTCAACCGTAGAACTAGGCTAGATTCACATTTTATGCTTATGTTTATGCTTCATTTTCTATATTTGATCCATGCATAGTGTAGCTGCTATTTTACTTTATGCTATTACATGAATCTTGATTCAATTTGCATAGTTTAGTAGCTTTATTTATGCTTTCTTTATTATGCATGTTAATGGTGTCATTATGCATTTTACCTAAAAGGGCCTCATCATGAGAGGTTGCCTATATTTTTGACATTCTTGTTGTTTCTTGACCGTAGGGAACAAGATTTGAAGGAGAGATAAAGCATCCAATTCCTTCCTCAACGCAAAGAAGAGGGTCATCGACACCCTAGAGCAGTTCGTGTCACCCTGAGGGACATTTTGATCACACCTACCCTTGATAGGGATTAGACACTATTGTAATTAATGTATAAAATGGGTATCCCTAAGAGGGATGAATATGTAATTTGACTCCATTGAAATTAATAAAGGATTCATTGTATTCATGTTATTTCTTATTATCAATTTATGCATGGCTATTTATGTATATTTCTTCAATTGCAATAGTTATATCGGGTGTGAGCCTTTTTGGTGGTTATAGATGGCGATTATGGCAGAACTCTATATTTCTAGCCCCTGAGTGCTGACATTCTTGTTTGTTTTATCTCAGGTGCTAACCGCAGCTAACATATGTGGTTATTTTTTGGCTCGTGGCTGTCACCTATGGTTCACACTATAGCCCGCATACCAGAGTTGCAATTTATAGTAGAAGTAGCAGACAACAGAGAAACCACTTGGTAGCAGATTAGGAGCTGAGGTAGGCTCTGTTTTCATTCTCTATTCTGCATTTTCTTCTCTATATTTTTACAATAAGCAGAAAATTGATGGTAAATTAGGTACATTACGAAAAATTATGAATAAATAGTCCTAATTTACTTTTGCATTCCTTTCATTAGAAAGGTGCTGCAAGGAACAACAGACCTCTGATTGTAGTCCTCCCTAGAATACAATGACCTTGATAAAAATTGTGTGGTCATTTGCATGCGTAAGGCCCAATTAGAGGCCATGTCATTGTAATTTCATTGTCATAACATCATGTAAGACATAGCATGCATACCTTTCTAAATTTGAAACGTTCATTTTATTTTTATGCATATCATGTAGGAATGATCATATGAATTCTCTTCTATGCATTTGTCTTTATGCAAAGTAAAAGGAACCACACACACCACATGCAACTAAATGCTAGTGATTTGGGCCTCATATCCAACCACTGGTAGGGTTCAACAATAGTGGGCGTCATTTCCATCCATTGGCCCAAATCCTACATACCCTTTGTTACTAGACCATACCGGATCCGAGAACCTTTCGTACCTTGGAAAATTTGCATGTACTTTATTCGAAAGGTATAATGCTTACTGGAGGAAAACAGGTGAGGATTTGGGAGGACCTATGCTCCATGACCATGTGTGGGCTTCTTTACCACACATTATAGGTTGGATTACATGAATTGTATTTCATCACCAAGTTATCGAGCTGTGAGTGTATAGGTGAAAGCTAATTAAACTGAGAATAAAATCCAACAATTTCGTAAAACATGTGAGAGTTTCTCATACTAATACAACACACTTTGAAACATCATCAAATAATTTAGGGCTCATTTTAAAATTTAAAAATAAGATACGCATCAATGTATACCTTGTTTGATAATAAAATATACATCTAGATGTTAGGTACACTATGGTGGATACATGGGATGGTTGGCAAAGGCACAAGCCTGAAGCCAATGACTAAGCCCCAACTGATTTATAAATACATGTGTCTAGTCCTCATCCACATGAGAAAATCAAACAACGTTCAGTGAGTATCAGAGGAGACAACTCAACACAAGGGGATCCCATTAAACATACCCCTAATAGACTAGCATCAGTGCATTCTGCTAGACATAGATTAGAGCATGGGGCTTCTCATATTGAGGGTGCTCCACTCGAAAGCCATTATCGAGACCGTAATGCACATGAATCTATGAGATCGTCCGAAGAGTATGTTGTGCAAGGGACCAGATTGGTACCCATACACACTAAGTCTACAGGGTATAATATACCCCCATCTTCTGAGTATATAAGGAATAGATATCCACCCATTCAGGGGCAAGTAGACGGGCTCCTTGCTGAGCGCAAGTCTACCCATACTACCACACATACTATAGCACATAAGATCACCATTGATATGTCGAAGGTGGGAGCTAATGGAACACCACACCATGAGAGGTAGAGATATAGATAGCTAGACGATTTAGGTAGTGTGTTAGAGCATCTAGGCTACAAGCCTTCGGTTTCGCCCACTCGTGCTCTGAGTGAGCATAGTGGGAGCACCATTAGAACTACTAGAGAGCATGGAGAGGCTTCTAAGCACCCTCATGTATCACATCCACCATCCATACATGGTGGCACATAGCATAAGACACAACACTACCAATATCTTCTTCATAGATAGAGGCAAAGACACAACACATCAGTTCAATGGGTACAGAACCCACAAGGTCACTCATATAGAGAAATCATATCAAAGGCCTCCAATGACTGACTAGGTCAAAATATCATATTGATTGGCCTATGAACAGAAATGCCAACTCCTCCAAGATCAATTGGAGGATGCTCGCCTAGAGAGGAAGTGCATTGAAGATGAAGATCTTCAAGCACAGAGGCTCATTAGACAGAGTTTGTATGGGTAGCACTTGCACAAGGAGTGCATCCTCATCCAGAAGGAGCATGTAGAGCAGGAAGATAGGTTGTCTAGGGTCGATCTATATTCTCAGTATGAGCATAGAGAGTAGGTGCATAGGAAGGCTTTTTCACAAGCCGACATGCACCATGAGAACATAAGCATTCACACTCATATCACTGCCCATCATAGAGAGCGATCGCCCTCGGTCGATAATCATAGGCAGCAACATTATGAGGAATAAGAGGGGAACAGATGCAACCAGGAATATCCCGAGAGTTATCAAGCTGAGGAGGAGGAAGAGCAATGCCCTCCACATTGATAGAAGAGGAGTTTACCTCCTAAATTACCTCTACACCGACTTAGGGAGGAGGAATTTCTATATTCCAAGGCTTACAAAGCTTTGGCTAAGAAGATCAAATCAATTGAGAAACAAGGCACAACTGTCCAAAAGCCAACATTGAGGAAAATTCACAATGAACCTCTAGATACCTTGGTGCCTACGCCCCCATACCCTAAGCATTTTGAGATGCCCAGGTTAGATAAATTCAAGGGTGATGAAGAGGTGCAATAACATATCATGAGCTTTCTGGATGCTTGCTTTCAGATAGAAAATAATGATGCATTGTTGTTGTGTATGTTTGTCACGACACTCTCTAGGTCAGTTCGAGAGTGGTTTAATCAGCTAAAGAAACACAGCATAACAAATTTTGAGCAATTAGGTGATGCCTTTCTTGAATGTTATTCCTTCAGAATCAAGAAACAGTCCAACCTCTCCAATTTTGTTGTGCTAGCTCAGCACGACGATGAGCCAATAGAAAAGTATGAGAAGAGGTGGAGGAGATTAATGGCAAAGTTACCATTCCTGATTCCTGCCACAAAATTAACTTGAATGTTTACAAAGAGTTGTGCCAAGCACATCTCACTATTGTTGTAGCTGCAACAATATGCACATTCGAAGAAGCTTTGGTGCAAGCCAAGGTAATTGAGGACATCAAGTTACAGGATGGCAACTTGAAGCTAAAAATCAGGAAAGAGAGATATAAGAAGAGTACCTCAAAGCAATAGGGCAAGAAAGCCCATATGAATCAGGTGGTACTAAATATCCAAAATGAGGATAAGGGCAAAAGAAATAAAATTATCAAGCCCATCCTCCTCCTGTGCAATACAACCAGTGCAAGAATAACTACAAGGGCAAGAACAAGGAGCAATGTCCACCTCACATATTCACATCGTTGACGGAATCATTGACATCATTTTTTTGTCAGTTATGCGAGGCAAAGGCAATAATATTTTCCAAAGTCAAGATGGTTGATCCTAATTAGCCCAAGCCCAAATATTATTAGGAAGATCTATTTTACATATTTCATAGAGCGAAAGGCCACGACATCGAGATATGTTGGTCTTTCAAACATATTGTGAAAAATATGATAGAAAGGGGAGTGATGAGCACCAGAAATTCTCATATTTTGTACATATTTCTTTGATCAATATGCGACTATATAATAAGGATTACGTACTTTTATGAATGATTATATAGATATTTGATATAATAATGCGTGTTATCTAATTTGTGTGCTTTTAGTATGTTTTGTGGAATTGCAGTTGATTTAGTTAGATTTGGAATGGTCGAGGTCCTTTTGATGGACCTGGCACTTTATTTCATTGGGGGTCAACGTAGAGAACATAGGCACCTCCCTGCAACCGGAAGGCACCAAGGGAACAAGCGCATCCCTACAGTCGGAAGGCACCAAACAAAAGACGAGTTCCTCCTTGCAATCGAAAGGCACCAAATGAATACCAGCGCCTCCCTACAGTCGAAAGGCACCAACTGAATACCAGTGCCTCCCTGCAGTCGAAAGGCGCCAACTAAATACCAGTGCCTCCCTGTAGTAGAAAGGTGCAAACTGAATACGAGCGCCTCCCTACAGTCAGAAGGTGTTAACTGAATGCGAGCACCTCCCTACAGTTGGAAGGCGCAAACTAAAGGCAAGCACCCCCCACAGTCGAAAGGTGCTAATAGAAGGCAAGCACCTCCCTACAACCAGAAGGCGCCATGATAACAAGGTACCTTCCTCATAAGGAAGGTGCCACTGATTCTTTGCCCATTGACCAGATTCGAATGACATGGATAGCAGCAGCTAGTGCAGTTCCAGCTCTGTGTCATGCAGAGCTAAATTGGAGATAGCACCAACGTATCAAAACATCTTACTGATGCCAGACAAAGCATGAATCGAAGCGAACATGCTGCCATCAAAACAGAATGCCAGATGTCGATTGCATTCGTTAGACTATTCTAAATTAGTCTAGGAAGAATCGACTGTTGTAACCACTTCTATAACAGAAGTTCTACGGGTGTGTTATATAAACACACACAGATCGTTCTAAAATATATAGAGAGATATATAGAAATAATTAATAAAGATCCATTTAGAGTTATAGAAGATAGATTGTAATACGTTGATAAATATATTACAGTTCCAGAAGTTCTAAAGTGCGTGTTCGATCGAGAAGAAGCTGCTGGAGCCTGGGCCCACTCCAAGCCAGTATTTCTTCCCCATTTCCTTTTTGTTTATTTATTTAAATTAGTTTATTGCTTTCATAGGAATGTTTATTGGTTTGCTAGTTCCAGTATTTTGCAGTAGATTTATTTTCAGGAATGTGTACATGATTTAATTCTATAGATTTAATTTTGTTCTTCTTACGTAATTTATTGAGGAGTGCGGGAATGATTGACAACCATTTCAAGAACACCCCCCAAAATGTAGGATTAGTAGATTCACCTCTAGTGGTATTGTAGTAACCTAATTTCGACTCTTCGCAAGTTTACGAAGCTCCTTGGGTTGATAATTAAATGCACGAGCATGTGAAAAAAATAGGAAACCATTCACCTTGTTTTGCCCGCAACAGGGAGAGCTTGTGGTACCAAGAAATCCCCAGGCACCTGACAAACAAAACATTAAGATTTTTAAAAATCCATTACCAAACCATGAGGCGCCCCGTAACCATGTTGGCCACGTTAATCAAGTGCGAGTCGAACCACCTACCCAGGGGTTTGTCGACATGGTCAATGTTGTTACCAGACATGGGAGGTATGAACGGCTGAATCAACCTCATGCTCCCATTCAAATACAAACCACACCCTAGCAGTGGTAGGCACAAAATATTCTAGGCCCACCAACGAGATCAGTGGTGACCATTAGGAGCAGGTTGGTTCAAATCCTGCAGACAACTCCTGTGAAGTTGTCAATATATGAGCTTATACAGTAGTCCCCAGGCACAAGGAGACTCTTATGGAAATTCTGAGGTCCATTGAGGTATAGTCTCAGGATGGACAGGCATTCATGAACTTCATGGTGCACGTACAACAGTGCCAAGAACCAATGATCCAATTCTACGATCATAAAGTGAAAATAGTTTCTACAAGCGTGGATGACCCGCCACTACATATCATTGCATGTGTTAACCACGTGCTATTCAAAAGGGTCTTGATTGACACTGGTTCATCGATCAATATAATAATGACTAAGGCACTACATCATTTGAAATTGCCTAAATCACTCGTCGTACCAACCACATTTACATTGAGAGCGTTTAACGATGCACTATGCTCTATAGTTGGCACGATTGTCCTACCTATTTAGGTGGGACTAAATACCATTCCCATAATGTGTCATGTGATAGAGGGCATCTTGCAATATAACATCCTGCTAGGGAGGCCTTGGATTCATGAAATGTGTTGTGTTCCCTTGATATTGCATCAGTGTGTCAAGTATATACATGAGGGACAATTTCATGTGGTTTCATCAGATGAATAACCATTCAAGTTCATGAACTTAGAATATTTTCTAGGGGGTTTCATACTCCCATCAACACACTTGGACTTACGGCCCACGTCGTCGGTAAGGGTTCCAAGAGGTAAACATGCGATGCATGTTCAACCATCGATACCTGTATCAAATAGATCTGAACATACCACTGTAACTTCTCTGATATCGAGTGCATCAACAATGCATCAAGATGACGAGAAATTAAAGGCAAAATTAGGTAGGAAAGAAGCAAAGAACACGCCCGAACCAATCATCGCTAATGCTGCCACCCCCATGGAGGTGGAGGAAGCCCAGGATAAAGTTGAGGAGGAACCTTAACCTGCTTTGCCTGCATTGTCAATAGGATCATCTGCACCATGGGTGACTGTTCACCTAGCCAGTATAGTTTTGGGTGAATATCTTGTGCAAAATGTGATCTTCGGTCCTATTTTAGAGACTGCACAAGATATGGGTCGACCAATAGTCCATCGATATCCAGTTGGATTTGTAGTACCGTTGGGAGAGCCACCCAACCAAACAAACTTCATTTACGCCAGGTTGGATCAAGTTCCAATGTGAGTACCCGTGGAGATGGATGATGAGGAACAATTCATGATGAACGTTCAGTACTTGTCCAACCCTAAGTATGCCATGAACATTTTTGAGCTCTATCATTGGTATGGATACGACCTTTGTATTTTAAAACAAGGATGAATAACCCCTCTTGAACCACATTATCAGTTGGCAACTAATAGGTTCAAATTAGGGTTGTAGATTTAGGGACATGATGATTTACTCGCTACATCATTGGATCATTTATACCTGAGTCTAGGGGACAACATGGATTTTAATCCATATCATCCTAACATGTCTATCCTTCAGGGAAACAAACCAATGGTGTCAATCATCACCATTGAGAGACCAGATACTAAACATGAAGAGTTCTCAGAGAAGAACCCCAGAGGCAACCTGGGTCATCAAAACCATATCACAATCGACGATACCGGTATGCAGGGGCAAAACCTCATCATTATAGGTGATCTCAATTCAAGAGATATTTGTAGTGAAGATATAGAGGAGTCCACCTCTAAAATAAGCAGAACGAGTTAAGATGCAGATGGCGAGTCCTCAAATTATAATCAATCTGATGAGGAAATTTATCGAGCCTTCGTGGTTCTAGCATTTCTATGCCATTTACTACCTAGAGAGCAATTAGATGAGATACAAGAGCATTTCATAGTTGATCATGATTATGAAGACAAGAAAGAGTAGGCCTACTTAATGCCTTGTCCAGATAATCTCCCAATATTTATGGACACGATAGAGTGGTCTGCTCAAGGTAGCAATCATAGCAATGAGGTTGAGACCGATCCAAGGCTTGTATACCTGCCACATCTATTGCCTACAGAGTCGAAGTATGTTATAGAAGAAGTGCCTCTTAACACTAATTGCTCTTAAGAGGAAATAGAGCCAATTTTTGTGTCGATGTCATATATACGGTCATTTTATCCAATTTATTCAGATAGTGATGATGGCGAACGTAGAATCAGATACATGGGGCCAAATATGGAAGATCACCCCTTGCATATGGGGGGAAGTGAAAGATCATATCTTTATGATGATGATGAGGATTCATTGGAGATGGTCTATTTAGGGCCTCATCACCTACATAATTAGAATCCACCTCAGGGTCCACCACCTATCATAGTTGCGAGTTTGCGTCGAGAGATTAATATCTAGTGTCGCCTCAGGGAAAGAATAAATTTGGAAGAGGAATATCAAAGACTCTTTTCCCATCTGCCTACTTATGTTGAGCTACTTGAGCTGAGAGATCCCATTTTACAGTCAGTGCACAAAGAATGTCTAGTTATATGGGTATCCCATAGGGAGGACCCTTTCATCCCCATACCATCCGAGCCAAATCTTGGGTACGAAAGCTACACATATGATGTAGAGTTCAGTCCATGTGGTCTTGGAGATCAATTCCATTCCATCAACATGGTCTCCATTGATTTGACCACTCCACTCCGCAATCTAGCATATCCATCCAAGCCATTACATCTAAACATGGATGCTATCAATTAGGATCATGCTGATTTACCAGTAGAGCCTAAAGACTTCTTACCAAGCGAAGAGATGTTGCAACCATTTCATTTTGGACCAAATTGTGCTTATGATGTCTATAACATTGAACATGCTTCCAACAAAGAACATATAAATCCAGTTGATGACATCCATTTGATCCCTACACCTCATCAACTTGAGGAGGGATCCCATATATCAGTAGAGGAAACCTTCAAAGTGGATATCGGTAACGATCCCACCAATCCAATGAAGGTTAAATTTAGAATGAGTCTCACTCCATATGAGCGTGCTAGCATCATCCCTATGCTGAAATAGAGACCTTACTTTTTTTCTTGGACATATAAATATATGCCCGATCTAGACCCGAAGTTGGTTACTCATAACCTTTCACTAGACCCGTACAAGAAGCCCATCAAGCAGAAGCTCAGAAAGATGCATCCAACAGTAGCCTTAATGGTGAAAGATGAATTGTAAAAATTGTTGGATGTAGAATTTTTCATTTCCATCGACTATCCAAAATGGGTATCCAATATGGTGCATGTAGGAAAACCAGATGGAAGGATCCGTATTTGTACAAATTTTAGAGATCTCAATAAGGCAACACCCAAAGATATATTTCTGTTGCCTAATATCGATGCTCTAGTAGACTGTACTATAGGTCACAAAATGCTCTCCTTAATGGATGGTTTTTTTTTGTTACAATCAAATTTGGATTAATCCCAAAGACTAGCACAAAACCATGTTTATAATGCCATGGGAAACATTTTGCTACAAAGTTATGCCATTTGGTCTAAAAAATGCTGGTGCTACATACCAGCGGGCCATGACATACATTTTTCATGAATACATGCACAAAATTATGGAAGATTATATCGATTATTTGCTAGCCAAGTCATTGCTACGAGAAGAGCATGTGGAGGTCTTGAGAAAAGTCTTCAATCGCCTGATAGAGCACAACATCAGGCTGAATCCTAAGAAGTACGTATTTGGCGTAACTTCTAGAAAATTGCTAGGGTTAATTATCTCCAAGAGAGGCATCTAAGTAGACCTAGTGAAGGTCAAGGCCATTTTGGAATCCTCCCACCAATATTAAGGAATTAAGGAGCCTTCAAGGCAAGTTAGCCTCGATAAAGCGATTTATCACCCAACTATTAGATAAATATTGACCCATGAATCAACTGCTACATAAGGGTGCCCCATTCAACTGGGATGAGGACTGCAAGGCAACCTTCACTGAGATAAAACAATACCTGGTGATGCTACTTGTATTAGCTCCACCAAGGCCAGAAGAGCCTTTTTTGCCATATATCGGCAACAAAATTTGCGTTAGGGACCATGTTGGCCCAAAAGAACGTACAAGGCAAAGAGCAAGCCATATATTACATTAGCCTAACCTTGGTGAGTTATGAGCTAGGATATGCATATGTGGAAAAACTATGTTTAGCAGTAGTGTTCGCTACCAAGAAATTACGATATTACATGTTGAGTCATACGACATATGTGATACCAAAACAAAATCCTTTGTAGTATATGATGAGCAAGGCATATCATAATACACGTACTGCAAAGTGGTCATGCTATTGACAAAATTTGATCTGGAATTCATAAGCTAGAAGTCCATTAAGGGACAGGTCATAGCAAATCAGTTAGCTGAGGCCCCATTGTCTAATAGTAGGCCTCTAAAAATCGAGCTTCCAGATGATGCATTGTTTGTAGTATCCGAAGCTCCTGAACCCAAAGAACCAGATAAAAATGCTGATATGACTATTATTTGATGATTCAAAATGCAAGCAAGGAGCTGGCATAGGGATAGTGTTTTTCATGCCGCAAGGAGCTGGCATAGGGATAGTGTTTTTCATGCCGCAAGGAGCTCCAATGTCCTTGTCATTTAAACTAGACTTTCCATGCACCAATATTAATGTTGAATATGAAGCCCTACTTTTGGGCCTCCATACAGTCGTCTCCATGAATATCAAGAGACTAAACATTTTTGGTGATTCCCTGCTCATAATTAACCAAGTGAAGGGACTATTTTAGTGTTGATTTTTGGTACTGAAAGCCTACAAAGATCTTGTTGCAACATATCTGGCTAAACTAGAATGGTACGACATCGAGGTAATCCCTCATTCATCAAATAGGTTCATAGACACCATGGCATCTTTGGGATCCTTGATCCCTTAGAATTCGTCTGTTGACTTCACTACCATCCATGTCAAGATGCTCTGAATCTTGTAGCAGAGCGTGCAACCTTTGATAACAAAGAATTAGTCAACATGATTAGTGTGGAACCAAAAGCTGATTGGTTCTGCAAAGCTAAGGACTTTCTCAAGAAAGCACCCTGGGGGTCTTTAACCTCCTAGAGTCCTGCGTGGAGTGGCACCACCATTCACCACAAGGTTTTTTTCCAATATGCATTTGCAAAATTAAATACATAGGGGGTACAAGTTATCTTAGCGGTCGAAGCTGAGGCTCATCAGAATTGGATGTCACAGATCCAAGACTTCATAAGACTTGATTTTGTCCTAGAGGGACTATCGCATGCCGCAAGATGCACATTTAAAAAAAAAATGACTAAATATGTCTTGGTAGGAGATATTTTGTACCACTGATGTTACAATGGAGTTCTCCTTCATTGTCTTAATCCCCAAGAGTCATATTGGGAAATTTCAAAAGCTCATGATGGTATGTGAGGTGGCCATTTCAGTGGTATGGCCATCATCAAGCGCATCCTTCGAATGGGTTATTATTGGCCCACTATGGAGAAGGATTGCAATGTATATGTTAGGAAAATGCTAATCTTACGCACCTACCATCACAGGCCTTACAACCCATACAAGCGGCTTGGCCATTTTCTCAGTGGGGATTTGATCTAATTGGAAAGATCTCTCCTCCGTCATCAGGCCAACATACATTCATCATTATGGTTACTGAGTATTTTACAAAGTGGATGGAATCCATTCCCTTAACAACGATCACTGGAGCTTGCATAATAGAGTTCATAATGGAGCACATCATAAGTCATTTCAGGATACCATCCAAAATTATTTTAGATAATGAAACTTTTTTTAAGAACAAAATTGTGCAAGCTTTAATATCTAAGTATTGCATAAAACATAGTTTTGCAACTCCATACTATCTATAGGCAAATGGGCAAGCTGAGGCCTCAAACAAGACTGTGGTAGCCATATTGAAAAAGACAGTGCAAGAACACCACAAGGATTGGCATATACAACTACCCCTTGTATTATGGGCTTATAGGACTAGCATTCGGACTCCCACTGGGGTAACTCTATTTTCACTAGTATATGGCACTAAGGCCATTATGCCCTTAGAGTTGGAAATTCCAACACTGTGTGTCGCATTGAAAAATTTCATCTATGATGACATCGTGCGATAATCTCACCTAGATCAACTGACGCTGCTCGATGAACATCGCATGAATGCCCTTGAGCATCTTCGTGTTTATCAAGAGCGACTCAAATGAGCTTACAATATTAAATTCCACTAGAGATGCTTTGAATTTGGGGATCTTGTGTTAAAAGAAAACCAACAAAACTCGAATTTGCCACCTGATATGCGAGACAAATTTATGGCTAATTGGCTAGGACCCTATATCATATCTAAAAATATTGGTCCAAGTACCTATCTCTTGACGTCGCTAGGGGGTGTTGAAGAGCCTGAAACTCTCAACATCATCCATATTAAGTCATTCTATGCTTAGAGAGCATAGCAAAAAAATCTCCAAAGGCATCTGTAAGCCCTTTGGTCAGTTAAAAGGCACCAAGGATTTCTAAAAATCACTTGGTCAACCCAAAGGCTCCGAGAGTTCCTATAGCTTCTCGTCCATCATAAAAGGCTCCAAGATCTCATTCAAGTGATTTGTCATGTCATAAAAAGTTCCAAAGGCATCTGTAAGCCCATTAGTCAGTCAAAAATGCACCAAGGATTTATAAAAATTGCTTGGTCAACCCAAAGGCTCCGAGGGTTTCTTAAAGCCACTCGGTCATCCCAAAAAGGCACCAAGGATTTCTAAAATCGCTTGGTCAACCCAAAGGCTCTGAGAGTTCCTATAGCTTCTCGGTCATCCTAAAAGGCTCCATGCCCTCTTGCTAAGAGTTTGGTCAACTAAAAGGTTTTTGTAAGACCTTTAGTCAATCCAAAAAGCTCCAAGGATTTCTGAAAACTGCTTGGTCAACCCCAAAAAGTTCCAAAGGCATATATACTCATCATTTGGTCAAATATGAAAGCTCAAAAATGCATAAAAATTTGAAAATATATAAAATTCCAAAAAAAATTGGTAAAGCATAAAATCCAAAAATATTTGCTTTTGCAGTTTGCATTTTCATACATGCATTCACATCATCATATTACATTTAGGAATTTGTCATTCGTTGCATTTCATAGTAGAGTGTAATATGTCTATCAAAATATTACAAACGGTCACACGTTTGTGTTTCAATCATGCACCCTTGCATTATCATAATTCATTGCATTCATACATGATACCTGTTGCAGAGAAATATGTATGTATATTAATTTTTCCAGTCACTCAAACATACCTAGTGGGTTCTTCAGATATTATAGAAAGCTTGATTTGTTGTTATAGATTAGGTCATTAGTTGGGATAGTGCTTCAACATATCAGAATCCTGTCACTAAGGAAAATGATATAAAATCCTGCTAAGACAAGAGATGATGAAAGCTACGAAAGCAGTCTTAGGTATCTAGAGAGATGGGTTTCACAACCTGCTTATCTTGCAAATACTTGGTTTAGAAAGGTGAACTTTGGCAAAAGGACAAGAATTTCCCCTATAAATTCCAAAGTTACAAAGTTTAAATCCCAAGTTACAAAGTGCAAATTTCAAAGTACAAAATTCAAATCAAATGTAAAGTGACATAGTGAATCAAAAGCACTATAAAAATCCATTGCTCAAAGAAAACGGTAACACATGGACTAACAATGATTTTTATCACTACATATGAGCAAGTAAGAAGGGTGATAAATTGAATCCCTGGATTGTCCACATTTTGAAAGCCATAGAGTGATCCCGGATCACAGCAATGGGTTGGAAGAGTCCTACCTACAATCGAAGGGGTAGTTCTATTGGGTGATCCCCGATCGCAGCAATGGGTTGAAAGAGTCTCGCATGCATTTGGAGGGGTAGCCCTGATTAATTTGCAAGATGAGCTAGCTCTAGGTACCTAGGATTGTCTAGTTGTATAAGTCTAATCAAAGCTGAAACAAAGATAATACGATTGTATGAGGAACCCTATCTCACATATGGGTTGAAAGAGTCCTGACTGACATACGGGGTATGCTTATGGTCTATCTGAAAATACTCACATGCACACATAGGGATAATGAATAGTTGGGTCTATCACGACAAAAGCCTTGTCCAATAAAAGCCTTGTATAGTTAGTATGTGATTTTTGGAAAAGTATACTAGGGTGTTTGAGTCTCATGGAAAACCTCAAAAAGTTCTCTAATAGCAACAAGATACCAAATATCATTAGACATAAAAAATACGAGTCATTCATTCATTAGAATGCATTTTACAAAGCACAATCAAACATATAGGATAGATATTGCATGAATATCACAAATGATGTTTAGATGACCACTGACTATATAGTGCGGCAAAGAAAAATATATAGAATGACATACTCATTCATTAGCATCATACCAATCCATTTTACTTCATTTCATATATGGGTGATTAATTGATTAAGTTATTGTAATGAGAATTATCAATTATTTTGCATGATTGTCATACATTTTGTGGTGTCGCATTTTAAAATTGATATACACAGTTTACATTCATTCTTTATGTTTTAAGTGATTAAAGCATACAGGTTCATTCCCATTAGATCATGATTATGTACATAATGCATTACCATACATTGCATAGCATACCATAACTTCATAAAAATAAACGCATGCCCACAAAGCAAAAATAAATATGCGTTCAAAATAAATAGTGCATCCATATGCATACATTATATATGGCACATTTAATCATCTATATAACTGCATCTCATCAACATCATCATAAATAAGATAGCTCTCTAGTGCATGCCATCCATACATTGCATCATATAAATATTGCATCATATAAACATTGCATCATATAAACATAACATCATATAAGCATTGCATCCATGTGCATCAAATAAACATAAAATCAAAATTAAACATTAGATACACATAATGAGCCATAAATACCAAGTCATATATATATATATATATATATGCAAAAAGAGTACATATGAGGAGTATAAAAATACCCATAGGCTATAAATTGTGTAGGTCCTCGACCTTAAAATAAATACAACATAGAAAAAGTATAGTCTACATCTAGCAGAGCCCAGTTCTAGTCTGCTCCCCCTATATCGGAGCTCTCATTGCCTCCCTTAGCACTGTGCTCTAGATCTTGCTCTCCTATATGCTTTGGCACCCATGGTGGGTCCTACTGTGGGTCCTGCCTACCTCCAAATCCTAAGGCACCCAACACACCAAAAATTGGTAACTACAGCAGGCTAGTCCCCTGACTAGTGGCCCCTAAAGTCTACCCTACATCTCTAGGCATGGCACGTGATGTCACCCCATGTGTGCTAGATGACATGTGCGTTATCTCAGTCCTATGAGTCATGTGACCCAAGCTTGCCATAGATTGTCCTGAGGTCCTAGACTTGGTCCACTAAGAATCCAAGGAGAAAGGATCCTCAGGAACCTATAACCCGTGCATCTCAATATAATAGACTATCTAATCAACGCGAGTAAGCTAGGCTATGTGCATCTTAGTGGTCCTCATGACCATACTATGCAGTCGCTCTACCTCAAATATTAGATCCTGTACAATGGTTGGTTCTATCGAAAGCCCCATAGTAGCATGAGGAGGTGGCATAGCGCCCCTGGATACCTAGAGGAGATCCCTATCTTCCTCTATTGTAGTCCACTATGCTTGCACTAACTCCAGAGTAGTATACAATCTCTAAACTTGGGCCTCTACATCTGTGGCCTGCTTAGTCAAATCTTGTATCTAATCTTGTAGCTCAGTCAGGCACCTATCTCTGTCAGATATCTTCTCCTCTAGAGTGGTGATCATAGTATCTCGCTCTAGCTGCTATGTATGGAATCATCCTAGCTGACTCTAAAAGTCAACCACTTGAGCTAGGAGCTAACCCTCCTTGTCTGGGTCAACCTCAGGAGCCTCCTCAGTGGTGGTCGTTGCACCCCAACCACCCTCTGTCTGCTGGCACACCTTACACCTGTTAGAATCCATATTTGCATCTGCCTGATATGGCTCTCGGTCTAGAGGTCTTGTGTTATACCATATAAACATGGACCACCACTCGTCATACTCTAGATTAGTCCCAACAGTATCAACTTCAATCTCCTAGTAGTCATCAGCAGCATCTCCCAAAGGCTTAAGAATGATCCACTGTAGATCGTGCTCTACGACCAAGCATCAATATCTGAGGGGGATATCTAGAATATCCTACATGATCCCAAACTACCATAGGATCCAAGAGTAGGACTGGTACTCTTGAATCTCAACCTTATGACTGATCAACCATTTATCACGATGTGCCTGTCTCAGCCACTAGTTATCCTCTGGCCACGCTGGGCAATCCATGTAGGGCCACCACTGAATATCATTCAGGCCAAGTTTCATGAATTGAGTAATATAATGTTGTACATCACCAGCATGGATCCTATAGACTAGATGATATGATGGCCTCATCATCAATAGGGATCCTAAAGATCCTATAGACGTCCTCTAAAGTAATAGTTATTTCACCTGTAGGTAGGTAAAATGTGTTGGTTTGCACATTACAGCATTGGGCCAATGCAGTCAGGTAGGATTGATCTACCCTAATAGTGAGCATATCCATGATGTATCTAAACCCAAAAACTTAGAACCAATCCCGATTGTCATCAGATAAAGCCTCACAAAGAGTCTTTAGAATATCCAGCTCTCGAGCTCTAGAAGTCAATCTCTGGAATAAAAAGCATAATTTAAGACAACATGTAGCTAACTAGAGCTAAAAAAAATGCTAAAAAGGACAAAAAAAAGCAACAACAACAAACCATAGTTGAAATCTACGATCCCCAATTTGCAAATTGGGAACCGCAGCTAAAACCTGTGGTCCCCAATTTACAAATTGGGAACCACAACTACCAGCTACGGTTTAGGAACGACACCCATTTTGGGTACCCTCCTAGACCACTAAGTCATCAAATTAAATTACTAAAGCTAGCCTAGACTAATGGGGTTCATTACCAGCAATTTAGTGATTTTCATTATCTGCATTACTTAATGTGGTTCATTTTACTAGTATTGAGTGCGAGGTTTTGGTTTTGAGTTACCTTACCCACACCTTGGCCCTGACTAGTAGATGGATGATCAGGATCTGTCATAGAGGTAGAGGAGTGTAATCACGATAGAGTGGGGTAGCATTTTAGATTAGGAAAGGTTTTATCACTCTTAGAGCTCTCAAATTTCTAATTCTTGCCAGAAAATAATAAAAAAATTCAAATGGGAATTCAATTTATAGGTTTTCCTAGTCTCGATGAACCGTAGCTGATACCCGCGGTTCTGGAACTAGGGTTTTCCACTCACAGGTCTGACCCACGGTTCTCAAAATTTGGAAATGTAAACCGTAGACCATACCCACGGTCCACAACTAGCATTAAATGCACTCAAAACCCACCATGGGAAGGTCTAAAAGAGCAAATTAATGACTTCCATTGGATAAAAATTCAAAATCAATGATTAAAATTGTAAATTTGGTGATGTTAAAAGCACAAAGATCCATCAAAATGTAAAATTAAAACAAAAAAATAAAATAATTAAAAATCAAAAGCACCTCATATTTAGTTATTTATCCTATACGCTTGGCGATTGTAGCGAGTTGCGATCCATGCAATCCGACAAGATGAGTAAATCACCATAAGGACATTTGGGGTAAAATTGTCATTTCTTTTATGACATATTTTAGCAAATCATTGACAAATATGATTCAACATAAGTCCAATTGCATTTGTATCATTTTGATTCCTTAAGATGGCTATTGTAGCCTGACTGATCCATGGGATAGAAATGTGCCAATACTACTAAGAGTTGCAATCATAAACTGAACTAGGCCTAGCCAAGGTATTACAAGGCTCGAATCTTAATTTGTTCATGATCATTCATTATGGTCAAGCGATTTCATTGCTTCAAAAATTGGCATCACTCTCATCAAATCATTGCTTGAGTGGGTAGTCATAATTTCATAATCATAATCAAAGTCAACAGAATATTATTGAGATCGTAGAACAATGAAGGACAATGATTGCCAAATCAGTATGAGGACAATGAAGGCGACCCTTGAACATCAATCTGGATAAGGAGGTTAAGCCCACTGCCCTTGGGATTGAGGCCAAGCCTATAAGAGTGCTAACCGTAACCACGGTTTATAGTGCAGACCACGCACCATAGCTACAGTTTGCAGCAGAGGTATAACCGCCTTCCTATTTCTATTTTTGTCCAGCTAGTTAGGTTATATTAGCTATTTTTTTGATTTAATAGCATTTTATAAGACTTATAATGATAGAACTAGGTTAGATTCACATTTTATGCTTATGTTTTAATTAGGACTAAATTTTTTTCTTTATGCATGTTTATGCTTCATTTTCTATATTTGATCCATGCATAGTGTAGCTGCTATTTTATTTTATGCTATTACATGAATCTTGATTCAATTTGCAAAGTTTAGCAGCTTTCTTTATGCTTTCTTGATTATGCATGTTAATGATGTCATTATGCATTTTACCTAAAAGGGCCTCATCATAAGAGGCTGCCGATATTTTTGACATTCTTGTTGTTTCTTGACCGTAGGGAACAGGATTTGAAGGAGAGATAAAGCATTCAATTCCTTCCTCAACGTGAATAAGAGGGTCATCGACACCCTAGAGTAGTTTGTGTCACCCTCAGGGGCATTTTGATCACACCTACCCTTGATAGGGATTAGACACTATTGTAATTGATGTATCAAATGGGTATCCCTAAGAGGGACGAATCTGTAATTTGAATCCATTGAAATCAATAAAGGATTCCTTGTATTCATGTTATTTCTTGTTATCAATTTAAGCATGCCTATTTGTGTATCTTTCTTCAATTGCAATAGTTAGATCGGGTGTGAGCATTTTTGGTGGTTTCATTAATTTATAAAAATAATATTATTAAAATCCAAAGTTGGGTTGGGTGCAAATTTAATTTAAATTCATATTCCCCCGTCGACGTTCGAAGGATAGAAGCATATGGTATAAATACCATAACACTTACCTCACAAAGGTAAGTCTCCAAATATTAATGCACATGCGAGAATTGGAAGTGGAATGCAAAAAAGTTCATGAGCAAAGGATAAAGAGGATTTTAATTTTTCATTGGCAGCCAAAATCACAGAGGACAAAGTGACCAAGGCATAAAGCCTTATCACCAACCTTTCGGTTGGGCTAGTGGCAAGCCCTTGGTGTGTAAGGCATTGGGAACATAGAGGTGTTGTGTTCGAGTTTCAGCGGTGATGAAGGGATAAAGCCTTTTTGGATTTGGTGTTGGTGGAAGAGACAAAGTGCTTTTACCTCTCATGTGAGTGGCTAGCTCACACGGTAGCTTGGCTACAGCTAGGGTACAGGCAGCAGTTCAACCAGGGATCAAGTCCCACCAAGGAGCACACGAGGTATTTAATTTTTTATTAAAATGCATGGTCTATGGTCTATGGTCTATGGTTGCTTGGTGGCACTAAGTTGAAGTGCATGATTTAATTTTTGCTTGGTTAGCACTATTCTAAGAGCATAGTTTTAATTTACATTGTGGGTGTGAGTTAAGAACATGGTGTATTATATTTAGTAAGCACCTAGGGAGTTAAAAGGAGGGTAAGGTAAAATATTTTTTACCTTAGACAAAAGAGTGGTAAATAGTATTATTGAAGGTTAAAAGTAAATTGTATTGGTTTTGTTTTATAAAGTCAATTATTTTGGAAATGCAATTTTGAGTAGGGAGACATAAGTAGGACTCTGGATTATTTCATGCATTAAATTTCTGAAAGGGGTTATAGTTAAACTGAGTGATTAAAATATTTGTTTGATAAGTTTGGAGATAATATTAAGGGAAATATTTGAGTGAATATCTTTACTATCTAACCATAGAGATTGGCAAAGAGGTTGATTCTGATTGAGATAGGTTTTGAGGTCATTTATCCATCAAATAAAAGGTATGGGTATATCTTCCTTTTGAGTGGAATATTGTTGGATTGAATTTTATGAAATCCAAAGTTGGAGTGAAAAAATTTAGTTTGATAAGCATTGTTGAGTGAGTTTTCATATACATGATTGGTGAATGATTGTGAGAGCAACTGAGTGTGAAATTGAGAACTATATTGTACTAGGGTTTGTGAAATAACATGAGTATCATTGTTATATGAGATTTTTTGATTAACATTGTTGGAAATATTTACGTAAACTTTCATATGCTTGATTAGAATTTATGAAAATATCATGAGTATCATTGTTATGTGAGTTTAGAATCATCTTGAGTCAAGGTTTGAGTTCCATAAGTGTGAGTTGTTGAAAGCATTGTGAAACATTTGTTTAGGGTTTTTAAGCAATTTGTGCTTCATTGAGTGTTTTGTTGAGTGGAGTTGATTGAGCATAGTTGATTGAAAGTGTTGGAGTGATAGTTCAAGTTCTATAAAACAAATTGTTATTTATTCTAAAATGATTTGAGAAAGAGATTGAAAGTGATTGAGTGTTTTTATGAGTGTGAAACATATTGAGTATCTAACCATTCTCTATATGTTTTTGTAAGTTAAACAAGATTCTAAGTGAAACTTGTTTGTGGGATTGAAGAGGTTTTTCTATGAGAGATTGAGTTGAGTTTTTATATGCAAGTTTTGTAATTGTTTTTGAATAAGATTTTGTGGAAGCTTGTGAGAAGATTTGAGTAAGTCCTAGAGGGGAATTAAGGACAGAGTTGAGTAAGATTTTATGAAAGCTTAAGGACAAATTTGTGTGAGCTTTTATGGAAGCTTACAATCAGATTTGGAAAAGTTCTAGAGAGGACTTGTTGAGTAGTTTTGAGATAAGTCTTAGTGAAGACTTGTGGATAGATTTATGTGAGCTTTTGTGGAAGCTTACAATAATATTGGACAAGTTCTAGTGAGGACTTGTTGAGCATATTTGAGGTAAGTCTTGGTGAAGACTTGTTGAGCAGATTGGACAAGTTCTAGTGAGAACTTGTTGGACAAACTTGAGGTATGTCTTTAAGAAGACTTGAGAGCAGAGTTGATTGATTGATTTGTTCAAATATTGAGTGAAGGTTTAGGATAGATCTAGCAGAGTTTATTTGTGATTGGATCAAGATTTTTGTTGAGGCTTGAGGATAGATTTGAAATATAGATTTTGGTGCAGACATGAGGATAGATTTGTACCAAACCAAAGACATAGATTGAGAAAATTTGTACTAGACTGAAGGACTGTGTTTAGTGTAGATTTGAGATAGAGATTGAGAATATTTGTGCTAGACCAAAGGACTATGTTTAGTGCAAATTTGAGAAATATATTGACCAAATTTATGCTAGACCAAAGAATTGTATTTAGTGTAAATTTGAGATAGATATTGAGCATATTTGTTCTAGACCAAATGATTGTGTTTAGTATAGATTTGAGATAGAGATTGAGTAGAGCTGAGAGTAAGCTTTGAAGGTGATATAGTAGAGGACATTAGTATCAAATGAATAGAGATCCATTAGCTAGGGTAGTGATGACATAGGTCTTCTATTTGAGGATAGAGTCTTCTATGGAGAGAGATCCACAAGCTAGTGCAATAGAGGCAGTAGTATTCTAAGAGGATCACCAACCAAAGTAGAGGATAAGGAGTTCTATTGTGGATAGAGATACATAAACTAGCAAAGGGTATTGGTATCTCCCATGTACAAGTATCCATGAACTTGATTAGGGGATTGTTATCTCCTTTGGACATAGGTCCATAAAAATTGTAATAGGGAAGGATTCCCAAGAGATGTTTTGAGAAAATTATAGTGAAATATTTTCTCCGTGGACGTAGCCCACATTGGATGAACTATATTAAATTGGTGTCTCTATTGTATATGGTGATTTATGCATTGCTTTGATTACTATTTTTGATATTGCCATTGATATTTTAGATATTATTGTTTAGAAAGAAAAGTAAAAAGTAGTCTTATACTGTTCATCCCCCTCTCAGTATAAGCTTGTGTTCTACAATTGGTATCAGAGCGGGTTCCTTCGAAAGAGTTTAACAACTTGAAGAAAAATCTCACAAGAACACATATGGATTCTCAGAATGGATCTTCAGGGAATTCGACACCATTGTTCGATGGGAAAAATTATGCACTTTAGAGTATGAGAATGAAGATTCACCTAATGGCTCTTGGAAATGAAATATGAGAAGTAGTTGTTGATGGATACATACCACCAGCAACTCCACCTATAGATAAATATGGTAAGCTCCTACATATAAATAATTCAAAGGTAGTGAATGGAATTTTAAAGGGTTTACATGAAACAGAGTTTATAAAGGTTATGCATTGTATATCAGTAAAGGAAAAAGGTATATACGAGGGAGATAAAAAGGTAAAAAGGATAAAGTTGCAAAATTATAAGATAACATTTGAATACCTAAATATGAAGGATGAGGAAAATATTGTTGCATACCTACTTCATGTGTATGAGGTTGTTAAATCCATGCAAGTACTTGGGCATAAAGTTGAAGAAATATATGTTTGTGATAATATTTTAAGGTCACTCGCAAAAAGGTATAGTGAAAATATTTCAACTATAGAAGAGTCAAAAGATATTTAACTTTTTACAAGGTATGAGTTACATAGAATTCCCACAACTTTTGAGGTGAGAATAAAATAGGAACCTATTCCCCAGAAGGTAGCAACATTCAAAGTTACAAAGAAGACAAAGGTAAGAAGTCAGATTCAAGTAATGAGTTATCTGATGATGAAGAAGTAAATTATGGTAGAAGGAATAAGGACTCAAGAAAGTATAAAGGTACAAAATTAGTTAGAAATTTTAATTGTGGTAAAAATATAGTCACTATGAAACTGATTGTCCAGAAGCTAGAAATAGTAGTGAAGACGAGAAATAGGATCATAAGAACAGGGAAACAGGAAAACACATGTACCAAAAGAAAAGTAGGGATGGACAAGGCAAGCAAGGAAAGAAGTTTTTCCAAAGGCATAAAAATATTTTTTATGCAGATAAGGCAAGTAAAATCTTTAGTGATAGTGATGGCAGATCATCAGATACTGAAGAAGAAGAAATTCTCAAGTGTTTTAGATGTGGTAACTTTGATCATCTTGAAGATAGTTGTACAAGGAATGGATTCAGTTTAAGTGAAGATGAATATGAATATGCTAGTGAAGGTCCAAAAGGAGAAAGTATTCTTATGGCAATAGAAGAAGAAGAAAGTGTTTCTAGTAGAAATGAATCAGAAAATAAGAGGACAAAGAAGTTGATCTTGAGGGTGAGCTTATTTTTGCCCTTGATGTATTAAGGAAGGTAAGAAAGCAGAACTCAAAACTCAAGCTTCAATTTTAATAATGTGATGAATAAAAAGGAAAGCTTATAGAAGATCTAACCAACTCAATAGCTAAGACAAGGAGATTTAAAGAGAAGTTAGAAGCAAATGTTTTATAATGTGAAAGGTTAGAGCATTAAGTAGTTTCATTAAGGAAGGAAGTAAAAGATTCTAAAGATAAGCTACACAGGTTTGGGAGAAGCTCAAAGAAATTGGATAAGATTATCAAGGTACACGTATCTTCATCAAACAAGATAGGACTTGGCTTTGAAGATGAATATAAAGGACAAGGAGAGGATTCAATCTCAAGCTCCAAAGAAGAAGAAGCTTCAAAAGAGGAAAGTGTAAGAGAAAATGAGACATCTAAGGATAATTTGGATAATATAAAGTTCAATAATAGAAGGAACAATGTAAAAATGAGGAACATATGGAACAGGAAACAACACAGGGTAGAAGAGGCTAAGAGACCAATGGGGTCAAGGCAAGATTTTTTCAATGGACATTGCTTCTCATGTCACAGGTTTGGGCATAAGGCTAGATAGTGTAGGACACATGGAAGATAAGAATATAGAAACTTCAGAAAGAATCATCTCTTTTAAGGGTATTGCTACTCTTGTAATCAGTTTGATCATAAGGCAGTTAATTGCAGGGTTCATGATAGGAATGGATATGACTTCACCAGGAGAAACTTCAAAAAAATTGCACCTTCAAGGAACCACAACATTAAGTGTTATAAGTGCAATAATATTGGGCATACAACAAAGTGGTGTAGAGGAGAAATTCCTGAAACAAGAAAAAACATGAATATTCAGAGGAATCAGAAGGACCAATTGAGAAATAAGGTGGACAAAGGTAAAGAGCAGTGTATGTTGGGAGTAGAGATACTCCCACCCCAAAATTAACCACCTCAAGAGAGGAGGTGGGAGAGGGGCTAAGATAAGAGTCTTATTCTTAGACTCAAGCCCCAAAGGTGGCCCTTTGCCATTTATGTCAAAGGGAGAGAGATTTGAGTTAGGGGTAGAACATTCAATTAGGGGGGAGAAGTTTCTCAAGGGGAGCAGTATTGAAAAAGGAAAAATAATGGTTTCAAAAAAATAGGTTGCCATCAATGACAAAGGAGACGATTATTGGAAATTTTGAGTAAGTTGTGTTGTCATTGATGTCAAGAGTCAGTGTCAGAAATCAGTGTAGGACTTGGCAAAAAAAGGGTTAAAATATTTACATTTTAAGCCCAAAATATTTGGTTTAAGAGCTTAACATGATTGGTCAAAAGGACATTTAAATACCCTGAAGAAAAGGTCTAAAGGAAATAATATTATAATATTTTTATTATAATATTAAAGGTTAAACTAAAGCCTAAGGTAATTTATAAATAATTTATAATATTTATATTATAAATTAATTTATAAAAATAATATTATTAAAACCCAAAGTTGGGTTGGGTGCAAATTTAATTTAAATTCATATTCTTCTCGACGTTCGAAGGATAGAAGCATATGGTATAAATACCATAACACTTACCTCACAAAGGTAAGTCTCTGAATATTAATGCACATGCGAGAATTGGAAGTGGAATGCGAAAAATTTTGTGAGCAAAGGACAAAGAGGATTTTAATTTTTTATTGGTAGTCAAAATCGTAGAGGACAAAGTGACCAAGGCATAAAGCCTTATCACCAACCTTTCGGTTGGGCTAGTGGCAAGCCCTTGGTGTGTAAGGTGTTGGGAACATAGAGGTGTTGTGTTCGAGTTTCGACGGTGATGAAGGGGCAAAGTATTTTTGGCTTTGGCACTGGTGGAAGAGACAAAAAATTTAAAGCACTTTTACCTTTTACGTAAGCTCCTACCTCATGCGGTAGCTTGGCTATAGCTAGGCTGTAGGCAGCAATTCAACCAGGGATCAAGTCCCACCAAGGAGCGTGTGAGGTATTTAATTTTGATTACAACGCATGATTTATGGTCAATGGTCTATGGTTGATTGGTGGTGCTAAGTTGAAGCACATGATTTAATTTTTTCTTGGTTAGAACTATTCAAAAATCATAGTTTTAATTTACATTGTCGGTGTGAGTTAACAACGTGGTGTATTGGATTTATTGTTTGTGTTTCAGTGGCGATGAAGGGACAAAGATTTTTTGGATTTGTCGTTGGTGGAAGAGATAAATTGCTCAAAGCACTTTTGCATTTCACGTAAGCGCCTAGCTCATGCGGTAGCTTGGCCGTAGCTAGGATGTGGGTGATGATTCGACTAGGGATTGACTCCCACCAAGGAGCGTGCGAGGTATTTAATTTTTTATTACAACACATTGTCTATGGTCTATGGTCTATGGTTTCTTGGTGGCTCTAAGTTGAAGCGCATGATTTAATTTTTGTTTTGTTAACACTATTCGAAAAGCATAGTTTTAATTTGCATTGTGGGTGTGAGTTAAGAATGTGGTGTATTGGATTTAGTAAGCACCTAGGGAGTTAAAATGAGGGTAAGGTAAAATATTTTCTACCTTGGACAAAAGAGTGGTAAATAGTATCATTGAAGGTTAAAAGTAAATTGCATTGGTTTTGTTTTATAAAGTCAATTATTTTGGAAATGCAATTTTTGAGTAGGGAGACATAAGTAGGATTATGGATTATTTCATGCATTAAATTTTTGAAAGGATTTATAGTGAAACTGAGTGATTGAAATATTTGTTTGATAAGTTTGGAGATAATAAGGTGTATTTGAGTCTTGTTAATTTTTGTAATGGTGAATTAATATTGAGGGAAATATTTGAGTGAATATTTTTGCTATCTAACCATTGATATTGGAAAAGAGGTTGATTGTGATTGAGATAGGTTTTGAGGTCATTTCTCCATCAAATAAAAGGTATGGGCATATCTTCCTTTTGAGTGGAATATTGTTAGATTGAATTTTGTGAAATACAAATTTGGAGTGAAAAAAGTTTTGTTTGATAAGCATTGTTGTAAGTAGATTTGAGTAAGTCCTAGAGGGGACTTAAGGACAAAGTTGAGTAATATTTTGTGAAAGCTTAAGGATAGATTTGTGTGAGCTTTTTTGGAAGCTTACAATCATATTTGGACAAGTTCTATAGAGGACTTGTTGAGAATTTTTGAGACAAATACTAGTGAAGACTTGTGGATAGATTTATGTGAGCTTTTATGGAAGCTTACAATCATATTAGACAAATTATAGGGAGGAATTGTTGAGCAGATTTAAGGTAAGTCTTGGTGAATACTTGTTGAGTAGATTCGACAAGTTCTAGTGAGGACTTGTTAGACATATTTGAGGTAAGTATTTAAGAAGACTTGAGAGCAGAGTTGATTGATTGATTTGTTCAAACATTGAGTAAAGTTTGGGTTAGATCTAGCAGAGTTGATTTGAGATTGGATCAAAATTTGTGTTGAGGCTTGAGGACAGATTTGAAAGATAGAGTTTGGTGCAGACATGAGGATAGATATGTACCAGACCAAAGAAAGAGATTGAGAAGATTTGTGCTAGACCGAAGGACTATATTTAGTGCAGATTTGAGATAGATATTGAGCAGATTTGTGCTAGACCAAAGGAATGTGTTTAGTATAGATTTGAGATAGAGATTGAGTATATTTTTGATATATTAAAGGACTGTGTTTAGTGTAATTTGAGACATATATTGATCATATTTGTGCTAGATCGAAGTACTGTGTTTAGTACATATTTGAGACAGATATTGAGTAGAGCTGAGAGTAAGCTTTAAAGGTGATAGAGCAGAGGACAATAGTCACCAGTGGATAGATATCCATTAGCTATGATAGTGAGGATAGAGGTCTTATGAATGAGTACATAGTATTCTATAGAGAGATATCCACAAGCCAGTGCATGGAGGCAATAGTCTTCTAAGAGGATCACTATATATATTAGAGGAGAAGGAGTTATCCTTTGGATAGATATCCACAAATCAACAAAGGGGATTGATGTCTTCTATGGATATGTATCCACAAAATTGATTAGGATATTGGTGTCTCCTTTGGATAGAGGTCCATAAACATTGTAATAGGGAAGGATTCCCAAGATATTTGTTGAGAAAATTTTAGTGAAATATTTTCTCCGTGGACGTAGCCCACATTGGGTGAACCACGTTAAATTGGTGTTTCTATTATGTGTGGCAATTTGTGCATATCTTTGATTAATATTGTTGATATTGCCATTCATATATTGGATATCATTATTTAGAAATAAAAGTAAAAAGTGGTCTTATATTGTTCACCTCCCTCTTAGTATAACCTTGTGTTCTTCAATTGGTATCAGAGTGGGTTCCTTCGAAATATTTTAATAGCTTGAAGGAAAATCTCACAAGAATACAGATGGATTATTAGAATGGATCTTTAGGATATTTGGCACCATTGTTCAATGGGAAAAATTATGCACTTTGGAGTATGAGAATGAAGATTCACCTAATGGCACTTGGAAATGAATTATGGGAATCAGTTGAGAATGGATACATACCACCAACTACTCCACCTACAGATAAATATGGTAAGATCCTACATATAAATAATTCAAAAGTAATGAATGGAATTTTAAAGGGTTTACGTGAAACAAAGTTTATAAAGGTTATGCATTGCACATCAACAAAGGAAATTTGGGATAAGTTGAAAGGTATATATGAAGGAGACAAAAAGGTCAAAAGGGTAAAGTTCCAAAATTACAAGAGAACATTTGAATACCTAAAGATGAAGGATGAGGAAAAAATTATCGCATACCTAATTCATGTGGATGAGGTCATTAACTCCATGCAAGTACTTGGGATTAATGTTGAAGAAACATATGTTTGTGATAATATTTTAAGGTCACTCCCAAAAATGTATAGTGAAAATATTTCAGCTATAGAAGAGTCAAAATATATTGAAATTTTGACAAGGGATGAGTTACATGGAATTCTCACAGCTTTTGATATATGAATAAAAGAGGAACCTATTCCTTAGAAGGAAGAAACCTTCAAATTTACAAAGAAGACAAAGGGTAAGAAGTCAGATTCAAGCAATGAGTTATATAGTGATGAAGAAGTAAATTATGGTAGAAGGAACAAGGACTCAAGAAAGTATAAAGGTACGAAATCAGTTAGATATTTTAATTGTGGTAAATATGGTCACTATACAACTGATTGTCCAAAAGCTAGAAATAGTAGTGAAGATGAGAAACAGGATCATAAGAATATAGAAATAGAAAAACACATGTACCAAAAGAAAATCAAGTATGGAAAAGGTAAGCAAGGAAAGAAGTTTTTCCAAAGGCATAAGAAGAGTTTTTATGCAAACAAGGCAAGTAAAAATTCTAGTGATAGTGATGGCAGATCATCAGATAATGAGGAAGAAGAAATTCTATTTTTGGCAGAAGAAAAAGAAGTGGTTAGAAAAAGGTCACCAATAATTCTCAAGTATTTTAGATGTTGTAACTTTGGTCATCTTGAATATAGCTGTACAAGGAAGGGATTTATTTTTAATGAATATGAATATGAAGATGCTAGTGAAGGTCCAAAAGAATAAAGTCTTCTTATGGAAATATAATAATAAGAAAGTGATTCTAGTGGAAATGAATAAAAAAAGAATAAATATGATTTTGAAAATAAAATAATAGTGGAATAATCATAAAAATAAGAGGAATGAGAAGTTGATATTGAGGGTGATCTTAGTTTTGCCCTTGATGCATTAAGGAAGGTAAGAAAGTCGAACTCAAAACTCAATCTTCAATTTCAAGAATGTGATGAAGAGAAAGGAAATATTATAGAAGATCTAACCAACTCAATAGCTAATACAAGGAGATTTAAAGATAAGTTAGAAGCACAGGTTTTAGAATGATAAAGGTTAGATCATGGAGTAGCTTCATTAAGGAAGGAATTAAAAGAGTCTAAAGACAAGATACACAGGTTTGGGAGAAGCACAAATAAATTGGATAAGATTATCAAGGTACAAATATCTTCATCAAACAAGACATAACTTAGCTTTGAAGAATAATATAAAGGACAAGGAGAGGAGTCAATCTCAAGTTCCAAATAAGAAGAATATTCAGAAGAGGTGAGTGTAAGATAAAGTGAGAATTTTGAGGATAAGTTGGACAATAGAAAGTTCATTTAGAGAAGGAATAATGCAAAAATGAGGAACAAATGGAACATGAAACAACACAAGGTAGAAGAGGCTAAGAGACCAATGGGGTCAAGGCAAGGTTTCTTCAATGGGTGTTGCTTCTCATGTAACAGGTTGGGGTACAATGCTACACAGTGTAGGACACATGGAATATAGGAATATGGAAACTTCAAAAATGAGCATCTCTTTCAAGGGTATTACTAATATTGTAATCAGTTTGGTCATAAGGCAGTTAATTACAGGGTTCATGATAGGAATGGATATGGCTTCACCAAGAGAAACTTTAAAATAGTTGCACCTTCAAGGAACCACAAAATTAAGTGTTATAAGTGCAATAATATTGGACATACAACATAGTGGTGTAGAGAAAAAAAATCTAGAAACAAGCAGGAATAGGAATATTTAGAGGAATCAGAAGGATCAGTTGAGAAATAATATAGACAGGTAAATAGAAGTGTCTGTTGGAAGTAGAGATACTCCCACCCTAGAATTAACCACCTCAAGAGAAGAGATGGTGGAGGGGCTAAGCTAAGAGTATCATTCTTAGCCCCAAGTACCAAAGGTGGTCCTTTGCCATTGATGTCAAAGGGGGAGAGATTTGAGTTAGGGGGAGAGCATTCAGTCAGGGGAAGCAGTTTCTCAAGGGGAGAAATATTGAAAAAGGAAAAGGAATGGTTTCAAAAAATGGGTTGTCATCAATGACAAAGGGGGAGATTTTTGGAAATTTTGAGTTAGTTGTGTTATCATTGATGTCAAGAATCAATGTTAGGAATTAGTGCAGGACTTAGCAAAAGAAGGTTTAAAATATTTATATTTTAAGCCCAAGAGATTTGGTTTACGAGCTTCACATGATTGGTCAAAAGGACAGTTAAATACCCTTAAGAAAAGTTCTAAAGGAAATAATATTATAATATTTATTATTATATTATTAAAGGCGAACAAAAATGATCTAAGGGTGAAAGAGAAAAATACCTAGGCCAAATGGAAATAATATTATAATATTTTTATTATAATATTAAAGGTTAAACTAAAGCCTAAGGTAATTTATAAATAATTTATAATATTTATATTATAAATTAATGTTTAAAAATAGTATTAATAAAACCCAAAGTTGGGTTGGGTGCAAATTTAATTTAAATTCATATTCTTCCACCAAAGTTCGAAGGATATAAGCATATGGTATAAATACCATAACACTTACCTCACAAAGGTAAGTCTCCGAATATTAATGCACATGCGAGAATTGGAAGTGGAATGCAAAAAAGTTCATGAGCAAAGGACAAAGAGGATTTTAATTTTTTATTGGTAGCTGAAATCATGGAGGACAAAGTGACCAAGGCATAAAGCCTTATCACCAACCTTTTGGTTGGGCTAGTGGCAAGCCCTTGGTGTCTAGGGCATTGGGAACATAGGGGTGTTGTGTTTGAGTTTCAGTGGCAATGAAGGGACAAAGAGTTTTTGGATTTGCCATTGGTGGAAGAGAAAAAGCTCAAAGCACTTTTGCCTTTCATGTAAGCACCTAGATCATGCGGTAGCTTGGTTGTAGCTAGGGTGTATGTGGTGATTCGACTAGGGATTGACTCCCACCAAGGAGCATGCGAGGTATTTAATTTTTGATTACAACACATTGTCTATGGTCTATGGTCTATGGTTTCTTGGTGGCGCTAAGTTGAAGTGCATGATTTAATTTTTGTTTGGTTAACACTATTCGAAAAGAATAGTTTTAATTTGCATTGTGGGTGTGAGTTAAGAATGTGGTGTATTGGATTTAGGAAGCACCTAGGGAGTTAAAAGGAGGGTAAGGTAAAATATTTTCTACCTTGGACAAAAGAGTGGTAAATAGTATCATTGAAGGTTAAAAGTAAATTGCATTGGTTTTGTTTTATAAAGTCAATTATTTTGGAAATGCAATTTTGAGTAGGGAGACATAAGTAGGATTCTGGATTATTTCATGCATTAAATTTCTGAAAGGGGTTATAGTGAAACTGAGTGATTGAAATATTTGTTTGATAAGTTTGGAGATAATAAGGTGTATTTGAGTCTTGTTAATTTTTATAATGATGAATTAATATGGATGGAAATATTTGAGTGAAGATTTTTGCTATCTAACCATTGAGATTGGCAAAGAGGTTGATTGTGATTGAGATAGGTGTTGGCAATTTTGGGTACCTTGGGTACATTGCCTTTGCTCAAGTGTATAAGTTGTCATTGATGTCAAGAAGCTTTTGAAGGAATTTGATTTGATGTCAAAAGAATCTAAGTTCAAGGAAGGGTTTTTGTGAAAACCAAGGCAGACAAAATAAAAGGTTTTATTTAAAACCATGGACAACAGATTTGAAATGGGTTTTTCTTAAAACCCAAGTTGGCTTTTCGTTTCATTGAAAAAGGTGCCCCGATGATGGAGATATTTAATTTTAAATATTTAGTTTAAATTTTAATTATTTAAAATTTAAATTAAAATATTTTCCATCGACGGAAATCATGTTAAAAAGGGCCGACGTGTTTGGAAATGCATCAAAGTGCATATAAAATGAGGCAAATAAATTCATTAATGTTTGGCTAAGCATTCGATATTAATCTCTGAGCATTTTCGATTTCGACATCGAAGCCCCTGCGCCAGCGAAGGAGGAAGACAAGCATGGCGTGGTCAAAGGGGTGACGGGATTGGTCGTGGCGCCAAGGAGGAGGCGCACGCGGTGATAAGGACGAAGGTAATTTGATTAATGCATGCGCCTCAGTTTTTGTGCGAGTAAAAGGAGCATGGATTACGTTGTGGTCAAAGAGGGAACAGGGTTCGGTTTTCGCGCCAAGGAAGAGACTTGTTCGGAGATAAGAGGGAGGCCCCTCTCCCTTCCTCACGTGGGCGTGGATAGCCCACATGGTTTAGCCAAGCAACTTGGCTAGAGGAGACGGCGGATCAAATCACGCCGAATCCCCTTTTTAGGGGTGTAAGAGGTATGCTCATGAAATGCAATTTATGCGGAAGGGTAGTGAATAAAACATATTTTTTCATTGTCTATGGTATTTCCAAAGTTGGTTTGGGAGGTATAAGGTTAGCAAAATTAATATTATCCTTTTGGTTTTATTAAAATGTAATGGAGAGAAAAGGGTGTATGGTGTTGAGGATGATTTAAATGCTTAGAATTTTATTTTGATGTCAATTATATTTTGGAGGAAGGTCTTTGTTCTATGATTTTCAATATTGTTTAAGGAATAAATTAAATATCCCATGGTGTTGGATATTATTTGAGAGGAGCTTGATGCATGATTAGAAAAAGAGAGATTTTTGGTGTTTTTCCTTATAAAAGTATATCATATTATATATCACTAGAAAGCTTATTTCGAGGGCTATTTGACTAACTCATTTAGAAGGAGAAATAAGGTGTATATAGAAAGAGATATTTCTTTTTGTAAAGAGGTTCAAAAGTGAAGATTGTTGTGCTCTTTTTCAAAGTGTGTTGAGTGTGGCAGATTTCCAAAGGGGTTTCTTCACTTCAAAAAGGTATGGGCACATTCTCCTATTAATTGTTTATGGTGGTTGATTTCTGAAATATCATTGGAGGGAAAAGGATTGTTTGTGGTTTCCTTTTCGAAAGTGGTTGGGTGAATGCTTCAAGGTTGATGTTGAGTTGAATGGTGTTGGTTGACTAAACCTTGTTTGATGAGCATTGTTGTTGAAACCCAAATTGTTTGGTGAAAAGAACATGAGTATCATTGTTATATGAGATATTGCATGGTTGGCAATTGTTGGGTTGTGTTTCATGTTCTTGAGAAAAGCATACTACATCTATCTTATTCTTTTGAGATTTGAGATTGAGTTGAGATTGATATTGGGAGTTAAGTATAGAACATATTGAGTCTCTAACAATTCTCTTTATGTTTCTATGAGATTTGAGATTGAGATTGGGAGTTAAGTATAGAACATATTGAGTCTCTAACAATTCTCTTTATGCTTCTATGAGGTTGATGAATCACATTGGGTCTCTAACAATTCTCTTTGTGGGTTCATGCCAAGCAAGTTTTTCTTGATGAACTTGTGAGCAGGTTTTGGACAGGTTCCGTTGGGGACTTGTAAGCAGATTTGGACAGGTTTCGGTGGGGACTTGTGAGCAGGTTTTGGACAGGTTCCATTGGGGACTTGTGAGCAGATTTGGACAGGTCCTAGCAGAGGACTTGTGAAGCTGAGTTTGATAGTTCTATCAGAGAACTTGAGGACAGAGGTGCATTGGTTCTATGAGAAGAACCCGAGGACATTTGTGCTAGACCGAAGGACTATGTTTAGTGCAAATTCGAGGACCAGCTTTGGAGGTGATAGAGTTGAGGACAGAGGTCTCCAGCCAGAGCAGGGAAGACAGGTGTCTTCTGTGGATAGAGTTCCATTTGCTAAGGGCAGCGGAGGCAGAGGTCTTCTAGAGGATCACCAGCCAGAGCAGAGCTAGGGGAAGGTATCTCCTTTGAGCAGAGGCTCATAAATTCAGATTGGGGGAAGGTATCTCCTTTGGGCCGAGGCTCATAAACATTGTAATTGGGAAGGTTTCCCAAAGAACTTTGAGATAACTTTTAGAGAAAAGTTTTGTGGACGTAGCCCAGGCTTTCTAGGTGAACCACGTTAAAATTGGTGTCACTTTGTGGATGATCTTGTGCATTGTTTTGATATTGCTTTGGATATATTGCTTTACTATTTTGAAGTATAAAGGAAAAAGTAAAAAGAGGTCTTATACTTGTTCACCCCCCTCTCAGGTATAAGCTTGTGTTCTTCAATTGGTATCAGAGCGGGTGCCTTCGAAAAAGTTTAACAGCTTGAAGGAAAAGCTAGTAAAGAACACAATGGATTATTCCAAGGGTAAACAACTTCAAGATAGTGATGAGTCTTCTAGTGATGAAGAGGCATATTACAACAAGAAAGGCAAGTTCTCTAGAAAGCACAAAAGTATGAAAAATATAAGATGTTTCAATTGTGGAAAGTTTGGTCATTATGCTACTAACTGTACTATTCCCAAGAATGAAAGTGATGAAGATAAACAAGATTCTATGAGCAAGGATTCTGAAAAGCACAAGCATCACAGGAGAAGCAAAGATGAGCACAACAATCAAGGAAAGAGGTATTCTCACAAGCACAAGAAGAGTTTCTACCTAGACAAAGCAAGTAAGTGTTCTAGTAGTGATAGTGAAAGTTCTTCAAGTGATAATGAAAATGAGATGTTGTTCATATCAGAAAAAGAGGAAGAACCGAAACATAGATTCATTATCATGAAATGTCTTAGATGTGGAAATTTTGGTCACCTTGAGGATGATTGCACAAATAATGATTTGGTTTCTAGTATGTATGAGGATGCTTCAGAAAACTATAAGGAAGATGCATGTATGGTTTTTGAAAAGGGTAGCACCTCTAGTGATAAGAAATCTGAAAAAGGCTTTGATGATTCAAAAGGAAATCAAATAAAGGATCTTGAAAGTGAACTTATTAGTGCTCTTAGTGCTTTGAAAAAGGAAAGAAAGAAGAATGCTAGACTCAAGGATAAGTTAGATGAATGTTGTATGGAGAGAGATGATCTTATAGAAAGTCTTGACATCTCTATGGCTAAGACACAAGAACTCAAGGATGAGTTAGAGTCTAAGGTTCTTGAGTATAGTGAGTTAGAACAGAAAATGGCTTCTTTGAAAGAGGAAACTAAAGAGTACAAGGATAAGCTTTACAGGTTTCAAGATAGCTCCAAAAAGGTAAAGTCCATCATCAAAGATCAAAGAAGGGCAACAGATAAAATAGGTATTGGTTTTTGTAAGAAACACAAGGAACAGGTTGGGGAATCTAGTAAGAGATTCCAAAAAGAAAACAGAATTCAGAATGAGAAGAAGTTTTCAGAACCTAAGAGGTCAATTAAAGGAAAGTTTCAAGGCAGATGTTTTGCTTGTCACAGGTTTGGTCACATGGCTTCACATTGCATGGCTCAAGTGAAGAAGGTAAATGACAATTTCAGAAGTGCTAGTTACTTTCAAGGGTATTGCTACTCTTGTCAACAGTTTGGGCACAAGGCAGTTCATTGCAAGGCAAATAACAGGAACAAGTTTGGTCAAAATAGGTTTGGCCAGAACAGGGTTAGTCAGAATAGGTGGATTCAAAGAACAGGTATGCCTCAAAGAAATAACATTGTTACTTGTTATAAGTGCAACAATGAAGGTCACATAGCTAGACAATGTAGAGCTGAACTTCCAAGGTACAAGAATAGGAACAGTGGTATGAACAGGTCCAAGGATCAAGGCATGGTTAAGAATAGGAATATGGACAAAGAGTTCAAGAGAAGGCCCGACAAGGAAGTTATAGACGCTGATGATGATCAGTGCCTAATGGGAGTTTTACTCCCACCCAAGAATTAATCACCTCAACAGGAGGTGGGGGAGGGACTAAGCTAAGAGGCTCATTCTTAGTCCCGAGCCCCAAAGGTGACCCTTTGCCATTGATGACAAAGGGGGAGAGATATGAGTAAGGGGGAGAGCTTCAAAGTGAAGAGGAAAGCTTCAAGTCAGGGGGAGCAAAACTTCAAAGGAAGATTCTCAGTTGTGGGCACAGTTGGTTTCAGTTTTGGCTCTTGAGAAGTGTTTTCAGTAAAGGTTTGCCATCAATGACAAAGGGGGAGATTGTTGGCAATTTTGGGTACCTTGGGTACATTGCCTTTGCTCAAGTGTATAAGTTGTCATTGATGTCAAGAAGCTTTTGAAGGAATTTGATTTGATGTCAAAAGAATCTAAGTTCAAGGAAGGGTTTTTGTGAAAACCAAGGCAGACAAAATAAAAGGTTTTATTTAAAACCATGGACAATAGATTTGAAATGGGTTTTTCTTAAAACCCAAGTTGGCTTTTCGTTTCATTGAAAAAGGTGCCCCGGTGATGGAGATATTTAATTTTAAATATTTAGTTTAAATTTTAATTATTTAAAATTTAAATTAAAATATTTTCCACCGACGGAAATCATGTTAAAAAGGGCCGACGTGTTTGGAAATGCATCAAAGTGCATATAAAATGAGGCAAATAAATTCATTAATGGAAGGTGAAAAGCATTCGATATTAATCTCTGAGCATTTTCGATTTCGACATCGAAGACCCTGCGCCAGCGAAGGAGGAAGACAAGCATGGCGTGGTCAAAGGGGTGACGGGATTGGTCGTGGCGCCAAGGAGGAGGCGCACGCGGTGATAAGGACGAAGGTAATTTGATTAATGCATGCGCCTCAGTTTTTGTGCGAGTAAAAGGAGCATGGATTACGTTGTGGTCAAAGAGGGAACAAGGTTCGGTTTTCGTGCCAAGGAAGAGACTTGTTCGGAGATAAGAGGGAGGCCCCTCTCCCTTCCTCACGTGGGCATGGATAGCCCATGCGGTTTAGCCAAGCAACTTGGCTAGAGGAGACGGCGGATCAAATCACGCCGAATCCCCTTTTTAGGGGTGTAAGAGGTATGCTCATGAAATCTAATTTATGCGGAAGGGTAGTGAATAAAACATATTTTTCATTGTCTATGGTATTTCCAAAGTTGGTTTGGGAGGTATAAGGTTAGCAAAATTAATATTATCCTTTTGGTTTTATTAAAATGTAATGGAGAGAAAAGGGTGTATGGTGTTGAGGATGATTTAAATGCTTAGAATTTTATTTTGATGTCAATTATATTTTGGAGGAAGGTCTTTGTTCTATGATTTTCAATATTGTTTAAGGAATAAATTAAATATCCCATGGTGTTGGATATTATTTGAGAGGAGCTTGATGCATGATTAGAAAAAGAGAGATTTCTGGTGTTTTTCCTTATAAAAGTATATCATATTATATATCACTAGAAAGCTTATTTCGAGGGCTATTTGACTAACTCATTTAGAAGGAGAAATAAGGTGTATATAGAAAGAGATATTTCTTTTTGTAAAGAGGTTCAAAAGTGAAGATTGTTGTGCTCTTTTTCAAAGTGTGTTGAGTGTGGCAGATTTCCAAAGGGGTTTCTTCACTTCAAAAAGGTATGGGCACATTCTCCTATTAATTGTTTATGGTGGTTGATTTCTGAAATATCATTGGAGGGAAAAGGATTGTTTGTGGTTTCCTTTTCGAAAGTGGTTGGGTGAATGCTTCAAGGTTGATGTTGAGTTGAATGGTGTTGGTTGACTAAACCTTGTTTGATGAGCATTGTTGTTGAAACCCAAATTGTTTGGTGAAAAGAACATGAGTATCATTGTTATATGAGATATTGCATGGTTGGCAATTGTTGGGTTGTGTTTCATGTTCTTGAGAAAAGCATACTACATCTATCTTATTCTTTTGAGATTTGAGATTGAGTTGAGATTGATATTGGGAGTTAAGTATAGAACATATTGAGTCTCTAACAATTCTCTTTATGTTTCTATGAGATTTGAGATTGAGATTGGGAGTTAAGTATAGAACATATTGAGTCTCTAACAATTCTCTTTATGCTTCTATGAGGTTGATGAATCACATTGGGTCTCTAACAATTCTCTTTGTGGGTTCATGCCAAGCAAGTTTTTCTTGATGAACTTGTGAGCAGGTTTTGGACAGGTTCCGTTGGGGACTTGTAAGCAGATTTGGACAGGTTTCGATGGGGACTTGTGAGCAGGTTTTGGATAGGTTCCGTTGGGGACTTGTGAGCAGATTTGGATAGGTCCTAGCAGAGGACTTGTGAAGCTGAGTTTGATAGTTCTATCAGAGAACTTGAGGACAGAGGTGCATTGGTTCTATGAGAAGAACCCGAGGACATTTGTGCTAGACCGAAGGACTGTGTTTAGTGCAAATTCGAGGACCAACTTTGGAGGTGATAGAGTTGAGGACAGAGGTCTCCAGCCAGAGCAGGGAAGACAGGTGTCTTCTGTGGATAGAGTTCCATTTGCTAAGGGCAGCGGAGGCGAGAGGTCTTCTAGAGGATCACCGAGAGCAGAGCTAGGGGAAGGTATCTCCTTTGAGCAGAGGCTCATAAATTCAGATTGGGGGAAGGTATCTCCTTTGGGCCGAGGCTCATAAACATTGTAATTGGGAAGGTTTCCCAAAGAACTTTGAGATAACTTTTAGAGAAAAGTTTTGTGGACGTAGCCCAGGCTTTCTGGGTGAACCACGTTAAAATTGGTGTCACTTTGTGGATGATCTTGTGCATTGTTTTGATATTGCTTTGGATATATTGCTTTACTATTTTGAAGTATAAAGGAAAAAGTAAAAAGAGGTCTTATACTGTTCACCCCCCTCTCAGTATAAGCTTGTGTTCTTCAATAGGTTTTGAGGTCATTTCTCCATAAAATAAAACGTAAGGCATATATTCCTCTTGAGTGGAATATTGTTGGATTTAATTTTGTGAAATACAAATTTTGAGTGAAAAGGTTTTGTTTGATAAGCATTGTTGAGTGATTTTTCATATACATGATTAGCGAATGATTGTGAGAGCAATTGAGTGTGAAAATGAGAATTATTTTAAACTAGGTTTTGTGAAATAACATGAGTATCATTGTTATGTGAGATTGTTTGATAAGCATTGTTGGAAATATTTGAGTAAGCTTTCATATTATTGATTAGGGTTTGTGAAAAGATCACGAGTATCATTGTTATGTGAGTTTGGAATCATCTTGAATCAAGATTTGAGTTCCATAAGAATGAGTTGTTGAAAGCATTACTAAACACTTGTTTAGGTTTTGTAAGCAATTTGTGTTTCATTGAGTGTTTGGTTGAGTAGAGTTGATTGATCATAGTTGATTGAAAGTGTTGGAGTGATAGTTCAAGTTATGTGAAACAAATTGTTCTTTATTCTAAACTGGTTTGAAAAAGAGATTGAAATTGATTGAGTGTTTTTATGAGTGTGAAACATATTGAGTCTCTAACCATTCTCTATATGTTATTGTAATTTTAACAAGATTATGAGTGAAACTTTTTTGTGGGATTGAAGAGGTTTTTCTATGAGAGATTGAGTTGAGTTTTTATATGCAAGTTTTGCAATTATTTTTTAATAAGCTTTGGTGGAAGCTTGTGAGCAGATTTGAGTAAGTCCTAGAGGGGACTTAAGGATAGAGTTGAGTAAGCTTTTTTGAAATCTTAAGGACATATTTGTGTGAGGTTTTGTTGAATATTACAATCAGATTTGGACAAGTTCTAGAGAGGACTTGTTGAGCAGTTTTTGTTAGAAATTTTGAGTAGATGAGTTATCATTGATGTCAAGAGTGAGTGGTCATTGATGTCTAGCCTTTAGCACCAGTTAGTGGTAGTTTTAGTGGGCAGCATCAGTTTCAGGTTATCCAATAAGTGTAAAAGGATAGTCCATTTTTAGTTAATCAAAGACCCAATTCCAGGCAATCATATGTGGTCCAAAGTGCAAATAAGAAGCCCAGATGAATAATATTATAATAATTATTTATAATATTATATAGGGAATTTAAAAATAATTATAAATTAATTAATATAATTTTTATTATTAATTAATTTTAATATTAATTATAAATTAATTTATATTAATTTTAAATAACCCTAAGGTGGGTTATTGAATTTTGAATTCAAATTCTTAGGATCGATGTGGGAGCAAAATCAACCAAACATGTATAAAAGAGGGACTACCCCACCTTAGCCAAACTTACCTTATGCCTTTGAATTAAATTGATTAATGTGAGCTTGTGCGAATCGTGTTGCATCAAAGAGGATTATTTTGTGGTTTTCGTGTGAAGTCAACGGTGCACGAAGGGTTAATAGGAAGGAAACCTTCCTCCCTTCATGTGGGTGACTATAGCCCATGTGGTGGGCTCCAAAGCGCTAAGGCACTTGGCGCTTGGGGAGACGGTGGTTCGTATGCATTAGTTAAGCGCCAACATTTTCGAAGGAGTTAATTGAGGTATTAAAAATTAATTTTTGCATATTTTATTTGGTTTGTAAGGTTGTAAGGGGAGTTATAAGGTTGATGCAAAATAAATTTTGGGTGTTATTTGCTTTAGTGTTTGAAAAGGGTAGTAAGGTGTTTTAGGAAGATTGTTTGAGGTTTTGTGGTGTTAGATATTATTTTAAGTTGGATATTATAAGGTGTATCAAAATGATATTTTTTCATGTATGATTTGATGAATGTTATTTTCAAAAGGGAGCAATAAGGAATAATTGAGCTTTGATTATTTTTGTGTCTAAGGAATATTTTGAGAAAGTGTTGTAGTAATATTTTATCATTTAACCATTGAAATTGGAAAGAAGAAAATTGTGATTGAGATAGTTTTTCTAAGGGCACTTTTACGTCAAACAAAAGGTATGGGCACATATTCATAGTGAGTGATTGTTGAATGTTGTCAATGCAAAGTTGGAGTGAAAAGGATTGTTTGGTAAGCATTATTGAGTGTGTTTTGAATTAATGCTTCAAGATTTTCTGGAATAAAGAGTTGTTGATAAAACCTTGTTTTATAAGCATTGTTGTTGAAGTGATTAATTGAGTAAAATTGAACTAGGGTTTGCAAATATCATGAGTATCATTGTTATGTGAGATTAGCATTGTTGTTGAAGCACTTAGTTGAGTGAGGAACTTGAACTAGGGTTTGAAAAGATCATGAGTATAATTTTTATGTGAGATTGATTGATAAGCATTATTGGAAACATTTGAGTAAGTGTTCATATGCTTTGACTAAGAATTGTAAGCAAAGGTTAATTCATTGAGTGATTGGTTGAGTAGAGTTGGTTGAGCCTAGTCAAGTGAATGTGTTGAAGTGATAGTTCAAGTTCTATGAAATAAATTATTCTATATTCTAAATTGATTTAAGAAATAGGTTGAGTGTTGGTGAGTGTGAAATATATTGAGTCTCTAACAATTCTCTATATGTTTTTATGGTAAAAAGAGTGGGTGAAAGTAATTAAGCATTGTGGTGACTGTGAAGCATATTGAGTCTAAAAATTCTCTATATGTTTATGTGGTAAAAAGAGTGATTGAAAGTAATTGAGCATTGTGGTGAATGTGAAGCATATTGAGTCTCTAACAATTCTCTATATTTTTTTGTGGTAAAAAGAGTGATTGAAAGTAATTGAGCATTGTGGTGAATGTGAAGCATATTGAGTCTCTAACAATTATCTATATGTTTCTATGGTAAAGAAAGTGATTGAAAGTAATTGATCATTGTTATGAATGTGAAGCATATTGAGTCTCTAACAATTCTCTTTATGTTTTTGTGATATTGGACAAGTTCTAGTGTGGACTTGTTGAGTAGATTTGGACAAGTTCTAGAGAGGACTTGTGGACAGATTAGTGTGAGATTTTGTGGAAGCTTACAAGGAATATTTGAGATAAGTCTTTGAGAAGACTTGTGAGCAGAATTGATTGATTGATTTGTTCAAACCTTGAGTTAAGGTTTGGGGTAGATCTAGAAATGTTGATTTGTGATTGGATCAAGCTTTGTGTTAAGGCTTGAGGATAAATATTGAGGACATATTTGTGCTAATACCGAAGGACTGTGTTTAGTGCAAATCAGAGGATAGAGAATAAGGACATATTTGTGCTAGATCGAAGGACTATGTTTAGAATAGATCAGAGGATAGAGATTAAGGATAGATTTGTGCTAGATCGAAGTACTGTGTTTAGTACATATCAGAGGATAGAGTTTGAGGATAGATTTGTGCTAGACCGAAGGACTATGTTTAGCATAGATTTGAGGGTAGATTTTGGTGCAGATTTAAGGATAGGTTTGTATTAGAGCAGAGACAAAGATTGAGCAATATTTGTGCTAGACTGAAGGACTGTTTTTAGTGTAGATTTAAGACAAAGCTTTGAAGGTGACAGAGTATATAGAATGACAGTCTCTAGTGGATAGAGATACATTAGCCAGGGTAGTGAGGACAAGTGTCTTTAGTGGATAGAGATCCATTAGCCAGAGCAGTGGGGGTAACAGTTCTTCTAGAATATCACCAATTAGAGCTAAGGAGAAAGAGATCTCCTGTGGATAGAGATCCAAAAAATTTATTAGGGGATTGATGTCTTCTTTGGAAAGAGGTCCATAAACATTGTAATAGGGAAAGGATTCACAAGATATTGATTGAGAAAATTTAGTGAAATATTTTCTTCGTGGAGTAGCCCTCATTCGGTGAACCACGTTAAATTGGTGTCTCTATTGTGTATGGTAATTTGTACATTGCTTTGATTGTTGCTATTTATATTGCTATGTATACATTGCTTAATATTGATTGGGAAAGAAAAGTAAAAAGTGGTCTTAGACTATTCATCCCCCTCCCAGTATAAGCTTGTGTTCTTAAATTTTGAGATAAGTCTTAGTGAAGACTTATGGATAAATTTATGTGAGCTTTTGTGGAAGCTTATAATCAGATTGGAAAAATTCTAGGGAGGACTTGTTGAGTAGATTTGAGGTAAGTCTTGGTGAATATTTATTGAGAATATTGGACAAGTTCTAGTGAGGACTTGTTGGATAGATTTGAGGTAAGTCTTTAAGAAACTTGAGAGCAGAGTTGATTGATTGATTTGTTCAAACCTTGAGTTAAGGTTTAGGGCAGATCTAGCAGATTTGATTTATAATTGGATCAAGCTTTATGTTGAGACTTCAGGATAGATTTGAAATACATAGTTTGGTGCAGGCATAAAGATAGATTTATACCAGACCAGAGACAGATATTGAGCAGATTTATGCTAGACCGAAGGCAGATTTGAAACAGAGATTGAGCAGATTTGTGCTAGACCAAAGGAATGTGTTTAGTGTAGATTTGAGATGAATATTGAGCAGATTTGTGCTAGATAAAAGGATTATGTTTAGTGTATATTTGAGATAGATATAGAGTAGATTTTTGATAGACTAAAGGGCTATGTTTAGTATAAATTTGAGATAGATATTGAGCAGAGCTAAGAGTTAGCTTTGGAGGTGATAGAGTAGAGGAAAATAGTATCTAGTGGATAGGGATCCATTAGCCAGGGCAGTGAGGACATAGGTATTCTGAGTGAGGATAAAGTCTTATGTGGAGAGAGATCCACAAGCCAGTGCAATGGAGGTAGTAGTCTTCTAAGAGGATCACCAACCAAAGCAAAGGAGAAGGAGTTATCCTATGGATATAGATCCATGAATCAACAAAGGGGATTGGTATCTCCTATGGATAGGTATCGATAAAATTGATGAGGGTGTTGATGTCTCCTTTGGAAATATGTCCATAAATATTGTAATAGGGAAGGATTCACAAGAGATTTGTTGAGATAAATTTAGTGAAATATGTTCTCCATGGATGTAGCCCACATTGGGTGAACCATGTTAAATTGGTGTCTCTATTGTGTGTGGTGATTTGTGCATTTCTTTGATTACTGTTGTTGATATTGCCATTGATATATTGGATATTATTGTTTAGAAAGAAAAGTAAAAAGTGGTTTTATACTTTTCACCCCCCCTCTCAATATAAGGTTTTGTTCTTCATTAATGTCATAAGGTTTTTTTTCCAGAAGGCAAGGAAGTGGTTAAAGGAAAAAGGATATAATATTTATTTAAATATTATATGCCTAAAGAGGCCTAAAATATTGAAGACCCAAGGAAAGGGAAGCAGGTTTAAAAAGAAATAATATTATAATATTTAATATTATAATATTTCAATCAAAAGGATGAGGTGAAGAAAAATGAGGTCTAACGAATCATTAAAAATTAAATCCTTGAAAAGACCCATTAGCAGATTTTATAGGTTATTATTTAATTTATTTAAATTAAAATATTTTAACCTATGTTTAAAATTTTAATTTAAATAAATCATAAGGCACCAAAGGTTTAAATTTAAACTCGAACTAAAATTTGAATTCACTAAGATGACGTGTTGGAGTCCAAAGAACAATGTATAAAAGGGGGCAATGATTTTTATTTAATCATCCAATGCTTTTTTGTATGCCTAAGAGGATAAATTAATCGTGTGCTGCATTGAGAGGAAGAAGAGGATTCACGTGCTTTAAATTTAAGGAGATAGACTTTGCATTAAATATATGTGGAGCACCAAATCAATCCCAAGTTATGGGTAACATAGACGGTGGTCGAATTCTGGTTAAGATATTCATGTAGGGTAAGTCAAGGGTTTGATTCCCAACCCCTTCGTTTTGACACACAACAAGAGTTTTGGTTATTTTCTTAAAATTGATGAAGGTAAGGTTTTAATAGTGTTTTGTGTGCTTTGAGTGGTGTGTGGGCATATAGCTCAGCCAACAGCTTAGCCTTGGGTGAAGATGTTGCAGTGGCAGTAGATCACGGGTTTGAGTTTGGGCGTAGTCATAAAAAGCGTAATAATTTTGTTGAAGACGTAGGCCACCATTTATAAGGTAAGTGCTTGAATTTAAATTTTCTCCCAAGGTTTTGGAAAGTGCAAATTACATAGAGGCCACGTGATTATTTTTGCAAAGGTGGGAGTCATAAGGTTGATTAAAAATATTTTATTTTTGATCAGAAATATAAATATAGCAATTGGAGTTATAAGGTTTAATAAAGGAATTTAATTTTTATTTGTTGAATGTTATTTTGTGAAGTTTGGAGTTTATAAGGTGTTGAAAAATGAATTTGAATTTTTATGTATTGAATATTATTTTTAGAAGTTAGGATATTATAAGGTATACTTGAGACTTGATATTTTTGTATGATGAAATAATTATTGAGGAAAATTATTGTGTGGAGATTTTGAGATAGGCTATTGCTATCTAACTTTGAAATTGGCAAAGAAGATTTGATTGTGATTAAGATAGATTTAGAATACATATCTCCATAAAAAAAAAGGTATGGTCCCATATTCCTTATGAGTGAAATATTGTTGGATTGAATGTTGTGAAATGCAAAGGTGGAGTGAGAAGGATTTTTTGATAAGCTTTGTTGGAAATATTTGAGTGAGTTTTCATGTGCATAATTGGTGGATGTTGAAATAACATGAGTATCATTGTTATGTGTTATTGAGAACTATCTTGAGCTAGGGTTTGTGAAAGAACATGAGTATCATTGTTATGTGATATTGAGAACTATCTTGAACTAGGGTTTATGGAAGAACATGAGTATCATTGTTATGTGACATTGAAATTATTTTGAGTCAATATTTGAGTCCCATAGTGTGAGTTGTTGGAAGTATAGTGAAACACTTGGTTAGGGTTTGTAAGCAAGTTATGTTTCATTGAGTGGATGTTTGAGTTAAGTTGGTTGAGCATTATTGATTGAAATCTTTGGAGTGATAGTTCAAGTTTTGTGAAACAAATTATACTTTATTCTAAATTGATTTGAAAGAGAGTTTCAAAGTGTTTGAGTGTTTTGTGAGTGTGAAATATATTTATTCATTGATCATTCTCTATATGTTTATGTGGTTAAACAAGATTCTGAGTGAAACTTGTTTGTGTGTTGAAGAGGTTTTTTGAAAGAGATTAAGTTGAGTTTTGTATGCAAGTTTTGCAGTGATTTGAATAAGCTTTTGTGAAATCTTGTGGATATATTTGAGTAAGTCCTAGAGGGGACTTAAGGACACATTTGTGTAATATTTTGTGGAATCTGGTGACATGGCACACTATTTTCGAGGTAACAATGACTACACCTCAATGGAAGACATGGGGATCAGGACATGCATTGACCAAACCAGATGGCCACATAAGCACAATTTGACTCAAAGAGATCTGCGTGGAGGAGACTTGTACATGATGTGGTGATAGATCGACACCAAGATGAATTAATGTTGTGGAGACCACATGACAAAAGAGGTATAGTTAGATGACGTGTAAAACCACACGGGCAACCTGGACTTCGAAAGTAGCAGTACAACATCCATGTCATGAGAAAGAGATCGATGGAGTTGCATGAGCAAGATGTAGACACATAGATCCATGTAGATGTGAGGATGATCAATGAGGAGCAGCGTTGGTGTGATTCAAACCTGTGTGTAGTAGCTTGAAATAGAGGATATACACTAGGATGATGTACGAGGGATAGATGAAGGTCGATGTGAACCCTGTTGGAATAACAATTGGGATGATACAACAATAGATAGAACTACCACAGATAGTGCACAACAATGAAAGAGGTATGGACATTTACTCGTCGATAGAGGTGGGTTTACACAAGCTCTACATGTGCAGGAATACGTAGTAATCTAAAAATCAACACAATGGTTTCGAACCACGCATCAGTGAAGGATCAAAAGGGATTCAACATAGCTGAAGGTAGGCAATGAGACGTTATCAGTGTGCAGGCTCAACTCAATATTGATACTAATGACGTGACGCGAGAGGAGAAAAAGTATCAAATCAAGTTTGGTCTATGTATAAAACAATGAGGAAGTGGTGATTTAATCTTGAACATTTTCAAAGAAGTTTTATTAATCATATCACATTCGAAATGACAAAGGAGGAATTTAGTCATTAAACGATATTGATTATAGGGGAACGTGAGTTTGTTTGAATACATTGTCAATTTCATAATGTATATTTATTAAAGGAGATGAAAACATAATAAGGAAGTAACATACGATGCGACACATGTCCTCTCATAGAAGGATGTTTATACATGTCCAAAGTTTGGATGTATAATAAAATAAAAAGAAATACGGGTACCTTATGGAAAGTAGGTGTTATAAAATATTTGAAAAACCAAACCAAGCATTGGAAATGAAAAAATGAAATTCATGAAAACGAAGGGCCAGCAAGAAGCTAAACAACATAAATCAAACGAAGATGAAACAAAATCAAACAAAAGAAGGAGAGGAAATTTTTTTTGTAGGGTTTCAAATATTGTCACGAGGGATTGAGAAAGGGCTGGATTCTTTTGAGAAGGTCAGATGCTGCTAGAATGAAGATGTAAACATAAAATGTTGTTTTGTTGTTTGGATTGATGCAAACATTGCAAGATTTCTGCATATTATGAGAAAAATAAGAGGATAATAATTTATGAAAGTTGTGATTTAATATTCATCATTATTTTCTCGGTTTTTAGATTTATAAGCAATGTTTAATGCATTTCATGGTTGCATTGTGGAATATCTAGAAACAGAGAACTCATTTTTTTCCTTAGAAGCTTGCACCTAGCTCATTTCGGGATGTGCAAATGTAGTTCCGGTTAAGTTGGGTTACTTTCAGAAAATCTCATATCTTGGGTTTTGCATGATAGGGTAGCATAAAACTACCATTAGTTTATTTTCTGGATTTTCCGCATTCTATTTCCATTTCCAGTTTTTATTTTTTGTTTTTCTAACTTTCATTTTGCAGATTTTTTTTAAACTTAAATAAATAAATACATGGGTGTGAAGAATAGGATTCAACCTTTCATTTGAAACAAATTTTAACTCATTTCGAGGCCATTTCGATTTTATAAAAATTGTTGAAAATTGCTATTTTATAAGGATTTTTATAATTTCAGATTTTTTTTTTTTTACATTTTTGAATGCAAATCAGATTTTTTTTTCAGCTTTACATTTCATTTGCAAGCATAAATGAACTTCCCTTTATGAAAATTTCAATTTTATTAAAAGGAGTAAATTTTAATGGCATTCCATAAGCTATCATTTTCGGAGAAATAAATTCGCCTTTCTTTATGAAAATTCTTATTTCATCAAATAAAGGTAATTATACATTACATCAAAGGTTATTGTCTTAAAGCATTAAATTATTTCTTCTTTATGAAAATTATGATTTCATTAAATAGAGATAATTACTAATGACATTTTAAGGCCATTATTTTAAAGCAATTTTATGAAAATCAATTTCATCAAAGAGAGATAATTTATTAATTATATCAAAGGCTATCTTTATACTCATGATAGAATCTACATTTAATGAATCTATTTAAAATTTCATATTTACATTCATAGATATATTTTAATCTTCATTTTCATGTTCAAAGTAGGGTTTAATGCAATATAAAAACTTGTTTAAAATCTACTTAACCAAAAGAAGATAAAATCTACCTAAAAACATTCAAGATAAAAGGAATTAAGGCTTTACATCATGGTCATATGAGGGCCAATTCACATTTGTATTTATTTAAGTTTTATGAACAATCATTAATATAGCATGGTAAAATAAACCAACACATACCCCTTGTTAATAGTTACTTGCAATCACTAAGGTGTTCCTATCACTTATTTGATATATCTTCATTGATATTACTAATACACATGTGCAATGCTTATATAGCGGAACCTTGGAGAAGTTTGTTTTAACTTATTTACAAGAGAGGGTTTTGGGATCAAAATCCTAAGGGTAAGTGTGGTTTTGCAATTAGGAAAAATTACCACTGAACACGGATGAGAAAGACATTTCTACATACTTACTTTGTGTGGATGAAGTTGTTAAATCCATGCAAGGACTTGGGTTTAAAGTTGAAGAAACATATGTTTGTCAAAATATTTTAAGGTCACTCCCTAAGAGGTATAGTGAAAAGGTTTAATCTATAGAAGAAATAAAATATATTAAAACTTTGACAAGGGATGAGTTATAGGGAACTCTAACAGATTTTGAGATGATAATAGGAAAGGATCATATCCTCTAGAAAGAAGCAGCTTTCAAATTTACAAAGAAGACAAAGGATAAGAAGTCATATTCAAGTAATGAGTTATCCAGTGATGAAGAAGCAAATTATGGCAGAAGGAACAAGGACACAAGAAAATATAAAGATACAAAAATAATTAAGTGTTTCAATTATGGTAAATATGGTCACTATGCATCTAAATATCCAAAAGCTAGAAATAGCAATGGTGAAGAGAAACAGGATCATAAGAATAGGGAATAAGGAAAATACAAGTATTAAAATAAAAGCAGGGATGGACAAGGAAAGAAAGGAAATAAGTTTTTCCAAAGGCATAAGAAGAGTTTTTATGCAGATAAGACATGCAAGATTTCAAGTGATAGTGATGGAAGATCCTCAAAAAATGAAGAAGAAGAAATTATATTTCTGACAGTAGAAAAAGAAGATGTTACGAAAAATGCAAAAAGGAAACTAATAATTCTCAAGTGTTTTAGGTGCGGTAACTTTTGTCATATTGAAGATCATTGTACAAGGAATGGTTTTAGTTTCAGTGAAGATGAATATGAATATGCTCTTGAAGATCTAGAAAAATAAAGTCTCTTCTTGGCAATAGAAGAAGAAGTAAGTGCTTCTACTGAAGATAAATAAAAAAGGAATAAATATGCTCTTGAAGATAAAAATATAGAGAAAGAATCCAAAAATGAAGAGGAAGGAGAAGTTGATCTTGAAGGTGAGCTTATTTATTCTCTTAAGAAATTAATAAAGGTAAGAAAACAAAACTTAAAACTCAAGCTTCAATTTCAAGAATGTGATGAAGAGAAAGGAAAGCTTATACAAGATCTAATAAACTCAATAGCTAATACAAGGAGATTTAAAGAGAATTTATAGGCAAAGGTTTTAGAATGTGAAAGATTAGAGCATGAGGTAGCTTCATTAAGGAAGTAATTGAAATAATCTAAAGACAAGCTACAAAGGTTCAGGAAAATCTCAAAGACCTTGGATAAGATTATCAAGGTACACAAATCTTCATCAAAAAAGGCAGGACTTGGTTTTGAAAAGGAACATAGATAACAAGGAGAGGAGTCAATATCAAGCTCCAAAGAAGAAGAAGCTTCAGAAGAAGAGAGTATAAGAGAGAGTGAGACTTTTGAGGATAAGTTAAAATAGAAATTTCAACAAGAAAAGAAACCATGCACAAGTAAGGAACATATGGAACAAGAAACATCACAAGGAAGAAGAGACTAGAAGACAAATGGGGTCAAGGCAAGGTTTATTCAATGGATGGTGCTTATCATATCGTAGGTTTGATCACAAGGCTATGTAGTGTAGGATACATGAAAGGTAGGGATATGGTTTCACCAATAGAAATTTTAGAAATGAGAATCTCTTTCAAGGGTATTGCTACTCTTGTAACCAGTTTGGTCATAAAGCAGTTATTGCAAGGTTCATGACAAGAATGAATATGGCTTCACCAAGAGGAACTTTAATACATTTGCACCTTCAATTAACCACAACATTAAGTGTTATAAGTGCAATAATGTTGGTCATATGGCTAAGTGGTGTAGAACAAAATTTCCAGAGACAAGTAGGAACAAGAATATTCAAAGGAATCAGAAGGATCAATTGAGGAAGAATGTGGACAAAGAAAAACATCATTGTATGCTGGGAGTAGAAATACTCCCACCCCAAAATTAATAACCTCAAGGAAAGGATGTGGGGAGGGGGCTGAGCAAAGAGTCTTATCTTTAGCCCCAAAGGTGACCCTTTGCCATTGATGTCAAAGGGGGGGAGATTTGAGTTAGCTGGAGAGCATTCAGTCATGGGGAGAAGTTTCTTAGGGGGAGCAAAACTAAAAATGTAAAAGAAATGGTTAAAGAAAAAATGATTGCCATCAATGACAAAGGAAGAAATTGTTGGAAATTTGAGCAAGTTTTTTTGTCATTGATGTCAAGAAGTTTGATGTCTAGTTTAGTCATCATTAATGACATAAGGTTGCTTTTCCATAAGGTAAGGAAGTGGTTAAAGGAAAAAACAAATAATATTTATTTTAAATATTATATGCCTAAAGAGGCCTAAAATATTGAAGACCCAAGGAAAGAGAAGCAGGTTTAAAAAATAAATAATAATATTATAATATTTAATATAATAATATTTCAAGCAAAAGGATGAGGTGAACAAAAACGAGGTCCAAGGAATCATTAAAAAATAAATCCTTGAAAAGACCCATTGAGTAGATTTTAAAGGTTATTATTTAATTTTTTTTAATTAAAATATTTTAACCTATGGTTAAAATTTTAATTTAAATAAATCATAAGGCGTAAAAGGTTTAAATTAAAATTCGAATTCACTAATCCGATGTGTTGGAGTGCAAAGAACAATGTATAAAAGGGGACAATGATTTTCATTTAATCATCCAATGCTTTTTTGTATGCCTAAGAGGATAAATTAATCATGTGTTGCATTGAGAGGAAGAAGAGGATTCATGTTATTTAAATTTAAGGAGGTAGACTTTGCATTAAATATGTGTGGAGTGCCAAATGGATCTCAAGAACTAGGTAGCGTCGACAGTGGTTGGATGCTGGTTAAGTCATTAGCGTAGGGTAAGTCGAGGGTTCGATTACTGTCCCCTTCATTTTGACACACAACAAGAGTTTTGGTTGTTTTCTGAAAATTGATGAAGGTAAGGTTGTAATAGTGTTTTGTGTGCTTTGAGTGGTGTGTGGGCATATAGCCCAGTCAACATCTTAGCATTGGGCTAAGACATTGCAATGATGGCAGGTCACAAGTTCGAGTTTGGGCGCAGTCATAAAAGGTGCAATAATTTTTTTGAAAACGTGGGCCAACATTTATAAGGTAAGCACTTTAATTTTAATTTTATCCCAAGGTTTTGGAAAGCACAAATTACATAGAGACCATGTGATTATTTTTGCAAAGGTGGGAGTCATAAGGTTGATTAAAAATATTTTATTTTTTATTAGAAATATAAATAAATGAATTGGAGTTATAAGGTTTAAGAAAGATATTTAATTTTTATTTGTTGAATGTTATTTTGTGAAGTTTGGAGTTTATAAGGTGTTGAAAAAGGAATTTGAATTTTTATGTATTGAATATGATTTAGAGAAGTTTGGAGATTATAAGGTGTACTTGAGACTTGATATTTTTGTATGATGAAATAATTATTGAGGAAAATTATTGTGTGGAAATTTTGAGATAGGTTGTTGCTATCTAATCTTGAAATTGGCAAAGAGGATTTGATTGCGATTAAGACAAGTTTAGAAGACATATATCCATCAAACAAAAGGTATGGGCACATCTTACTTATGAGTGAAATATTGTTGGATTGAATGTTGTAAAATGCAAAGGTGGAGTGAAAAGGATTGTTTGATAAGCATTGTTGGAAATATTTGAGTGAGTTTTCATGTGCATGATTTGTGGATGTTGAAAGAACATGAGTATCATTGTTATGTGAGATTGAGAAATATCTTGAGCTAGGATTTGTGAAAGAACATGAGTATCATTATTATGTGAGATTGAGAACTATCTTGAACTAGGATTTGTGGAAGAACATGAGTATCATTGTTATGTGACATTGGAATTATTTCAAGTCAAGGTTTGAGGCCCATAGCATGAGTTGTTGGATATATAGTGAAACACTTGGTTAGGGTTTGTAAGCAAGTTGTGTTTCATTGAGTGGATGTTTGAGTGAATTTGGTTGAGCATTATTGATTGAAATATTTGGAGTGATAGTTCAAGTTTTGTGAAACAAATTATACTTTATTCTAAATTTATTTGAAATAAAGTTTGAAAGTGATTGAGTGTTTTGTGAGTGTGAAATATATTGAATCTTTGATAATTCTCTCTATGTTTCTGTGGTTAATCAAGATTCTAAGTGAAACTTGTTTGTGTGTTGAGGTTTTCTGAAAGAGATTAAGTTGATTTTTGTATGCAAGGTTTGCAGTGATTTGAATAATATTTTGTGAAAGCTTGTGGACAAATTCAAGTAAGTCCTATAGGGGACTTAAGGACATATTTGTGTAAGATTTTGTGAAAGCTTACAAGCAGATTTGAGGTAAGACTTGTTGATAAGATTGAGCAAGTTATAGGGAGGACTTGTTGAGCAGATTTGAGGTAAGTCTTAGTGAAGACTTGTTGCACAGATTTGAGGTAAGTCTTGGTGAGGACTTGTGGACAGATTTGAGTAAGTCCTAGAGGGGACTTAATGATAGAATTGAGTAAGTGTTTGTGAAAGCTTAAGGATAGAGTTAAGCAAGATTTTATGAAATCTTGTGAGCATATTTGAGTAAGTCCTATAGGGGACTTAAGGATAGAATTGAGTAAGATATTGTGAAAGCTTAAGGATAGATTTAAGCAAGATTTTTTGAAGGCTTATGAGCAGATTTGAGTAATTCCTAGAGGGGACTTAAGGACATAATTGAGTAAGATTTTGTGAAAGCTTAAGGACATAATTAACCAAGCTTTTATGAAAGATTTTTGGGCAGTTTTGAGGTAATTATTGTTGAATATTTGTTGAGCAAATTTGAGATAAGTCTTAGTGAATACTTGAGAGTAGATTGAGAAAGTTCTTGAGAGGACTTGTAGACATATTTGAGTTAATATTTGGGAAGACTTGAGAGTATATTTGATTGATTGATTTGTTCAAGCTTTGTGTTAAGGCTTGGAGAAGATCTGAGCAGAGTTGATTTATGATTGAATCAAGCTTTGTATTAAGGCTTGAGGATAGATTTGAGGTTAGAGGTCGGTGCATATTTGAGGGTAGATTTATGCCATACTAGATATAGATTTGTGAGCATATTTGTACTAGTCTGAGGATAATGTTTAGTGTAGATTTGAGATAGAGATTGAGTAGAGATGATAGTAAGCTTTGGAGGTGACAGAGTAGAGGATAGTAGTCTCCAATAGATAGAGATCCATTAACTAGTATAGTGAGGACAAAGGTCTTCTGATTGAGGAAAAATGTCTTCTGTGGAGAGAGATCCACAAGCCAATGCAGTGGAGGAAGTAGTCTTCTAGAAGATCACTATCCAGAGCAGAGGAGAAGGAGTTCTCCTGTTGATAGAGATCCATAAACCAGCAAAGGGGAAAGAGTTATCCTATGGATTGGTGTCCATAAATTGATTAGGATATTGGTGTCTCATTTGGAAATATGTCCATAAAAATTGTAATAGGGATGGATTCCCAAGATATTTGTTGAGATAATTTTAGTGAAAAATTTTCTCCATGGAGTAGCCCACATTGGATGAACCGGGTTAAATTGGTGTCTCTATTGTGTGTGATGATTTATGTATTGCTTTTATTAATGTTTTTGATATTGCCATTGATACATATTGGATAATATTATTTGAGAAAGAAAAGTAAAAGTTGATCTCATACTATTCACCCTCCCTCCCTATTAGTATAAGCTTGTGTTCTTCGTCATTGGTGTTGTTGTCTTCCCATAGTTTTGAATAAACTTTTTATAGTACCTATTGAGACCCAAAAAACCTTGAACTCCCTTGATGGTTTGAGGTTTTGGCTATTCCTATATAGCCTATATTTTATTGAGGTCAACTTTATGTCCATTATTTGAGACAATATGACCCAAGTATTCTACTTCTTGCATGCCAAAAGAACACTTTGACCTCTTTACATAAATTTGATTCTTAAAAATAAAATTGTAAGGCCTGATCTAAATTCTTGAGATGCTCATTCCAAGAGTAACTATAAATCAAAATATCATCAAAGAAGACTAAAATTTTATGTAGGAAGTACCAAAATATTACATTCATCAAACTCTAAAATGTAGAAGGTGCATTGGTCAGACTAAAGGGAATGACCAAAAATTTATAATGTCCTTCATGAGTTCTAAAAGTAGTTTTAGAATATCCTCTTCCTTGAGTTTAATATAATGGTAGCTAGACCACTAATCCAATTTAAAGAAAAATTAAATGTCATGCAACTCATCGAACAACTCATCAATTACCAAAATAGAGAATTTATCCTTGATGGTCATTTTATTAAGTTCTCATAAATCCACACACAACCACCATGAATCATCATTTTTTTGTACCAAGAACACAAGTGAGGAATAGGAACTAACATTGGGGTGAATGACCCCTATTGCAAGCAAGTTCTACATCATTTTCTTGATTTCTAGTTTTTGAACATATGGATACCTATAAGGATGGACATTTAGAGGAAGAATTCCTAGAATAAACTAAATTAAATTATCATGGATATAACAAGGGGGTGGTCCCTTAGGTTCCATACAAAATATTTTTTCTATCCAATATAAGTTGTAATTCTTCTTACGATTCCTATTTATTATCACTACGGGTTTGTATAGTTGTGTGAAGATACGGTACAATGCCAAAACTTATGACACCACTTGGTGGTTTGATTTGAAGAAGTATTTGATGATGGATGTCTGTGGATAATTACATATTTATTACACCTTTGTCATTTTGTGATGATTGTTTTTAAAGAGTAGATACAATATTGTCTTCCTATCATGATCAATGTAAAATACCCCAATTGTGGAAGGAGCAAATATCTTTGAAACTTTATCTTTGATGAATTGTTGAGGTTGATTTAATTTGGTAAGCCATTCAATCCTTGGTAGGTTTCTATCAAGTGATTCATTCATGAGTGGTCTTACGACTACCACTTCAAGGAAGGGAATCCATGATTAACCTACAAACTAAAGTGTTGGACCTATCAAATGTTTGTTTGAGTTGGAGTTTTGTTGAGAAGAGAAATTCTACTTTTGTTTACCCTAGCAAAGGAGGGCTTGAGATAGTCTTTAGAAAATATTCATAGATAAACACAATTTACAAAATTGAGTGTTTGATTATTGATCATGTGTGAGGTAACTTTTGTATGATGTCTACCGCCTTAAGTGATGAGTCAATGGGAGAAGAAAATTTGAAGTAGTAACGAAATGTTTGATAAAGTGGTTATCAACTGAGTGGAATGAAGAAAAATGATGGAAATGGATGAGAATCATGATTTTATGATTTGTGGTAAAATTTTAGAAAATTTTGTGTTAGTCACAAGGTAGGTTGTGACCTAATATGGTTGCACCTTGACTTGCAACTTTTGACTCGTGTGACCCATGTGTAGTTTTTCAACATTTTGAATGATGTCAGAATATAGGAAAATCTTACATAATCAAAAGCTCCTTTTGATACCAATCCAATGGTGTTGATTTAATGAAATTTAGAGAAATTTTGATAGGGGAAAAGTGAGATCAAAATTGACCTTACTTTTTGAGGTGATGAATGCTCAATTTTAAGCTTTCGAAAGATACAATTGACTTGGTTGGTTAGAGGGTCAATGTATGAGGGTGAATTGATGGAGTTTGATGTAAAGTGGATCAATTTATAGCATCTATAGAGATAATAGATAGGAAGAGAGTGGAGAGAATTACATGGAAGAAGAATGAGTTGTAATAAGAGCATGATGTTATTGCAGAAAAAATATATGCAACAATAGTGGCATTAGAGAGAGCCAAGGTAGAGGTATAGAGTTAGGTGATGGTGGATGAGATGGCCAGATTACATATGGAGGTAGAGTAACAAAGGACATAGAGTGAGGTGTCTGCTTTACGGATCGAGCTTGATGAGTTACAGTGATTGAAGGATAATTTTGAGTAGATATTCTATAGAGAGAGCAAGAGGGTGTGTAGATTAGAGGAAAAATGAGTGAGCTGAGGGATAGATATTCTAATGCATTCATATTCTGAGTGCTAATCACACCAAATAAGGATGAGCACATAGTCAACATTTGTATCAGTACCTTGAGTAGTAGAGTTGGCAGCACCAACGGTAGAGGGATCTACCCCATGAGAGAGTAGGGATCATAAAGGAGAGTTGAGGAGCCTCTAACCAGATGTGATAGGAGTGGAGAGACTATCGATGGATAGTAGAGTTATGATTTCTCTTTCTTGGTATGGTGAGTGTGCCACCATTTTTATATATCATGATAGTTGCATATGTAGTGATGTACAACATGATGTATATACAATTTAGCCTATAGTTAATTTTGACTATGTACAACCCATTTTGTTATGATATATTGATTACATTTCATTTTAAACAATGGTGTGATATGTATTGATTATGGATGATGTGTGTGTGTGTGGTTATCTAATACATGTGAGTATGCATTGATGATGTTGTTTGATATATACTATATGACATATAGTATTTATTTGACTAACTGTGAATATACAAAAATAGAAATGTATGAAGGTGAAACATGTATTGTATCTAAACTTGAGATGCATGTATGTGGTGATACATTTAAAAATTGCATTTCATTTAGACCATCTCAAATGGTTGAATTATGTAGCCAAAATAACTTAACACCACAATGCACAAAATAGAAAAGATAAGATTGAAAAAAATTATCTTTTGTATTAATAACAAGGGAGCCTTAATCTCCCAATTTTACAGTGCTTTTGATTTACCCCAATATCATGCGGGTAATGTTACAATGATTTCTCTCTTTTTGAATACAAGGATTTGATAATGGGGAGGTCTTCCAACTCTTCAATAGTCTATGATGTGTTCTTCACTCCTCAGCTAAAAATCTAAGGATGAGTGGGCTTCTGATATCTAGAAATGGGAGAACTCTGGCTTCTACAACTATCCAAGTGCATATGTCCTGCACACATGAAAAAGCACACAAAGGTTTAGTAGCACCAGTTTATCAAGATAGAAAATACTACTATAAACCCTAGCTGAAAAAACATGAAATGTGATGCAAAAAACAAAGAAATAAAACTTATTATATCTTATAAAAATCAAGTTTATACTGATCTCTTTGTCATGCTTTTCTTATTCTAAGTAACCATGAATGTGTGGTTATGATTGGTCAACCATGAGAGGGAAGTCAGGCAACCACACAAGGGTGGTTGTGACTATGCAACTGCAAGAGGACGATTAGGAAACTATGCAAGGGTGGTTGTGATTGTGCAACTGTAGATAGGTGATTGAGGTTGAATGGAAGAAGGTTCCAAAAGGGGTACTCCAAGGCTTCAGATCTCTATTTTCCTTTAAATGCGTGCAACCTCCTGGTGTAATTTTGGTAACCTAATGGTGTATGTTCTTATCCTCATTTGGTTTATTGGGTATGGTTGCTTTTGTAGGCAATTTGGAATTTTGGAGGGAATGGAAGGTGGCAAGCCAGGATTGGCAAGTAGTAATCCAAGGCTGCTAAATGGAAGGGATAATTAGAGTGAGGCACATGGGATGTCTCACTTAACTGGATTGATGTGACTGCATGTGGAATAAGGTGTAAGGTTTTTCCCATCTAAAGGGACAAAGGGGACATGAGTGTGTGATATGTGGCAAGTGATGGGGGAGTGGTGGCTAGGACACATGTCTAGTTATTAGGCAGGGTATCCTAGGGGAATTTTCTAGATTTATTAAAATCTAAAAAATAGGATAATGTGCAATATTTATATACCTAAGTTTAGACATAGGTATATAATTTTATTATGCAGGATTGTGATGTGGGATGCAAAATGTTGTTTTGTGAATGCTTAGGTTTTGGTGTCTACAGATTCCCCTTTTTGTACCATGTTATGTAAAACACAATGCAGTGCAAAAACAAAAGACACTTGTCCTTATTGAATGGATAAATGGACTCAAATATTCTCAATGCTCAAGAATGAATGATTTTTTATTTATTTTTATTTGTTTGCTTACCCCTCAATTGGCGAATGGGTAAATAATAAAACCCATGATCCTTCAATGTTGGACATTTTGAGTCCCTAAGTCAAAGTTGTCATTGATGTCAAGATGCCAGTGATAGCTCTTCTTCAGTTCGAGTGCAAAGTTTAATGGAAGTTATAATGGGTTAAAATATCTTTATTTTACACCCAAAAGAATGGGTCAGAAAATGGTTTCATTTCTCCTTTGGAAGCAGATGTATCCGAAGCAGTGGAAGAATATAATATTATAATATTTATTATAATATTTAACCAAGTTGGTGAAAAACCCAAATAAATTATTATAATTTTAATTATAATATTATTGGGTTTACAAAGGTCAATTAATTATTTTTATAAACCCTAAGGTTGGGTTTTGAAAGGAAAAATATTTCAAAGCGCAAAGTTTAATGTTGATTAAACCCAAAGGTTGGGTTTAAATTAAAGGCATTCGAAGCCTTTACCGCCGACGTCATGGAAGGAAGCATGGTGAGCGCCGACATCATTAATGCAATGGAGGAGCATATAAATATGCCCAAAGTCCTAAGTTTTATTTACCCTTGCTCTCGATTTTAATGTTTGGCATGCGAAGAGGAAACAGAGCTCGTGAGATTTGATTTTCGTGGACAACGATTCGTTTAAGAAAACAAGTGCTGAGTGTTGAAGCCCAACCAGGCAGCGTGGCCTAGTGGTGAGTGGGCAAGTGCAAAGGTGTTAGTTTGTTGTAGGTCCTGCGTTCGAAATGCGGTGACTGCGTTTGAGGTAGTGTTGATTGGAAGCGCCCAAGGTGCATGTGGTTTTTGGCCAAGGCAAAGGGAGAACGTGCGTATTAGAAGCACGTGGTGCTTTGTTGATAGCGAATGAGCTTGGTAGCTCGTGCGGTGGTTGAGGCCGTGGTTAAGGTGCTTGGCACATGGGCAGAGTGAGGGTTCGATTCCCTTCGAAGATGAGGTACAATTTTTTATTTTAATTTTTATTAGTTGCCTAATGTTGGAGGAATAAGGGTGAATAATTGATTATTATTTTTGAATATACATTAAGGCATAAATTTTATGGTGAATGATTGTTGAGGATTATTTTGGAGGGATTGGTATTTGAGATTTATTATTTTAGGAGTAATAAGGAGTTTTAGTAAAGTCTTGATTAAATTCTTATTAAGACTTTTGAGCATTATTTTTGTATAAGGGTTTTTCTATTAAAAGAAGACTATGGTGAATGTTATTTTTGAGTTGGAGTAATAAGGTGTATTTTGGGTCATCATTTTGCATTGTGTTATTATTAAAGTCTTCTAACCCTTATTGAGATTGGAAAAGAGAAATTTGTGAGTGTGGCAGATTTGTGAGATCAACTCCTTGTCAAGCAAAAAGGTATGAGCAAATTCTTCTTTGGTTGTGTTGGTTGATTGGCTTTCTTGAAAATTAAGTTTGGAGTGAAAAGGATTTGATTAGGGTTTCCTTTTCGAAAGTGTATGAGTTAATGCTTCAAGGTTTTCTAAAATTGAGAGTTGTGATTAAAACCTTGTTTGATAAGCATTGTTGTTGAGACCATTGGTTGAGTGAAGTGTTTTGAGTTAATGCTTCAAGGTTTTATGAATTAAGAGTTGTGATTAGAATCTTGATTTATGAGCATGGTTGTTGAAGTGAGTTGTTATGCAAAGAACTTGAACTAGGGTTTGAAAAGATCATGAGTATCATTGTTATGTGAGATTTGTTGTTGAGCATTGTTGGAAATATTTTGAGTTGGATGATACATGCTTGGACTAGGGTTTGTGAGCAAGAGTTGGTTCTTGAGTGATTGGTTGAGTAGAGTTGATTGAACCTAGTCAAGTGGATGTATGAAGTGATTGTTCAAGTTCCATGAAACAAACTATTCTATATTATGATTTGAGTTGTGAGAATAGAACTATTTTTTTTTGAAAGTGATTGAGTTTTGAGATAGAACATATTGAGTCTCTAACAATTCTCTTTATGCTTCTATGAGATTGAGTTGAGAAAGTGATTGAGTTTTGAGTATAGAACATATTGAGTCTCTAACAATTCTCTTTATGCTTCTATGAGATTGATTTGAGTTGAGAAAGTGATTGAGCATTGAGTATAGAACATATTGAGTCTCTAACAATTCTCTTTATGTTTCTATGAGATTGGACAAGTTACGTGTGGACTTGTTAAGCAGATTTGAGGTAAGTCTTTGAGAAGACTTGTGGACTGATTTTGTGTGAGATTTTGTGGAAGCTTACAATACATATTTGGTTAAGTCCTAGAGAGGACTTATTGAGAATATTTGGACAAGTTATATGTGAGCTTGTTGAGCATATTTGAGCAGGTTCTGAGTGGACCTATTGAGCATATTTGAGCAAGTTCTAATGGACCTATTGAGCAGATTTAAGTTGAGTGGACCTATTGAGCAGATTTGAGAAGGTTATGAGTGGACCTATTGAGCATATTTGAGCAAGTTCTAGTGGACCTTATTGAGAATTAGAGTGGACCTATTGAGCAGATTTGAGCAGGTTCTAGTGGACCTATTGAGAGAGAGAATTGAAATTTGTGCTAGATATTGTTTAGTGCAGATTTGAGTGGACTTGTGCTAGACCAACTGGACTATGTTTAGTACAAGAGTTGAGCAGATTTGTGCTAGACCGAATGAACTATGTTTAGTGCAAATTTGAGTGAGCTTGTTGAGCAGACTTGTGCTAGACCAACTAGACTATGTTTAGTACAAGAGTTGAGAAGAGTTGTGCTAGACCGACTGGACTATGTTTAGTACAGAATTGAGATAGAGCTTTGGAGGTGATAGAGTAGAGAGGATAGTAGTCTCTAGTGGATAGAGATCCATCAGCCAGGGTAGTGAGGATAGGTCTTCTGAGTGGGGATAAGAGTCTTCAGTGGAGAGAGATCCACAAGCCAGTGTAGTGGAGGTAGTAGTCTTCTAGAGGATCACCAACCAGAGGAGAAGGAGTTCTCCTATGGATAGAGATCCACAAACCATATTTAGGGGATCAACATCTCCTTTGGATAGAGGTCCATAAACATTGTAATCGGGAAAGGATTCCCAAGAGATTAACTGAGAAAGTTTTAGTAAAATATTTTCTCTGTGGAGTAGCCCGCATTGGGTGAACCACATAAATTGTGGTGTCTCTATTGTGTGTGGTGTTGTGTACATTGCTTTGATTACTATTGTTGATATTGCTATCTTTACATTGCATATATTGGTTTGAGAGAAAAAGTAAAAAGTGGTCTTATACTATTCACCCCCCTCTCAGTATAAGCTTGTGTTCTTCAATTGGTATCAGAGCGGGTTCCTTCAGAAGAGTTTGATAACTTGAAGGAAAAGTGGTCAAGAACACAATGGATCAAAAGGATCAAAGGGACGGGTCCTCATATAATACAACACCAATATTTGATGGAAGTGACTTCTTGTATTGGTGTATGTTGATGAGATTTCACCTGATGGCACTTGGCAATGAAGTTTGGGATGCAGTGGAACTTGGATATGATCCAAAAATCAATCCTCCTATAGATAAGGAAGGTAAGCTTCTAATGCATGCAAATTCAAGAGCTATGAATGCAATTATAAAAGGGTTGCATAGATCAGAATCTATGAAGGTTATGGATTGTAAAACAACAAAAGAAATGTGGGAACTACTGCATAACATATATGAAGGAGATAAAGGTGTCAGGAAAGCTAAGATCAAAAATCTCAAAGGAGAATTTGAAAACTTAAGAATGCGGGATGATGAAAACATTCATGACTATCTCGAGTAAGATTGATGAACTTGTACATGAGATGAGAGGACTTGGAATGAAGGTCGATGAATCTGATGCTTGTGATAAGATCTTGAGAACTCTTCCAAAAAGGTACAGTGAAAAGGTCTCTGCTATAGAAACATCAATTGATAGTGATTGTCTGACAAGAAATTCTTTGCTTGGCATGCTTACAACCTTTGAGATAAGAACAAAATATCCTATCCCTCCAAAGGAGGTTGCATTCAAAGCGAACAAGGAAACAAAGGGTAAGAAGTCAGAATCAAGCAATGAGTCTTCTAGTGATGAAGAAGCCAATTATGGTAGAAGAGATAAAGGTTCCAGAAGACCCATAGATCTAAGATCTATTAAGTGTTTCAATTGTGGAAAGTATGGACATTTTGCAATAGATTGTAAAGAACCAAAGAACAACAATGGTGAAGAAAAATAGGATCACAGGTACAGGGAATCAGAAAGATATAGGCATCAAAAGAAAAGCAAGGATGGACAAAATAGACAAGGAAATAAGTTCTTCCAAAGACAAAAGAGGAGCTACTATGCGGATAATGCAAGTAAGTACTCAAATGATAGTGATGCTAGTTCTTCAGATAATGATAGAGATGAAGTCCTATTTATGATTGAAGAAAAAGAACCAGTTAAGAAAAAGACTCCAATTATTCTCAAATGTTTTAGATGTGGTAACTTTGGACATCTTGAAGATGATTGTACAAGGAATGGTTATAGTTTCAGTGATGATGAGTATGAGGATGCACTTGAAAGACCAGATGAAAATCTTCTAATGGCATTAGAAGAAGAAGTGAGTGATCCTATAGAAGACAAGCCAAAAGAAAGTAATGATGTGGACAAAGGCAAACAAATAGAAGAATATTCAGAAGAGAATGGATATGATCTCAAGGGAGAACTTATCTATGCCCTTGACATAGTAAATAAGGTAAGAAAACAGAACTCTAAGCTTGAGATTCAGTTACAAGAATATGATGAAGAAAGAAGACTACTCATAGAGGATTTAGAAAAATCCAAAGCTAAGGCAAAAAGGTTCAAGGACAAGTTAGAAGCAAAGATCTTGGAATGTGAGAAGTTAGCACAAGAAGTGGCACTACTAAAAGAAGACTTAGAGGACTCCAAGATCAAGATGAAGGGATTTAAAAATAGCTCAAAGAACTTGGATAAGTTCATCAAGACACAAAAGCCTACATCAAGTAATACAGGTCTTGGATTTGAGAAGGCTCAAAAGAAATAGGAAGGAGAGTCAACTTCAAGTTCTGAAGAGGAAACTTCAGATGAAGATACTTTAGAAGAAGACAGTGTAAAAGAAATTCAGACATCAGAGGAAGAGTTGAACAATAGAGAGTTCAACGGAGATAGGAACAATGCACAAAGAAGATACAGATGGAACAACAATCAGAATAGGAGACCAATGAGGTCAAGACAAGGAAGCTTCAATGGAAGATGTTTTTCATGTCACAGGTTTGGGCACATGGCTTCATAGTGCAGGACACATGAAAGATAGGAATATGGGAATAGATAACTTTTTCATGGGTATTGCTACTCATGTAATCAGTTTGGTCACAAGGCAATGAATTGCAGGGTTCATGACAGAAGAAGATATGGCTTCACTAGGAGAAATCCTAAGACATTTGCACCTCCAAGGAATAATAACATTAAGTGTTATAAGTGCAATAATGATGGTCACACAACAAAATGGTGTAGAGCGGACATTCCAGAAATAGGTATGAACATGAACAAGAACATGAATAGGAACATGAACATGAACAAAAACATGAACAGGAACAGGAATAGGAACAAGAACATGAACAAGAATATGGATGTGAACAGGAACAAGAACAAGAACAGGAATATGAATGATGACATAGATAGAAACAGTCAGAGGAATCAAAAAATTCAGAAAAGAAGAGAAAAGGATAAAGGTAAAGAATAATGCTTTTGGGGAGTAGAAATACTCCCACCCCAGAATTAACCACCTCAAAAGGAGGTGGGGGAGGGGCTAAGCTAAGAGGCTCATTCTTAGCCCCGAGCCCCAAAGGTGACCCTTTGCCATTGATGTCAAAGGGGGAGAGATTTGTGTAATGGGGAGAGATTTGATATTTGAGAGAGCATTGAGCCAAGGGGAGCAATGTCCCAGGGGGAGCAGAATAAAAAGAAAGGTCAAAGTTTCAGTAAAAATAATATGGGTTGCCATCAATGACAAAGGGGGAGATTGTTGGACATTTTGAGTCCCTAAGTCAAAGTTGTCATTGATGTCAAGATGCCAGTGATAGCTCTTCTTCAGTTCGAGTGCAAAGTTTAATGGAAGTTATAATGGGTTAAAATATCTTTATTTTACACCCAAAAGAATGGGTCAGAAAATGGTTTCATTTCTCCTTTGGAAGCAGATGTATCCGAAGTAGTGGAAGAATATAATATTATAATATTTATTATAATATTTAACCAAGTTGGTGAAAAACCCAAATAAATTATTATAATTTTAATTATAATATTATTGGGTTTACAAAGGTCAATTAATTATTTTTATAAACCCTAAGGTTGGGTTTTGAAAGGAAAAATATTTCAAAGCGCAAAGTTTAATGTTGATTAAACCCAAAGGTTGGGTTTAAATTAAAGGCATTTGAAGCCTTTACCATCGACGTCATGGAAGGAAGCATGGTGAGCACCGACATCATTAATGCAATGGAGGAGCATATAAATATGCCCAAAGTCCTAAGTTTTATTTACCCTTGCTCTCAATTTTAATGTTTGGCATGCGAAGAGGAAACAGAGCTCGTGAGATTTGATTTTCGTGGACAGCGATTCGTTTAAGAAAACAAGTGTTGAGTGTTGAAGCCCAACCAGGAAGCGTGGCCTAGTGGTGAGTGGGCAAGTGCAAAGGCGTTAGTTTGCTGTAGGTCCTACATTTGAAATGCGATGACTGCATTCGAGGCAGTGTTGATTGGAAGCGCCCAAGGTGCATGTGGTTTTTGGCCAAGGCAAAGGGAGAACGTGCGTATTAGAAGCACGTGGTGCTTTGTTGATAGCGAATGAGCTTGGTAGCTCATGTGGTGGTTGAGGCCATGGTTAAGGCGCTTGGTGCGTGGGCAGAGTGAGGGTTCGATTCCCTCCAAAGATGAGGTACAATTTTTTATTTTAATTTTTATTAGTTGCCTAATGTTGGAGGAATAAGGGTGAATAATTGATTATTATTTTTGAATATACATTAAGGCATAAATTTTATGGTGAATGATTGTTGAGGATTATTTTGGAGGGATTGGTATTTGAGATTTATTATTTTAGGAGTAATAAGGAGTTTTAGTAAAGTCTTGATTAAATTCTTATTAAGACTTTTGAGCATTATTTTTGTATAAGGGTTTTTCTATTAAAAGAAGACTATGGTGAATGTTATTTTTGAGTTGGAGTAATAAGGTGTATTTTGGGTCATCATTTTGCATTGTGTTATTATTAAAGTCTTCTAACCCTTATTGAGATTGGAAAAGAGAAATTTGTGAGTGTGGCAGATTTGTGAGATCAACTCCTTGTCAAGCAAAAAGGTATGAGCAAATTCTTCTTTGGTTGTGTTGGTTGATTGGATTTCTTGAAAATTAAGTTTGGAGTGAAAAGGATTTGATTAGGGTTTCCTTTTTAAAAGTGTATGAGTTAATGCTTCAAGGTTTTCTGAAATTGAGAGTTGTGATTAAAACCTTGTTTGATAAGCATTATTGTTGAGACCATTGGTTGAGTGAAGTGTTTTGAGTTAATGCTTCAAGGTTTTCTAAATTAAGAGTTGTGATTAGAATATTGATTTATGAGCATGGTTGTTGAAGTGAGTTGTTATGCAAAGAACTTGAACTAGGGTTTGAAAATATCATGAGTATCATTGTTATGTGAGATTTGTTGTTGAGCATTGTTGGAAACATTTTGAGTTGGATGATACATGCTTGGACTAGGGTTTGTGAGCAAGAGTTGGTTCTTGAGTGATTGGATGAGTAGAGTTGATTGAACCTAGTCAAGTGGATGTATGAAGTGATTGTTCAAGTTCCATGAAACAAACTATTCTATATTCTGATTTGAGTTGTGAGAATAGAATATTTGAATTGAGTTGAGAAAGTGATTGAGCTTTGAGTATAGAACATATTGAGTCTCTAACAATTCTCTTTATGCTTCTATGAAGATTTGAGTTGAGAAAGTGATTGAGTTTTGAGTATAGAACATATTGAGTCTCTAACAATTCTCTTTATGCTTCTATAAGATTGATTTGAGTTGAGAAAGTGATTGAGAATTGAGTATAGAACATATTGAGTCTCTAACAATTCTCTTTATGTTTCTATGAGATTGGACAAGTTCTATGTGGACTTGTTAAGCAGATTTGAGGTAAGTCTTTGAGAAGACTTGTGGACTAATTTTGTGTGAGATTTTGTGGAAGCTTACAATACAGATTTGGTTAAGTCCTAGAGAGGACTTATTGAGCATATTTGGACAAGTTCTATGTGAGCTTATTGAGCATATTTGAGCAAGTTCTAAGTGGACCTATTGAGCATATTTGAGCAGGTTCTGAGTGGACCTATTGAGCAGATTTGAGTAGGTTCTGAGTGGACCTATTGAGCAGATTTGTGCTAGATCGAATGGACTGTGTTTAGTGCAGATTTGAGTGGACTTGTGCTAGACCGACTGGACTATGTTTAGTACAAGAGTTGAGCAGATTTGTGCTAGACCGAATGAACTATGTTTAGTGCAAATTTGAGTGAGCTTGTTGAGAAGACTTGTGCTAGACCGACTAGACTATGTTTAGTACAAGAGTTGAGCAGAGTTGTGCTAGACCGACTGGACTGTGTTTAGTACAAAATTGAGATAGAGCTTTGGAGGTGATAGAGTAGAGAGGATAGTAGTCTCTAGTGGATAGAGATCCATCAGCCAGGGTAGTGAGGATAGGTCTTCTGAGTGGGGACAAGAGTCTTCAATGGAGAGAGATCCACAAGCCAGTGCAGTGGAGGCAGTAGTCTTCTAGAGGATCACCAACCAGAGCAGAGGAGAAGGAGTTCTCCTATGGATAGAGATCCACAAACCAGATTTAGGGGATCAACATCTCCTTTGGACAGAGGTCCATAAACATTGTAATCGGGAAAGGATTCCCAAGAGATTAACTGAGAAAGTTTTAGTAAAATATTTTCTCCATGGAGTAGCCCGCATTGGGTGAACCACGTAAATTGTGGTGTCTCTATTGTGTGTGGTGTTGTGTACATTGCTTTGATTACTGTTATTGATATTGCTATCTTTACATTGCATATATTGGTTTGAGAGAAAAAGTAAAAAGTGGTCTTATACTGTTCACCCCCCCTCTCAGTATAAGCTTGTGTTCTTCAATCCAATTGACCAAATTTGGATGATGAGAGGGGTGGATGTGATGGATGTAAATGTGTGAAATCAATATCAAGCTGGATGCCCCAAGTTTGGGATGGTTTTTTTTGTAAATTTACCTTTGGTTTTGATGATGCATAAAATATTATGGTAAAATAACCAACCATATTGGGATTTTAGGTTCCCACATGACTGTTAGCAATTCATGTTGTTATAAACCATGCATGTTGGGAATTCGACACTCGTAGTGATTTCAACGATTGTTATCAAATTGTGATTTGATTATTTTTTGCTTTTATAACCCAACAAAAGGGGCTTAAGATAACCTTATGCAAATTAGTTTGAACATAGCCATGCTCAAAAATTGAGGAATTCAGCTAATTTAATTCCACACATGATGATTTTTATAATTGTGGGTAAGTGTCCTTATAGTGAGCTACCCATCCTATCGGATTGTATAGATTGCCATTCACCACAACCGCTAGGTGTGTAGGATAAATCACTAGATTTTGATGATGATGATGTTGTGATAATGCATGTGGTGATGTGATTTGTTTGATGATTTTGTTCTTTTGAGAGGGTGGTCATTTCCTCTCTTTTTTTGGTAACTGTGCAATCACGGTTGGTTTTATATACAACCACGAGTGCATGGATTTGCATGCTCACAAAATGTAGGTGTGTGGTTACAACTACAAAAAATAGCTATAAATAGAGCACTGACAAGTTTTGTTTTTCATTTTCATGATTGAGTTTCTCTGAACGGTTAAGGATCTAAGTGAGTGATGGATGTTGGTGGTGATACGAGCAGTGCAGGTGTTCGAGTGAAGGTTGGAGGCTCGGTTGGAGTAGAAGTCAAAGTTCATTATGCTGAGGTAGGTCGTCTAAAATATTAATTTAGGTTTATTATGTTTTGGTTGGTTGTTTTTATTTTTGGTTTTGTTTTTGTTTTGTTGTTTTAGCTTTTGTTGTTTTTTTTTGAACTCATTAAGAGGGGATGCTAAAAAAAACAAATTTGACACTAAGTGGGGGTGGTAAAAAGTTATTTTATTTTTTAACTATGATAAGGGGATAGACAAAAGTGTTTTTCTTGTTTTTTTTGTTTATTTTTAAAAATTAAAAATACCTAAAATGTTTTTAATGTTTTTGTTGTTTTTAGATTCTTTTTTTTGGAAATGAAAATGCATGATCTCTTTTTTTTGTGTTTTGTTTATTTTTGAAGGCTTAATTTTCAAAGTGTTTGCAAGCTCCATGATGATCGGGTAGTCGGTGCTACAATCATACCGATAGGTGGAGAGCTACTAGCTTAACTATCATATTTGCTTTTTGCCCTAGCAAAGGGTAAGATTATGATAGTTGTTGGCAATGATTCATAAGACGAACGTAATTTGACAAGATCGAGTGATCTCTTGTTGAATTTGATTATGATTATTGATATTATGACTACCCCATCAAGTGAAAATGCATTTAATAAAGTGATGAGTCACTTGACCAACATGATTGATTTGAACAATTGAACAATTTTGCACTTTGATATTACTTGGCAAGGCTTAACTCATCCATGATTACAACTGCTAATAGTAATTGTACATCTCTATCCCATGGATCAGTTCGGCGAAAATGGACTTATTAGAGAATCAAGATGGTAGCAATTCCAATTAAGCTTGAGTTGAATCACTATGTTCGATGATCTACTGCAAATATCATAGAAGAATTGAGATAAATCATCGTTCCCATGGGGTAGTCCAGTCGCTATGGCCTTCTTAGTGATTGAAGTGAAACATATCAATTTAGTGATGACTAATTTACCCCAAATGGCCTTATAGTAAATTACTCATATTTATGGGTTGCATGGATCGTAAGTCGCTACAACCGCCAAGTGTATAGGGTAAATAGCTGAATACGAGGTGCATTTGAATTTTTGAATTATGTAAATATTTTTGTTATTTTTGAAATTTTGAGATTTTTGGATGATTGCATATTTTTCATTTTGCATTTGGAAGCTTCTCATGGTTGTATTTTGAGAGCATTTATTGCTGGACACTAACCATGCTTGTCAGTCGCAACCAATTTTGGTAAATTCCTTAGCCGCAGCTCTGACCCATGATCGACAAACCCTAATTCAGTGTCTGCATCTAACAAGCGCAGCTATGGGCCAAATGGAAAATATAAAAGAAAATTTAGCATTTTCAAAATTCATTATTTCCATTGCCAACTTGTGAAACTGAGAGCTCTAAGAGGAGAAAGTAAAAATTTGACCCAAAACACTATCAAAACACACACTCACCCTTATCGATGGTTGATCAACCGGAGGCATCCACTAGTGGTAGAGCTAGTGCCACAAAGGTAGCATCACAAACCTCACTTATTTTATTTCCAACTTAAAATAAATCACATTAATTAATGAGCAAAACCAACTCACTAAATCGTTGGTAACGAACCACACCCTAGTTAATATTAGTCTAGGCTAGCTTAGTGGGTGGGAATTTAATTTTTTGGGTTGCTCAATATGGGAAGTGACATAAAAAGGGGCACTTCTCTTAGCCGTAGGTGGCAGTCATGACTCCTAATTGAAAAATTTTGGAGCCAAAGCTATCATCCGCGATGGGATTCAAATCCCAATGGTCAAAAATTTGACCATTGCCACCGACCGTGGGTCCCAGCCACGGTTGAGCAACTTTAGGAGAATTTTTGCAAATTTTTTTTGACTTATTTAATTGATTTTTTTGAAATTTTCGCATGCATTTATGAATGTTTTTGAATTTTTTGAATTTTGAAGTACATTTTTTTATGTTTTTGATTAATTTTATGTATTATAATTTGCTCTTTTAGTTGATTTATAGAGTGAGGGAGTCCAAGCTCTCATGGTTAGAAACACTAACCGATACTGGTTCACCACTATAGGCCTTGGTTATGTCATCTACTTACCTACAATTATGGTTGAACATGCCTACATGTTTGCTTTAGCCCGTCATTGGGATGCACAGACCAACACATTCCATTTGATGACCAGAGAGATTATGGTTACTTTGGAGGATGTTTATCGCATCTTCTGAATCCCTATCGATGGTGAGGCCATCACTTATTTACATACCATGGCGAAGGTTGCACTATACTGGTGGATTTTTGGTGCTCAGAGCGATGAGGCACTCAAGGATATTGACCATGGGGGTGTACCTGTTGACAATATTGTCACATTCCACCAAGGGGCAAAAAAATTAAAACCGTGTATGATATTTGTTTTGGTTGAAAGTTTTCTTTGTTTATAAGTTATAGCAATTTTGATTTCCCTATCACCCCTGGTGAACAAAATGAAAAGAAAAGAACTTCGGGCCCGAAGCGCTTCAAATCATCACTTCGGGCGAGAAGTTTGCCGAGAAAGCAAAAGAAACGCTTCGCACCCGAAGCATTCCCAGCGGCTACTTTGGGTGAAGAGTTTGCGAAGCGGCATCCAAGCAACTTCGTCGAAGAAGAAAAGATAGCCCGAATCGGCTAAGGCAATGAAAATACTTCGGGCCCGAAGTATTTCTAAAATCCACTTCAGCCAGTTTCCACCCGAAGTAGTAGAGGTCGAGAAAGTGTTTCGGCCGAAACTCTCCCGAACCGCCTTTTCAAAAGAAGATCGTCCCGAAGCGTTTTTCCCGACCCATCAGCGAAGCAGTTTTTCCAGTGAAGCAGCGAAGGATAGAAGGAGATCGGCTTCGGCACGCCACGCCCCTGAAGTAATTTTGCGAAGCAAAAATCAGTGAGGCACTTTCCAGGAATGCTTCCCAAGTTGGGCATTTTCTCGAGGCAGTCAGAGAGCCTCATAAATGCATATTTTCTTGCCCGATAAGCCCGCTGCTCATTTTTGGCAATTGGATGCGAAGTATCAGTCCGAAAAGGAGAGCCCGACAAGCATGGCCACCACTCGAACACCGCACCTGCAATCCGAGGACACCCAGGTGGCTCATTTAATGCATCTTTCCCCGATTGACTCGGTCACCATTACCAGTTTTGGTAGCCGATTTGAGGGATCATTCGCAGCAGCAGCGAGGCACCGATTTCTCAGGGCCCGAGGGTGTACTCCACCATTTTTGTAATAATGATTCAGAGGGCCGGGTCCTCTATAAAAACCCAGGCTCTGTAATGTAAAAGGGGGGGAACTTTCTGCTAGAAAGCTGTTGTAACTTGATGTCCTGCGTCTAATACTAAGATACTTTGAGCTCATTTCTTCTCTTTTATGCTGCCTTTCACGCTTAATTCTTCCATCTCTCTTTGTTTGTATACCGAGATGCCGAACTCTGCGTCCGAGGTGCAATCGAGGACCGATGCCCTAAAACTCGCTCAGAAGGATACATAGGAGTAGAAAATTGTTGTATTGGCTTCCTTTTATGCTGCTCGCATTGCTTGATTCTTCCATCTCTCTTCGTTTGTAAACTGAGATGCTGAACTCTACGTCCGGGGTGCGATCGGGGACAGTGTCCTGAAAATCGTTCGGGAGGATACATAGGAAGGTTGATACCACATTTCCTTTGTTTTACTCTTGGTGTTCTTTGCTGCTATTCAAGTTGCTAGTTGGTGATCGTGCTTCCTATTCTCTCCCACCTCAAATCACAACTCTCTCTTCCCTTAACCCCTTTTTATTTATTTTTCTAACCCTTATCCCTTTTATCTCTTTCCTGCACTCTTGTCTTCAAACCCCAAAAGGTAGATTAGTATAGGAGCCGGCCTTTCTCCGGAGATCGACACGAGGGGCATCTCTTCCCTTCGGCCTTTCAATGTTGGTCACAGGTCTAGGGCGTGCAAACCCACCGAAAGTCCTTTCCTGTGCGGATTTGATGACCAACAGTTTTTGGCACGCCCGATGGGACCCAAGGTCCCATATTTGAGAAAATTTCTAGCCCGTCTTCACCGGAGCCAATAGTTCTAACAAGTTCCCGGTGAGATCCGGTCAGTCTCACCCCCTGAGTAGTAGTGAGAATCGATGCTCTCATTACTAAGAGACTCTTAGCATCTGGCGACTCTTTTTTACTCGAGAATCTTCAAAGTCATAAAGACCAGTACTAAAAGCCTATGCCTTCATGCAAACGAGATGGAGAGTTAGGAATAGAGGAGAGGAAACCGAGTTCTTTGAGCTTGATATTGATGCCTTTGGGGAACGCTCTAGGTTAGTTACCCCCGAATATCTCTTACGTGGAACATCCTCACAAGAGGCTGTTGTTGACGAGCAAGGCCTAACTTTCGATAGCACAACAGCTAGTTTTCCTCCGAATCCTCCCAACTCACCGAAGCATCCTAGTGCCTCCGTTCCCTTTGGCCTTCCGACGAGCAACCCAAGAGGGACTTCGGGGATTTCTGTTCCACAGAACCCAGGCACAAATATGGCACAACAACAACAACAACAATAGCAACCACCCAGATTATTTCTAGCATGGAATTCTTTGTCACCATTGAATCTCGCGGGTCAAGGGCAAGTTCCACCTGCTACAATAAAAAAGCTCCCGACGTTCGACGGAACCGAAAAGACTGCTCTAGAACATATCCAGGACATCATTTCCCTGGCAGAAATCCATGATATCATAGAAGAGCGAGTGATGGTGAAGCTCCTGGTTCTCTCCCTTAGAGGAAAGCTCCTCTATTGGTACAGATCTCTGCCACCCGACACTATTACGGGATGGGACCAGTTAGCCGGGCAGTTGATGCAAGGCTTCAATGAGTCCGCCGATCCGACTTCTCTTCTACAGCAATTCACTTCGATCCAAAGACATCCACAAGAAGAAATTGCAGACTTCAATGTTAGGTTCGCTCGAACTTGGCAAAGAGTCCCAGTTGGGCTTCGCCCAACTGACGAAGCCACGACATACTACTTCCTTCGGGCATTCAACCCTGATATCGGCCTTATGATAAGGTACTCAAATGTCAATACTTTTCCAGAGTTGTATGGGTTAGCCAAGAAAGCAAAAATGGACCTCATAGCCATGGGTAAACTCCCTCAAAGAATGCCAATGCCTATACTCCCCGAGTTCCTTCAAGCCCAGTATGCGAGCGTAGTCGCTCCACAGATTCCTGCAATCCCTGCATACCCGATCTCATCCTGGAACCCGAATCTCGTTGTCTCGCAGATCACCGCTCCATAGATACATTTCCCCATGCTTTCAACTATGCCGCCCACTATCACTCCAACATTTCCAATGTTGCCAGCACCCCTCCAACATCCTGCTTTGCCTCCGATACCGACCATGGCTTCTTTACCATCAGTTCCCAAGGCCGATGATATGCAAGCCAAGATATTGCAAGAAATGCAATCGTTAAATGCCATAGTGTAGACCTTGTCCAACGACATGACCATTGTCAAGAAGAAGCAAGCGCAACAAGAGTTTCTACCAAGAAGGTCTTATCCCACGCCTGCACTTACCAAAGATCAAGTTGTCCATCAAGGAAAAGCTTCGATAAGAAATGTTGTGATAGATGAAGTCCCAAGCACTTCCGATCATGTATACTGGTGCTCTACATGTAATGATCCTCACGAGGAGAATACATGCATGTTGCATCAACACTACGTGCAGACGCTAACAAGCAACAGTCAAGGCGGTCAAGTCAACGTCATCCGACAATTGGATCAGAACTTGTCCATCGACGAGGAAGAGCCAGTCGCGGTCCTTACCAGGGGAGGTAAAAGGACGATAGAGGTGGATGCTACCCAAATGGCTCCTTTGAAGGTACACGCTCATTTTGAGAAGGGACAACCATCCTCTTCGGCCCCGAGCGAAGCTCCTCCGCTAGCTCCAGTCAAAGAAAAGGCCCAAAAGGCCACTGCCGAACCACCTCAGGTGGAGACCAAAGAACAGGCTAAGGAGAAGCTCAAGTTTCCCTCACTCACCAAGCGACAAAGGGTCGAAGCGACAGAGCAATATCGCACCAAGTACGAACCAAGAAAGGAACCTGAGGTGCATAGCTCCCCAGCCTACAACATTGTAGAAGAATTAAAGAGAATTCTAGCCAAGATCAGTTTGTATGATGCTCTGCAACTTCCTGGACAAGTGGACCTGCTGCAAGAATCATTGAAGAGGATCAATACAAAGAAGGCAGAGCCACTCGCCCTGGTGTAGACCTTGTCCACGTCCATTATGGGAAAAAATAGACCACCACCATTCTACTTATCTTTACAAATGGAAGGATATATCGTGCATAACTGCATGATAGATTTTGGAGCTGTGATGACAGTAATGCCGAAGGCGGTATGCGAGGAAATAGGCATGGAATACACATGAAGCAGTCATGGAGTCCTCCAACTGGACGGTACCCCAGTAAAGACTATAGGTGTCATCAAAGACATTCCTATTTGGCTACATAAGACACCTCAAATCGTAGTCATACAAGAGGTGGTAGTCGTGGATCTGGAGCCCTACTTCAGCATGTGCCTGTCAAGGGAATTCACGGCAAAGCTGGGCGGATATCTGTCCATGGACTACACTCATTTGGAGATCCCCTTCAAAGGGAAGAAGGTGAAGATCTATAATGAAAAGCCTTCTACGTTCCTGGTTGAGAAGATGTCCGAAGAAGAGAGCAGTGGCCCTGTGCATACGATCGCGGAGGAGCTAGAGCAAGTGGATCTGGTCCAAGAATCCCTCGCACAGTTGTGTTGCGAAGATGAATTTTCATTGGCATATTTCAATGCCATGATAGAGACTGAGGTGGGGTGCTACACCATCGCCAAGTTCGAGAAACCAGCCGAAATAGGGGGAAAGGTTTCTGCTCAAGAAGGACTATGGAAATTGTTCTTCGACGGTGCCCGATGCAAGAACGGTGCTGGGGCAGGAATCCTTCTGATTTCGTCGTCCGATGAGCAAAAGGAATATTGCTACCGATTGACATGGAGCTGCACCAACAATGCAGCAGAGTATGAAGCCTTGTGCTTAGGACTCAAGAAAGCCGACAAGATTGGCATAAGACATCTTCAGATCTTTGGGGATTCCAAACTAGTTTGCAACCAGGTCACCAACAAATGCTCTTCAAAGAAGCACTATCTTAAATCATACCGCAATAGGGTATGGGACCTGTTCGACCAGTTTGAATCCCTCAATCTACAGTCTATTTCATGTGAAAAGAATCGACATGCAGATGTCTTAGCATCCATCGCAACCCGATATTCTCCAGTGGATGATATGGTGCATAAGCCGAAGGCTGTAAGGATGATCTATAGACCCTCTATCCCCGACAGGGATTTACACTGGCAAGTTTTTGACAATGACGAGCAGATTGTTAATTTCATGATCCAAGAAGCCGCTACAGTTGAAGACCGAAGCCCTGATGAGGAAGAATATGAAGGATTGGTCCAGTTGAAGAACAACCACGTTCCCAAAGGATTGATCACGCTTGAGAGCCTTTTCGATCAAAATGATCGATCGCTATCCCGCAGGATCCAGATCAGCGTGCAACAATATCAAGACTTAGAACTGGAACCTAGGAAAGTAATAAAGGTCGGGACCGATTGTACTTCGAAAGAAATAGAGCGAATCCGATGTTTGTGTAAGAAGTACCCAGATATCATGGCATGGTCTTATCATGACCTCAAGGGATATGATCGACAGTTGATCCAACACACAATCGAATTACAAGAAGGGGCCAAACCTTTTCGACAGAAGCAAAGGCCGATTAATCCAAAAATCGAGGTCCTGATGAAGGCCAAACTGCTAAAAATGCTCGAAGCAAAGATCATTTATCCTATCAAGCATTCTTCCTGGGTAGCGAACTTGGTCCCTATCAGAAAAAAGAACGGAGACATCCGGTTATGCGTGGACTTCCGCAACCTGAATCATGCTTCCCTCAAGGACCACTATCCTCTCCCGTAGATCGATCAGATCTTGCATTCGGTGGCTGGAGCTCAACGATTCTCCTTGCTCGATGGTTTTTCGGGATACAATCAAATCTGGGTCAGGGACGAAGACCAGCATAAGACCGCGTTCACAACCAAGTGGGGCACATTCGCCTACCAGCGGATGCCTTTTGGCCTCTCGAATGCGGGAGCTACTTTCCAGAGGGCAATGGACCTTGCTTTTGGCGAACTTCTGAACAAGGTTATTGTTATCTATTTGGATGACATGACCGTCTTCTCCCGAAGGAGAGAGAACCACCCAGAACATCTTCAACAGATTTTCGAAAAATGTCAAGAATTTGGCATCTCAATCAATCCAAAAAAGTCAATCTTCGCAGTCAGCGAAGGAAAGCTGCTAGGACATGCTATTTCGGAAAAGGGTCTCACCGTGGATCCTGACAGAGCCAAAGCTCTGATGAAGCTCCCAATCCCAGTAGATAAAAAGGGCCTTCAATATTTCTTCGATCAGATTAACTTCGTAAGGAAGTTTGTCCCGGACTTCACCCAGGTCATTAAGCCGATGTCTGAGCTTTTAAAGAAGGGCACATAATTCGTCTGGATAGAAGAGAGGAGAAAAGCATTCAAAGAAATCAAGGCCCGAATCGTTCAGGCACCGGTCTTGATCAACCCCGACTACAGTCGAGATTTTATCCTGTATGCAATAGGAGAACCTAAAAGCTACGCCACGGTCTTGACGCAAAAGGGGGAAGATGGAGAGGAACGTCCCATCGCGTTCCTCAGCCAGATAATCAATCCCCATGAAGAAAAGTACAATTTCATCGAGCGTCAAGTGCATGCAGTTATGAAGTCTCTCAGGAAATTCAAACAGTTCATTTCTTAGAGTCGCACGACAGTCTTTGTCATTCACCCCGATGTGCATAGTTTCATTATCCAAGGGGAATTGGGAAGCAAGAGAGCTGGTTGGGTAAGAAAAATCCAAGAGTTTGATATTGAGATCAAACCTACCAAACTAGTTCGTGGTCGTGCACTATGTCAAGAGCTGGCGAAGAATGCAACGGCCAAAAAAATAGACAATCAGTTGGATGACTTGCCAACAGGAGAATGCCTCGCTAATCAGGAAGAGGCTGACAAAGATTGGGTCGATGAAATAGTGGAATATTTCAACACCGACAGATGCCCCTCACATCTGAATGCATCGCAGCGAAGACATTTTAGAATGCGGTCCGCCCGATACACTATGCGCCCTGAAGGCCTGTTTTTCAGGAACATCGACGACGTCCTCCTCAGATGCATAAAAGACGATGATAAGAGAAGAATCCTGGGTGAATTTCATTCAGGACTATCTGGAGGGCACTTTGCTGGAAGAACGACGACGCTAAAGATTATCAAGGCGGGTTACTATTGGCCTACACTCTTTGTCGATGCCTTCTCCATTTGTCGAAGGTGCGAGCAATGCCAGAAGTTCGTCGGCCGAAGCAGAAATGCTTCGATGCCCCTTCGATCGATACAAGTAGAAGCCCCTTTTCAGCAATGGGGACTGGATTTCGTAGGGGCCATATCGCCAAACTCCTCCATTGGGCACAAATTCATTCTGACTGCGATCGATTACTTCACCAGGTGGGCCGAGGCAGTCCCCACAAAACATGCCGATCAAGATACTGTGGTCACCTTCCTGGAAAGATTGATTACCCGCTTCGGCATCCCCAAAGCAATTATTACAGATAACGGTCCTGGTTTCACAGGCGCAAAGATCAACGAGTTCCTATACAAGTATGGGATATATCACAAGGTGTCTTCCAATTATTACCCCCAAGGCAATGGATTGGCAGAATCCACCAACAAAACCCTGTTGAGGATACTGAGAAAGCTGATCGATCAAAACAAAAGAACTTGGCACCTCCTTCTGGATCGGGCCCTGTGGGCCGATCGGGTTTCTGTCAAAAGGTCAATCAAGACTTCGCCGTATGCTCTGGTCTACGGCAAGGAGGCCATCCTACCCACTCACATCGAGATCCCTGCATTACAGTTGCTAGAAGAAGATGAAGCTAACCCAATGGAAGAACGCCTGGTTCAGCTATTACAACTAGAAGAGGAACGTGAAAAGGCCTACCAGAACTTCGCACGGCATGCCGAGGTCACCCGAGACTGGTTCAAAAGGAAATCATCCGATCGCACATTCAAGGCAGGAGACCTGGTATGGAGGTGGGATTCATGGAAGGCCAAGCCTGGGAATCATGACAAAATGGATGCGTTCTGGGACGGACCGTTCGAAATAGTAAAAGTAAATTCGGCCAATTCCTTCATCCTCAAAGATGCGAATGGCCAAGTTTTACCAATCTCAGTCAACGGTCTTCACCTGAAGACCTTCAATCGCTGAGGTATGTACAATTCTAAAAAAAAAAAAAAATCTTGCATATATTTTGTATATAGGATTTCAATGCTTTGTATATACTCTGTTCAAAAGATCACGGGGAGCAAGTGCCACTTCAACCGCAAAAGCTAGATTCCTGGCTTCGGCTTCACAAAGCATGATCGAAATCGCCTTCGAGGGGGTTTCGGTCCGAAGTAGCCGATGAAGGGAAGTTCATGGCGAAGCTCTCCTCGATGAAATGAGTTTCGGTCGACGGTATTCATGAACCGAAGCAACAACATAGCCAAGGGGAACTTTGGGCCCGAAGTGAAGAAAATCAGCCCAAAGAAGAACTTCGCGATGAAGTATTTTTGCCAAACCCTGCTTGGGGTGGACACATTTAAGATGTGCCTCGAGGAACGTGCCAATGACAGCATCAAAAGGGGACCAAAATGGATGAACTCAATATGAAAGAAGTGGCACTCATCCCAAGGCAGTTCGTCAGCCCAAAAGCCATGCAAAAGTACCAGGTGGCAGCAACTCACGCTCTCGATACAAAATCAAACCGCCGAATTGCATGGCCCCACGTACAACGCCGCCATATAGCCAATCAGATGTCGTAGCGATACTTTTGGGCTAGGCCCACGAAGTAATTACGATGGTTGCCATAAATGCCGAAAGTTGCCCTTCGAAGCTATAAAATGCAGACGCCCATTAAGAACAAACCATTTGCAAGTGTGAGAGTTGAGTCTGCATTCTGCCACCTCGGAAAGCTTATGCATCAAAGGTTTCGCTGTTCGCCATGATTACCCCGTCCTCTGTTTTGAGGTGCCGAACTCTGCTACATCACAAGTTATTCGGCTGCAATCGTTCACAATGGGAAGGAGGAACCCCACGCGGAAGGGAAAAGAACCAGAGGCGACAACTCCAGAGAAGGCGAGAGCCGAGGAAGAAAAGAAGCAGACACCTAGGAGGGCCAATCCTCCCCCACACGCATAGGAAAATAGGTGATGGGAGGAAGGGAGGAGTCCGATGATGAGCCCAGTGTAGAACCACCTGTTGATAAGTGGGCAAAAATTAGAGACCCATAACTCTCAAGAACCGTGGCCGAGCTTCGGTATACCATCGACTTCATGAAAAGTAGGCTCTCAGCGGAGAACAAGAGGGCCATGGCATATTATTCCCACATATACTGGTATCTCGGTCCTTCCTACACATCACTGCCCCGAGCTCATATACGCCATTGCTCAGAACTATCAGCCGCAAACCAGGCAGGTGTTAGACGCCTCGGGTAAAAAATTGTTTTCCATTCTGAAGGAGGATGTGCAGGCAGCATTCGCACCGTAGCAAAGGCCACCAAAAGGTTATACCATTCGCAATGTCAGCCTGAGCGAACAAATGGATAAGTTCGCTTCCAATCCCTTCATTCTGAGCTTTTTGCATGAAAATCTCAAGAGCGGACTTCCTTCCGGCAAGCGACCCCAGATGCCCCTGCCCTTGGAGGCCTTCAAAAACATAGATATATTCTCTATTATTGCATGGGTAGGGGGCTTGTCAAGCGATACTTTGGTATGCCCATGGCAGGTGTCGCTAGCCGAATGCATTTCCAGAGGAGAGTTCTACGCTCCCGACGCTTCGCGGCCGAACACTAACCCAGTTTTCTTTGATTGGGCAGAATGGGTGGCCCAAAATCTGCATATGCGGTTGTCATCCATGAAGGATGCTAGCAAGGAGCCGCACTTCCAGCCTTGTTCCTTCTTGGTTTGGCTCTTTTTCTTCCATGTACATAAAACCCTTCCCCATTGTGATATTTCACCAGTCGACAAGGATGGGATCCCCTTGCCTGTATATCAGTGGACCCGTCTCCTGCTAAGGTCGGAGTCCTATTACCCTTTCAACCAATAGTTTTTGGGACCTGCGATGCACATTCTGACAGGGTCTAGCCCTCGAGTGCCTCTCTGCCTTAGAGATAAAGTGGTATTGGAGAGAAAAGGGGATGTGTTTCAATTGACACAAGGGCTTGTGATCCGCCTCTTCGGCTTCACAGGGAAGCCCTTCTTGCTGCCCTTTTTCCCTTTGGAGTACCAATTTGCCTTGGAAGTTGCTCGACAAAGTGACGCGACCGATGAAACTTACGGTCACGGGCGAAAGTGGGCACACACCTGCGACTTCCCCTTCAAGATGGGAGTGATCGAAGTCTTTTCTCTGAAGCAGAACGTATACCTGGAGGAGAAGCTCACCGATTTTGGTCTTCTTCAAATACCATAGAGGTGGCTCTACGACCCGCTGGGGGTGATGAGGGATCATTTGAAAAGCAAAAACTTCCATGTCTGTCCTCGCCCTGAAGTTCTGGAGCAGAGAAATAACCCAAATGGTATGGACCTGGAGTGGCACTTAGAGGAGATGAGGACGTTGCCTCCCTGGCATGACTTCTATCCTATGGAAGTCGAATTCGACCTAGACCAGTACCCATTCCCAACTCCCGACTCCACTTTCTGGAGAAAAGCAAGGGACGATTTAAAAGAGGAGTTGAAAGACCGGGACGAGGAGCAGTTAAGAGAATGGTGGATTATGAGAGTCCATCACCGAAAGATGAATTCTTACGGGCTTCTAACGATGGACAGGGAATTCGCAATTGTGTATCAGACCAATATTGGGTCTTGGAAACCCTTGTCCTTCATCGATTTCGTTCCACCGGCCACCCCAAGGACTGACAATGTCCCCAGGGAAAAAATAGCTAGGGCCTCGCCAAAAGCTTTACCATAGGATCCATCCGAAGATCTCGAGGCAGCAATAGAGGAATCAGAGCAACCCCTCAAGAGGAAGAAAAGAAAGGAGCGGGAACCTGCACAGGCACCCCCGAACTTCCCAAAACGATAAACGATGGAGAAGCTCCACCAAATGCCGAAGCGATCCCAAACGTAGATATCATCAACATGGAAGAACTCGTGGAAGTCATGGAAGCCGAGAGTACCGAGGCCCAGGAAGAACCAGGGCCGATCACCCAGGAGATCACCATAGCCGCTCTGCCAGGAGGGCACGTAGGTACGTTTTCTTTGCCTTATGCTCTGGTTGCTCGGAAGTCCACTCTGGCCCCAACCGAAAGCTCTCACCAGTCCACCCTGCCTCCACAAGGTCAGTCACCTTCTTACACCGTGTCCCTAACTGCTCCCCCCGAGTCTTTCGGCCAGGGAAAACCCGTCGAAGCCACTTCGCCTAGCCACACCGCCGATCCTTCAGTCATCAACCAGGACGAAGCCAATAGCCCAACACCGAACCTAGAGGCTCATCCCTCCATTGTACATAACGTGTTCCCACTCGTCGAAGCCCCCGTCACCCCTGTTGCCGAACCTTCGGGTGAGGCTATCCCCTTCAACTCCTTATATTTGTTCAATCCCTCGGCTGTAGACCCAGCCACATTCGACTCTGAGCTATCCTCAATACGGGAGTCCCCCTTGGCCAAAAAACTCCTCCAAGCCCGATAGAACACAGAGAGGATGTTGAAAGAGGCAAGAAAGAAGAGAGGGCGTTCGCTCGCTCAAGTTGAGAAATGTGTCATCTTCGATTTCGAGGTGGGAAAGATGCATAAAGTAAAGAAGATACCCAAAGTCCAGAAGCCCCTGGATGAAATGACTCCAATGGACTATGAATATCAGGATAAGGAAAAGGACTTGGAACATCTGAATGTGGACAAGGAGTCCGCCTCTATGCACATTGGAATCGAGACCTTCAAGGCACATGCCAACATTGCCAACAAGCACAGGTTCGAAGCCGAAAATGCTAACATCAAGCTGGAGGAGGAGCTAGCAAGGGTTCGCTCCAAATTGGCAGAGGCCGAGGAGCAGTGTAAGCTGATGAAGAAAGAAGCACATGCCCTAAAGCTACAGATAGCACAGCTGGAGTGCACAGCAGAGAATCAAGCACAAAGGCAGGTCAAAAATGAATTGAGGACCAAGGAGCTTGAAAGTAAGATCTTGCAAGCTCAGATCCAGCTGCACGAGAAGGAAGGCCTAGGGCTATTTGATAGGAGCAAAATCAAGGAGATTCGCTCACATCTGCTCAAGAATTTTAGGTCTCGGGCTGCCAGTGCCCTTTCAGTTTTAGCTTACACCGTAGAAGCCCAGATTGCCACCGTCGAAGGAGGGCCAATCATCGAAGAAGTCATTCAGAATGTCAGAGCCCGACTCAAGCTGGCCCTTAAGGTCCAAGATGCAAGGTATCAAGATTTGAAGCTCGCAGCGATGAGTCGGACAGCAAGAGATTGGTCAACAGCCCAGGCCATAGTTTGCGCATTTTTCTCCATAGCCAAGAAGGCTCAAAAGGGAAAAATCCTACTGGACGCATTCGAAAGTGAGAGGCGCGCGTCAATGGGCTACTTCAAGGACCTCGTCGCCTTAGGCTTCCCGAGCTTCACGGATGATGATGGAAAGCCCTTAGCCAAGGAAGAAATCATGCTGAAGTGGCAGCAGTTCGAAGACAACGTCTCGGAGATAGACGAGTGGGCCGAACCTATAACAGAGAAGCAGGTTGCTGATTACATATTGACATACTATAAAATCGTCGCTTCCCTAAATGATCTGTATACCAGGTCCCAACATGCAAAAATCGGGCAGATAGATAGGTTCCGCGCCTTGGTCAAATCTCTGGGAGATCAGGAGCTGTTCACGAAAAAGGTCTGGTCTCAGGTTCGTCGAACCTTAAAAAACATCCACGCTCACCTGGCCCCATTGCCAACGGCTGAAGACGTAGCAGAAGCAATGGCAACAAGAGGAGAAGAAGCAGTAGCGGAAGAAGAGGAGAGAGAGGAGGAGGAAGGACAAGCTGTGGAAGCATCCCCAGAAAAGGAACAAGGAGAAGGGTCTGAAGGTAACTCTGGCCCAATGGATGAAAGCTGAGGGTTCTACCACCGAGACGAGCTCGTTGCCCCACGAGCCACAAAGAATGTTGACAATATTGTCACATTCCACCAAGGGGCAGAAAAATTAAAACTGTGTATGATATTTGTTTTGGTTGAAAATTTTCTTTGTTTATAAGTTATAGCAATTTTGATTTCCCTATCGCCCCTGGTGAACAAAATGAAAAGAAAAGAACTTCGGGCCCGAAGCGCTTCAAATCATCACTTCGGGCGAGAAGTTTGCCGAGAAAGCAAAAGAAACGCTTCGCACCCGAAGCATTCCCAACGGCTACTTTGGGTGAAGAGTTTGCGAAGCGGCATCCAAGCAACTTCGTCGAAGAAGAAAAGATAGCCCGAATCGGCTAAGGCAATGAAAATACTTCGGGCCCGAAGTATTTCTAAAATCCACTTCGGCCAGTTTCCACCCGAAGTAGTAGAGGTCGAGAAAGTGTTTCGGCCGAAACTCTCCCGAACCGCCTTTTCAAAAGAAGATCGGCCCGAAGCGTTTTTCCCGACCCGTCAGCGAAGCGGTTTTGCCAGCGAAGCAGCGAAGGATAGAAGGAGATCGGCTTCGGCACGCCACGCCCCCGAAGTAATTTTGTGAAGCGAAAATCAGTGAGGCACTTTCCAGGAACGCTTCCCAAGCTGGGCATTTTCCCGAGGCAGTCAGAGAGCCTCATAAATGCATATTTTCTTGCCCGATAAGCCCGCTGCTCATTTTTGGCAATTGGATGCGAAGTATCAGTCCAAAAAGGAGAGCCCGACAAGCATGGCCGCCACTCGAACACCGCACCTGCAATCCGAGGACACCCAGGTGGCTCATTTAATGCATCTTTCCCCGGCTGACTCGGTCACCATTACCAGTTTTGGTAGCCGATTTGAGGGATCATTCGCAGCAGCAACGAGGCACCGATTTCTCAGGGCCCGAGGGTGTACTCCACCGTTTTTGTAATAATGATTCAGAGGGCCGGGTCCTCTATAAAAACCCAGGCTCTATAATGTAAAAGGGGGGGAACTTTCTGCTAGAAAGCTGCTGTAACTTGATGTCCCGCATCTAATACTAAGATACTTTGAGCTCATTTCTTCTCTTTTATGCTGCCTTCCGTGCTTAATTCTTCCATCTCTCTTTGTTCGTAGACTGAGACTCGAACTCTCGCGTCCGAGGTGCGATCAAGGACCAATGCCCTAAAACTCGCCTCGAAGGATACATAGGAGAGATAAGTGTTCGTGTTGTCTTTCTTTTATGCTTGCTGCCTTGCTTGAGGTTTCGTTCCATCTCTCTTCGTTTGTAAACCGAGATGCTAAACTCTAAGTCCAGGGTGAGAGAGGAGGACGGTGTCCCGAAACCCGTTCGAGAGGATACATAGGGAGGTTGATACCACGTTTCCTTCATTTTACTCTTGGTGTTCTTTCCTGCTATTCAAGTTGCTAGTTGGTGATCGTGCTTCCTGTTCTCTCCCACCTCAAATCATCAACTCTCTCTTCCCTTAACCCCTTTTTATTTATTTTCCTAACCCTTATCCCTTTTATCTCTTTCCTGCACTCTTGTCTTCAAACCCCAAAAGGTAGATTAGTATAGGAGCCGGCCTTTCTCTGGAGATCGGCACGAGGGGCATCTCTTCCCTTCGGCCTTTCAATGTTGGTCGCAGGTCCAGGGCATGCAAACCCACCGAAAGTCCTTTCCTGTGTGGATTTGATTACCAACAGTACCCATTGAGCATTAGTACAATTTGTAGGTCTTCATAGAGTGATAGACCATCCTTATGTATCTGTGCATACATGTCCTACTCCCATATATGTCTAGAGACAGGTTCCCTTGGAAACTCTTAGCTAGGATGCAGGACCTTATGGGTAGTACTATAGAGGAGCCACTAATTATTTCATGGGATAGCGTCCTGCTTGCACAACTCTACGATGAGCTGTATTGGATCACACAACAAGGTCGCGTGGGAGTTGCTTGTAGTTTGATGCTTCAGATATGGGTATGGTAGCACATTACCATTGACCACCCTAGAGGAATTCCATTATATATCAAAGATATTGTAGAGGCTTATCAGTGATATGTTGCTTCCTGGCCTAGAGAGGTCGAGGGTTTCAGGAGCAGGTCTCATGCAAGGGACCTCCAGTACTACTTAGACTAATTGACTGCACTACAGCCAGGGCGGGTTCTATGGCAATCCTACATGGAATAATGTACATGGTGGGAGGTAGATCGCTATTTGAGGTGGATGAGACAGGATAGGTGGCTCCTTGGGTGTAAGCCCGACATGAGTGAGTTCTTCTATTTCTTGCATGTCACTAGGTAGTTTGGGATCTCCTAGGATATTCTAGTTGTACCTGTTATCTATGGCTGCCTTGAGGTGGATAAGGATTTGACTTGGCCTCAGGTGACCCCACTGGGTGATGAGGATGATGACTAGGACTCCAAATTGGTGGATGTAGGAACCACTACTAATTACAATGCTTGGTGGACTACTAGGATATGGTGAGGTGGTGGCCCACTAGGTAGAGTTGGGGAAGGGGCAACAACAGAGGTAGCTGAGGTAGTAGATACTTAGGGGTGATGATTGCACCAGTGTATAGAGGATGGATGGGGTGAGGGTGCATCCATAGAGGAGGGTCTCCAAGTGGAGGAAGAGAACGAGGAGGATCTAGATGATGAGGTCTCGTAGCTCAGAGCCCAAATGTCTAGTTTGCATACATAGATGGGGACAACCTAGATGTAAATTTTGTGAAGGGATACCTCCATTGCCACTCTATATACATAGCTGAGAGCAGCTCAAGATTATGTTGTAGAGGGATAGGTTCAATGGCATAGATACGAGGAGGAGATGACTCTTCACTTGGCACAGATTGATAGTGCCACTTTAGCTCTAGAGAAGATGATGCTTGAGCAAGATATTCTACAGTCTCAACTAGACTTCAAGACTTAGGAGAGGGATCTATTGAAGATCATGTGAGGTAATACCTCAACTTCATAGGTTGCTCCTATGGCTCCAATTATATAGGGACCTACATGTTTGTACCTAGTTGTAGAGATCAGGAGATTATAGGATTTGGTTCAGACTCATATCAGGCAGTGTGATTCTGATGCGGCCCACATCACTCTACTGGAGGGATAGGTCACACTCCATGGTGGTGATATTCTAGAGATATCCAGAGATCTAGGGTCTTAGGGTACTTGGACATGGGAGACAGGGTAGTCCTCAACTCAGCCCAGCCACCAGACTCATAGGTTTGAGAGGTCCACTGGTACCAACTCTAGGTTGACTCACCGAGAGGGTGGAGGCAATGGAGGAGCTTCATAGATAGGGGGTGTAGGTTAGTCATGATTATGCATTGGGTATATTGTATCATTTTTTAGTGTAAGGTCTGAGGACCTACACATTTATAGCCTATGGGTATTTTGGGCACATCTATGTACTCTTTGAGACACATATTTATATGATATGACATTGGATTTATGACTCATTACATGTTTACATTTTTTATTTTATGTTTATTAGATGAATATTTATGCAATTCTTATATGTTATGTTTATATGATGCTATATGATGTGATGTATGGATGGCATGCACTAGCTAGCTGATGGATGTATGACTAGATATTGTGATCTAGATGTGTAGATGGACTACTATGATGTATGCATATGTAGATGCAATGTTTAGTGTTAAATGCATGTTTTAAGTTGCTTTACTTGTATGCATTTAATTTATGATGTTATGATATGATGAATGCAATGTATGTATTGCACTATTTACATCATGTAATCTAATGTAAATGAACATGTATGCTTTATTCACTTAAAACATAAGGAATGAATGCAATATGAGTTAACAATATAATGGGTGACACCATAGAATGTATAATAATCATGAAATGTAACTGATAACTCTTATCATAAGATTTAATCAATTAGACATCCATATGTGATATGAAATGATGTATTATTTCTCTTCATAAGCTTTTGTAATTTAAATGATATGCACAAAATAGTCAGTAGTCATCTAAATATCATTGGTTATATCCATACCGTATCTAACCTATGTTATGAACACCCCTTAATAAATAAAATCTTATAAAAATTAATTTATGATTGATGACTTTATTTGATTTGTTGCTATTTAGGAATTTTTGAGGATTTCCATGAGACTCAAACACCCTAGTTAACTTATTAAAAGTTGTATAATGACTATACTAGAATTCTTAAAGATAAAGGTTTTGCTATGAAAGACCCAACTATTAATTACCCTTGTGTGTGCAAATGAATATATTAGATGAGACATATGACTACATCATTTCCAGGTAGGATTTATTCAGCCCATTGTTGTAAAGAGGATCACCACATGTTCACCCAATCCTAGGTTTGGAAATAGTTGGACTAGACCACTAGGCAATATAGGCCACCGAAAATTAGCTCATTTGTAAATTTCTTAGACCTACCCCAATGTCAAGCGGGATTCATTCAGCCCATTGTTGTATTTGGGATCACCCTATGATTTTTGAGTACTGATAATTCTATGGATTCAAGTTCACTCCCTTATTTTATTTAATTTTATTGGGATAATTGCTCATATATAGTGATAAAAATCACTATTTATTTTGTATTTTTGTTTTTATTTTGTTTTGATCAAGGGATTTGATTTGATTTTGGGATTTTTCTCCTTTTTGTGAGCAAGGAATTTCTTTTGGTAGAGGGAACTTGTCCTTTTTCCAATGACCACTACTCTAGAACATTACACCTCACAACTAAGCAAGTAACAAAAAACTTTTGCTCAAGGTGACCCAGACCACTTTGTAGTGTTCGTCCTTCCTTACCCTAATTAGGATTTTTAATGTGTTGATTAGTGATGGGATTCCAATATGCTAAGTGCTATCAAAAATAGAACTCATCTACAAAAGCAAAGCAAGTTTTCTACTAAATTTTAGAAGACCACTAGGTATGGCTGAATGACCGAAAAACCCTAGTATATTCTTCATAGCAATAGGAGGGGTTGTGTTGAAAAACACAATTACTCACAAGCATGATGGATGATGATGATGCATAGATGAATGATTGAAATACAAATGTGGTGTCATTTGTAATATTGCAAACACAACCTATCCTAATGCAAGGTACAATGAATGGAAATACCTAAATGCAATGCAATTAAATGAGATGCCTATGTAAAATTAAAATGCATGATGAAATATTTTAAAGTTTTGAAGTTTTTGCAATATTTTTAGCTTTTATTATTTTTTTATTTTTTATGGATTTTGAATTTTTCTATATTTTTGAATTATTATGCATGGAATACTTTAAGGTGAAGGATGTTGAGAGGTTCAAGATCTTCAACGCCTCCAAGCGATGTCATATGATACGTTCCAAGTCCAATCTACTCTAAGATGATATATGGACCTAACCAGTTAGCCATAAATTTATCTCACAAGTGCGATGGTAGGTTTGAGTTATGTTGGTTTTATTTCAACATAAGATCACCAACTTTAAAGTCTCTCAGATGGAATTTATTATTATTATAAGCTTGTTTTAAGTTCTCTTGATAAAAACAGAGATGCTCAAGGGCATTCATGTGACATTCATCAAGAAGTGTCAATTGATCTAGTCGATCTTGTCATGTAGTGTCATCATCGATGAACTCTTTCAATACGATGCGTAGTGTTGGAATCTCTAAATCTAAGGGCATAATGGCCTCAATGCCATATACTAACAAAAATGGAGTTACCCCAGTGGGAATTTGTATGCTAGTCCTATAAGACCATAATTCAAGGGGCAGTTGGATGTACCAATATTTGTGGTTTTCTTATACCATATTTTTCAAGATGACTATCACTGTCTTATTTGAAGCTTTAGCTTACCAATTTTCTTGTGGATAGTATGGCATCACAAAAATGTGTTGTATATTGTACTTGGATGTCAAATCCTTCCTAGTTTTATTCTTGAATGATTTTCCATTATCTGAGATTATCTTGGATGGTATCCCAAAATGACTTATGATATTGTGAAGTATAAAATTTGCAATATATGCTCTGGTTGTCATTATCAAAGGGATTTCTTCCACCCACTTTTTAAAATACCCAGTATTCATTATGATAAATTTATGCCGACCTGATGATAGGGGAGAGATATTACCGATTATGTCCAAACCCCATTGAGCAAATGGCCAAGCCACTTGGATGGGCTATAAGGCCTATGATGGAAAGTGCATAATATTAGCATGATGTTGATATTTAACATATTTCTTGACATATGTAGTGCAATCCTTATCCATAGTGGGCCAATAATTACCCATTCAAAGGATGCACTTGATAATGACAATGCCACTAAAATGGACACCACATGTACCATCGTGAGCTTACAAAATTTCCCAAGATAATTCTTGGGGCTCAAGACAATGAAGGAGAACTCCATCGTAGCTTTGATGGTACAATATGTCTCCTAGCAAGACATACTTTATCACTTTTTATCTAAATGTGCACTTCGCAACACGTGACAATCCCTAAGGGATTAAACCAAGCTTAAGGAAGTCATGTAGCTGTGACATCCAATCCTAATAAGCTTCTGTCTCGACTGATAAGATGACTTGTTCCCTTGATGTTTTTTTGTATGCGAATGCATACTGGGATACAACCTTGTGGTGAATGGTGGTGCCATTCCTTGTAGGACCCTACAAGATCAAAGAACCCCAAGGCATCTTCTTGAGAAAGTCTCTAGCCTTATAGAACCATTCATGGTTTGGTTATATATGAATCATGTTGACTAATTCCTTGTTATCATAAGCCTCACATTGCATCACAATATGTGATAGCGTTTTTACATGAATGGTAGTAAAATTGGCAGACGGATTCTAAGGGATTAAATATCCCAAATATGCCATAGTGTCTTCAAATTTGTTCGATGTACAAGGGATTACCTTGATGTTGTACCACTCTAGTTGGGCTAGATAAGTGTTAGCAATATATTTATAAGCTTTCAAGATAGGACACCTACATTGAAAAGTCCCTTCACTTGATTGACTATGAGAAGGGAATCACCAAAGATGTTTAACCTTTTAATATTCATGGTGATGGTTGTTTGGAGGCCCAAGATTAGGGCCTTGTACTCAAAATTGTTATTGGTACGAGGAAAGTCTAGCTTAAAAAACAAGGGCATTGGATCACCTTGTGGCATGAAGAATATAATTACTACACAACTCCCTTGATCACACTTTAAACCATTGAAGAACAAAGTCATGATAGCTTTGTTATTTGGTTCTTCGGGTTTAGGAGATTTTGATAATGCAAATACTGCATCATCAGGAAGCTTTATGGTAAGAGGCCTACTATTCTAAAGAGGTGTCTCTGCTAGCTAATTAGATATGACTTGTCCCTTGATGGAATTTTGGATAATGAATTCCAAATCAAATTTTATTAATAGCATGATCCACTTTGCAGTATGTGTATTATGATATGTTTTACTCATCATGTACTACAAAGAATTTTGTTTAAATATCACATACATCATATGACTCAACATGTAATGACACAACTTCTTTGTTGCAAAAACCACTACTAAACATAGTTTCTCCATGTATGCATACCCCAATATATGTAATATATCACTTGCTATTTGTCTTGCATGTTATTTTGGGCTAACATGGTTCCCAATGCAAATTCAGTAGCTAATATATATAGCAAGAAAGGTACATCTGATCTTGGTGGAGCTAGAACTAGTGGCATTGCCAGGAATTTATTAATTTTAGTAAATATCTCTTGATAGTCCTCATCCCAATTGAATGAGACCCCTTGTGTAGTAGCCGATTCATGGTTGAGTATTTGTTTGATAAATGTGTGATAAATCACTTTATGGATGCTACTTTGCCATATAGACTTCTTAGCTCTTTGATATTTATGGGAGGACATATTTCTAATATGACCTTGACCTTCACTGGGTTAACTTCAATCTCTTATTTTGAAACGATGAATCCCAAGATATTTCTTGAAGTTACACCAAATACACACTTCTTGTAATTCAACCTGACATTATGCTCTACCAGGTGATCGAAGACCTTTCTTAAGACCTCAGTATGCTCTTCTCATAGTAATGACTTTGCCAATATGTCATCGATATAATCCTCTAAAATTTTGTGCATGTAGTCATTAAAAATGTATTTCATGGCTCGCTGATATACGACACTAGCATTTTTAAGGCCAAATGGGATAGCATTATAATAGAATGTTCCCCATGGTTTTTTGAGTGTGGTTTTGTGTCGATCTTAAGATTTAATCCGAATTTGATTGTAACCATAAAAATCATATATAAGGGAGCGCATCTCATGACCTATAGTTGTGTCTACAAGAGCATCTATGTTGGGTAATAAGAACTAATTCTTTGGTGTTACCTTGTTGAGGTCTCTGAAATCTATATAGATACAGATCCTTCCATTAGGTTTTCCTACAAGTACCATATTTGATACCCATTCTGGATATTCTATGGATATAATAAACTCTATGTCCAACAACTTCTACAGCTCATATTTAACCATTAAAGTGACTGTTGGATGTATCTTCCTAAAATTTTTCTTGACAGGACTTATAGAGGGATCTAGCAAAAGGTTATGAGTAACCATTTTTTGATCTAGTCTTGGCATATCCTTTTATGTCCAAGAAAAGAGATCATGTCTCTCTTTAAGTAGGGGGATGAGGTTGGAATGCTCATTACGAGATAGAATCTCTCTAAATGGTCAAATAAATGGAGATCATATTTATGGAATAGATTAGATCTTTAGGACCATGTGTGTGCAATTCTACCTTATCTATATTATTCACATACCCAATATATGGCTCTGGGGGTATGGTGATCTTTGGATCCAATCTATGAATAGACTAGAAAGTGGGATCACTTGACTAAAGGAGTTGCATGTATGCCGGTGGATCAGGTAAGATTATATGATAAATCTTATCTAAATTGGGTGGTCTCCCTCTAAGGTGTGGGCCATGATAGACTCTCTGATACATCTCATCTTTGTTGACCGATTCATGATGATGGTGTAAGTAGTGAGGCTCTCTCAGTCCCATCGTCATCATCGCTATCATATATGAGTACTTCACCGTGGCCTACAAGAATTGGGTGATTAGAAATATGAGGCCCAAGATAGGACCACTCTTCATAGCCACTATATTCAATGCATAGTCCCTCATTCTTTCCCACTGTCTCTATGGGCAATAAATGATGTAAATGTAAAGGGCCTAGGTAGGCCAACTCAGCTTCTTCCTCATGTCATTCATTTTTTGAGGATTGCTCATCATCTGTTCCAAAATCACAATCTGTTCCATCACTTTCGATAATGGACTCTACTTGCACTTCCTTAGAAGTAACTTCTGATTCAATATCTATTACTATACCCAAATTCTGGATTTGCATGCCAGTATTGTTAGTAGCTTCATGAATTTCAATTTCCAAGTCATCTCTTGGAATGTCTACTAGATTGACCTCTACTATAATTTTATTGTGATAGATCTCAGGTGTCTCAATAGAGACGTAGATCCCTAGCCTATTACCCCTTCATATGCAATAAGGGATAAGGTGATAAGGATTCCAATCCACATCATCCCCCAAATTGAGGTTCAAACGATCGAGAGATATCACTAAAAGCTCATCCTCTCCTCTTACATGGTAGCCTAACCTGAACTTATCAGTTGGTAGTTGATACTATGGTTCATAAGGAGTTTGGTTTCCTTTCTTGAATAAGCCTAAACCATAACCATAGCAATGGTAACGTTTAAAATAGCACAAGGTGAACTTAGGGTTAGATAAATAATGAACATTCACCATGAATGGTTCATCATCATCCTCATCTATGGGTGTGCAATTTGCATATTGGTCAAGCCCTCCATAAATGAATTTTGTTTGGTTTGGTGGCACCCCTAGTGGTACCACCATCCCTATGGGAAAGCAATGGGCTTGAGGTTAGTCCATGTCTTGTGTAGTATCGATGAAAGGTGTGAATATCACTTTTTGTACTATATATTTTTCTAGCCTGGGATTAACCAAATGTATTGTCACCTGTGGTGCAAATGACCCTGCTGAAGAAGCAGGTGAGGCAGGCTGAGGTGCCTCCTTGAATTGATTTTGAGCATCCCCTTTGTCCATGGGACTAGTAATATTGATAGTTGCTACCTTGGGTGCTTGCTTTGGCTCTTTTTCACCCATAACTACCTTAAGATTCTTGTCATTCCTAAGCATCATGGATGCCATAGGTTTTGTTGAAGCTTTTTTGTGTGCTATGATAGATGTGGTGCTATTGTGGAAGGTCCTGCACACACTCCTTTTAATTTGCCTTAAGGATGTTTGATTGGTGACGTCGACCATATATCCAAGTGCGTTGAGGGGAGAATGAAATCTCTAGGTAAATATGCTAAGTTCAAATATTTAAATGGTTCCTCATCAGAAAAAACCATGTGAACTTGTCCCTCATGTATATATTTAATACATTGATGTAAAATCAAGGGAATGCAATGTATTTCTCTAATCCAAGGTCTCCCTAGGAGTATTTTATATTGCATTGCACCCTCTATCACATGACACATCATAGGGATGGTCTTTAGTCCAACCTGAATCAAAAGAACTATAGTACCTACCATTGAGCATAGCACATCGTTAAATGCTCTCAAGGTGAAAGTAGAAGGTACAATGTGTGACTTTGGCAACTTCAGATGTGTCAATGCCTTGGTAGTAATAATGTTGATTGATGAACCTATGTCAATCAAAACCCGTTTAAATGGTGTGTGATTTACACATGCAATTATATATAGCAACGGGTCCGCTATAGCAGTGGAGACCATTTTAATCTTGTGATAATGGAATTAAATCACTAGTTCACTGCACTATTGCACATTTCCCATGAATTTTGTAAATGCTTCAAGGTCCTAGGACTAAAATTAGATAGATTTTAGTATTTCCATGAGCATCTACCTATGCTTAGGGGACTAGTGAATTAGTTCATAGATCAACAATTTTGCTAGAGTTGTTTGCAGGATTTAAACTAGCCTACTCCTTATGGTCACCATTGATCTAGTTGGTGGGCCTAGAATATATTGCATTGGCCTTTGAGGGGGTATAGATTGAACCCTAATTGGATCTTGAGGTGGATTTGGTCACTCATACCTCCCTTGTCTTGTGACAACATTGACCATACCGATTAATCCTTGAGTTGGAGGTTCCACTCACACTTGATTCACATGACCAACATTGTTCCTCGGTGGCTCATGATTCTATAAGGGATTCTTGAAGATCCCCATATTTTGGTTATTTGAAGCCTAAGGGTTATCTACAATTGGGTCACATTTTTTGATCATGTTCTACACCATGTGTTTGAAACTATAACATCCTTTAATGTCATGTACCTTCATTCTAAGGTAAGTGCAATACAAATTGTCCCTATACCCTTTTGGTTTGGGTTGATTAGGGTCTTGTAATTTGATCTCTGGTAGGTTAAGGGACTTGGCCTCACATGTTTTATGGAATATCGATGTCATCAACTCCAAAAAATGTGTGAATTGGAGAGGTGGGTGTTGTTATTTTTTCTTATCCTTCTTGTTATTATTGCGTTGTTCATATCACATAGGAGGAGGTTGGGTTTGATAATTCTATTGTTACCCCTTATCCCATTTCTAGAGGTTTGATACCACTTGGTTCGCATGGGTCAGCTTGGCCTATTGATTCTAATTTTGGGTGTTCTTGTTCCACTCCTTGTTATGAAGCTTCAAGTTACCCTCTTGTAACTTGATGTCCTCTATTACCTTGTCTTGTGCCAAGGCCTCCTCAAATATTTGATACTTTTGCAGCTACAGTAGTAAATATATGTGCTTCATACAACTCTTTGTAAAAATCCAAGTTAGTTCTATGGTCAGAATGGAAAATGGTAACTTTAACATTATATTTCTCCATATTTTACCATAATCCATGATAGGATCATCATCATGTTGCATTAAAGCAGCCAGATCAGATAGGTTTACCTTATTTATGATGTCAAATGAGAAGCATTCAAGAAACGCATTAGTCAGCTACTCAAATCTGGTTATGTTGTGCCTCTTAAGTTGATTGAACCACTCTTAGGTAGGGTCTGAAAAGGTTGTGATGAAGGTTCTCAAAAATAGAGCATCATTGCTTTCTATATAAAAGCACAAATCCATAAATATCATGATATGTTCTTGAGTGTCTTCCTCTCCTTGAAATTTCTCTAGCTTTGGCATCTTGAAGTGATCGAGATACACTTGAATGGGCATTGAATGGCATAAAGGCTCATTGTGTATTTTGTTCAAGTTTGGCATTTGATAATTCGTACCTTGTTTCTCTATTGCTAGAACCTTGTCTGCTAAGGCCTGATAGGCCTTCGAAGATAGAATTTCCTCTTCTCTAAGAGGTATTTGAGGGGCATTTGGAGGTAAAATATTCTTTGATCGAGGTGGAGGACTATGCTCATCTTCCATGTCTACTAAGGAGATCTCAGAATATTCCTATTCTTGCTCATATCTTTCTACTTCTTCGTACTGCATATGCCCATGATATTCTAGCACTTGGTGTTGCATCATGTTTTGGGCCATGTGGTGAGAATGTGTCTCAATGTGCTTAGGGTGCAATTCGGGCTGTGAAGTAGCTCATATTTGAGGATGCTCCCTATATTCACTATGAGGACATAAATTAGCATGAGCTAATTGATCCTCTCTCTCAATATGCTCCTTTTGATCAAGGATGCATTGCTTGCGCATGCATTGCTCAAAAATATATTGCCTTAGCAACCTTTATCTCTGAGTATCCTCATTTTTGATGTGCTCACAATCTGTGCGTACGTCTTCCAATTAATATTGGAAGATCTACTACCATTGTTCTGACACCAATTTCTATGATAGATCTATAAGATCGGTGATATGTGGTCTTTTGTGGATTTGCTCTGTTCGGTCAGCTTTGTCAATGTGACCTCCAACAAACTTGTTTGCAATGCTCTTAATTTTTTTTGTGTAGATGACATTCATGTTTTGGTGTTATTTGTGCTCTATGCTTGTGTGGGTTGACGGGGAAAGTATACTATGAGAAATATTAGAGCATTCTCCCGGTTCTTTGATGGTCCTACATGTTCTCTCACTATGAAAAATTACAGAATGAGAGTGCACAACTGAGGATTTATATCCTAGTTGCCCTAGGACTCTATCAAGACCATTCAATTATATAGTATGCCATAGCTCATGTGGTGGTGTACCATTGACTCCAACCTTACACCTATAAAATGTGAACTTACCAAGTTCATTGGTGTTTGGAGTTTGTGCAAACCTATGCTTTGAAGTAGCCCTCTCTTCCTACCCTCGAATGGGCAAATTTTCTACTTGTCTATTTTGAACTGGTTGGGGCCTTGAGCCACCCTTAGTTTGAGTATGGATGGGAATCAACTTAGTTATAGTTCCTTCCTCCATGATGTACTCTTTAGCGGATCCAATGGATCCACGAGGTGTAAAATCATGATATATGCTCCCATGCTCGAAGGTCGCATGTTGATATCTTCCATACTAAGATCTATCTTGTGAGGTGTATACAATGCTTCCTCTAGGTGGGGAATTCTGAGGAGAACCCCCACGTGTAGAGTTATTCCCTCTAATGCTCATCAAACATTGTTCATGAGGATCTTGTGATTGAGGATTGAACACGTGTTGTACATTGGGTGGAGCTATAGCTTTGATCTTGATTTTACATCGACATTGGCCTCTCCATGTTCTAACCATGATATGTATTATCTCGTATGTATATTTCAAAGTAAACAAAGAAAATAAGAATGATTATCTCTTTTAAAATTTATTTGTGAGCCCTAACTAGTTTGATGTGTTTGAAATTTATTGAAAACTTAAACTACTCTCATTGTGTTTGAAATTATTGATGTAATGCTCAAATAGTTTAAGGTTTTCACCTGTATTCTCATAGCTCGAAAACCAACAATGAAAGTCAGCACATGTCCTGCTGATCTTCACCCAACACCCCATGCATAGCGATACACCCCTTCGAAGAGGAATGCATGATATTTTGCATGGTTAGAATATGTCTTAGAGTCAGTATTGGCCAATAGTACAAATTTTGATGGATTTGGGACAACGGATGGAAATGACTGCCACCGTTGTTGAACCCTACTAGTGGTTGGATATGACTTCCAACTCACCAGCATTTAGATGTTGCTTAGTGTGTGTGTGTTCATTTTAAATTTGTGAAAAATGGAAAATGCATCATCAAGCATACACTGATATTTCCTAAATACCTAATGATAAAATTGTTTTAATATTTAGAAAGATTCATCTAATTATTGAAATGAATTTCAGAGAATGTAGTTAAATGATACAATTGGCCTCTGATTGAGCCACAACATATAATATCTACAAGAATACTCTTATTGTTAGCCACGAGATAGAACCATAGGTAACAGTGCTAGCCATAGGATAGAGCCACAAGCCAAGAAATTAGCCACGTTTGATAGGAACAACTAACAGATCTAGTCATGGTTGTCAGGCGTGACTGATAGACAACATGAAAATTTTATTGAAGTTCATTTACCCTTACTATTTTTCTAGGTTTTTTGATTACCTAATGCAGTAAAAGTAGCAAAAATGAAAAATATAGAGGATCAAAATTACCTGGATTCCTCATCTGATGGAGAGACAATTCACATCTTGCCTTCTTTTCTAATCTGTTGCTAGCTATGGCTATCAAGCATGGCTGAGAATTTACACCGTGGTTGTCAAGAACAACTGACACCTACAATAATAAACATTAAAAAATCATTAGTTCTCACAAATTTTGTGGGGTTCCCACCATGATTGCCATTGTATCGATATAAAAAGCATACACCTAACTAGTGCATTAATTAAAATCAAGTATTAAAGCATCAAAATATGGAAAATAATGAATTTAAAAAGAAAGTAAGGTTTAATTTATTAAAAATTTTCCAAATCTCGATTAAATATACATCCCTCTTAGGTAAACTCAATATTTGATATAATTGATATAATTTTGAAGACCCTCTAAACGAGGGGTTGGTGTAATCCACAAAATTTTTAGAATGGACATGAACTGCTCAAGGCCAAAGATAGCCTTCTTCTACTTTGGTTGGAGGTATATGCTGTATTGAATGCCTTGAAAATTATTAGATCCTGTAAACCCTACATTCAAGAAACAACATGAAAGGGGTTAATGACAAATGAGGCCTCTCTTGATGAGGTTTTTAAGATAATTGCATGGATTGATGATAAAGAAAGCAAGAAAGCATGTAAATATATGAAGATATGCAAGAAATCACCAAATTACTATAAAGCATGTAAAGAAAGCATGAAATCTAACTATTATGCATCCTAATTAGCCATTAGAACTTGAAAAGCATGAAACTTCAAGAAACTAGTCTAAATTGATAATTGCAAGGAAATGGAAGCAAATCTACCTCTAAATCCTAAATTTAATTGTACAAATGTATAAAGGAAAGTTAATCTAAATTATATTCATCTAAATACATGCTTGAAAAGAGAAATCTATGGCTAAACAAAGTAAATTAGGGATAAAACCCTCTTCGCAGGTCTGTGGCACAGCTAGCATTGTTAGCCACGACTGATAGCCGCGTATGAGGATAAAATGTTTTTCCTCTTGTAATCAGGGCCTACATCTCCGATTCCATCCATTGAATTTATGATCAAGAGTTGCCTATGTATCCCAAGATGGATTGGTTATTGAATTTGATAAGAATCACATTTGATTGGCTTTATTTTGTGATTGATGCTTCTTAGTCCTTTGGAAGCTTCATTGATGGATTTATGCTTGTCACTCCATAGTTGACCAAAATTTTGACTCTCCTCAAAGGGTTGTCATTTCATTGTCCATTTTGGTAGAGCTTTGTTGCATTCCAAATCAAGATCATTCTAGACTTATCACCAATTTGAAGGGGGTCTTATAGCACTCTTCATCCCTAATCTTGGCTTGCTTGGGAAGCCAAGATCAACATCCAAGAGGTTGGATCAATTGGAAGGAAAACTCTTGAAGCTTCCCCACCCAAAAATATTTGAACTTCATTGTACAAACCATTGCAACCAAATTTGGCTCAGCCTAAGATTAAAAATAGTTTCAATCCTAGCCATGGTTTTGAGGCATAACTAGCTCTGTTAGCCATGGGTGTCAACCATGGCTAAGGTTGATTATGCCAACTCTACCCAAATTGAGTGGTTAAAATCGATTCTCTATCTTGGAATGGTCCAAGATCATTCATATGGTCTGTCAGCATGCCCATATGAGTAGTCCCCTACACATGACACGTTTTAGGTGTCTACACTATAAAGGAACCACTATTTTCCTTTATATTGTACATGAAGAGTTTTTTGTACTGACATTGACTTAAATTTCTTTTGCTCTTTTCTCTCACTCCTAATTGTTGAATTTGTATTCTTTTTGCTTGATTCAGGAAATACTATTTTACACCATTTTGCCTTGTGCCCAAAATTATTGCATTTATAACATATGATATTGTTATCCATAAGAGGTGTAAAAGAATTTAAATTTCTATCAAAAATATCTTTCACATCACTAGTGCAATGTACAGCTCTATGACCATATTTGTTACATAAAAAATAATAGCCATGGAAGAAATTTTGTAACCTGTTGGTATCCCTTGAATAATATGATCGTGTGCATTTTTTTCTGTTGTTCTTGTCATTTACTTTTGTCCATGGATCTTCTTTGCCCCCTTATTTCTTGATGATTTTTCCTTTTAGTGCATTAATATAATTCATAGGCCCTTCTTCATTTTATGTCTTTGTTTCTTGGAAGCTTGACTCCTCTTTCTGTTTCCCTAATTTTATGTCTTGTCGTAATTTACCCTTAGCCTTTTCAACTTCCTTCTTTAGAGAGACAATTTTTAATTCCAATATTTCACATTCTACTTCTATTACATTTAACAATTCTGTCATATCTTGTTCAATTTTCTTTCCCTCTTCAACTTTTACCTTGAGTCATGTGATATTTTGTAGAAGTTCCATTCTTGCTTCCTCATCTTCTTGAATTTGATCCTTCAAACTTGAGTTCTTCTTTCTAATATTTTCCAAGTTTCTAAGAATAGCAAAGAATTTCTCTTTTATGTCAAGAATGGATTTTTCTCCATTTTTTGAGGTCATGTATGTTCTTGTGGGATCTTCCTTCAAGTTTTTAGGCTTTTTACGAATGAACCCGCTTTGATACCAATTGAACAACATAAGCTTATACTGAGAGGAGGGTGAATAGTATAAGATAATTTTTTTTACTTTTCTATCCATAAATAACATCAACAACATCAAAGCAGTAAATATTACAAACATCATCACACACATGAGAGACATGATTTAATGTGGATCACCCAATGTGGGCTACTCTTCAGAGAAAATATTCCTTATAAATTTTCTCAATGAATTCTTTGGAAATCAATTCCCTATTACAATTTTTATGGATTTTTGTCCAAAGGAGACACCAATACCCTTGATCTAATTTGTGTATCTCTATCCATAGGATAACTCTATCCCCTATGATTTGGCTAATGATATTCTATAAGACTCTTGCTCCCACTGCTCTAGCTTGTGTATCTCTCTCCATAAAAGATCTTTGTCCTCACTACCTTGGATAATTGATCTCTATCCACTGGAGACTGATGTCCTCTACTCTATCACCTCCAAATATTTTTTAATATCTGTCTCAAATCTACACCAAAATCTATCTCAAATATGTACCAAAATCTATCTCAAATTTATACCAAAATCTATCTCAAATCTATACCAAACTCTATCTCAAATCTGTACCAAACTCTATCTCAAATATATACTGAAGCCTTTAACACAAATCTTGAATAAATCAATCATGCTCTTAATGTTTTTTCAAGTCTTCCCAATACTCCTCTCAAGAAATTGCTCAATTTTTCTCAAGTCATCATAAAGACTTGCTCAAATATGCTCTAGCACATGCTCAAACTTGGTCTAACACATGCTCAAAATAGCTCACAAAAATATGCTCAGTCATTTAACCATTGAAACACAACTTGTTCACAAACCTGTTGTGGCTGCTCCACAACACACCCCAAAATTGGGGACCCCATTTTTGCACACTTTCCAAGAAGATTGCAGTGGCCCAGATATAAAGGAGCAAAGAAGAAAGCAAGAAATGAAAAGTTGTCACGATTTCACGACATGTTGCTCCGTCGCGGCCAGAAATGAAAAGTTGTCGCGATATCGCGACATGTTGCTCCGTCATGGCCAGAAATGAAAAGTTGTCACAATTTCGTGACATGTTGCTTCGTCACAGCCAAAAATGAAAAGTTGTCACGATTTCGTGACATGTTGCTCCGTCACGGCCAGAAATGAAAAGTTGTCGCGATTTCGCGACATGTTGCTCCGTCGCAACCAAAAATGAAAAGTTGTCACGATTTCACGACATGTTGCTCCGTCATGGCCAAAAATGAAAAGTTGTCACGATATCATGACATGTTGCTCCGTCACGGCCAGAAATGAAAAGTTGTCATGATATCGCGACATGTTGCTCCGTCGCAGCCAAAAACGAAAAGTTGTCGCGATATCGCGACATGTTGCTCCGTCGCGGCCAGAAACGAAAAGTTGTCACGATATCACGACATGTTGCTCCATCGTGGCCAGAAACGAAAAGTTGTCATGATATCGTGACATGTCGCGTTTTCATGGCTCAAAATAGCAAAGTACAATGAAATGAAAAAGTGTCACGATTTCACGACATGTCGCGTTTTCGTGGCTGAGAGCAATAGAATGCAGCATGAAGAGAAAATGTCACGAAATCGTGACATGTCACAAAATCATGGTCAAAGCAGTCAAGCAAGGCAAGGCACTAAAGTCGTCGCAATATCGTGACATGTCATGTTTTCGCGGCAGGAAAGCGAGGAAGGAGAAAATGACAGAAATTGTCGTGAAATCATGACATGTCTCATTTTTGCGATCTGTCGACGGCAATGGAAGTGAACATAGAGGAAAAGGTGTCACGATTTCATGACAGAAAGCAGCGAATGGTACGGAAGGAAAAGGTGTCACGATATCGTGACATGTCACATTTTCGTGGCCAAGTGCAACGAGATAGAGCAAAATGAAAAGCATCACGATTTCGCGACAGGTTGCATCCGAGCGGCCCGAAAGAGAAAAATGTCGCGATATCGTGACATGTATCATTTTCGCGATGCATGAAGAAGAGTTAAGCTGCTGACAGAAAAATGTCGTGATATCGCGACATGTATCATTTTCGCGATGCATGAGGAAGAGTTAAGCTGCTGACAGAAAAATGTCGCGATATCGCGACATGTCTCATTTTCGCAGTGCATGAAGAAGAAAATGTTGTTGACATAAAAACGTCGCGATATCACGACATGCTATTTTTGTCGTGATTCATGGCTGGCCATTACAGAGTATGCAGGGAAGCGCTGAACATGTGGCACAAAGGCATAAGGGTTATGATAATGCTTCAGATCGATAGTTACAGTTAGCAGAGAAGACCGAACGTTTCACGACCAAGCAGAAAGCCAGAATAATGAAGGAGCGGGAGACAAAATGAATCGATCTAGAAGATGAAACGAAGCGTCACAAGGCGAAGTAGAGAGCCGTAGCAGAAATTTTAAAGGCACAAGCGAAGACAGGCATAGGGGTCAAAAATCGCTGGGAGCAGGGTTGTAGAGCTGAGGGTGATGAGCCATTCTGGGCCTGCTTTGGAGTGCTTTTCTTCCACTTTTTTTGGTTTTGGAGAACCAGATGTCTGCTATTGTAAAATGACAAATATTTAATGCAGATAATATTTCAGAAATTTGCATCTTATGGGCAAGAAAGAAGGAGTCATTTTTTGCATGCAAGATTAAATGTCTATTTTCCCTTTTCAGATTTTAGGCTTGTAAATGTAGTTGATACAAGTTTTTCTTGGTTGCTGCATGCGAATGCTTAAATCTGAAAACCTCATTCAAATCCTTAGGAACCAACACTTAGCTTATCAGGATTGTGCATGTTTTGTAGGTCCAATAGGTTAGGTTGCATGCATGGAAACCTCATATCTTCGGTTTTGTCAAAATAGGATAGCATCATACTAAAGGCATTTTATTTTTATTGTTCTGCACTTTACTTTTCCAGAAGTTGTTACTTTATTTTAATTTGCAGTCGTTAAAATTATAAACATATAAAAAATATCAAAATCTAAAAAGAAAACAATGAACAATCACTAAAGTTTCATGGTGAAATAAATCAACGTTGCCCCTTGTTTATAGTTACTTGCAATCACTAAGGTGTTCCAAGCATTTAAATTGAATATTATTATTTATGCATATGAATGTTTGTTCATAAGAACCTTGGAGAAATAGCTAATTTCTTTGCAAGAGAGAGTTTCCTGTCAGAGACTCTAGTTGCGTGATCATTTTGTTATAGGGAAAAATATCCACTCAACATTTTGGCGCTAGAAGGAGGGCCTGAATTGGTTTATTTCAGTGTGATTTAAATGCTATAGGGATTTAAATTTTGAATATTTCATGCCCTATTGATTATTATCTTTAGCCCTCTTTTAACAATACAACTTTGTACTGTTAAAAGGAGGACATGAATTGCTATGCATTGTTCTAACGCTTTGATTATTCATACAGGAATAATGGGATTTGATTTGATTTAAAAAAAAAAAAAAACTTGTATTAAAGTTATATTCTTTAAGATTCACTAATGGCTATGTTTACACCATGGATGCCAGGTAGCCCATTGAACATACCGGGAGTTCAACATTATTTGCCCGTTGGTGTTGAGATATGTCTTCCTCGATTTTTGTCTAATGGGACAAATACTACAGAAGAACACATTCGAGCATTCAAATTCTATGTGAATCACTTAACAAGTTGGTATGATGATGTTGCTTGTAAAATGTTCCTGTACACCTTGGACAAAGTGGCATATGATTGGTTTACAAGTCTACCTTTAGGGTCTATCACTTCTTGGGCTCAACTAGAGGCAGCATTTCTTAATCAATTCAACAAAAAGCAAGTTGACCCAGTCCGCATGTACGAGCAGTTTTTCACTATTAAAAAAGGACCAAGTGAAAACGTAAAATCATTTTCTGAAAGGTTCTTTGGACTATACAATCAATTAGTGACATTTTATGCTCTTCGAGAAGATATGGCTCTCCAAATATACGTCAATGCTCTTGACCCACTCACTTCCACATATTTGCGAGGGATGCCTCAAATCACATCTTTGTCACAAGCCTATACTCAAGCAATGGCAATTGAGCAACAATTGAATTATCAAAATTATGGTGTGGGTTTTGGATCATATAATCTTCAATCATTTAACACCTCTCTCACCCACCCAATTATTTATCCACCTCAACCAAGTTCAAGTGTGAATCAATTTCAGAATCAACAATCATTCCCAAGCTTCAATCAATTTCAAAATCCTCAACCTACTATGCAATATCAACCATCTTTCTTAAGTATGAATCAACTTCAAAATACTCATCTTGATTCAAAAGATGCTTCTAAAATCAATTTCAATGATTTTCATAAGAATATGATTTTAGGCAAGGGAGGAGTACTAGATCCAACTAGTATTGAAACATGTGATAGATTGGGAACCCTTGACTCACCAAAAGATGAATTCTACGAGGATGAATCTGTTTCGGATGACATGTTGGATGACATTGTTGAAGATAATGGTCAAGAAAATTCACACCTTCCAAATTATGTTAAACATGAATCATGGGTTACACATGTGGATTATGATAGCCTTATCAATTTGAATACAAGCAATAACCCAATTTTGGAAGTAATTGAACCATCTAAGGAAGGTGAAGATAAATTTGATGAGAAACATGTTGATGAATTAAAATATGATGAAGAAATAGTTGAGCATCACAATTTGATTTTGAAAGATGATCATTATGATTCTTGGGAAGAGTATGTTCACTCCAAACCTTTTGATGAATGTTGTGTGCCTATTGATATGCAGGATAATACAATTGCCCTTTCATATGAGGATATTACAAGTCCTGTACAATCTGAGAATGTTTTGGAAGAAGGGTTGGAATCTCATCAAAGGTTGGAAAAGGATAATGATTCTACTACCGTGGATAAAGAAGGAGAATCAATTGATTTTGTTCCCCTTGAGGGGCAAGAAATCGAAAATCTTGATCCACCTATTGTTTCTACAATGTCTATGCCATCTCAAAATGATGAAATTACAAAACCTAAGTGGTGTGGGTTTGATACTATTGATGATCCTAATGAAAATATGGATTTTGAGGCAACTCAAGCCATTGATCATGGAAAGGTGTCACGCGACACATATCTTGAAAAACTAGGCTCTTGTTTTGAAAAATATGGATGCATGTTTGATTGGGTGCCTAACTTTGGTGTTTTTGAACAGGTATTGGACGATGAAGAAGACAACAAGAAAAAAGAAAAGGCTACTAACACTCATCAAGTTATGGTAAATTTTAATCATGATGGGTTGAATATGGATGACAAGGTGAAATCTTTACCTTTGGTAGTAGCTGCAAAAATTTTAAGTGATAGGTTACATGATGTCCTTGTGGATGCTAATATCATTAATGAGGAAATGTCAAATTTTGTTGATGCTTGTCAAGTTTTTGATTTTCATTGCTTTAAAATCTTGAAAAATGATTTGAAGTCAAGACTTTTTCTCATATTTGAAAAGGAAGGCCTGATTTTAAAGCATGAATCGAATTATGAAATGGATATTTTCAAGAATAGACAAGATAAAATTGAATATCACACATTGTCTAATCAATTTGGTAATAGGAATCTCACCTATGAGAATACTAATGGAACTAAACCTAATTGGTGGGGTGAGCAAGGTAAGTTAAAAGTTGTTGCATGGTGCGGTCTAATCTTGTGTTGGTTGGATTCCTACAACATTTGGCATGCGTATCATGTTATATTTTTGTTGAAGTGTTCTAATCATGTCTGGGATCCAGGAAAGTAATAGTCCAAGCTTGGCATCATCTTGTACTATATTGTATATAAATTTTGGTTTTTGGTTTGGTTTGTGTTTTCAAGTTTCATTTTTGGGGTTGTTAGTTTGATCATGATTTAAGTTGTGTGTTTATTTGACATGTTTTGTTTGTCTATATATAAAAAAAAAATGATGAAAAAGTTGTTTTGAGATTGCTAACTTATGCTTTAGATCAGGGAAATATGAAACATTGGAATTGTGTTGTAGAAAGCTCCACAAGTAACACAAACATTTTAATAATATCGCTTGAATCTTGTGATGCATGAAGTTGTCAGTTTTACAGATTATGGCAATACTCCATCTGCAATTCAAAAGGCAATGCATTCATATTACATCCCACTTTGCATATACATGCCATCTTAGTTGCATATGCATGTCAGATACAAATCATTAAAGCATGTCAAATCCTCTTAGGGTTATTCTATAACATAAAAAAAAGAGAAGAAAAAAATCCTAAGGTTGGGAACTGATGCCCGAACTATCTTAAACCAAGCACATTCTATGCACATTTAAAAAGGATCTTGAGCAAAATGATCAAAACCTTGCTTGGAAGAAAAGGTCAGGTGAAAGAAGTATTTCATGTCTATCCTATTATGCAACATGATCCTTAAAACAGTGGTTTTTACCACTTCCATAAAGCTTAAAGCCTAAAATCAGAGTAGTAAGGATAGGGCTAAATCCTCATCGAACTTAGGTTGAGGATCCAACTCCCCAAATCTCTGATTTGACCTACATGGAGTAGTAAGGATAGGGCATAATTCTCATCTCGCCTAGGTTGAGAATCTGATTCCCCAAAGCTCCTATGTCTCATTTCATCATAAATCTTGGATTGGAAGGATCGTACTACATGTCCTCTGCAAAGGATGGGTAGTCATCCCCAAGGTCCAAGAAATAAAAACTAAATATTTCCCATTTCATAAATCTTGGATTGGAAGGATCGTACTACATGTCCTCTGCAAAGGATGGGTAGTCATCCCCAAGGTCCAAGAAATAAAATTAACTAATATTTCCCATTTTATCTTAATATTGGATTGGAAGGATCGTACTACATGTCCTCTGCAAAGGATGGGTAGTCATCCCCAAGGTCCAAGAAATAAATAAATGAAGCTAAATCATGGATTATGGGGTTAAGTATGCCCATGCGTGGCAGCATGTCTTGTCTAAAAACAAGACCACTGACTGTTCAAATGGATAGACTAGCATGACCATTTCATCCATAACTGGTTAAATTATTTTGCTCAAAGTGAGGTAATGAATTCCAAATTAGAGTAGTAAGGATAGGGTTAAACTCCCATCTCGATTAGGTTGGGAGTCTGATTTCCCAAAGCTCTGATTTCACTTTCACTTGCACATGGGTTCAAGATAGTAGTGACTCATAACCAACTTTGGGATCTAATAAATCAATTCATTATACATATAGTTGATCCTAAGAGGGTTTGATAATTCTAAATATTTGTATATGATATTAGAAGGTTTAAAGCTTTTATAAAGCAGGTAGTTATATCTCTAGACCATTAATTAGGCTATGCAAATCATTCACAACCTCACATATGCATTCATGTAAAACTGACAATGGAATGTGGATCAATTTCAAACGATAAAGAATGGAACACACTTGCACACATCGAGCTGATACTTAGTGATTCTAATGGTTCATGTATTTTTGATCTATCGGCATTTGGTTTTATGTGTTGACACTTGTGTCTAAGCTTGTGTATTTCAGGTTAGGTTCTCACCGAAATGCTCAGGAGCATTTCCCAATAGAGTCGCCATTTGTTGTGGCTGCTCCACAACACACCCCAAAATTGGGGACCCCCTTTTTGCACACTTTCCAAGAATATTGTAGTGGCCCAGATATAAAGGAGCAAAGAAGAAAGCAAGAAATGAAAAGTTGTCACGATATCACGACATGTTGCTCCGTCGCGGCCAGAAATGAAAAGTTGTCGTGATATCATGACATGTTGCTCCATCGCAGCCAAAAATGAAAAGTTGTCACGATTTCGCGACATGTTGCTCCGTCGCGGCCAGAAATGAAAAGTTGTCGTGATTTCGTGACATGTTGCTCCGTCGCGGCCATAAATGAAAAGTTGTCGCGATATCGCGACATGTTGCTCCGTCGCGACCATAAATGAAAAGTTGTCGCGATATCGCGACATGTTGCTCCGTCGCAGCCAGAAATGAAAAGTTGTCACGATATCGTGACATGTTGCTCCGTCGTGGCCAGAAATGAAAAGTTGTCGCGATATCGCGACATGTCGCGTTTTCGCGGCTCAAAATAGCAAAGTACAACGAAATGAAAAAGTGTCACAATTTCGCGACATGTCGCTTTTCGTGGCTGAGAGCAACAGAATGCAGCATGAAGAGATAAAATGTCACGAAATCGTGACATGTCACAAAATCGCGATCAAAGCAGTCAAGCAAGGCAAGGCACTAAAGTCATCGCAATATCGCGACATGTCATGTTTTCACGATAGGAAAGCGAGGAAGGAGCAAATGACAGAAATTGTCACAAAATCGTGACATGTCTCATTTTCGTGATCTGTCGGTGGCAATGGAAGTGAACGTAGAGGAAAAGGTGTCACGATTTTACGATAGAAAGCAGCGAATGGTACGGAAGGAAAAGGTGTCATGATATCGCGACATGTCACGTTTTCGCGGCCAAGTGCAATGAGATAGAGCAAAATGAAAAGCGTCACGATTTTGTGATAGGTTGCATCCGAGCGGCCCGAAAGAGAAAAATGTCGCGATATCGCGACATGTATCATTTTCGCGATGCATGAAGAAGAGTTAAGCTGCTAAAAAGCACCAGAAGACTGACAGAAAAATGTCATGATATCGCGACATGTATCATTTTTGTGATGCATGAGGAAGAGTTAAGCTACTGACAGAAAAATGTCGCGATATCATGACATGTCTCATTTTCGCGATGCATGAAGAAGAAAAGGTTGTTGACATAAAAATGTCGCGATATCGTGACATGCTATTTTTGTCGTGATTCATGGCCGACCATTACAGAGTATGCAGGGAAGCGCTGAACACATGGCACAAAGGCATAAGGGTTATGATAATGCTTCAGATCGACAGTTACAGTTAGCAGAGAAGACCGAACGTTTCACGACCAAGCAAAAATCCAGAATAATGAAGGAGCGGGAGACGAAACGAATCGATCTAGAAGATGAAATGAAGCGTCACAAGGCGAAGCAGAGAGCCATAGCAAAAAGTTTAAAGGCACAAGCGAAGACAGGCACAAGGGTCGAAAATCGCTGGGAGCAGGGTTGTAGAGCTGAGGGTGATGAGCCATTCTGGGCCTGCTTTGGAGTGCTTTTCTTCCACTTTTTTTGGTTTTGGAGAACCAGATGTCTGCTATTGTAAAATGACAAATATTTAATGCGAGATAATATTTCAGAAATTTGCATCTTATGAGCAAGAAAGAAGGAGTCATTTTTTTGCATGCAAGATTAAATGTCTATTTTCCCTTTTCAGATTTTAGGCTTGTAAATGTAGTTGATACAAGTTTTTCTTGGTTGCTGCATGCGAATGCTTAAATCTGAAAACCTCATTCAAATCCTTAGGAACCAACACTTAGCTTATCAGGATTGTGCATGTTTTGCAGGTCCAATAGGTTAGGTTGCATGCATGGAAACCTCATATCTTCGGTTTTGTCAAAATAGGATAGCATCATACTGAAGGCATTTTATTTTTATTGTTCTGCACTTTACTTTTCCAGAAGTTGTTACTTTATTTTAATTTGCAGTCATTAAAATTATAAACATCTAAAAAATATCAAAATCTAAAAAGAAAACAATGAACAATCACTAAAGTTTCATGGTGAAATAAATCAACGTTGCCCCTTGTTTACAGTTACTTGCAATCACTAAGGTGTTCCAAGCATTTAAATTGAATATTATTATTTATGCATATGAATGTTTGTTCATAAGAACCTTGGAGAAATAGCTAATTTCTTTGCAAGAGAGAGTTTCCTGTCAGAGACTCTAGTTGCGTGATCATTTTGTTATAGGGCAAAATATCCACTCAAAAAAACCCTAAAAAAATGTTTTCATACTTCTTAAAATAGAAAGCACAATGTGGGTCTCAAACCCTAACTCAAATAATCCTCAATCTCTATCTCAAATATTCTCTAAACATTCACCAATGAAGCATATAAACATTCACTCAAATATTTCCAATAATGCTTATCAAACAATCCTTTTCACTCCACCTTATATTTCACAACATTCATTTCAAAATTTTAAACAAAAGATTATGTGCCCATACCTCTTTACTTTGATGGAGATATGTCTTCAAAACCTATTTTACTCACAACCAAATCCTTTTTCCAATTCTAGGTTAGATAACAATAGTCTATCTCAAAAATCTTCACAAGAATATTCAACTTAACAAATATTTCACCATACAAGGAATACAATAAAATGTCAAGTCACAAATACACCTTATCACTCCTTTGAAAATAATATTCAACACATTAAAAATAAATTTCCTTGTTTACAACTTATAATCTCCTTCACTTTCAAAATAATATTCAACACATATCAAAAATAAAGTTCCTTGTTTACACCTTATAATCTCCAATACTTGATTTATTTCCTAAGAATCCAAAATAAAATATTTAATTAACACACCTTATGACTCCCTAAAAAATTCCACACTTTGTCCTTTCAATATCATGTAGCCTCAAAACAATTTTTGTTTTCCAAAGCCTTTGACTAATTTAAATCAACAATTACATACCTTAATAATTTTACCCACATCACAAAAATGTTTGCACATGCATCAAAAACCACTACTAAAATCAAAACAATGACCTTAGCTACCGCAAAATCCTAGCCAAATCCAAGCTACCACCTATGCTATGTGCCCACATGAGAACCAAAGTGCCCTCTTTTCTATACAATAGCTGCTTCTCACAAAGTTCACCGAAAATGAAAAGCTCTATCCTCCTTCACTAAAAATAAACTACGTAGGATTCAAAAACAAGATCAACCTCCACAAATACCTTAGCCAATACTCAACTGTCATTTGTGCTAGCCAGTATGGATGAATCTAAGTCTATTGTTGTTTCCTTTTACACCGCAATGTATGCCTCAAAGTTAGTGTAGACCTTTGTCTTCTTCTCCCTTTCGAAAGTTAATCGAGCGCATGCAAAGGAGATTTAATTTGTGTGATGATATATTTTTGCCAATGCAAAACCTTCAAATATTTATATGTGCTTCAAGTTATATTGTGACATCGGCTCATTTAAAAACCACCTTTGGCTTTTGATTTATATTATATTTTAATTATAATAATTTAAATTCAATGAATTTAAATATTATAATTTAAATATCAAAATTCTTTTTGGGCCTTTTCTTAAGGCTAACCTTTGCCACCATTTAATGAATATTTTAACCTTTGTCCCATATATTATAATGCAAATCATTATAATATTATTTCTTTTAAACTTGCTTCTCTTGAAAGACCCTGTTGGCCGAATATTATAATATTAGTCTTTTTCACTTGATCTCTTTTTGCACATAGTCTTCAAACTTGGCCTTCAAAATTTTCTTTGTCATGCTTTCGTAGCCCATGCTATTTTGACATCAATGAAAACCTAATATGCTCAAATTTCCAACATCATCGACAACCATAGAACTACATCTCTAAGACCTAGAAAATTATAAACCTCTAAATGAAACGAATTATATCAAGAAGATCATTAAACATGCTAACTCCCTCCCAAAAATATAAAAACCAAAAAAAAAAAAACCATTTATTTCCTTTCTTCTATGTTAAGAATCAATGGATTGTGACTAGATCCAATTTTTGGAAGAGCAGAGAGAAGAATTAGTATTCCTCGTAAACCAATCATGAGACACCAAAAATTTATCCAATATAATCTAAATTAGGTTGTCCCCCATCCTTCTATAAGACCAAGTGTATTTAGTTCCTCTCAATTTTATTATAACAACATATTCATTATGCAATAAGTTTATTATTAAGGGTCTTATTCATGTCCCTAATTTTCCAGGATACCATTTTCATCATCATTTTTTATTTTTGTATATGGGTCTATCCCCATTTCTTGCTAACACTTGTGATTTAGTTATTTTTGGTTTCCCAAATTGACATCTATGTGAGTTCATTTTTATATTTATTCTTGCTTTGAGGATCTTCCTCTACTTTTTTTTATTTCCCCCAATATTTTCATCCTCATCAATCTCTTTGATTTTTCTAGATTGTTCATAATGACACTATTCATATACATAGGACTATGTTACCTTATAACACTTGAAGTGCAATAAATACCCTCAAAAACACTTTCTTCTTTATAGTGCCTTGGAAAATTTAAAGTGCAAGGATCATCCTTCATAGTACTTGCTTTCTTATGAATCCCTAAAGCCCTTAAATTTCCATGGATATCATCCATATTATTTTCTTTATTATGCTATTAATTAAACCTTGAAGTGCAAGGGATAAAATATATGCTACTTTAAATTTTATTACAAGGGGAGTATTTTATACTACTTGATAAAAATAAGAATGATTTACTTGGATTACTCTTGACTTCTTATGCATTATTTGCCTTAAAATATGACTCCACATATTTTGTCCCATATTTAATTTCTTCTAAATTCAGTCTTACACATTGTACTTTCTTCTAATAATCTATCAAAGTGGACAGTGATGCCCTTCACCATAGGATGATATAAAGGATTTTTTTTACCATTTTTTTGAGTGGAAATACCTTGATCTAATCATGATTCTAGTACAAAGGTATAAAGTATCATCATAGATACTATTAATAATTGGCCAATTTATAGAGATTATATTTGGATTTTGATTATGACTGTGTGAGGGTTTCATTTGTGGTTTGAGCGCATGCAACAATAGAGGCTATGTTTTAGGTCTACGGGCCCTAGTGGCTAGTTTTTTTTCTACCTAAAATTTTCATAGGATATGTTGTAAGAGACCTATGATGGGTTAGGAATTTTTCATTCAAAAAATCCTTATGCTAAAAACTTGATTTAAAACTACTTCCAATTTGTATCGCAAGAAAAAAGTAAAAATCATACCTTTCCTTGACATCCAAGGCATGAATTAAAGAGACTCATAAGAAAGTTACAAGTTATAGATTAAATATGAGAAGCCTCCTTAGGAAAATAAAAAATCATTCAAAACTCAAGAAATCCTAATGCTAAGGAACACCTCCAAAATAAGTTCACTGTGAAAACCCCTTTGAAGGGTAAGGATTTTGGGGATTTAGCCCCAAAAATAATTTTTAGGGATGCCCTCCAGAGTGGAAAATACCATAATAATGCTAACATTAATATTAAGGTTTCTCATAGACCTATAAGAATGCCTAAGATTTATCATAGAAAAACTAAGTCGGGATGTCTAAGAGCAATTGATGGAACCCTAATTGTTAAGCTAAAAATGGGCAATATTTAGGATGGCATAAAATATTTGGAGAGAAGAGGACTGATTTGTTATTTTTTGGGGTTTTGTCCAAACCTATATATTTTCAAAGTGTGGGCTGTAAAATAATCAAAAACACAAGGTGGGTTACAAATATTTGTTTATCCCAATGGCTATATTCTTGTTATTTTTGCTAATAATGAAGACAAATAGAAAATATTTCAAGGGATTCCTTGGTTCTTTGGATGGGTAGGGCTTTCTTGAAGTCTTGGCACAATAAATTTAAATTTTAAGAAGAGATACCTTCTATGGGACATGTGTGGGTTAGACTCTTTGGCATCCTAGTTGAATTCTAGAATCTGATTGTGTTTTCTACAATTGAAAACTCCCTTGGAACTTTCATAACGATTGCTAACTATACACATAAATTTGAAGACATTATTTATGCTCAAATATATTTATTTGACAAACCCCTTCCAAAAAATATCTCATTACAATTTGTGTAGGACACTTGGGAGAAAACGGTGGACTATGAGAACATTCCTTGCATGAATATGATCATTTGGCTAGTGTCTATACAAAATAAGATTCCATATCAAAAGAGAGAGGACATAAACTTAGTAGGTTTCCAAATGTTTGAAAGTAAAAACTCTCAAAAAAATATAGTTATAAAGGATCAAGTGATGTTGTCAAATAATATGTTTCAACTTCTTTCGACAAATAACCTCCCAGGTTAGGCAAATAACATAACGAAGATAGAAATCTTAGAAACATAGTTTAAAGTTGCAGGGAAGGATTCAAAGATAAACCAAGAAATCAAAGGTTTTTAACAAAGAAACAAATGAGAAACCATAGACAAGAAGAACAATCTTCTAAATGCTAGAAATTCAAACAATTCAAATCCCAATATAGAATTTTTTATACCTTCCAATAATGCTTTGGTTTCGTATATGCATACTTCAGGGGTAGAAGATATCCCATATTCACTTTGGGTAAGACAAGAAACATGCAAAAAATTGAATATGGACATGAAGAAAAAGGTATGTCACAAGACTAATTAGTATCATATGGTAAAAAAGGTGAAAATATTATAGAAGAAGGTAATATTAATACCTTTACCAACATCTTTAGCCTCGTTATTAATGAATATAATAAGAACTCAAAGGGAGGCTATCATATCAGGATTGTTAATGTTTTAGCTAATTGGGAATTGGACTAAGTTCATTTTCCTTGCTATGGAAACCCTTTCAGATGGTGGGTTTTTCAAATCAGGGATGCTCTACTTTCTATCCTTTCTTTAGATGGATCCAATTCTAGATATTCCAAGTACATTTTTATTTTTTGTATTAGCTTCTCTTTGATTCAGTCAAGGTTTTTTAGTTCCAAATGAATATTTCTTATGTTTCCTCTGTTGAATCTTGGTTAAAAGACCAGTTGCATTGGTTTGGTCATAGATGTTATATTTTCTCCTTAATTTATTTTTTTGGTGTGTGTATTTTTTTGTTGTTTTTTGGTATTTGTGTTTTTTTTTGTGTTTTTTGTGTTTTGTTGTTTTTGTATTTTTTGTGTTTTTTTGTTGTTTTTTGTGTTTTTTTGTTGTTTTTTGTTTGTATTTTTGTTGTTTTTGGTATGCTCTTTGAAGAACACAAGCTTATACTGAGAGGGGGGTGAAAATTATAAGACCACTTTTTCCTTTCTTTCTAAATCAATATCAATTAGTATCCTTAATTACAATAACCAAATATAGCAGTGTGCATTAATAACTTTGATAACAATAGTAAGCAAGAGCACAAGTCACCACACACAATTGAGACACAAGATTTAATGTGGTTCCCCCAATGTGGGGTACACCAAATAATTTCCTTATAATATCTCACACAAAAATAAGGATCCTTATCCAATACAATGATTTATTTGATCTACTCAAAACAAGTTCACACAGAACTTGTCCAAATATGAATAACAAGCTCACATAGAACTTGTCCAAATATGAATAACAAGCTCACATAGAACTTGTCCAAAAATTAATAAAAAGTACACACAGAACTTGTCCAAAATTGAATAACAAGCTCACACAGAACTTTTCCAAATATGCTCCAACAAGCTCACCAAGAACTTGTCCAAATATGCTCTAGCAATCTCACCAAGAACTTGCCCAAAATTTGCTCCAACAAGCTCACCAAGAACTTGTTCAAATATGCTCTAGAAAGCTCATGAAGAACTTTCTCAAATATGTCCCAAAACTATCCACAAAGCTGTCCCAAAACTATCCACAAAGCTGTCCACAAAGTTGTCCCAAAATTGTCCACAAAGGCCTTCTCAAAGGCTCAATCAATCATGCACAAGTAGCACTCAAATCTCATCCACAAATATATCAATGCAAATATTCAGGGATGAAATCAACAATGAATAGCAATGTACTCTTCAATGGATGACAACAATGATCCACATTGATATCAACTCAACTCAAATCAAATCAACTCATAGAAGCATAAAGAGAATTGTTATAGACTCAATATGTTCTAAGCTCAATATTCAACTCAACTCAAATCAAATTAATCTCAACTCAACTCAAGTCAACTCATAGAAGCATAAAGAGAATTATTAGAGACTCAATATGTTCTAATATCAATCTCAACTCAACTCAACTCAAATCAATCTCAACTCAACTCAAGTCAACTCATAGAAGCATAAAGAGAATTATTAGAGACTCAATATGTTCTAATATCACTCTCAACTCAAATCAGAATTATGGAATAGTTTGTTTCATTGAACTTGACCAATCACCTCACACAATCACTTGACTAGGCTCAATCAACTCAACTCAACCAATCACCACAAGGGACTACTCTTTCTCACAAAAACCCTAGTCCAAGCATGTATCAACCAACTCAAATGTTTCCAACAATGCTCAACCATAAATCTCACATAACAATGATACTCATATTCTTTTCAAGTTCTTTCACAACCAATGGGCTTCAACAACTATGCTTATAAAACAAGGTTTAAACACAACTCTCAAACTAGAAAACCTTGAAGCATTTAACCAACCACTTTCAAAAAGGAAACCACAATCAATCCTTTTCACTCCAATGATATTTCAGAAATAAACCACCATAACCAATCAATAGGAGAATGTGCCCATACCTTTTTGATGCCAAGAAGTTGTCCATAAAATCTACCACACTAAATACAACTTTCCTTTCCAATATTAATAAGGATTAGTGGACTTAAAATATTAATTACAAGATAAGCATAACTCAATTTACACCTTTTTACTCCAACTTAATAAACACATCCACCAAAGTCCTTTTTAAAAAACCCTTATCAAAAATATTAATCAATAAGGCTCTCAAAAATATTTTATAACAACCCCTTATTTCTCCTAAATCTTAATTTTCAATTTCATGAATATCAAAATAAATCAACAACTCATCCACCTCTGAAATAATAATCACAACCCTTATAAAAACAAAGTTCAATTAAAAACTTTAATTATTCCTTAACCACCTTATAACTCCTATCCTAGGGCATCAACGAAATTAATTAGAGAAAAACGTAATTACCTCCTCAAAGGGATTCAAACCCCCAACTTGCACACCCTGTGAGCATCTTAGCCATGGCTAAGGTTACCACATGAGCTAGCTGCTCATTCAAAAGGAAAAGGCACAACGTGCGTTAAGTTATTCCTCCCTTCCATGCAAACCAAAAGGTCTTCGAGCGCTTTCCTTCCAATGCCTTCGAATACAGTTAAGAAGATTTGAACCTTGACGTAAAGCACTACCACACACCTTAACACAAAGCCAATTGCCAATGCGCCACTCTTCCCAAAATATCTTGGGCTTTCGACCAACCTTGGATTTATTCGTTGTCTCCCTTTTCAAAATAATTTTTGCACGAGCTCTCTTTGGATGCTTAGCCAACGATAAACATGAGCATGGATAAATTTCAAATGAACCTTATGATCCCCATTTATATAGTCTTCTCCTCATTTTCGATGACGTCGATGCATTATTGATTTTTCCTTTTTCTTTAGACATCAACGCTAAATTTAATTTTAATTTTAAAATTAAAATTAAAATTTTAAATAATTAAAATTTAAACTAAATATTTCAAATTAAATATCTCCATCATCGGGGCACATTTTTCGATGAAACGAAAGGCAAACCTGGGTTTTAAGAAAAACCCATTTCAAATCTGCCATGCATGGTTTTAAATAAAACCTTTTATTTTGCCTACCTTGGTTTTCATAAAAATCCTAATTTTATCCATGCTTTGCAAGATATCATTTGCCCATCAAAACTCAATGTGATCCATATGACATCAATGATTCATGTGAAATCAATGACAACATAAAATAACTCAAATTGCCAATAATATCCCCCTTTATCATTGATGGAAACACCTCTAAAGCAAAAACCACAATCACTGTAAAAATCATCTCTGAGAATCAAAGCTTCTCCCCTTGACTCAATAATTTCTATGGAGGTTGCTCCCCCTAACTCAATGCTCTCCCCCTTACTCAAATATCTCCCCCTTTAACATCAATGGAAAAAGGGAGACCTATGGGGATAAAATATATGACTCTTAAACTTATCATCCTCACCACCTTCTCTCTTGATGTGATTAATTTTGGGGTGGGTGTACTTTTACTCTCATATCACATTGTTTCTTTCCTCTATCAACTTCCTTCCATGTTTTTTTGATATCCTTCTCTTGATGAATTACTTGATATTCTTGTATTGAACCTATTTGACCTTCTTACCTTGAATCTATTTGACCTTCTTGCCTTGAACCTGTTTGGAATTGAGTTCTACACCATTTTGCAATATGCCCAAAGTTATTGCAATTAAATCACTTGATATTGTAGCCTTTGTATGGTGCCCATGTCTTGAATTCATTCTTAAAATAATTTCCATATCCATTCCTTTCCTGAACCTTGTATTGTGAAGCTCTGTTTTCATGACCATTACTCCCATGACTTCTAAATTGTGAAGCTCTAAAACCAAAACCATGTTGCTCATTTCCTTTGCACTGAAAATATCTATGACCAATCTTGTTACATGAGAAGAAATGCCCCTAAAAACCATACCTTCTTCCTTTGAAGTTTCTTCTAGCAAAATCAAAATTATTTGATCCATGGATTCTGCAGTGTATAGCCCTGTGTCCAAATCCATTATAAGAAAAAAAATGTCCTTGAAAATCCCTTTGTTCATGCCTTGGTTCCTCATACATTTCTTGACCATTATCCTTATGATAATTTTCAACTTGTGCATTGCATCCTTGAACCTTCTTTGTAGCATCTAAATCCTCTTCCTTAGTTTCTTCAAGAATTTATTTTTCTTTTGAACTTGATTCACCTATCTCAAAACAAGATCCAAACTGAATATTTGGAGCCATAGTAACTTTGGAAATTTCCTCACAAACCTTAGGTGCTTCCTTGATTTCATATTTTAGAACTTCCTTTCCTTTTGATTGTGATTCCCAAAACCTAAAATATGAGACCTTTGGTGCTTTGGAATATTCCTTTTTTTTTTCTTTATTTGTGTCAAGTAGCAACTTGGCATCCATCTCTATAGCCTTTGAAACAAATGTTTCCTTCTTAGTGAAAATATCTTGACCTTTTGAGTCATGTGATGGATCAAATTTCTAAAGTAAGGAACATTTCAATTATTTCATATTCTCTTTAAGTTCTTGTAGTTGCTCATGGATAACATTGAAGTCTTCCTTTAGATCAACTGAGACATTATCCTCTTGCTTAACTTCTTCTATTTGGAGTGAATGTTCTTCTTCTACTTCTCTTATTCCATAGAAAAAGCCTTCTTCATCTTCACTATCACTAAGATCATTATAATATTCTATAGCAAATAAACTCTCAATATTTCTTTGACCATACTTATTTCTTTGATGTGTCATCTCATCTTCACTATCACTAAAACCATTGCAATATCCTAATCTGTGATCTCTTTGATCACACACAAAGCACTGTTCTCTTTCACCTTCTATTCCTAGGAATAGATGTTCTTCCTTTTCATCATCTGACTTGTCTCTATCACCGTGATCTACGCTATCACTTGCTTCTACAATGTAGTAATATTTCTTTGCCTTATGAAATTTTTTCTTCTCATGCCTGTTTTGCTTGCATTTGCCATCTTTGTCATGTTTATGCTTTCCATATTCTTTTATTCTTTGACCATGTTTTTCATCATCATCATTTTATTCATGTGGACACCTGTATGCATAGTGACCAAGATCACCACACTTGTATCATATGACTTTCATTATATCCCTGAAATTCTTTGATTCCTTATTCCTTTTGATGAAGTTAGCTTCCTCATAATTATCTGAACCTCTACTTTTTTTTGAAACTTTCCCTTTCTCTTTATCTGAAGCCTTGAATGCAATATCTTTTATTGGAACCTGATGCTTACTTACCCTCATCTCATAAGCTATGAGAGTACCTTGCAATTCTTCCATTGTTAGCTTGTTGATATCCATTGTCTCTTCTATTACTGAAACCTTATAATCATATTTCATGGGAAGTGATCTCAAAACCTTTTGAGTAACTTTTGATTTTTTCATCTCAAAAACTAGGCCTCTCATGGTGTTAGTAATCTCATCAACACGAAGTAAAAACTTTGCAATATATTTAGGATCTTCCATTTTCAATTCCTCAAATATTTTTCTATGAGTTTGTAGTTTTTCCAAATTTACCTTGAAATCTCCTTCATAAGTATTCCGCAACTTGGTCCATATCTCATAGCTGAATTACATACCATGAACTTTGCAAAATTTATCTTATGAAGCCCACTCAAAATATAATTCATTGCTCTTGCATTGATCTCAACCAAATTTTCTAATAGTCTTATCTGCCTCGAGATCACCTTCAACCCTTTACTCTTTTTCAACCATTTTTCATATCTCATATCCTTGTGATATCAAGTAGTTCTTCATCCTCATGCTCCAGAAAGCATAATTGTTACCATCAAATAATGGAGCCTTATTTATAGATGATCCATTCTATGAAGCCATATGTGTTCTTATAGAATCTACCCTCAAGCTATTAGCCTTTTCGAAGGAACCCGATTTGATATCAATTGAATAACACAAGCTATACTGAGAGGTGGGGTGAATAGTATAAGACCATTTTTTCCTTTATTTCTAAATCAATATCAATTAATGTCCTTAATTGCAATAACCAAATATGGCAGTGTGCATTAATAACTCTGATATCAGTAATAAGTAAGAGTACAAGTCACCACACCCAATTGAGATGCAATATTTAACGTGGTTCCCCCAATGTGGGGTACTCCACCAGATAATATCCTTATAATATTTCACACAAAAATAAGGATCCTTATCCAATACAATGATTTCTTTGATCTGATCAAATCTAGGCAATAACAAGTTCACACATAACTTGTCCAAATTTGAATAACAAGATCACACAGAACTTGTCCAAAACTAAATAACAAGTTCACACAAAACTTGTCCAAAATTGAATAACAAGCTCACACAAAACTTGTTCAAATCTGCTCCAACAAGCTCACCAAGAACTTGTCCAAATCTGATATACCAAGATCACCAAGAACTTGCCCAAAGTCTACTCCAAAAATATCACCAAGAACTTGTTCAAATATGCTCTAGCAAGCTCACCAATAACTTGCTCAAATCTATCCACAAACATGTCCCAAAATTGTCCACAAAGTTGTCCCAAAACTGTCCATAAAGCTATCCCAAAACTGTCAACAAAGTTATCCACAAAGATGTCCCAAAACTATCCACAAAGGACTTCTCAAAGGCTCAATCAATCATGCACAAGTAGCACTCAAATCTCATCCATAAATCTATCAAGACAAAGCTTCAGGGATGAACTCAAAAATGAATGACAATGTACTCTTCAATGGATGATAAAAATGATCCATAATGATCTCAACTCAACTCAACTCAAATTAACTCATAGAAGCATAAATATAATTGTTAGAGACTCAATATATTCTAAGCTCAATATTCAACTCAACTCAACTCAAATCAATCTCAACTCAACTCAAGTCAACTCATATAAGCATAAAGAGAATTTTTAGAGACTCAATATGTTCTAATGTCACTCTCAACTCAACTCAACTCAAATAAATCTCAACTCAACTCAAGTCAACTCATAGAAGCATAAAGAGAATTGTTAGAGACTCAATATGTTCTAATATCACTCTCAACTCAAATCAGAATTATGGAATAGTTTGTTTCATGGAACTTGACCAATAACCTCACACAATCACTTGACTAGGCTCAATCAACTCAACTCAACCAACCACCAGAAGGAACTACTCTTTATCATAAAAATCCTAGTCCAAGCATGTATCAACCAACTCAAATATTTCCAACAATGCTCAACCATAAATCTCACATAACAATGATACTCATATTATTTTCAAGTTCTTTTACAACCAATGGGCTTCAACAACTATGCTTATAAAATAAGGTTTAAACACAACTCTCAAACTAGAAAACCTTGAAGCATTTAACCAACCACTTTCGAAAAGGAAACCACAATCAATCATTTTAACTCCAATGATATTTCAGAAATAAACCACCATAACCAATCAATAGGAGAATGTGCCTATACCTTTTTGATGCCAATAAGTTTTCCACAAAATCTGCCACACTAAATACAACTTTCCTTTCCAATATCAATAAATATTTTTGGACTTCAAATAATAATCACAAGATAAGCATAACTCAATTTACACCTTTTTACTCCAACTTAATAAACACATCCACCAAAGTCTTTTTTAAAAAACCCTTATAAAATATAGTAATCAATAAGTCTCTCAAAAATATTTTATAACAACTCCTTATTTCTCCTAAATATTAATTTTCAATTTCATGAATATAAAAATAAATCAACAACTCATCCACCTCCAAAATAATAATCACAACCCTTATAAAAATAAATTTTAATTAAAAACTTTAATTATTCCTTAACCACATTATAACTCCTATCCTAGGGCATCAACGAAATTAATTAGAGCAAACTATAATTACCTCCTCAAGGGGATTCAAACCCCCAACTTGCACACACCGTGAGCGCCTTAGCCGTGGCTAAGGTTGCCACACAAGCTAGTCGCTTGTTCAAAAGGAAAAGGCATGACATGCGTTAAGTCCTTCCTCCATTCCACACAAACCAAAAGTGCTTCGAGAAATTTCCTTCCAATGACTTTGAATGTAGTCAAGGAGATTCGAATCTTGACGTAAAGCGTTGCCACACACCTTAACAAAAATCCAATTGCCAATGTGCCACTCTATCCACAATGTCTTATGCTTTCTACCAACCTTGGATTTATTCGATGTCTCCCTTTTCAAAACAATTTTCGTATGAGCTCTCTTTGGATGCTTAGCCAACGATTAACACAAGCATGGATTAATTTCAAATGAGCCTTAGGATCCCCCTTTATATAGTCTTATCCTCATTTTCGATGACGTTGGTGCATTATTGATTTTCCCTCTTTATTTAGACATCGGCGCTAACTTTAATTTTAATTTTAAAATTTAAATTTGAATTTTAAATAATTAAAATTTAAACTAAATATTTAAAATTAAATATCTCCGATCTGCTTGTTGTGGTGCAGTGGTAAATGCCGTGGGTGCTGGTAGAGGCCGACCCAGGTTCCATTCCCCTTGTCTCCATCCTGCAGATATATGGTGTAATTAGGAATGTCCTATGTGCTGGTAGAGGCGATAGGGTTCCATTCCTCCTATGCCCATCCTGTTGAAAATGGCACCTCGAAAGGGGTGTTTTCCACTATAAATTATTTTATACCTAGGTGTTGTAGGTGAGTTGGAGAGGAGAAGGCAATCTTCAAAAGGAGGTCCCAGGTTCGAATCTCCACCCTACCAAAAAGTTGAATTGGGTACCCAAAATCCAATTGATAATGTTAGTGTGGGCAAGGTCGGGTGCGACTCTTGGGTGACTTTGATGGTGTAGAACCCCCTGTTCGTGGTATCTCAGACCAAGGTGGCCCCACAAGGGGTTTTTCGCTTAAAAAAAAAAAATTTAAATATCTCCATCATCGGGGAACATTTTTTGACCAAACAAAAGGCCAACATGGGTTTTAAGAAAAACCCATTTCAAATCTTCCATCCATGGTTTTGAATAAACCATTTTATTTTGCCTACCTTGGTTTTCACAAAAACCCTAATTTTATCCATGCTTTCCAAGATATCATTTGCCCATCAAAACTCAATGTGATCCATATGACATCAATGACAACATAAAATAACTCAAATTGCCAACACTCTTTGAGTGTTTCAAAGGGGACAATACAAATGTGATCCATGGTCATGTTTTGGAATAATAGATACCCTCACCTTCTTGGGTCTTACCCAAAAATGGCACCCCGAAAGGGGTGTTTTTCACAAAAAACAAATCATGCTTCTAGTACAATATGATTTTCTTTCTTCTATATATAGAGATAATACCATGTGGCTTGAACCTTGGACTTGGTAGTTATTAAAAATAGTGTGGATGTAACCAACTCCCACTATTATTTTTTATAATTAAAATGAGGGATTTGAGAGGCTCCCACAACCTGCTATAGATGCTCCTGAAGGAGACCATAAAGACTCAAAGATATAACAATAAAAGACCACGTGGAAGAAAACACCACAAAAAAGTCCCTCTAAAAGAGGGAAATGAAATTTAAACTTTAAAAAGACCTGCTCCAACCATATTTGACTTTAGAAACCAGTGGGCTCTAGAAAACTAGCCAAGGAAGCCAGAACCCAAGGCCAAAAATAGGAAAGCAAGTTCCTATCATTACTAGAAGCATATGAATTAAAAATTTCATCAATACTACTCTCCAACATGCTTCCACTATGCAAACCACCTAGGATCCAAACCCAAAACCTAGGAAGGAGCACCACAAAACTAGAAAAACACCTGAGATCAAGAAATATTCGAGTGAAAATAGGACCCCAAGAAATAACACCAACCAAACCAGACTAAAAATAGAGTGCATAAGAAAGATATAAGCTTGAAAATCTCGTTCCATCCATGAAATGAAACCAGTTGCAAGCACCTGAGCAACTATCCAAAATTAACCCTCTACCACTTGAACAAGGGTCTACAACACCCAGGTCACCGAAAACCAATATAGCAAAGCATAAATCCTAGTGAAACCACCCAACTAGAGATTGCGAAAAGCAAAGAATATCTGCCCAACATTGAAGAAGCCATAAAAAATACTTGGATGGATCAACATCAAAACTAGAAGCATAGGTTATAAGATAAATCACTCTGCAATAGTATTTCTAGAATAAATACCAAATGGGGATAAGCCTCATACCCACTAAAAACCACCCTCAAGACCCCATAAACCAAGAATTACTGAGGGAAAAATTGAAACCCTGAATCAAGATGAATGACTTCCAAGGCACACGGGGATATAACACCAAAACTCCCCTCTACCACCAGACAAAGGCTAGCACTAAAACACCCTTACCCCTAGATAGAGGTCTACATAATATTGAATGTATAGTTCCTTTAACTCACACAACCATTGATTAGAAAATAGAGAAAAATAAAGGATCCACAAAACCTAAAGGAAAAACCATTATCCACCATAGGATCCTACCAACCAAACACTACCATACAATAAAAATTGTTGGAGAACAACCATAGTTAGGAATAATGAAAGAATAGTTCTAAAAAATTTAGCATAGTACCTAAGTGGGAAAGAGGGAATATCCCTAAAAAATGAAATCATTGGAACCTTGGGATCAAGAACAAACACCACAACTGGAGCTAGAAATAGAAATCTCTACCAACCATAGAAGCAAGGAAATTGAGCCAACCAAGGGAATACCAGCAAAATTTTTTCGTAGCATTAAAAATATTCCCATAGGGTTTGGATCAACAATTGACCCCCTACCAACATGATGCTAACACCAAAAAGGATAACCAAAACAAACTAATCAATAATCCTTCATTGGCTACAACTCCTCAAGCAATGCCACCCAACAACCAACTAGAGGGACACAGATCCAGAGCCAACCAAGGGGTAAAAAAGCATGGTTATCCATAGTATTATAAATAGTCCAATATCACCTCGATAGGTTAGGGTCGATAGTTGGACCTAATACCTAAGCCATATTTTTAGAAAAATGTCACACTCATAAGAGATACAGAATGACCCAACCAGACCCCCCAATAAACATTGAACCCTGTTCATATGACCACCCAACCATACACAGAGTAGCCGCAGCCCCAAAATTTAAGGCAACCAAGGGAACAATGTTAGAATCTGCAACAAAATACCATACCTCTGTATGTGCTAATTATAAGCTCATCCCAATGGGTTTGGGTCAATAGATGGTCTTTTACCATCCCTATAAAGAGAGAAACCATGAAACTACCGAACCCAAAAGAAGTGTTGCACCATCCAACCAAGTCCCTAAAATTGAGAAATGACCAACTCCCACTATTTTAATAACTACCAAGTGCAGGGTTTAAACCACATGGGCTACTCCCATCAAGCTTATACCACCTTGTTATTGTTGAACCGATGTGAAAGAGACCGTTGGTTGCTTGGGATTGGTATCATTATTGTCAGTATAATGTACACTCAAAGGATTCAGATCATAATACTACCTTTGAAAACAAATAGGTATGCCCCCAAGGTTTGAACCTAGGTCTCTTCTTGGTAAGTTCCTAGCTAGACAGACAATTACCAACCCACCTAGCCCTTGGGAGCAATTTTGACTATATATTAGGTTGCATCATATGACCATTGTAGAAGTGTAATTCAACTATAGATCCATCTCCCCATTTGATTTAAAATATTTTTATTTTCCATATTTAAATAAATGCTTATTTTTTAAATAACCTTCAAATTTTAAAAAGATTACTTAATTTTCAAGAAGATCAACCATTTTATCTAGAATTGTAAGGATGTGAGATGATCTTACTTCTTATAAATAAAAGGTCAGAGTTTGAATTTTATGAAGATACCCTTTAAATTCTAATTACCCAAAATTATATTCTTACCTATTTTGATGAATTTAATATATATTTTATACATTTAATAATATATCTAAAAATTATTTAAAATTTTAAATAATTTATAATAAAAATTAATGCAAATAAAAAATATAGTACATATAGAAAGTGTTAGAACATTAATGTGTACTTTGTATGTGCATGTTATGACATGTGTCCTTGAAAATTTTCATGTTCTCATATAGGCCTCATGCCTATATATTGTAATCATTCTTGTATCAATAACATCTCATCTCTTTCATTCCCAACATTTGGTATCAAAGCACAGTCACTCTCAAGCCCTATGTAAGCCCTTGAGGGGGGCTTCCCTCATGGAAATCCCCCTCTCATTTTTTCATCCCTATAACCGTAGTGATGACCTTATCCATTTTGGTTGGAAGATATTATCCTCTTTCCCCAGGATATTTTTTGGTTTAGAAAAAAAATGAAAAATCTTCCACTGATAGGTTGTGTTAAAATTTCTATTTTCTAATGATGTTCCTATTGACGCTATTTATTTTAGAAGGGCTTGATGGACCACAATTATCAAGTTTTATGCTTCTATGTTTATTTTTGGGATATTGGGTTTAATGTCTCTAGTTTCTAAGGTTATTCGATGGAGTCCACTGTGTTGTCTTTGGGGGAAGTGTTTTCTTTACCTACCTGCATCTACCATTTTTTTTGTCACATTTTGTCTCACCCTGAAATCGTATTTGAGCGCATGAAATTTTTCCTATTTGATAAACTTGATAGTTGTTTCTATTTGAATCTCTATCTCCATCAGATTTAGCTACGATTATAGATATTTAACTATTTTTCATGGCCAGGTTGAAGCTTACTAGTTTTTTGCAAGCCAAAATGATGTCTTTTGTGATGTGATGCAATACTTTCCAGTAGATACTTCTAGATTTATTTTGTATTGCTAGTCAAGCTGCATCAAGGGCCATGTTCAAGGGGCCATATTTTACCTCAAATATTGCTCGCAAAATATGTTATGCATGCGATGATGTTTGAAACCTCATCCGTGATTGCTAAAGTAGTTTCTTGCTCTCAAGGCTTCATTCAAATCACTATAATACCCTATATTTTTAAGATCTACTTTGGATTGGACATCTTCCAACACTTAACATCCACACAAAGAGGTTCTGCAAGGGCCAAATAATTGGTTGAAGAAAGCATATATGAATCCCGTACCCAACTGCGTGTAGACGTTACCCAACTATAGAAATTAGCAGTCAATCTCAATACAGGTTGTCGCAGTGATATTTTGATCCCAAGCAGAGGGATATGGTGACACAATCACATGCCCAGGATATGAAAAACAATTGTATCACAATTTGTTTCACCACCAATCATATTGTTCTCAAATCAGTCATTGTATATGGACAAACCCATACAGTGCTAAATGTACCATTTTTTTAATGTAATATAGGGATGCACTTTAGGAGACACATTGTCGAGCTACCTAAAAATTGCAAGAATGAAAAAAAATTAAAAGGCATTTTGTTTGTAAACTCCAGTTCACTAGAGATGATGGTGTATGAAAAATAATTTTTCCAAGCCATTTTGTTTTGCTTTTTGTTGACGATATCGTGTGATGTTCAAGTGTGAAGATAATTTTGCCAAGCTAGAGAAAAGCCTCCATGTGATCCCAATAGCTATTTTATTTCAAAAAATTTCTAGAATTTGATGTCAGATGGTGGGAGGAGTTGCCCACATCATGTTTGGAGGTGCACGTGCCAGAAACTGCTTTGTGCGATATTTCCATATTATGAATGAAATATTTTGGTGAACCAGCTGAGCACCATGACCATCCCAACCCATAGCTACTAAAAGTGATGTTGTGGACCCATGTCTGTCTCGTTGCTTTGTTGTACCTAGGCTCCATCCAAGATGTGGTGGAGGAGATCTTCACATATTATTTCATCGATCCTTATATTATATAACTGCAATGTTGATCTAAGCATGTTGGGTATGCTCAAGCCCAATGCGAAGTGACAGAATGTGTAGAATATGGAGTCATTCTTCGTAGTCGTAAAAGAAGATGCTAAAATTGGAGGAATCTCATTGTCAATCACCATGAGGAAGGAGTGTATCATAGTATTTCACCTACCATGTTTTTGAAGAGGTGGACATTGAAGGACTCCATGCCTATGGTAATTTTTCTTAACAATAAAATTTTCCAAGATCGCTTGATTCACATTGATGTAAGAAGGGCCTAGGTGAAGCAGTAGACCACTATCGTAGAATAGTTTGTTTGACACATTTTATTCCTTCATTTGGATAATATTGATTGCAAAAATAAAATTTGTTTACAGATTCGTCTGGTACTGACACTGCATCCTCTCAACCGCTTGGACGAATAATTATGTGCCAGTTATGTCCTACCAAGAGAATGTCATCTACATGCTATGACATGGATCAATAATACATGTGTTACGGTATCATGTCTTTCAAAAATTTCTAGATCTTACTATCGATGCCCACATCATCACCCCATTTTACAACAACATATATCACAGACTCAACCCTGCCCTGATGCATAGAAATGCTCACCTCCAAGTTTAGCGGATGCAAACCTGCAAGAGGAGAAAATTTGTACCTATGTGCATATCTCTGCCATAATAGACGTATGGATCTAAGCATTTGGTTATATTTTTTAGGATGTGTTATGTTCTATGCCGAGAGGTTTCGTTCTAAGGTTTTTTTGCCACGTGAAATTTTTTGTCCACCTCAGTTGAACGTCTAATACCCGCATGGACATTCTGAGATTACTGTCGATTCCTATGTGCTCACTTAGTTTCCAATAGTTTTTCCCATTCTGTTTGATTCAATGCATGAGTTTTGTTGACATCGATGGTATTTTTGGTAAGACACACAATAGCACAGAGTTCCAGTGGGTTGGCATACATCATTCTCTATGTAATCAAGGAGGAAGCTAGACCTTGCATCTTTCATCCTATTGAGAAGTTGACATATTCAAAGTGAGATATGTCACATCGATTTCCATGTGGATGCTATGTTGGTTGATCCACTGAATGCAAGAAACACCACATGGTTAGTCAACTATGCTCAACCATGTGGATGTCATTTCCCACATTGGGTCCATCTTATAGCCCACATCCCATGATGCAATGTATCCTACAATGATAGCATACACAATACATGCTAGGTTCTCAGTAGACAATGTCATTCACTCTAGTGTAGAAACAATCAGACGCATGTAGGCCCAGTGCACTTAGTGCACGCAGGTACAATATTTATCAAATTATAATATTTATTATTGCTTGCCATATTTTCAATTTGATAGTAGTGAAGGATATATTTTTATTTTGTTACATATGCAAAGGGGAGTTATGTGACGAAGTGGCCAACAATTTGGCTTCATTATAAAACTTTTTTATCCCACTTGGATAGTTGGTGGGATATATTATTTTTTAAATATTTGATTCTCTCTTGTAAGTGGATGTGTAAAAGAGGCATCTATTATTAAAATGGAGGGGACCACTTTATTTTTTTTTGTATGGGGAACTTGAGTGCCTGTGCATATTGGTTGACCATATGCCCTTATTGCCATTTTTTAAATATTTTTCCACATGGAAAGTGGAAGGCCTACATGGCCCTTTGTTCTATTAAAAAATGCAACCCACATGAACTCATCGACAGTGGAACTGGAAGACCTATATAGCCCATGTATTTAACCTATGAGGGAGAATTGAAGTTTGTTATTTTTATTCCACCAGATTGTGATGTCACCTGAGTGCGATGATAGGATAATATTCCCGAGGTTTATTTATTGCCTAGAGATGCATGCTTTTGTTTTTCCACAAGATGAAGGCCCAATTCACACCCGAACATAGGGGTGTTTATAGTCATCAAAAAGGTTTTTTTGAGACGAACACCTTGGTGGTGTCTGAATTCTATTTTTAGGTTATTCCATATTTCTTTCTTGTCCTTAAAATATGTTGTATCATGGAGTGCACTCTCAGTTGAACTCGACACTCCCAAAGCACTTGTATGTGATCCTAGTACCTAGTCACCTTTTCTATAGCACCTGGTTGATGCAACGACTGGTTACCTATACATTTTGGTAGGATGAGATGGTAACCATAAGAACACCTACTCTAGGGACTACAAACATAAACACCCTAGGCTCTATTCGAGGATTTTTTTGGATTAACTTCTAAAGACTACATACATAGACACTTTAGAATATTATATTCTCTTATTTCTCCTCCATATTTGGATTCTATGGCTCATTTTATTGTAATTTTTAAGTACATTTTTGGTAGAGATCAACACTCTTATATGGATCACATATTCTTTGTATTAAGGTACATTTTTTGTAGAGACCGACACCTTCTAGATTGAGTTTCACAATGAGGGGGATGATATTCAAGTTAAACCTAGTCAGTGACCTACGATATGCAACATACCTAGAGGATGACCTACAGAGGCAACATATCAAGTAGAAGAGGTTGACCCTGAGGCATCCAGGCTGACCCTGAGGCAACAAACTAAGATGTATACACTATTTATCTAGTATTATTCATAGTTGGAGATCCAAGCGCAAAGAGCACGAGCCTAGACCAAAATCATGTAATAAAGGAGGATGTTAGGGTTCTATTTTTAGAAAAGTACACATTAAGGGGGATGTTAGAATATTAATGTATAATTTATTTGTGCATGTTAAGACATGTTTTCTTGACACTTGTCATGTTCTTATATAGGCCTCATGCCTATATATTTTAATAATCCTTGTATCAATAACATCTCATATCTTTCATTTCCAACAGAAAGAGGACTAATGTAATAAATTTTTACATTGCATCAAATTTATTTGGTTAGTGTAGTCACAAAACTATAAAAATTACTTTTAAAATTTCAATAAAATATTATTCTTTTTTAGTATTTTGATTACTTTGAGAGCATCATGTTTCAACTTTGACCTATTTAATGTTTCATGTTTCAACAAAATTATTAATTTAAAGCTTTTTTATTGGAATCAACAATTATATTCAATAAAAATAAAAGAGGTTACAATAAAAAGGTATCTAGAAATATCATAGCTCAGGGTACAAGGCCACTCATATGATCAAAATTGGAACAATCCTTGAAAAGGGTAAATACACAACATAACCAAGCATAGAAAAATAAACTAGACTAAAAATACCCTAAACTGTAGAATTGTAACTCTAGGCATGAAGTAGACTTATTGCTCTATAATTTTGTGCCTATTTAAAGCCAACACCTCAAATATATTGGAAATTTTGGATCAAATGGATGAAACTATTTTTTGGATGGACAATCTCCATCTTATTTCCCCTTTCAAGGACTATGAGAATGCCAAAACCGCATAGAAAGGGAAAGATATTTATATTTTTATTCCTCTGTAGGAACCGCTAATTACATTGATGATGGTTTTGCATCCAATGATATATCCTCACTATCACTAACAAACTCCAACACACTATAGATATTGGATGAATCAGGAACATAACTGCCCAACTAAATACTGGTCATATGAAGTCACTTCTCTAGAGTGGAAACTTATTCTACAGATCCCCTTCTCAGGCTATGGGAGCACCTTGCATTAGCCAAGGGGGAATGTACTAGAGGATTGGCCGATTGGGTATACTATGAAGAAACCATTATTGCATTCCTTAGGGTATGAATATATTGATATTGAGGAGCATCATTAATGATAGTTTCAGCTAGGGGACCAATTTTTTCCTTTTCATACACTTTTTGTATTGGCTTTGAGACATGTGCCAACTTGGACTATGTACCTTTAGAAACCACCAAACATGTATTTTTACACTCTCCCATAGTTTTCTAACCATCCTCCTAAAGTTGAGGAGTGAGTGCACTTGGTGCAATGGGAATTTGTTTGTCCCTATTATGCAACATCAATGGATAATATTTGGTCTTGTGTTCTAAGGACTGGAACCAAAAATATGTGTTGGAAAAATTAATGTAGAGGACCTGCTAGTATAGCACAATATCACCAACTTATATGTCAATAGTCTTCTTGAGATCTTGAGAAATATCAATCTTTATGCGAACACATTTTTTAGGGTATGCATGAAAAAAGTTATTCGTATCCCCCAAAATCACATGCCCTAGAGGGGATGCTATGCTACTAAGAAAGAAACACAAATATAGAGGGAGTACTAGGAATTCCACCCACATAGGGACTTCGGTGTTTATTTCATCATAAATAGAAAACTCACAAGTTCTAGTAGAAAAACAAGTAGAGAGCTTCTCATGTACCAGGGACCATGCTCGTAAATCACCTTAGCATGGGTTGTTTCCACAAAGTAAAATAAATAAAAGTCTTTCGTAATGATTTGAACCATCATTAGCTTGACTCCATAAGGAGTCCAAGGTATTTGTTGTGGCTGATCCACAACACACCCCAAAATTGGGGACCCACCTTTTTTGCATGCTTTCAAAAGGAATCTCAGTGACCCAGATGCTAAAAATCAAGAAAAAGGCAAAATTGCACAAGTATGAAAAAGTGTCGCGATATCGCGACATGTTGCTCCGTCGCGGCCGAAAATGAAAAAGTGTCGCGATATCGCGACATGTCGCAAAATCGTGGGTCAAATCAGTCAAACAGGGCAAGGCACTAAAAGCGTCGCGATTTCGCGACAAAAAATGGCAAAGGGGCACGAAGCAAAAAAACGTCGCGATATCGCGACAGAAAGCGGCAAAGAGGCACAAAGCAAAAAAACGTCGCGATATCGCGACAGAAAGCGGCAAAGAGGCACAAAGCGGAAAAACGTCGCGATATCGCGACAGGTCGCGGTTTCGCGGCTCCAAAGCAGCGAAGTGGTACGGAAGGAAAATATGTCGCGATTTCGCGACATGTCGCGTTTTCGTGGCCAAATACAGCAAGAGCAGCCCGAAATAGAAAAGCGTCGCGATTTCACGATGGAAAGCTGGCAAATGGTACGAAACAGAAAAGTGTCACGATTTCGCGACAGAAAGCTGCCAGAGTGAAAGAAACGAAAAGGCGTAGCGATTTCACGATAGGTTGCGGCCAAAAGCGTACCAAGTGAAAAACGTCACGATTTCGCGACGGGTTGCAGCCGAAGGCATACCAAGTGAAAAGGCATCGCGATTTCATGACAGAAAGCCGCAAGATAGCTTCGAATGAAAAAGCGTCACGATTTCGCGATAGGAAGCAGCCGAGGCGTACGGAGATGAAAAAACGTCACGATTTCGCGACAGAAAAATAGCAAAGTGTACGAAATAGAAAAGTGTCGCGATATCGCGACATGTCGCCATTTCGCTGTGCATGAAGGCAAGAAAGGCTGTTGATAGAAAAACGTCGCGATATCGCGACATGTCACGTTTTCGCGGTGAAAGCAAAGGAGCAAAGCTGCATGCATAAAAACATCGCGATTTACATGGGGCCATTACAGAAAGTGCATAGGAAGCACGAAACACGTGGCATATAGGTGTCAGGGTTACAGAAGCGTTACATGAAAATAGAAAACATCGAACGTTTTGGCATCGAGCATGAATTCAAAGCAACGAAAAGGCGGGAATATGAAACGATGCATTCTGGGAGGTGAAACGAAGCGACGCAGGGCGAAACAGAGAGCCACGCCAGACAGTATAAAATCAGAAGCACAGATTGATACGAGGGTTGGAAATTGCTGCTAGCAGAGTTGCAGAGACAAGGGCGACCAAGCCATTCTGGGCCTACTCTTGGAGCAATTTCCTTCACTTGTTCTGGATTTGTTAAACCTGGAACATTCTATCAATGTAACTGATATATCATTTTAATACAGAAATACAGAGAGTTGATATCTCATTGATAAGAAAGAAGGAGTCATTTTGCATGCAAGATTTAATGTTTTATCTTCCCTTTCAGATTTCTAGGCTTCTAGGTGAAGTTTAATGCAAATGTTTTTGGTTGCTTCATGCGAATGCCTAAAATCTGAAATTACAGTAAAAACCCAAGAAACCCGCACCTAGCTTATCAGGATTGTGCGAATTTGCAGATTCAATAGGTTAGGTTGCATGCAGAAAACCTCATTATCTTCGGTTTTGTCAAATCGAGATGGCAGCATTCTGAAAGTAGTTTAGTTCATCTACTTTGCATTTTCTTTTATTCTCAATTCTTCATTTTATTTTTTGCATTTTTAATTACCGTCATTTAAATAAACGACTGAAAATCCATCAAAACTCGAGATTCAAATAGATTCATCTCTTAGATTAATTTGCTTCGAGTCCATTGCAATTTCAAATTAAAATAAACCACAGTGCCCCTTGTTAACATCCACTTGCAACCCTAAGGTATTCCTAGCATTTAAATTGAACAACATCATTGGTAAACAAAGAGCCAACATAACGAGAACCTTGGAGAAATTATTCCGTTATAATTTCTTTGCAAGCAGAGGATTTTGGGACTCAGATCCTACCGGAGAGTGTGCTTTCACAAATGGGTGAAAACACCACTCAACAGATTGGCGCTAGAAGGAGGGTCGGATGGGTTTATTTTATAGATTTAAATGTGTTAAGAGGAATTGCTATGCACTTGTTCTAACGCTTTGATTGTTCATACGGGAATAATATGATTTGATTTGATTTTAAAAAATATAAAAATAAAAATAAATAAATAAAAAAGGAATTTTTGGGTATTAAAGTTATATTCTTTAAGATTCACTAATGGCTATGTTTACACCGTGGATGATAGGTAGCCCATTGAATATACCGGGAGTTCAACATTATTTGCCCGTTGGTTTTGAAGAGATGTCTTCCTCAATTTTTGTCTAATGGGACAAATACTGCAGAAGAACATATTCAAGCATTCAAATTTGTTGTGAATCACTTAACAAGTTGGTATGATGATGTTGCTTGTAAAATGTTCCTTTACACCTTGGACAAAGTGGCATATGATTGGTTTACAAGTCTGCCTTTAGGGTCTATCACTTCTTGGGCTCAACTAGAGGCAACATTTCTCAATCAATTCAACAAAAAGCGAGTTGACCCAATCCTCATGTACAATCAGTTGGTCTATATTAGAAAAGGACCAAGTGAAAATGTGAAGTCATTTTCTGAAAGGTTCTTTGGATTATATACGCAATTAGTGACATTTTATGTTCTTCAAGAAGAAGTGGCTCTCCAAATATACATCAATGCTCTTGACTCACCCATGTCCACATATTTGCGAGGGATGCCTCAAATCACATCTTTGTCACAAGCCTATACTCAAGCAATGGCAATTGAGCAACAATTGAGTTGTCAAAATTATGGTGTGGGTTTTGGATCATGTAATCTTCAATCATTTAATACCTCCTTTACCCACCCAATGATTTATCCACCTCAACCAAGTTCAAGTGTGAATCAATTTCAGAATCAACAATCATTCCCAAGCTTCAATCAATTTCAAAATCCTCAACCTACTATGCAAGATCAACCATCTTTCTTAAGTATGAATCAACTTCAAAATACTCACCTTGATTCAAAAGATGTTTCTAAAATCAATTTCAATGATTTTCACAAGAATATGATTTTAGGCAAGGGAGGAGTACTAGATCCAACTAGTATGGAAACATGTGACAGATTGGAAACCCTTGACTCACCAAAAGATGAATTCTATGAGGATGAATCTGATTCGGATGACACATTGGATGACATTGTTGAAAGTAATGGCCCAAAAAATTCACACCTTCCAAATTATGTTAAACATGAATCATGGGTTACACATGTGGATTATGATAACCTTATCAATTTGAATACAAGCAATAACCCAATTTTGGAAGTAATTGAACCATCTAAGGAAGGAGAGGATAAATTTGATGAGAAATATGTTGATGAATTAAAAGATGATGTAGAAATAGTTGAGCATCACAATTTTATTTTGAAAGATGATCATTATGATTCTTTGGAAGAGTATGCTCACTCCAAACCTTTTGATGAAATTTGTGTGCCTATTGATATGCAGGATAATACAATTGCCCTTTCATATGAGGATATTACAAGTCCTGTACAATCTAAGAATGCTTTGGAAGAAGGGTTGGAATCTCATCAAAGGTTGGAGAAGGATAATGATTCTACTACCATGGATGAAGAAGGAGAATCAATTGTTTTTGTTCCCCTTGGGGGGCAAGAAATCGAAAATCTTGATCCACCTATTGTTTCTACAATGTCTATGCCATCTCAAAATGATGAAATTACAAAACCTAAGTGGTGTGGGTTGGATGCTATTGATGATCTTAATGAAAATATGGATTTTGGGGCAACTCAAGCCATTGATCGTGGAAAGGTGTCACGTGACACATATCTTGAAAAATTAGGCTCTTGTTTTGAAAAATATGGACGCATGTTTGATTGGGTGCCTAACTTTGGTGTTTTTGAACAAGTATTGGACGATGAAGAAGACAACGAGAAAAAAGAAAAGGCTACTAATACTCATCAAGTTATGACAAATTTTAATCATGATGGGTTGAGTATGGATGACAAGGGGAAATCTTTACCTTTGGTAGTAGCTACAAAAATTTCAAGTGATAGGTTACATGATGTCCCTTTGGATGCTAACATCATTAATGAGGAAATGCCAAATTTTGTTGATGCTTGTCAAGTTTTGAATGATTTTGATTGCTTTAAAATCCTGGAAAATGATTTGAATTCAAGATTTTTAGAAATAGGCTCTTGTTTGCAACATCTCACATTTGAAAAGGAAAGCCTACTTCTAAATCATGAATGGAACGATGAAACTTGCACTTTAAAGAATAGACAAGATAAAATTGAATACCAACCATTGTCTAATCAATTTGATTTGATTCTCACCTATGATGTGGGTAATAGAACTAAATCAAAGTGGGATGGTGAGCATGGCAAGTTGAAATTTGTTGCATTGCTTGGTTTGATCTTATTGTTGTTGGATTCCTACAAAATTTGGCATGTGTATTGTGTCATATGTTTTTTGATATGTTCTAATCATGTTTGGGATCCAGGAAAGTAATAGTCCAAGCTTGGCATCATCTTGTACAATAGTGTATATAATTTTTGTTTTTTTTGGTGTGGGTTTTCAAGTTTTTGTTTTTGGGATTGTTTTTGGGTTTTGGTTTTGGTTTGTGTTTTTCAAGTTTCATTTTTTGGATTCTTAGTTTAATCATGATTTAAGTTGTGTGTTTGATTTCAATTGACATGCTTTGTTTGTTTTTATAAAAATAAAAATAAAAAAAAAAAAAAAAAGAAAAAAAAAAATTGAGATGTCAACTTATGCTTAAGACTAGGAGAATATGAAACATTGGAATTGTCTTGTAAAAGCTCCACAAGTAACACAAACATTTTAAGTTATATCGTTTGAAACTTGTGATGCATGAAGTAGTCAGTTTTGTATGGCAAATATTTCATCTACAATTCAAAAGATAATGCATTCATGTTACATCTCACTTTACATATACATTCCACCTTAGTTGCATATGCATCTCAGGTATAAATCATTAAAGTGTGTCAAATCCTCTTAGGGTTGTGCTATAACATAAATGTAAAAAAATCCTAAGGTTGGAAACTGAGCCTCGTGATATCTAGAACTAAGCACATCTTATACATTAAAAAGGATCTTGAGCAAAATGATCAAAACCTTGCTTGGAAGAAAAGGTTGGGCGAAAGAAGTATTTCATGTCTATCCTATTATGCAACATGATCCTTAAAACAGTGGTTTTGACCACTTCCATAAAGCTTAAAGCCTAAAATCAGAGTAGTAAGGATAGGGCTAAATCCTCATCGAACTTAGGTTGAGGATCCAACTCCCCAAAGCTTTGATTTGACCTACATGGAGTAGTAAGGATAGGGCATAAATTCTCATCTCGCTTAGGTTGAGAATCTGATTCCCCAAAGCTCCTATGTCTCATTTCATGATAAATCTTGGATTGGAAGGATCGTACTACTTGTCCTCTGCAAAGGATGGGTAGTCATCCCCAAGGTCTAAGCAATAAATTAATATTTTCCATTTTTATCCAAAGCTTGGATTGGAAGGATCGTACTACATGTCCCTAGCAAGGATGGGTAGTCATCCCCAAGGTCCAAGAAGTAAAAAATTAATTTTTCCCATCTCATATTTATATTGGATTGGAAGGATCGTACTACTTGTCCTCTCGCAAAGGATGGGTAGTCATCCCCAAGGTCCAAAGAAATGAAGGTAAGTCTTGGATTATGGGGTTAAGTATGCCCATGCATGGCAACATGTCTTGTCTAAAAAACAAGACCACCGATTGTCCAAAGGGTTAGACTAGCATGACCATTTCTTCCATAATTGGTTAAATTATTTTGCTCAAAGTGAGGTAATGAATTCTAAATCAGAATAGTAAGGATAGGGTTAAACTCCCATCTCGGTTAGGTTGGGAGTCCGATTCCCCAAAGTTCCGATTTCACATTCACTTGCACATGGGTTCAAGATAGTAGGGACTCATAACCAACTTTGGGATATAATAAAGCAATTCATTAGTGGATCCTAAGAGGGTTTGGCAATCTTGAATGTTTGTGCATGATACTAGAAAGTTTAGGCCTTTACAAGAACAAAATCTCTAAGCATAGTTATCAGGTTACACAAATCATTCACAATCTCACATATGCACTCATGTAAAACTGACAATGGAATGTTGATCAATTTCAAACGATAGGGAATGAAATACATTGCACACACCGAGCTAATACTTGATGATTCTGATGTTTCATGTATTTCTGATCTTTGGGGCATGAGTTTATATTTTTGATGTGCTAACACATGTTTTCGTGTTTGTATGTTTCCAGGTTGGGTTCTCACTAAAATGCTCAAGAGCATTTGACAGCAGAGTCGCCATTTGTTGTGGCTGATCCACAACACACCCCAAAATTGGGGACCCACCTTTTTTGCATGCTTTCAAAGAAGATCTCAGTGACCCAGATGCTAAAAATCAAGAAAAAGGCAAAATTGCACAAGTATGAAAAAGTGTCGCGATATCGCGACATGTTGCTCCATCGCGGCCGAAAATGAAAAAGTGTCGCGATATCGCGACATGTCGCAAAATCGTGGGTCAAATCAGTCAAACAGGGCAAGGCACTAAAAGCGTCGCGATTTCATGACAGAAAATGGCAAAGGGGCACGAAGTGAAAAACGTCGCGATATCGCGACAGAAAGCAGCAAAGAGGCACAAAGCGAAAAAATGTCGCGATATCACGATAGAAGCAAAGAGGCACAAAAAAAACGTCACGATATCGTGACAGGTCGCGGTTTCGCGGCTCCAGAGCAGCGAAGTGGTACGGAAGGAAAATATGTCGCGATTTCATGACATGTCGTGTTTTCGCGGCCAAATACAGCAAGAGCAGCCCGAAATAGAAAAGCGTCGCGATTTCGATGGAAAGCTGGCAAATGGTACGAAATAAAAAGTGTCACGATTTCACGATAGAAAGCTACCAAAGTGAAAGAAACGAAAAGGCGTAGCGATTTCGCGACAGGTTGCGGCCAAAAGCGTACCAAGTGAAAAACGTCATGATTTCGCGACGGGTTGCAGCCGAAGGCATACCAAGTGAAAAGGCGTCACGATTTCGTGACAGAAAGCCGCAAGATAGCTCCGAATGAAAAAGCGTCACGATTTCGCGATAGGAAGCAGCCGAGGCGTACGAAGATGAAAAACGTCATGATTTCACGACAGAAAAATAGCAAAGTGTACGGAACAGAAAAGTGTCGCGATATCGCGACATGTCGCCATTTCGCTGTGCATGAAGGCAAGAAAGGCTGTTGATAGAAAAACGTCGCGATATCGCGACATGTCGCGTTTTCGCGATGAAAGCAAAGGAGCAAAGCTGCATGCATAAAAACGTCATGATTTACATGGGGCCATTACAGAAAGTGCATAGGAAGCGTGAAACACGTGGCATATAGGTGTCAGGGTTACAGAAGCGTTACATGAAAATAGAAAACATCGAACGTTTTGGCATCGAGCATGAATTCAAAGCAACGAAAAGGCGGGAATATGAAACGATGCATTCTGGGAGGTGAAACGAAGCGATGCAGGGCGAAACAGAGAGCCGCGCCAGATAGTATAAAATCAAAAGCGTAGATTGATACGAGGGTTGGAAATTGCTGCTAGCAGAGTTGCAGAGACAAGGGCGACCAGCCATTCTAGGCCTGCTATTGGAGCAATTTCCTTCACTTGTTCTGGATTTGTTAAACCTGGAACATTCTGTCAATGTAACTGATATATCATTTTAATACAGAAATACAGAGAGTTGATATCTCATTGATAAGAAAGAAGGAGTCATTTTGCATGCAAGATTTAATGTTTTATCTTCCCTTTCAGATTTCTAGGCTTCTAGGTGAAGTTTAATGCAAATGTTTTTGGTTGCTTCATGCGAATGCCTAAAATCTGAAATTACAGTAAAAACCCCAGAAACCCGCACCTAGCTTATCAGGATTGTGCGAATTTGCAGATTCAATAGGTTAGGTTGCATGCAAAAAACCTCATTATCTTCGGTTTTGTCAAATCGAGATGGCAGCATTCTGAAAGTAGTTTAGTTCATCTACTTTGCATTTTCTTTTATTCTCAATTCTTCATTTTATTTTCTGCATTTTTAATTACCGTCATTTAAATAAACGACTGAAAATCCATCAAAACTCAGGATTCAAATAGATTCATCTCTTAGATTAATTTGCTTCGAGTCCATTGCAATTTCAAATTAAAATAAACCACAGTGCCCCTTGTTAACATCCACTTGCAACCCTAAGGTATTCCTAGCATTTAAATTGAACAACATCATTGGTAAACAAAGAGCCAGCATAACAGGAACCTTGGAGAAATTATTTCGTTATAATTTCTTTGCAAGCAGAGGATTTTGGGACTCAGATCCTATCGGAGAGTGTGCTTTCACAAATGGGTGAAAACACCACTCAACAAGTATGTTAATGCAAGCCCTAAGGGAAGACTCATTAAGGATGCATCCAATGAAATACCCGACAAGGGTGAATGATTCTAAATAGTAATATATAGAATCAAATTTAGGCAATGGAAGAATTACATCAAGAGAATGAAGGTTACCTTGTGGACCATTATTAGCACAAAAATGCACAGTCTGTTGGGAGGATCCATTATCGCATGCATTCTCTTCTACAGCACCAATGCTATGCATTGGTCCAACAAGATTGGGGACCATATTAATACTCAAAACCCTAGCCCAATATCCATATAAAATTTGTTTTTCTCTAGCCCAAAACTTCTCATTGACATATTTTATCTATCTCACATGCTTTCAATCAAATTATTGAGGTATTATTTTCCATAATTTAAAGCTTTTGGAAAACAAGGCCTTGGGAATTTAATTGTGTTGGAAATTTTGAGTACACGTGTTATCATTGATGTCAAGAATCAGTGTCATTGATGTCAAGAATCAATGTTAGTGATGTCAAAATGTCGTGTAAGGATTTGATAAAAGCAGTGTTATAATATTTATATTTTAAGCCCAAGAGATTTGGTTTAAAGATTCCCATGATTGGTCAAAATATTGGCTAAATACCCTAAAGGAAGGAGATACCTAGGCCCAAAGGAAATAATATTATAATATTTATTATTATAATATTAAAGGTGTTCAGTTAAGGCCTAAGGTTGAAAAAGGAAAATACCTAGGCCCAAAGGAAACAATATTATAATATTTATTATTATAATATTAAGTGTTAAAATAATGCCTAAGGTTATTTATAAATTATTTATAATATTTATATTATAAATTAATTTATAAAATAAATTAATTAAAACCCTAAGTTAGGATTGGGGGCAAAAACATTAAAGTATTTTTCTCCCATCGAAATTTGAAGTAAAAGGAGTATGGTATTTAAACCATAAGGTTTTTGACATTAGTGTAAGTCTTTGAATTATTTGCATGTGTGAGTATTGATAAGTGTTGATGCAAATTTGTTGGCAATTTTGGGTACTTTGGGTACATTGCCTTTGCTCAAGTGTATAAGTTGTCATTGATGTCAAGAAGCTTTTGAAGGAATTTGATTTGATGTCAAATAATTTGTTTTGATGAAGGTTACGGCATGACAGTTTCAAAGGTCTTTTGCAAACCCCAAGCTGACAGGTTCGAAAGAAAGTAAGTTGGAAAAGTGTCGCGATATCGCGACATGTCGCATTTTCATGACTTAAGCAGGAGAGAGAAAGCTTTTAGAAAAGTGTCACGATATGCGACATGTCGCATTTTCGTGACTTAAGCAGGAGAGAGAAAGCAAGTTAGAAAAGTGTCGCGATATCGCGACATGTCGCAGTTTCGTGACTCAAAGAGGAGAGAGAATGTACGGAGTCAAAAATGTCACGATTTCGTGACATATTGCAAGGAAGGTTGTACGGACGAAAAAGTGTCACGATTTCGTGACATGTTGCAGGAGAGAGAGTCCGAAAGAAAAAGTGTCATGATTTCGTGACATAATGCAGAAGAGAGAGTCCGTAGTGTGAATTGTCATGATTTCGCGACAAGTTCGAAGAGAGAGAAAGTAACACGAAAAGTGTCATGATTTTGTGACATGTTGCAGATGAAAATGTTCCAAGTAAGAACTGTCATGATTTCGTGACATGCGAAAGGAAAGTGTTCCAAGTAAGAAATGTCATGATTTCATGACATGTTGAAGAGAAAGTTTCGTAAGAGAGAACTGTCACGATTTCATGACAGGTTGAAGAGAAAGCAAATAAATGCAGAAAGTGTCACGATTTCAGATATTGAGAAGTTACGATTGGAGAAAGTGTCATGATTTCATGACAAAAATAGAAAGCAGGTCTTCAATAGGGAGAAGTGTCACGATTTCATGACAAAAGCAGATAGGAAGGCTATGAAGAGAAGTGTCACGATTTCATGATAGAAGTGAAGACGAAGTCTAGAGAAACAGAAGTGTCACGATTTCATGACAAAAGTAGAAAGGAGGTCGACGAAGGGAGAAGTGTCATGATATCATGACAAAAGCAAAGTTGATGCTGACAAAGGCAAAAGTGTCATGATATCACGACAAGAGCTTAGTTGAAGTCGACAAAGGTAGAAGTGTCATGATATCATGACAAAAGCCAAAAGAAAGTGTACGGATGCAAAAGTGTCACGATATCACGACATGTTGTATTTTCATGGCAGAAGCTACAGAAGAGTTACAGAGGCAGTGAAGCCGACAAATTCAAATTTTAGCCGACGAAGATTAGGGCTTACAGCTGATGAAGATTAGGGTTTGCATTTGTTATAACAACGACTAAGATTAAAGTTTTCATCATGAAAATTTTATTATAAAAGGAGGGCTATTTGGAGAGTTGAAGTGTGATGAATGTGTTGTTGAAGTGCGACGTTCATAGATAGTGCGCAAAGCAAGAAGTTCGATCATCGAGAGCAGAGTGCAAAATTTGATCGTAGTGTGCAGAGTGCATCGTCGAATCATTCTAAGTGTGAAAGATACAAAGGAAGAGAGTGTGCGAAGACGATGCCGCTATGATTGCGAGAGGTGCAAAGGTTGAAGTTCGATCAAGTGCGGCTGTGATTGCACAGAGAGAGGACTTGTGAAATGAGTTTGATAGTTCTATCAGAGAACTTGAGGACAGAGGTGCACTGGTTCTTTGAGAAGAACCTGAAGATAGATTTGGTTGTTGAGCTACTGTGGATGTGATCATAGAAGGCAGAGGTCTCTTAGGCTAAGCATTGAGGACAGGAGGTCTTCGGTGGAAAGGAGTTCCACATGCTGGCAAGAGGTAGAGGCAGTTGATCTTCTGAGGGATCATTTCCAGAGCAGAGGGGAAGGTATCTCCTTTGAGCAGAGGCTCATAAATTCTGATTGGGGGAAGGTATCTCCTTTGGGCCGAGGCTCATAAACATTGTAATTGGGAAGGATTCCCAAAGAACTTTGAGATAACTTTTAGAGAAAAGTTTTTGTGGATGTAGCCCAACCATTTTGGGTGAACCACGTTAAAAATGGGTCTTCAATGTGTGATGATTTCTGTCTTGATTAATGTTGTGTTGATGCCACTTCTATCTAAAGTTAAAATTATTAATTGGTTAAGTCTTATACTGTTCACCCCCCCTCTCAGTATAAGCCTGTGTTCTTCAATTGGTATCAGAGCGGGTCTCTCCAGAAAGAGCCTAACAGACTTGGAGAAGGATCTATCAGAGGAACATACAGATTCAGAAAGAGATGAAGAGGTTGAGTTCGATCTCAAAGGTGAATTCTTCTTGGCTTTGAGAAAGCTTGAGAAATTCAGGGAAGAGAATTCTGTTCTCAAGCATCAATGTCGGGAAGAAGAGATAGCAAGATCAGAATTGTCTCAAAGTGTTATAGACTTCAAAATTCTAGCTGAAGAAGGGAAGAAGGTTGAACGAGGTTCGACAGAGGCTCTAAAAGGAAAGGAAGTTGATTGCGAGAAACTAGAAGAAGAGGTTATGTCTCTTAGAGTGAAGTTGGAACAGTTGGCTCTCAGATAGAATACTCCATGTGAAAAGCAAAAGAAGGATGGTATCACCATTCATGAAATAGGGTCTTCGAGCAAGATCAATCTTCATCCTGAAGAGCGGTGGATTCCAGTTGGTCACAAGAAGAACAATCATCCAAGGCATCAAAACAGGTTACATAATACTTTCCATGGCTATTGTTTTTCCTGCAAGAAATTTGGTCACAAAGCTATGCATTGCAATAAGTCTTTGAATAGCCATAGTAAGGAAAATGTTAACTCTTTTGCACCTCTTATGAATAAAAATGTCATGTGTTACAAGTGCAAGAATTTTGGGCATATAGCAAGGATGTGCGGTTTGGATAGATCTAGCCTTGAGTTCACTAAAAAGAGAAATGAGATCAAATCTAAGTCAATGATAGTTCAAACTGCTTTTCATGCTCAAGACAAAGTAGAAAAATGGTATCTTGATAGTGGTTGTTCAAAACATATGACTGGTGAAAAGGAAAAGTTTTTGGTCTTAAAAGAAACAAACAGAGGAACAGATCAGTTTTGGAGATAACAAGTCAGCTAAAATCTGTGGTAAAGGGACTCTTAGTTTGGATGGGAAATCCAAAACAGAAAATGTGCTTTATGTAGAAGGCCTAAGACATAATCTTCTAAGTGTGAGTCAACTTTGTGATCAAGGGCACATAGTATCTTTCTTTTCAGATAGATGTGAGATAAGTAAAGAAAAAAATGGAAAACTCATTGCGAGTGCTACAAGGACTCCAAACAATCTTTACATGCTAAGTGAGATAAAAAAGGAAAAGTGTTTTCTAACTCAAGAAGATGAGAGTTGGTTATGGCATAAAATATTGGGGCATTTGAGCTTTGATAATCTTGTCAATATTAGTAACAAGGAAGCGATTAGAGACTTGCCCAAAATAAAAAGGCCCCATAACATCATTTGCGGTCCTTGTCAACATGGAAAACAGACCAGAACCAGTTTCAAATCAAAAGGGTATACTTCTTCAAAACCATTGGATCTTATTCATACTGATTTATGTGGCCCTACCAGAACTCAGAGCATTCAGGGAGAAAGCTACTTCATGTTGTTTATAGATGATTATTCTAGAATGACTTGGGTTACTTTTCTCAAAGAAAAATCTGAAGCTTTTGAAAAATTTAAAGCTTTCAAAGAAATGATTGAAAATGAGACTGAAAAGAGAATCAAATGCTTAAGATCAGATAGAGGAGGAGAGTTCACTTCAAATGAATTTGTGGAATACTGTGAGCAACAAGGAATCAAAAGAGAATATTCAGCAGCAAGAACTCCTCAACAAAATGGAGTAGTTGAAAGGAAAAATAGAACTATTGAAAATATGGCTAGAGCTATGTTAAATGAGTCAAAACTTTCAGATGGCTTTTGGAAAGAGGCAGTCAGTACAAGCAGTCTACATTATCACCAGGGCCCAACTTAGAGTCAATCATCATAAAACTCCTTATGAGTTGTGGAAAGGAAGACCAACTACAGTAAAATACTTCAAAGTGTTTGGGAGTAAGTGCTTCATCAGAAGGGAAGATCAGAATTTGGGTAAGTTTGATCCTAGGTGTGATGAGGGAATCTTTCTTGGATATTCTAGCAGAAGCAAGGCCTACAGATGCTTCAACAAAAGAACTCATACAGTTGTAGAGAGCATAAATGTAACAGTTGATGAAAAGACAGGGATAAGAGAACCAGTCAAGGAACTCAGTGATGAAATTTGTCAAGAAGAATTCAGAGAGGTTTCAGATGAAGAAGAGGAAAGACAACAACTCGCTTCCCAAAACTCCTTCACGATATGTTCAGAAACATCATCCCAAATATTTGATCATTGGTGATCCAAATAGCAGGCAAACAAGAAGAAGAGTCATTCCTTCACATGATTCTACAAATGTTTCATTATTATCTCAGATTGAGCCAAAATATTTCAATGAAGCATGTGCAGATAAGTTTTGGGTAAAAGCAATGGATGAAGAGCTAAATCAAATAGAGAAAAGTGAAACTTGGGATTTGGTTCCAAGACCTAAGGACAAGAATGTCATTGGCACAAAATGGATATTCAGAAATAAACTCAATGAGGATGGAAAAATTGTCAGAAACAAAGCTAGGTTAGTCTGCAAAGGTTATGCTCAAGTAGAAGGTGTTGATTTCGAAGAGACGTTTGCTCCTGTTGCTCGTCTTGAAGCTATCAGAATGTTTTTGGCCCTTTCAAGCTTCAAATCATTCAAGGTATATCAAATGGATGTAAAGTCAGCTTTTCTAAATGGGGTGTTGGTAGAAGAAGTCTACATAGAACAGCCAGAAGGAGTGTCTCTCTCAGAACAGTCAGACTATGTGTGTAAACTGAAAAAGGCCTTGTATGGGTTAAAGCAAGCACCGAGGGCTTGGTACTCAAGACTTGACAGTTATCTTCATGAGCAAGGCTTCAAGAAAGGTGTGGCAGATAGCAATTTGTATATTAAGGATGAAGGTGATGATATGTTGATTATGGTTGTCTATGTTGATGATATTATTTTTGGGGGAAATAATACTCAGATGTGCAAAGATTTTGCTAACACCATGCAGAAGGAATTTGAGATGTCTATGATTGGAGAGTCGTCATTCTTTTTAGGTCTTCAGATTGCTCAATCAAAAGATGGTGTATTTCTCTCTCAAGGAAAGTATATCAAAGAAATGTTGAAGAAATTTGGGATGATGGACAGCAAACCAGTATGTACTCCAATGATTACAGGGTGCAAGATGAGTAAAGATGATGAATCTCCAGCGGCAGATCAAAGGTTGTACAGATCAATGATTGGCAGTTTATTATATGTTACAGCTACCAGACCAGATATCATGCAGGCAGTTGGGTTAGTAGCAAGATTTCAAGCAGCTCCAAAATATTCTCATGTTATAGCAGTTAAGAGGATATTCAGATATCTGAAGGGCACTATGGACTTTGGGCTTTGGTATCCCAAAGGTGATGATTTCACCCTCACGACTTATACAGATGCAGATTGGGCAGGCAGTATTAATGACAGGAAAAGCACTAGTGGTGGAGCATTCTTTCTGGGAAAGAGTTTGGTTTCTTGGCTAAGTAAGAAACAACCTTCAGTTTCCTTATCTACAACAGAGGCTGAATACATAGCAGTAGTGGCTGGGTGTACACAGGTTTTATGGATGAAAACCACCTTGGAGGATTTCAAAGTCAGGCATGAACAACCCATCTCCATACTTTGTGATAATACAAGTGCCATAAGTATTTCCAAAAATCTGGTAATGCACTCAAGGACAAAGCATATTTCCATCAAGTATCACTTTCTAAGGGAGAAAGTGCAAGACAAGCAGGTCAAGCTAGAGTATGTGTCTACTAAAGAGCAGATTGCAGATATCTTCACTAAACCTCTTCCAAGAGATACGTTTGAGTATCTAAGGGAGAAATTGGGAGTTGTACTCCCACCCCAAAATTAATCACCTCATCAGGAGGTGGGGGAGGGACCAAGCTAAGAGGCTCATTCTTAGTCCCGAGCCCCAAAGGTGACCCTTTGCCATTGATGACAAAGGGGGAGAGATATGAGTAAGGGGGAGAGCTTCAAAGTGAAGAGGAAAGCTTCAAGTCAGGGGGAGCAAAACTTCAAAGGAAGATTCTCAGTTGTGGGCACAGTTTGTCAGTTGTTAGCACAGTTGGTTTCAGTTTTGGCTCTTGAGAAGTGTTTTCAGTAAAGGTTTGCCATCAATGACAAAGGGGGAGATTGTTGGCAATTTTGGGTACTTTGGGTACATTGCCTTTGCTCAAGTGTATAAGTTGTCATTGATGTCAAGAAGCTTTTGAAGGAATTTGATTTGATGTCAAATAATTTGTTTTGATGAAGGTTACGGCATGACAGTTTCAAAGGTCTTTTGCAAACCCCAAGCTGACAAGTTCGAAAGAAAGTAAGTTGGAAAAGTGTCACGATATCGTGACATGTCACATTTTGCGACTTAAGCAGGAGAGAGAAAGCATTTTAGAAAAGTGTCACGATATCACGACATGTCCATTTCATGACTTAAGCAAGAGAGAGAAAGCAAGTTAGAAAAGTGTCACGATATCGCGACATGTCGCAGTTTCATGACTCAAAGAGGAGAGAGAATGTATGGAGTCAGAAATGTCATGATTTCGTGACATATTGCAAGGAAGGTTGTACGGACGAAAAAGTGTCATGATTTCATGACATGTTGCAGGAGAGAGAGTCCGAAAGAAAAAGTGTCATGATTTCATGACATAATGCAGAAGAGAGAGTCCGTAGTGTGAATTGTCATGATTTCATGACAAGTTCGAAGAGAGAGAAAGTAACACGAAAAGTGTCACGATTTCGTGACATGTTGTAGATGAAAATGTTCCAAGTAAGAACTGTCATGATTTCATGACATGCAGCAAAGGAAAGGTTTCAAGTGAGAAATGTCACGATTTCGTGACATGTTGAAGAGAAAGAGTACGATGAAGTGTCATGATTTCATGACAGGTTGAAGAGAAAGCAAGAAAGTGTCTGATCTGAAGATTGAAGGAGATACGGTTGGAGAAAGTGTCACGATTTCATGAAAAAATAGAAGAGGTCTTCAACGGGAGAAGTGTCATGATTTCACGACAAAAGAGAGAGGAAGGCTATGAAGACAAAGTGTCACGATTTCACGACAAAAGTGAAGACGAAGTCTGCAGAGGCAGAAGTGTCATGATTTCATGACAAAAGCAGAAAGGAGGTCGACGAAGGGAGAAGTGTCACGATATCACGACAAAAGCAAAGTTGATGCTGACAAAGACAGAAGTGTCGCGATATCGCGACAAGAGCTTAGTTGAAGTCGACAAAGGCTGAAGTGTCGCGATATCATGACAAAAGCCAAAAGAAAGTGTACGGTTGCAAAGGTGTCGCGATATCGTGACATGTTGTAGTTTCGCGGCAGAAGCTACAGAAGAGTTACAGAGGCAGTGAAGCCGACAAAGTCAAATTTTAGCCGACGAAGATTAGGGCTTGTAGCCGACGAAGATTAGGGTTTGCATTTGTTATAACAGCCGACTAAGATTAAAGTTTTCATCATGAAAATTTTGTTATAAAAGGAGGGCTGTTTGGAGAGTTGAAGTGTGGATGAATGTGTTGTTGAAGTGCGACGTTCGTAGATAGTGCGCAGAGCAAGAAGTTCGATCGCTGAGAGCAGAGTGCAAAATTCGATCGTAGTGTGCAGAGTGCATTTCGTCGAATCATTCTAAGTGTGAAAGATCGCAAAGGAAGCAGAGTGTGCGAAGATGATGCCGCTATGATTTGCAGAGGTGCAAAGGTTGAAGTTTGATCAAGTGTGGTTGTGATTGCGTAGAAAGAGCAGAGGACTTGTGAAATGAGTTTGATAGTTCTATCAGAGAACTTGAGGACAGAGGTGCACTGGTTCTTTGAGAAGAACCTGAAGACAGATTTGGTTGTTGAGCTACTGTGGATGTGATCATAGAAGGCAGAGGTCTCTTAGGCTAAGCATTGAGGACAGGAGGTCTTCGGTGGAAAGGAGTTCCACGTGCTGGCAAGAGGTAGAGGCGGTTGATCTTTCGAGGGATCATTTCCAGAGCAGAGGGGAAGGTATCTCCTTTGAGCAGAGGCTCATAAATTCTGATTGGGGGAAGGTATCTCCTTTGGGCCGAGGCTCATAAACATTGTATTTGGGAAGGATTCCCAAAGAACTTTGAGATAACTTTTAGAGAAAAGTTTTTGTGGATGTAGCCCAACCATTTTGGGTGAACCACGTTAAAAATGGGTCTTCAATGTGTGATGCTTTCTGTCTTGATTAATGTTGTGTTGATGCCACTTGCTATCTAAAGTTAAAATTATTAATTGGTTAAGTATTATACTGTTCACACCCCCTCTCAGTATAAGCCTGTGTTCTTCAAAATTTGTGAGTGCAAAAGGGAAAAGTATTTTTAAATTTTAAAAGCAACGAAAATCATGGAAGGTTAAAGTGACAAAGGCTCAAGGTCTTATCACCAACCATGTGGTTGGGCTAGTGGCAAGGCATGGCTATGTAGATCATTGGGCGAGCGAAGGTCTTGCATTCGAGTCTTAGAGATAGAAGAGGGGATAAATATTCTATGTATTGGTTTTGGTGCCAAGAAAAAGAATAAAGCGTAGGAGACACTTTGGTGTTTCAAGTGAGATTCTAGCTCACGCGGAGGTTAGGTCATGGCTAGGGCACTAGTGGAAGTGCGATAGGGGATCGAATCCCACCAAGGTAGCATGCGCAAAGTATTTAAAATTTTAATTTATTAAATTACGCTTTGTCTAAGTTGTATGGTATGTGCCTTTGTGGAGAGATAAGGTGGTTGAAATAAAATTTATTTTTGCCATAGTTGAGGGTGTTGAATGATTTAATTGTCATTTAAAAGGTGCATTGGAATATTTCTAAATGGTGGTTATAATTATTTTGAAAATGCATTTTGATGAGTAGGGAGATATAAGGAAGTAATTTTTATTATTCTATGCATTAAAATTATAAAGGAAGTTATAGTGAATTATTGAGAAAGTGAATTATTGGAAGTCTTTGTTGATTATGTTTTGAGTGTGCTAAGAGGGAGTTAAAAGGTGTATGAGAAATTTGTGAATGTGTGTATGTTTTGCTAAAATATTTTGAAGAGTTTGATTATTGGAATTGATGCAATATTTTGATAAACTAAGAGAGTGGTTTGGAATTTATTTGGGCACACATATTGAAGGTTTTCTAACTCATAAAGAAGTGTTGTGCTAATATTTATAGTAGCGAAAGTCATTGTGAGTGAAATAGGATTTGAAGATATATACATAAAAAAAGGGTATAGGCACATCATCCTTTGATTAGAGTGTGGTTGAATCGAATATTATGAAATGCAAAGGTGGAGTGAAAAGGATTGTTTGATAAGCATTGTTGGAAATGTTTGAGTGAGTTTTTATATGCATGATTGGTGAATGCTTAGATAACATTTGAGATAGAGATTGAATATTATTGAAGTTAGGGTTTGAGATACATATTGTGTGTTGTTGGAAATAGTGTGAAACACTTGGCTAGGGTTTGTAAGAAAGTTGTGTTTCATTGGTTGAATTATTGAGTGAAATTCTTGAACATTGGTTTTGAGTGATATTGAAAGTGAATGTGAAAACATTAGAAATAAGATTTGTGAAAGCGATAGACTTAATGATTGAGTAGAACATATCGAGTCTTTGATAGAATACATCACTCTCTATATGTTCTAGAGGTTAAAAAAATTCTAAATAGAATATGTCTAAACTGCTTCAAGTTAAAGGAATTACTCTGAATATAAGACAAAACAATTGATAACATTGCGTTCAAAATTTGAGTTTGATTGAGCATATTTTATGAGTTGTATTGAGCATATGCTTGAGCAGATTTGAGTAATATTTTTTTAAAGCTTAAGGATAGATTTGAGTAAGTTTTTTTTAAAGCTTAAGGATAGATTTGAGTAAGTTTTTTGTGGAAGCTTAAGGACAGGTTTGAGCAAGCTTTTATGAAAGCTTGTAGAAAATTTTGAGGTAAGTCTTTGTGAATATTTGTAGGCAGAGTTGAGTAAGCTTATGTGAAAGCTTGTGGGCATATTTGAGGTAAGTCTCACTGAAGACTTGAGAGCATATTGAAAAGTTATTGAGAGGACTTGAGAGTAGATTTGAGGTAATTCTTGGTGAAGACTTGTGAGCATATTTGAGGCAAGTGTTGGTGAAGACTTTAGAAAACATTGAGCAGAGTTGATTGATTGATTTGTTCAAGCTTTGTGTTAAGGCTTGGGGTAGATCTGAGTAGAGTTGATTGAGTTATTTGTTCAAGCTTTGTGTTAAGGCTTGGGGCAGATCTGAGTAGAGTTGATTGAGTTATTTGTTCAAGATTTGTTTTAATGCCTAGGGAATATCTGGGCAGAGTTGCTTGAGTGATTTGTTTAAGATTTGTATTCAATATTGGGGTATATATGAGCAGAGTTGATTTGTTATTGGATCAAGCTTTGTGTTAAGGCTTGAGGAAAAATTTAAGGACAAATTTTGGTGTGTATTTGAGAGAAAATTTGTGCTAGACCTAATATAGAGTTAGAGCATATTTGTACTAGACCAAGGATAGTGTTTGGTGCATATTTGAGATAGAGTTGAGAGTAATCTTTGGAGGTGATAGAGTAGAGGACAATAGTATTTAGTGGATAGAGATCCATTAGCCATGGAATTAAGGATAGATGTCTTCTAAGTGAGGATAGAGGTCTTCTATGAAGATATATCCATAAGCCAGTGTAGTGGGGGTAGTAGTATTCTAGAAGATCACCAACCAAAGCAGAGGAGAAAGAGTTTTCCTATAGATAGAGATCCAAGAGCCAAAGCAGAGGAGAAAGAGTTATCCTATGGATAGAGATCCATGAACCAGAGCAAGAGGAAAGAGTTATCCTATGGAGTGTGATCTATGAAGTAGATGGGAAGATAGAGTTCTTCTCTGGAGGTATCCATGAACCAGTTGAGGAGAAAGAGTTCTCTTGGGTCAAGTTCCACAAACCAGAGAAGAGGGAAAAGAGTTATCCTATGGATAGAGATCCAAAAATTAGAGCATTAGGGTATTGGTGTCTCCTTTGGATAGAGGTCCATAAATATTGTAATAGGTAAGTGTTTCCCGAGATATTTATTGAGAAAATTTAATAAAAAAAATTTCTCCATGGAGTAGCCCACATTGGGTGAACCACATTAAATTGGTGTCTCTATTGTATGTGGTTATTTGTGCATTACTTTGATTACTTCTATTGATATTGCAATTACTAATATTGAATAATATTTTTTGAGAAAGAAAAGTGAAATTTGATATTATATTGTTCATCCCCCCCTCTCAATATAAGCTTGTGTCATTCAATTGGTATTCGAGTTGGTTCCTTTGAAAGAGTTTAACAACTTGAAGGAAAATATTGCAGGAACACATATGGATTCTTAGAGTGGATATTTAGAAAATAAGGTACCATTGTTATATTGGAACAATTATGAATTTTGGAGTGTAATAATGAATATTTATCTAATGACACAAGAAAATGAGATATGGCAAGCAATTGAGGATGGGTACATACTGCCAGCTACTCCAACTACAGATAAAGATGGTAAGCTCCTACATCTAAATAATTCAAAGGTAATAAATGGAATATTAAGTGGTTTAAGTGAATAAAATTTTGTAAAAGTGATGCATTGCACATCAACAAAATATATTTGGGAAAAGTTGAAGAAAACATATGAGGGAGACAAAAAGGTCAATATGGAAAAATTGCAAAATCACAAGAAAATATTTGAAGACTTGAAGATGAAGGATGAGGAAGATAGTGCTACATACTTACTTCGTGTGGATGAAGTTGTTAACTCCATGCAAGGACTTGGGTTTAAATTTGAAGAATCAAATGTTTGTCAAAAGGTTTTAAGATCACTCTCCAAGAGGTATAGTGAAAAGGTTTTAGCCATAAAAGAAACAAGAGATATTGAAACTTTGACTAGGGATGAGTTACATGGAACTCTCACATATTTTGATATGAGAATATGAAAGGATCCTATCCCCAAGATAGAGGCATCCTTCACAAAGAATACAAATGATAATAAGTCAGATTCAAGTAATGAGTTATCCACTGATGAAGAAGCAAACTATGGCAGAAGGAACAATGATACAAGAAATCATAAAGGTACAAAAATAGTTAAGTATTTCAATTGTGGTAAATATGGTCACTATGCATATGAATGTCCAGAAGTTGGAAGTAGCAATGGTGAAGAAAAAAAGGATCATAAGAACAGGGAAGTAAGAAAATCTAGGTACCAAAATAAAAATAGGTATGGATAAAACAAGAATGAAAAGAAGTTTTTCTAGAGGCATAAGAAGAGTTTATATGCAAATAAGACATGCAAGAGTTCAAGTGATAGTTATGAAAGATCTTCAAGTAATGATGAAGAATAAATTATCTTCTTAGCAATAGAGGAAGAAGGAAGTGCTTCCATTGGAGATAAATCTAAAATGTATGAACATGCTCTTGAAGACAAAAAGGTAGAGGAAGAATAAAAAATTGAAGAGGAAGGATAATTTTATCATGAGGGTGAGCTTATTTTTGCTCTTAAGGAATTAAGGAAGGTAAGAAAGTAGAACTCAAAACTCAATCTTCAATTTCAAGAATGTGATGAAGAGAAGGGAAAGCTTACACAAGATCTAACGAACTCAATAGCTAAGAGAAGGATATTTAAAGGGAATTTAGAGGTAAAATTCTTAGAATATGAAATATTAGAGCATGAGGTAGCTTCATTAAGGAAGGAAGTGAAAGAGTCTAAAGACAAGCTACACAAGTTTGGGAGAATCTCAAAGATCTTGGATAATATTATCAAGGTACAAAGATCTTCATCAAACAAGACAAGACTTGGTTTTGAAGAAGGACAAAGAGAACAAGGAGAGGAGTCAAGCTGAAGCTCCAAAGAAGAGAAAGTTTTAGACAAAGAGAGTGAAGGAGAAAGTGAGGCTTATTAGGATAAGTTAAAAAATAGAAGGTTCAACAAGGAAATGAACAATACACAAATAAGGAACATATGGAACATGAAACGTCATAGTGAAGAAGAGACTAAGAGACTCACGGGGTCAAGGCAATATTTATTCAATGGATATTTCTCACATCATAGGTTTGGACATAAGGCTATGCAGTGTAGGACACATAAAAAGAAGGAATATGGTTTCACTAGGAGAAATGTCAGAAATTAGTATCTCTTTCAAGGGTATTGTTACTCTTGTAATTAGTTTGGTTATAAGGCATTTGGTTGCAGGGTTCATGACAGGAATGGATATGGCTTCACTAGGAGGAACTTCAAGATATTTGCACCTTAAAGGAACCACAACATTAAGTGTTATAAGTGTAATAATTTTGGACATATGGATAAGTGGTGTAGAAAAAAATTTCTAGAGACAAGAAGGAATATGATTATTTAGAGGAATTATAAGAATCAGTTGAGGAATAAGGTGGACAAAGAAAAAGAACAGTGTATGCTGGGAGTAGAAATAATCCCACCCAAAAATTAACCACCTTAAGGAGAGGAGGTGGGGAGGGGGATGAGCTAAGAGTATTATATTTAGCCCCAAAGGAGGCCCTTTGCCATTGATTTTAAAGGGGGAGAGCATTCAGTCAGGGGGAGCAATTTCTTAGGGGGAGTAGAATTGGAAAAAGGAAAAAGGAATGTTGAAGGGAAAAGGGTTCCCATCAATGACAAAGGGGAAGATTGTTAGCAATTTTGAGTAGTTGTGTTATCATTGATGTCAAAAGTTAGTGCAAGGATTTGACAAAAGGAGGGTTAAAATATTTATATTTTAACCCTAAGATATTTGATTTAAAGCGTCCCATGATTGGTCAAAAGTTTGGCTAAATACTCTGAATGAAGGAGATACCTAGGCCCAAAGGAAACAATATTATAATATTTATTATTATAATATTAAGTGTTAAAATAATGCCTAAGGTTATTTATAAATTAATTAAAATCGTAAGTTAGAGTTGGGCACAAAACATTAAAGTAATTTTCGCCTACCAACATTCGAAGCAAAAGGAGTATGGTATTTATACCATAAGGTTTGTGACATTATGGTAAGTCTCTGAATTATTTGCATGTGCGAGTATTGATAAGTGTTGATGTGAATTTGTGAGCACAAAAGGAAAAAAGGAAGGTTAAAGTGACAAAGGCTCAAGGCCTTATCATCAAACATGTTTTGGGGCTAGTGGCAAGGCGTGGCTGTGTATATCATTGGGTGAGCAGAGGTCTCACATTCGAGTCTCAGTGGAAGTAGAGGTGACACAAGTTTTACGTTTTGGTTTTTGTGCCAAGCGGAGGAACAAAATGTAGAAGGTGCTTTGGTGTTTCAAGTCTACGCCTAGCTCACACGGTGGTTAGGTCATGGTTAGGGTGATGGTGGTAGCATGATAGGGGATAAAATCCCATGGAGGTAGCACATGCAAAGGAATTTAAATTTTTAATTTATTAAATTGTGCTTTGTCTAAGTTGTATGGTATGCGCCTTTGTGGAGAGATAAGGTGGTTGAAATAAAATTTATTTTTGCCATAGTTGAGGGTGTTGAATGATTTAATTATCATTTAAAAGGTGCATTGGAATTATGCTGGCTATAATTATTTTGAAAATGCATTTAGATGAGTAGGGAGATATAAGGAAGTAATTTTGATTATTCTATGCATTAAAATTCTAAAGGAAGTTATAGTGAATTATTGAGAAAGTGAATTATTGGAAGTCTTTGTTGATTATGTTTTGAGTGTGCTAAGAGGGATTTAAAAGGTGTATGAGGAATTTGTGAATGTGTGTATGTTTTGCTAAAATATTTTGAAGGGTTTAATTATTGGAATTGATGCAATATTTTGAGAAACCAAGAGAGTGGTTTGGAATTTATTTGGGCACACATATTGAAGGTTTGCTAACTCATAAAGAAGTGTTGTGCTAATATTTATAGTAGAAAAAGTCATTATGAGTGAAACAGGTTTTGAAGATATATCTCTATAAAAACAAAAGGTATGGGCACATCATCCTTTGATTCGAGTGTGGTTGAATTGAATATTGTGAAATGCAAAGGTGGAGTGAAAAATATTGTTTGATAAGCATTGTTGGAAATGTTTGAGTGAATTTTTATATGCATGATTGGTGAATGTTTAGAGAACATTTGAGATAGTGATTGAAGATTATTGGAGTTAGGGTTTGAAACCCATATTGTGTGTTGTTGGAAATAGTGTGAAAGACTTGGCTAGGATTTGTGAGCAAGTTGTGTTTCATTGGTTGAATGATTGAGTAAAATTATTGAACATTGGTTTTGAGTGATATTGAAAGTGAATGTGCAAACATTAGAAATCAGATTTGTGAAAGCGATAGACTTAATGATTGAGTAGAACATATTGAGTCTTTGATAGAATACATCATTCTCTATATTTTCTAGAGGTTAAACAAATTCTGAATAGAATATGTCTAAACTGCTTCAAGTTAAAGGAATTACTTTGAATATTGGACAAACCAATTGATAACATTGTGTTCAAGATTTGAGTTTTATTGAGCATATGCTTGAGCATATTTGAGTAAGAGATTTTTTAAAGCTTAAGGATAGATTTGAGTAAGCTTTTGTTAAATCTTAAGGATAGATTTGAGTAAGCTTTTTGTGGAAGATTAAGGATAGGTTTGAACAAGCTTTTATGAAGTATTGTAGGTAAATTTGAGGTAAGTCTTGGTGAAGAATTGTAGGCAAAGTTGAGAAATCTTGTGTGAAAGCTTGTGGGCATATTTGAGGTAAGTATTGGTGAAGACTTGAGAGTAGATTGAGCAAGTTATTGAGAGGGCTTGAGAGTATATTTGAGGTAACTCTTGGTGAAGAATTGTAAGCATATTTGAGGTAAGTATTGGTGAAGACTTGAGATAAAATTGAGTAGAGTTGATTGATTGATTTGTTCAAGATTTGTGTTAAGGCTTGGGGCAGATCCGAGCAAAGTTTATTGAGTTATTTATTGAAGCTTTGTGTTAAGTCTTGGGGAAGATATGAGAAGATTTTATTGAGTGATTTGTTAAAGCTTTGTGTTAAGGATTGGGACATATTTGAGCAGAGTTGATTGAGTGATTTGTTCAAGCTTTATGTTAAGGATTGGGGCAAATCTGAGCAGAGTTGATTTATTATTGGATCAAGATTTGTGTGAAGGCTTGAGGAAATATTTAAGGACATATTTTGGTGTATATTTGAAAGCATATTTGTGCTAGACCTGAGACAAATTTAAATTAGATTTGTAATAGATTAAGGACAACGTTTGGTGTAGATTTAAGATAGAGTTGAGAGTAAGCTTTGGAGGTGAAATATCAGAGGATAATAGTCTCCATTTGATAGAGATCCATTAGATAGGGTAGTTAGGACAAAGGTCTTCTATGGAGATATATCCACAAGTCAGTGTAGTGGGGGTAGTAGTATTCTAGAAGATCACTAGCTAGAGTAGAGGAGAAATAGTTCTCCTATGGATAGAGATCCATGAGCTAGAGTAGAGGAGAAAGGGTTCTCCTATGGATAGAGATCCACGAACTAGAGTAAGGATAAAGAGTTTTCCTATGGAGTGTGATCTATGAAGTAGCTAGGAAGATAGAGTTCTTCTATGGACAAATATCCATGAACGAGTTGAGGAGAAAGAGTTCTCCTGGGGCAAGTTCCACAAACCATAGAAGAGGAAAAATAGTTCTCCTATGGATAGAGATCCACAAATCAGAGCATTAGGGGATTGGTGTCTCCTTTGGATAGAGGTCCATAAACATTGTAATAGGGAAGTGTTTCCCAAGATATTTGTTGATAAAATTTAGTAGAAATATTTTCTCTGTGGAGTAGCCCACATTGGGTGAACCACGTTAAATTGGTGTCTTCATTGTGTGTGCTGATTTGTGTATTGATTTTATTACTGCTATTGATATTGACATTTATAATATTGGATAACATTATTTGGTAAATAAAAGTGAAATTTGGTCTTATATTGTTTACCCCCTCTTAGAATAAGCTTGTGTTCTTCAGATTGGAAGCATGTGAGATAGGTAAAATATATCAATGAACGGCCAATCGTTAGTGGTCAGGAATTAGTGTTCTATATGATGAGTCACACATGAAAATTATATTTTATTAAGGATTACTCTCCCATGGCACATGGCCATAAATGTAGCTAAATTCAAAGTAAAAAGTTGTTGAGAAAAAAACTTGTAAAATTTTGTGGCATTGGAACTCACCATTAATTCCTCTAACATTCATTAATTAGGTCACAAAAGGCATAGGGATTATTTTTAGAGGACACATAGGGGATCAGTTACATTCACAATCCTTTTGTACTATCAAGCATGGTTTAAATCTTGGGTTGCACCCTATAACCTTTATGTTACCTCATTATTGTTACTGGACCATCGGTCATTCAGGGTTGGTAGTAGATATAAGAATTTGAAATAGTTATGAAGGAAGAACTTATTAAAAGTTCTCTTAAGTTTTCCATGAAAATATGAATATAGTTTGTATTAGAGCCTTGTTTAATAAAACTCTTGGGTAGGTTAAATGGTTTATTTTATTTTAATGTAATTTTAAAATAAGAATATAATTTTTTTGATGATGTGCTAGTGTTTTTGAAGAGTGATGTGGGTTGATATATTTTATTCTTCTCTGTAATTGGGTTAATAAAGTCAACTCATTTAAGGTGTAATATCAGTGCCTATGGAAATGTATTAATAGTGGAAACCTTAATAATTATATTAGAAAAGCTTTGGAACTATGTTAAAAGTTAAAAACCTATGAAATATAAATATATATATATATATATATATATATATATATATATATATATATATATATATATATATATGATTTTTTTAATATATCATGTTATGATAAATAATGGAAAGTAATGAGAACCTTAAAAGAACAAGGTAAAGAGAACAAACAACAATATATAAAAACAATTAGTGAATAGAAAAAAAGAATAAATAACATGAAAACAAAAGATTTGATATATTTTGCAAACCATAGTCCAAGATAATTTTTTAAAGATCTACAACACAACAAAAAACATGCAAAAAATATCACAAGCTAATAATGGTAGTAGTATGCTAAGCAATTATATGATAGAAACCAAGAAAAATATACCCCTCCTATAATTAAAATAAATGATGAACTATTCTCTCTTAGTATGTGATGGAGGAAATTAAGAAAATAGTAATATATAAAGCTCAAGATATAGATGGATTACATGTTGAGTATCTCAAGTGTGGGATTGACATCTTAGCACCATACATCCAAAATATTTTTAATGATATCATTTAAGAAGAATTTCCACTAGAATGGATAACTAGACTATTCATACCATTGCATAAAAATGGAAACACTAACAATCCTTAAAATTACTTCATCATCATTATTAATAATTTTTTTGCAATTTTTTGGTAGTATATTAAAAAGTAAAGTCAATTAGTGGATAAAAAATCATGGAAAGAAGGGAATATGACAAGAAATGTTTAGACAAAAGTACTCCACAATAGATCACAATATTACTTTAATGCACCTAATAAAGAGGATGTAAAATGAAAAAGGAGAAGTCTATTGTTGTTTTTTGGACTTTAAAAAGTCTTTTAACACAATATCTAGAGATAAATCATGGAAAAGAATGGAAGAATTTGGCATACCAACTAACTACAAAGTAGTGGTACACAAACTTTATGAGTAGGTAGTAGAAAAAATAACAATTTTAGGACTGTCACTCTACTTTGGGGGTGATACGATGAAATAGGGTTGTCCATTATCACCTACTTTATTTGTCCTTTACATTGACAAATTGGAGTAATGAGTAGAAAGGATGTGAGGAAATGGAATACGATCGGATAATTATGTAGTGAAACTTCTTCTCTATGTCGAGAACATCATGTTGATTCATAAGACACTTGAAATTTTAAGAGAACATCAAAATTTTTTAGAGCATCTATGTAAAAAATTTGGGATGTAGGTAAACACTAACAAGACCAAAATTATAGTTATCTCTACTCAAAGAGAACAAAAGTAGCCATATATATATTTTTGAAGGAAATCCTTTAAAGTTTGAAAAGAAATACAAATACCCTAGATTATATTTTCAAAATGGCTTTAGTTTGGGAAAATGTACGATTAAATAAATACAAACAAGATAGAGGTCACTCTAGTCATTGCTAAATAGAGGTAGAAAATAGTGTTGTGGGATTGAAAACTATTAGAATATTGTTTATATTATTATTTATTCTAATGGTGCTATATGGGTGTGAGGTGTGGGATAAAAATAAATCAATTTTAAGTGGTGATAAATATAAAAATTTTCAAAATCGATTTGATTAAAAATAAGAATTAAAGCCTCAGTTTCATATGAGATTTTGCTTGTTGAAATAGGAACTTTTCCATTAGAAAAAAAAGCTATGAAAATGATATTTGGGTACCTAAATAAAATAGAAATAATGAAAGACAACATGTTGCTATAACATGTAATCAAAGAAATATTTAATAAAAGAAAATACACTTGGATGAAACAAAATAACACATGGATAGAAAATAACGCATTAAAGATAATGAGGTCTCAAATATTGGAGAATATTACATTATTTGGTACATGCCAATGTGCCACCTTGGTAAATTATTGTAAATATTATAATAGGGTTGTGTCTTAGATTAGTGAGTGAGTAAATAATTTATGTAATGTAATAATGTGCAGGGAATGCACAAGTGTCATGTAAATATGTGTGTAAGTGTTATGAGTGTAAATGTGCACAAGTGTATTATATGTAAGTGTGCATGTATCGTTATAATAGGACACTGAAGAGTTGTAAAGAAGTGTGAAGGTCAAGAGGGAAGCATATGATAAGTCACATACAATTATATATGTGATAAAGCATTGTAATATTCATCAAAAGTGCATAACTTTATGCTTGCACTAGAAGACCTTTATTCAACAACATTTTTAGTATTTCTATGTGCAATATTGTGAGCATTGTTTATATGATTATTCTATGAGTATTGATGTTTATGAGTTATTATCTTTGATTCATTGTATTGAAAATTCATTATATTATTTCCTATGAATATTTTCTTGTGAGATTTACATTAGTATTAAATTATCAAAAGCTAATAGTGGTATCAAAGCCACAATAGGATTGCTTCCACAGGATTTGTTATGTTACAAAAATCAACAAGGCTAGAGTCTTTCCAGAATTGTAGGAACAACTAGTGAAGACTAGGACTTAGCTAAAATTTATTTCCACTAGGTTGAATAATAACCAATGAAGATTAAGGATTATTTCCACTAGGTTGAAGGACAACCAGTGAAGACTAGGAAATCAACTTGAAGATAGTTGATTATTTAGGGAATAGATAACCCTAACATTGATAACAGACATTAAAGGTACAATAATCCCTTGGTGTTAATATTTCTCTCAAGGAAAGAGAATCATTATTGATTGAATTTTTAGCACATTGAAGATTGAAAGAAGAACCAACTAAGGAGATAGTTGGTCATTCAAGATATTTTCATCCTAACTCAGATATTAGATTCTTAGGTAATGCTAGAGAAAGCTATTTAATATATTTATATAGTGAAAATTGATCTTAAAATGGTTAGAATATTCCTACAAAATATAGATAAGAATTTCATATTCATGTGCTACAAGGCTGAAGGCTTTCCTCAAATAGGGATTGATTCGAGTTGCAAACTATCAAAAGTTTTAGGTCACAAAAATAGATCTTGATAAACATTTTAGGTAATTAATATATTAACCTTGATAATATAGATTGAATTTACCTATTCCAAGAAGCTCTTAATAATAGAAGGCAGTCTATAAGATTGACTCAAGGCAGTCTAACTAGGCAAATTTGCTAATTTCACCATTACACATCAAATTCGATGAGGGGATGGAAAATTTGAACTAGTCACAAATATAACAACTTGAAAGTGTATTTTTTTGCTAACAAGTTCAATATTGCTATGTTTTGGATGCAAATTTTGGGGTTGAGTTAGTTTTCATGGTTGGATTGACCTTTTTGTGCATTTGTGTCAAAAATTGGTTAGGGTTATGTGGTTCTATTTTAGGTATCTACAATGCAGTTATAATAAAAAATTAATATGCTGAAGGAGAATATTTTGATTGAATAGAGGAAATTAGAGAGGTGAAAATTATTTGAAGGAAGAATATAAAATTGAAGAAATAAATTAATTATTAAATAGTATAATTGAATTGAAGAAGAATATTGAAGAAAAATATTGCTGAAGAAAACTTGAAGAAAAAAAATTTGAAGTATATTAAAGATTTAAAAAAAAAAGAAAAATTATATTGAGGAGAAACAAATAGTTGAAGAAAAGAAGAGAAAAATTATATTTTAAATATTAAATTTGGGATTAATAAGTATTTTTACTATAAATTAAATTATTAGAAATCTTATATTATGGCAAATACAAAGACCGTTCTTTCAAAATCTCAACTACTAAAAGGACCTAACTTTACTCCATGGAAGACTAAGATGAGGTCAATACTTATTTTTGAGAAAATTTAGGAAGTAGTAAATGGAGAGAAAACCGTTGTAAAAGACACAATGGAAAGATATATATTTAAATATGAAGATGCAAAGGATCATATGCTAATAATATTTGGTATATGAGATGAGATTCAGGCATACATAAGTGAGGTTGAAACTTCAAAAACTGCTTTGGAAAAATTATGCATAATATTTGAAGGAAAAATGAAGCTACTATTTTACACTTGCAATCACAACTATATTCACTAAAATTTTATTGTGGAGAAAACATAGAATATGTTCTCCATAGGGTAGTTGAATTGAAATATAAACTACAAACTATGGGAGAGAAAGTGGAAGAGAAATTTCCTGTTCAAACATGCCCTTCTCCTTGAAGAAGCTTTGTCCTCAAAGCTGAAAATGAGGAAACTGTTGCTGGAGTTGATGGAGAGACTCCCATGTAGCATCCTCAGGTTGAAGTCCACGCCACTGAACCAGGACCTCTGTAATGGTACGGTTGCGCAGAGTGCAAGTTCGACGATCCAACAACTACTCCGTTGCAAGTAATATGGAGCCTTCTTCATCCAATTTAGGGAGTGTTGATTGAACCTGTACCTTTGTGCCCACAACTTTCTTGAGAAGGGAAACATGAAAAATAGGGTGGATCTTGGAAGTGGGGGGAAGAGCCAATTTGTAAGCTATTGGACCAATCCGTTGTAGAACCTGATAAGGACCATAGAATTTTGGAGCGAGCTTCTAACACCTACGGAGTTGTAGGGATGATTGTTTGTATGGCTGTAAGCGAAGGAAGACCATATCACCCACATCAAAACTATGCTCAGAATGATGCTAATCAGCTTGTTGGTGCATCCGATTCTGGGCCATGTTCAAATTTTGCTTGAGTTGGCGGAGGACCTCGGTGTGTTGACTCAGAGCATTATCGATGGCTTGGACCTTGGAGCTGCCCAGAATGTAGGAGGAAGGCATGAGTGGAGGGCACCCGTAAACTACCTCAAACGATGTGAGTTTGGTGGCGGTATGATAGGAAGTGTTGTACCACCATTCGGCCAAAGAAAGCCATTTTTCCCAATGAGTAGGATGATCGGAGGCAAAGCAACGAAGGTAGGTTTCCAAGCATTTATTAACAACCTCTGTTTGACCATCCGTTTGCGAATGGTAGGCTGATCTCTTTTTGAGCTGAGTCCCCTGCAACTTAAACAACTCTTGCCAAAAATTGCTAGTAAATGTGGGATCACAATTAGATACAATGGAGGTTGGCATGCCATGAAGGTGAAATATGGAGTCAAGAAAAATTTGGGCAATAGTGGATGCTGTGTAAGGATGGGTTAGGGCACAAAAGTGAGCATACTTTGAAAGGTGGTCCACTACCACGAAAATAACAGACTTGCCTCCAGATTTAGGTAGCCCTTCTATGAAGTCCATGGAGATGTTAGTCCACACCTGATTTGGTATCGAAAATGGTTGAAGAGTTCCCGGAGAGCGCACTGTTTCTTCTTTCATCCTTTAACATGTGTTGTAGTCTGCTACAAAAGAGCGAATGTCCTGTTTCATACCTTTCCAAAAGAAGGTGCGCTTGAGTCGCTCATAAGTTTTTAGGAACCCTGAATGGCCAGAAGATGGAGTAGCATGTGATTCCTTCATGAGGAGATCTCGAAGTGGGGACTTAGGAGGAAGAACCAGGCGTTGATGGTAACGTAGATCCTAGCCATCCCAACTATATCCTGGTGTAGACTCTGGATCATCCCTAAGTGAAGCAACCAGGTCTTTCAAATCTGCATCCTGAAGTATTTCCTGACATAAGGGCTCAATCCATTGGGGTAATGGTGCAGAGATGGCACACAACATACTAAGGGTCTCAAATTTGCGAGAGAGAGCATCTGCCACAAGATTTTCCTTCCCTTTTTTGTACGTGATGTCATAATCATAGCCCATGAGTTTTGATACCCACTTTTGTTGCTCGGGGGTGGCAACCCGTTGTTCTAGAAAGTATTTCAGACTCTGGTGGTCAATTTTTATGGAGAAATGGTGCCCAATGAGGTAAGGTCGCCAATGCAGGACTGCATGCAATATTGCCAATATTTCCTTGGCATATGTGGATTTCCCCAAATTGTGATTAGATAGGGCTTTGCTAGTAAAAGCCAAAGGGCATCCTTCTTGCATCAATACCGCCCCAATACCACGACCAGAAGCATCACTTTCAATGAATTTTTTTTTAGAGAAGTCTGGCATGGCTAAAACTGGAGTGGTGGTCATGGCATGCTTGAGGTCCAAGAATGCTTGCTCAGCCGGCCCTGTCCAAGTAAAAGAATCCTTATTCAACATGGAGGTGATGGGGGCGGCTATATTTCCATAATTGCAGACAAATTTATGATAATATCCTGTAAGCCCTAAAAATCCTCGAAGCCCCTTGAGTGTGCGAGGTTTCGGCCATTCTTGGACTGCTTGGATCTTCTTAGGGTCAACCTTGACACCATCCTTTGAGACAATGTGTCCCAGATACTCTACTTCAGTCAAACCAAAGGAACACTTGGACATTTTTGCAAACAGTTTATGGTCGGCCAGTAGTTGGAGGGTGTGATCTACATGCTTGAGGTGCTCTTCCCATGTGTGACTGTAAATCAAGATGTCATTCAAGAACACAAGGATGAAATTTCACAAAAAAGGGCGAAAGATGTTGTTCATCAGGCTTTGGAATGTGGAAGGAGCATTTGTGAGACCAAATGACATTACCAAGAATTCATAATGACCTTCATGAGTGCGAAAAGCAGTTTTAGGAATATCTTCATCCCTGAGCCGGATCTGATGGTACCCAGAGCGGAGGTCTAGCTTGGTGAAGTACATGGTCCCATGTAATTCATCTAGTAATTCATCAACCATAGGGATAGGAAATTTATCCTTGATAGTTATCTTGTTGAGTTCTCGATAGTCAATACACAATCGCCAAGAGCCATCCTTCTTAAGGACCAGTAAGACTGGTGCAGAGTAGGGACTAGTACTAGGCTGAATGACACCCGCCTTGAGTAATTCTTGTATCATCTTCTCAATCTCTGACTTCATGGCATGGGGGTACCTGTATGGTCTGATATTGGGAGGTGTACTATCCAGCAATAATGGAATGGCATGGTCGTGAGAGCGATGTGGTGGTAGTGTGGTTGGTTCTAAAAAGATGGCCTCATGTTTGTGGAGAATCTGTTGCATGTCTAGTGGGATTTCACCCATTGGAGATGTGGATGGTTGGATGGAGAATAGTTGTGCAATGACCCCACGTGATGATTTCTTTAGCAATTTCTCCATGCCGTTTGAACTGATAATTTGAGGTGTTCCTGTCGGGGAGCCCTTGATGACGTGTGTTTGTCCATTCTGAGAGAACTACATCCAAAGTTCAGCAAAGTTCCAACTGATAGTGCCCAATGTACTCAACCATTGAGATCCCAAAACAATATCACATCCACCCAACTGGAGGGCACACATGTCCTGCTTGAGTTCATAGTCCCCTATCTTGATTTTAGCATTGCAACACTTTCCTTTACAAGGTAAGGTTCCCCCATTGGCTACCATGAACTCGAAGGAATTATAAGTGTGGATATAGCAATTTTCCCGTTGAGCAACTTTAGGGTCAATGAAGTTGTGTGTGCTTCCCAAATCCAGAAGGATGGAAAGATGTTGGCCCTTGAAAAATCCTGTAACCTTCATGGTTTGAGGAGTAGTAATGCCTACAAGGGCATGGACTGTAATTACTGTCTCAGGTTCCTGTTTTACTTCTTCTTGTGGAGGAGCTATTTCTGGAGGGTCCTCATCCTCATCACTCTCGTCAGAGGTATCAGGTTCTTCAACATCTATCAAGAACATTTTTTTGTGTGCACACTTATGCCCTTTGAAAAACTTTTCATCACAATTGTAGCATAATCCTTGGTCACGACGTGTATCCATATCTTCGATGGTGAGGCGCTTTGGTGCAGCAGGTTTATTATCAACTGGATGTTGGGCTCTAGGAGGAAATGAAGGTCTATTTTGAGGAAACTTTGATGGGCATCTTTGGGCAGAGAGTTTAGATTCGGCAAAACGGGCCAAACTGATAGCTTCCATCATAGTTCGTGGTTTCAACATTTTTACTTCTGCTTGGAGTTCCACCTTCAATCCACTGATATAACAACTCTGGAAGAACCCTTCACTCAATCCTCTTGTCTGCCAATTTTTCAAATTGATCTTGGTACTCTCGGACTGACCCTATTTTTTGTAGTTTGGTCAAGGCTCCTGTAAAGTCCTCATACTCACTAGGACCAAATCGAGTGAGTAGTTGGGATTCAAAATCCTCCCAAGAGAGATTTGGGTAGGCAACACATAACCATTGAAACCAATGTAGAGCCTCAAACTCTAAGTTAAAGGAAGCTATCTGGACTCGATGAAATACGGTTACATTATGAAGTCGAAAGAATTGGTCAACCTGACATAGCCACCCATCAACATCCTTCCCACTAAATTTGGGAAATTCCAATTTGGGCATTCTAAAGGGTGGATCATGGTCATGATTCCTTGCAGAAATCTCAGCTTGGTATTCTGATTTGGGTGGTTCTCTTTTCAGTTTGCTGTCTACTTCTATCAGTGCTTCTTCTAAGCAGTTGCTAGTGGCCTCATGCTCTAGGTGAAGACCTTGGACTTCTTCCCTTATGGAGTGAAAATCCGAGTTCAAGTTCTCAATGGATTTTGTTAGGGATTCCAAGTGTTCTAGTTCTTTTTGGTGTCCACGGGTACCCTAGGCCATTTTTTAAACCTTTTGTGACCAGTTACTAAAAATAGAATTGAGTTTTTAGGACTTACTATTTTTAGTAAGTGCCCAAAAAAGTTCTTGGGTGCTATATATCAAAACGATCAGCTCAAGGAGGTGGTCACAATGAGCTATATCTCTCAACACTACTTTTTGGCACCCCAGACTTTTTTTTTTTTTTTTTTTTTTTTCTCCTGTTTTGTTGAGTCTAACGGTTTTTACAGTTTCTGATTCTGAGCTACAGAGCAAAAGTTGGGGACTAGAGCACTATCTATAACTGGCCTTGTTTCATACTCAAGATTCTCTGTATTTTGTAGGTGACTGTTATGACAGTTCTATTCTGACCCTGAAGACTGTGAATTATGCCCTGACTGTGCTGACGTATCTGACCTGACTGACCTGACTATGACTGCCACTGTAAATTTGACTATTATTCTCCAGACTGTCAACTTAAGTGTCACCCTCATGGCTTATCCCGAATGCATGTCCTTTTTGTTATTTTTTTAGTAGAGGACTCCTTTCTCATATGCTCACTTTTGAAATGCAGGTTTACGAATAGGGATGTTTGGATTTTTTTTTTTTTTTTGCATTTTTTATAGGTTGAAGTTTTAACAGAACCAGGGAATGCTAAGTATAGGAGTATGTACCACCCATAGGCCCTATAATATACCGACAGTGACGAACAATAGTGCTCGGACCAATATTTCAAGCCACTACTCAAGGAGGATTCCACACATACCCTTGAGCACACTACTTGCCTCTCTGACAATACGTGAGGGTAATCGTCCAGGATGCTGTGTCCCATAGACTATGAGTAATACAAGGCCGAAGAGCTTCCTAATGGCTAAAATTTTGTTTAATCCTAGATGGTCTCCCAATATACTTGAAGATACGTGGGAGCTCAAATCCATGCGTGAGTTTTGTCTAAGGCCTGGGTATTGGAGCCTGATCACCCCTCACTTCACTAGACGCTTTATGGGCTATCTAGCTTAGCCAATAATGACAGATCCTTCATGATATTTTAAAACCCCCGATATAGGGTTTCTACCTACTCAACTAAAAAAATATTTTTTTTGGTCTGAAAAAAAAATGCACTGTATTTTTTTTTGGATGTTTTTTTTTAATAAGGAAAAATAGAAATGGGAAAAAACACAAAATTTATACCTAATAGGCGGATTGGATGGCAAGAATCGTTGCAGTTGTAGCAGAACTTGGCCCTGGAAAGTGCTCTGATACCACTTGTTAAGATCCTGCTATAAAATAAACTCAAATAACACACTCTCACATGATTTCTTGGAAATAAACTCACATAAACATCATATTAATATAACAAAAATTTGCATAAAGGAACAATATCACAATAAGACAGAATCACAGGCCTCTTCGAGGGGGCAACCTCCTTCAATACTTCATTAATTTGCAAAATATGGTTACATTGGTGCCTTTTCAGGTATTTAAGGAGTTTCCTTCCAAGGTTGGCTTACATGCAAAATGCCACCTGGATTACATGCATAATGCCACCCTAATTACATGCATAGTGCCACTTTGAATTACATGCACAATGCCACTCGAATTACATGCATAATGCCACTCGAATTACATGCACAATGCCACCTTACCTAACCTATCTACCATGTGTTACATAAAAAGGGTGCCATTTGTCATAGGCACTACCTAAGCTAAAACTTAGAACATTACAAAATATTAATCATGGGTATTACCCACGTTCACTAGGAATTATTACATCAAGGAAGTTATTACATTAGGGGTTAGGATGAGATCCTAACATACACTAAGAGCATTTCCAAAAATATTTAAGAAATTAGTCACCTCTATTTAAGTGCTAAACATAAATTTATCCTTTGATGAATTGGTCAACATACTTTAGGAATATAAAATAGAAAGCCAAGCCAAAGATGAAATGACAAATAATTCTTATATTTTAACAAAAAGGTGCCAAATAATAGTGCCTCATCATCACAACATAAATGTGAATGGAAAATATAATATTGTCATATATAACACTAGTTATTGTAGATACAATTCTCTATATCAATGGAATCAAGTGTATATACCTTTCCAAAGATACCAGTAGAGACAACATCATCCTAATAAACAAAAATACACATAAACACAACAATAATATCCAAAATGGAAAAATAAAAGAGGAAACATGGTCTAAGAAGTACAAGAAATAGAGAACACCAATGAGGAAGAAAATGAAACAATTCATATAGCTCTCATAGGAAGAATTGGTTGGCAATTTTGGGTACCTTGGGTACATTGCCTTTGCTCAAGTGTAGAAGTTGTCATTGATGTCAAGAAGCTCTTGAAGGAGTTTGATTTAATGTCAGATTATTCAGAGATTGGACAGTGAGTTTCCAGGAAGATCATAGTAGCCCATTTGCAAAAGATCAAAGAAATAGACAAGTAAGAAAAGGTATGCAGTAGGCAAGAAAAAATATCACGATTTCGTGACATGTTAGAGGAGAGAGAAAGTGCTGGAAAAACTATCACAATTTCGTGACATGTTCCAGAAGAGAGAGTCCAAAAGAAAAAGTGTCACGATTTCATGACATAATGCTAAAAAGAGAGTCCGTAGTGTGAATTGTCGTGATTTCACAACAAGTTAGAAGAGAGAGAAAGTAGCAAGACAAAGTGTCACGATTTCGTGACATGCAGTAAAGGGAAGAGTCAGAAATGAGAACTGTCATGATTTCATGACAAGCTGCAAAGAAATCGTACAAATGCAAAAAGTATCATGATTTCGCAACAGGTTGAGATGGAAGCATTCAGTTGGAGAAAGTGTCATGATTTCGCGACAGGTTGAGATGACATCATTCAGTTGGAGAAAGTTTCACAATTTTGCGATAGGTTGAGATGGGGGCATTCAGTTGGAGAAAGTGTCACGATTTCGTGACAGAGACAGTAAACAAGTCTTCAACAGAAGAAGTGTCATGATTTCATGACGAATTCAAGAAGGAAGAGCTCGAAGGTGAAAGTGTCACGATTTCGTGACATGTTCCAGTTTCACGAGCGTAAGGTAGAGAAAAGCATAAGGTAGCAAAAGTGTCATGATATCGCGACATGTTGTAGTTTCACGACAGAAGCTACAGAGGAGTTGTAGAGGCAGTGAAGCCGACAAAGTTAAATTTGGGCCGACAAAGTTTAGGGTTTGCAGCCAACGTAGTTTAGGGTGTGCAGCCGACTAAGATCAAGGTTTTAATCTTGTTAGTGTTAGTATAAAAAGGAGGGCTACTTGGAGAGTTAAGCATCGATCGATGTGTGTGTTCGAAGTGCGACTTTCGTAGATAGAGTGCGGGGGAGAAGTTTGATTGTCGAGTACAAAGTGCATTTCTTTCAAATCATCTAAGTGAGAGAGATCGCAAGGAATCAAAGTGTGCAAAGATAGTGCTACTATGTTTTGCACAGAGAAAGCAGAGGGCGTAGTAAGCGCAACAGGCAAAGACAAAAGAGGACATTTGTGCTAGACCGAAGGACTGTGTTTAGTGCAAATTCAAGGACTAGCTCTTGAGGTGATAGAGTTGAGGACAGAGGTCTCCAACCATAGTATGGAAGACAGGTGTCTTCTATGGATAGAGTTCCGTTTTCTAAGGGTAGCGGAGGCAGAGGTCTTCTAGAGGATCACCAGCCAGAACAGAGCTAGGGGATTGGTGTCTCCTTTGGGTTGGTGCCCATAAACATTGTAATCGGGAAAGGTTTTCCCAAAAATTGATTGATAAAATTTAGTGAAAGATTTTATCCATGGAGTAGCCCACATTGGGTGAACCACGTAAATTATTGTGTCTCTTTGTGGATGGTGTTTTTATGCATTACTTTGTTTACAACTTTTGAAATTGCTATCTATAATCTGCATAATATTGAATTGAAAGTTGAATTGAAAGAAAAAGTAAAAAGTGGTCTTGAATAATCCATTGTGTTCTTTGCTAGATTTTCCTTCAAGCTGTTAAAATTTTCAAAGGTACCCGCTCTGATACCAATTGAAGAACACAAGCTTATACTGTTCACCCCCCCGCTCTCAGTATAAGCTTATGTTCTTAAATTGGTATCAGAGCGGGTACCTTCAAAAAGTTTAATAGCTTGAAGGAAAATCTAGCAAAGAACACAATGGATTATTCAAGTGGCAATGCAGCACCTATTCTTGATGGATCAAATTTTGGTCTTTGGAGTGCAAGGATGAAGGTTCATCTAATGGCACTTGGGAATGAGGTTTGGGAAGTGATTGAAGACGGGTACACCATTCCTGAACATGGTCCTTATACTAAAGAAGATAGGCTCCTTCATCACAGCAACTCAAAAGCAATGAATGCAATCCTAAAAGGTTTATAGAAGGCAGATCTGACCAAGGTGATTCACTGCAAGACAACTAGTGAAATGTGGAATCAGCTGAAAGTGGTTCATACAGGTGATGCAAATGTCCGAAAGGCCAAGTTGAGACACTTCAAAGGTATGTTTGCACAACTCAGGATGAATGATGATGAAAATATTAGTGACTACATGCTTCGTATGGATGAGGTTGTTAACTCCATGAAAGACTTAGGTCTTGAGCTTGCTGAAAATGATGTTTGTGATAAGATTTTAAGATCTCTTCCTAATAGATTTAGTGAAAATATTTTTGCTATTGAAGAAGCTAAATATTTGGATAAGTTGAAAAAGGATGAGCTCCATAGTATACTTACAGCATTTGAGTTGAGAACTCAAGTGAAGGTTGATGTCAAAAAAGAGGCAGCTTTCAAGGCTACCAAGAAATCAAAATGCAAACAACTTAAAGAGAGTGATGAGTCTTCTAGTGATGAAGAAGCATATTACAACAAGAAAGACAAGTTCTCTAGAAAGAGTAAAAACGTGAAAAATATAAGATGTTTTAATTGCGAAAAGTTTGGTCATTATGCTACTGACTGTACTGTTTCCAAGAATGAAAGTGATGAAGATAAACAGGATTCTAAGAGCAAGGAATCTGAAAAGCACAAGCATCACAGGAAATACAAAGATGAGCACAACAATCAAGGAAAGAGGTATTCTCGCAAGCACAAGAAGAGTTTCTACCTAGACAAAGCAAGTAAGTGTTCGAGTAGTGATAGTGAAAGTTCTTCGAGTGGTGATGAAAATGAGATGTTTATTTAAAAAAAATAGGAAGAACCGAAACATAGATTCATTATCATAAAATGTCTTAGATGTGGAAATTTTGGTCACATTGAGGATGATTGTACAAATAATGATTTGGTTTCTAGTATGTATGAGGATGCTTCAGAAAACTATAAGGAAGATGCATGTATGGTTTTTGAAGAGGGTAGCACCTCTAGCGATAAGAAAACTGAAAAAGGCTTTGATGATCCAAAAAACAATCAAATAAAGGATCTTGAAAGTGAACTTTCTAATGCTCTAAGTCCTTTGAAGAAGGAAAGAAAGAAGAATGCTAGACTCAAGGATAATTTAGATGAATGTTGTATGGAGAGAGATGATCTTACAGAAAGTCTTGACTTCTCTATGGCTAAGACACAAGAACTCAAGGACGAGTTAGAGTCTAAGATTCTTGAGTATAGTGAGTTAGAAAATAAAATGGCTTCTTTGAAAGAGGAAACTAAAGATTACAAGGATAAGCTTTACATGTTTCAAGATAGCTCCAAAAATGTTAAGTCACTCATCAAAGGTCAAAGAAAAACAACAGATAAAATAGGCCTTGGCTTTGTTAAACCGCGACAAGGAATAGGTTGGGGAATCTAGTAAGAGATTTAAAAAATAAGAGAGTTCTGATGAGGAGAGTATTTCAGAGAAAGAGTCTGTGGATGATAGATGCGCAGAAACAGAAAACAGAATTCAGAATAAGAAGAAGTTTTCAGGACCCATGAGGTCGAATAAAGGAAAATTTCACGATAGATGTTTTGCATGTTACAGGTTTGGTCACATGGCTGCACATTGCATGGCTCAAATGAAGAAGGTAAACAACAGTTTCAAAAGTGCTATTTTCTTTCGAGGATATTGCTACTCTTGTCAACAGTTTGGGCACAAGGTAGTTTATTGCAAGGCAAATAATAGGAACATGTTTGGTCAGAACTGGTGGTTTCAAAAAGCAGGTATGCCTAAAAGAAATAACTTTGTTACTTGTTATAAGTGCAACAATGAAGGTCACACAGCTAGATAGTGTAGAGCTGAACTTCCAAGGCATAGGAACAGAAACAATAGTATGAACAGGTCCAAGGATCAAGGCATGGATAAGAACAGTGACAGGAACAAGAACAAGAATATTGACAAAGAGTTCAAGAGAAGGCCTGGCAAGGAAATTGTAGACGCTGATGATGATCAGTGCCTAATTGGAGTTTTACTCCCACCCCTATTTTAATCACCTCATCAGGAGGTGGGGGAGGGACTAAGCTAAGATGGTCATTCTTAGTCCTAAGCCCCAAAGGTGACCCTTTGCCATTGATGACAAAGGGGGAGAGATATGAGTAAGGGGGAGAGCTTCAAGTGAAGAGAAGAGCTTCTAGTCAGGGCGAGCAAAACCTTAAAGGCATATTCTCAGTTTTGAGCACAGTTGGTTTCAGTTTTGACTTTTTGAGATGTGTTTTCAGTAAAGGTTTGCCATCAATGACAAAGGGGGAGATTGTTGGCAATTTTGGGTACCTTGGGTACATTGCCTTTGCTCAAGTGTAGAAGTTGTCATTAATGTCATGAAGCTCTTGAAGGAATTTGATTTAATGTTAGATTATTCAGAGCTTGGACAATTAGTTTCCAGGAAGATCATAGTAGCTCATTTGCAAAAGATCAAAGAAATAGACAAGTAAGAAAAGGTATGCAGCAGGCAAGAAAAACTGTCGCGATTTCGTGACATGTTAGAGGAGAGAGAAAGTGCTAGAAAAACTGTCGCGATTTCGCGACATGTTGCAGAAGAGAGAGTGCAAAAAAAAAAGTGTTGCGATTTCATGACATAATGCTAAAAAGAGAGTCCGTAGTGTGAATTGTCGTGATTTCGTGACAAGTTCGAAGAGAGAGAAAGTAGCAAGACAAAGTGTCACGATTTCATGACATGTAGCAAAGGGAAGAGTCAAAAATGAGAACTGTCACGATTTCGTGACAGGCTGCAAAGAAATCGTACGGATGTAGAAAGTATCGCAATTTCACGACAGGTTGAGATGGAAGCATTCAGTTGGAGAAAGTGTCACGATTTTGCGATAGGTTGAGATGACAACATTCAGTTGGAGAAAGTGTCATGATTTCACGACAGGTTGAGATGGGGGAATTTAGTTGGAGAAAGTGTCACGATTTCATGACAAAGACAGTAAACAAGTCTTCAATAAAAGAAGCGTCACGATTTCATGACAAATTCAAGAAGGAAGAGCTCGAAGGCAAAAGTGTCACGATTTTGTGACATGTTCTAGTTTCATGGGCATAAGGCAAAGAAAAGCATAAGACATCGAAAGTGTTGTGATATCGCGACATGTCATAGTTTCGCGAAAGAAGCTACAGAGGAGTTGCAGAGGTAGTGAAGCTAACAAAGTTAAATTTGGGCCGACGAAGTTTAGGGTTTGCAACCGACGTAGTTTAGGGTGTGCAGACGACTAAGATCAAGGTTTTAATCTTGTTAGTGTTAGTATAAAAAGGAGGGCTGCTTGGAGAGTTAAGCATCGATCGTATGTGTGTGTTCGAAGTGCAACTTTCACAGATAGAGTGCGGGGGAGAAGTTCGATCGCCGAGTATAGAGTACATTTCTTTCAAATCATCTAAGTGAGAGAGATCGCAAGGAATCAGAGTGCGTGAAGACAGTGCTACTATGTTTTGCATAGAGAAAGAAGAGGGCGTAGTAAGCGCAACAGGCAAAGACGAAAGAGGACATTTGTGCTAGACCGAAGGACTGTGTTTAGTGCAAATTCAAGGACCAGCTCTTGAGGTGATAGAGTTCAGGACAGAGGTCTCTAGCCAAAGTAGGGAAGACAGGTGTCTTCTGTGGATAGAGTTCCATTTGCTAAGGGTAGCGGAGGCAGAGGTCTTCTAGAGGATCACCAGCCAGAACAGAGCTAGGGGATTGATGTCTCCTTTGGGTTGGTGCCCATAAAAATTGTAATCGAGAAATGTTTCCCCAGAAATTGATTGATAAAATTTAGTGAAAGATTTTATCCGTGGAGTAGCCCACATTGGGTGAACCACGTAAATTGTTGTGTCTCTTTGTGGATGGTGTTTTTATGCATTACTTTGTTTACGGCTTTTGAAACTGCTATCTATACTCTGCATAATATTGAATTGAAAGAAAAAGTAAAAAGTGGTCTTATACTGTTCACCCCCCCCTCTCAGTATAAGCTTGTGTTCTTCAGAATTATAGATATTTGCATCCTTGACAGTACAAGTTCAAAAAATAATGTCTTATTAATACAAAATGTATGGATAAAATTGAGAAAAAATGTATCAAGCATAGTAATAGCACTAATAGCACTGAAAAATATCAATTATTGAAAAACAATAAAAGTATGGACCAAAATAGAATTGATGGATGTACCAAAATTGCAAAATTTATGAAAATAACAAAAAAAAATATTGTTAGGAGAAAAATTAAAATACATTGTGGATGGATAAATAAAACAAAATTGAAAAAAATGATGGAAATGCTAAAATTTTCTACATAAATATAATAAGTTTGATAAGCATAGATTTGTACCTAATACATATAGAAAAAAGAATTTACAAATAACGGGTTAGACAAAGAAATTTAGTGCAAAAACTTGAAGTAATACCAAATTTAGAGAAAAAATACCAAGACCAGAATGAAGGACTAAATGTATATGAAGATAAAATACCTTCATAACAAATAGTGTATTACAAGTGGTGTTGGAAGTATTATATTTTTTGGACCCAATATTACAACTCTTGACAGAAAATCGAATTTGTGCTAAGTGGTCGAAATGTTCCTTTGGGATGCATGAGGTGGAGCACTTGGGATACATAGTTTTAAGGGAAGATTTTTAGGTGGACCTAAAGAAAATAATGGCTATCCAAGAGTTTCAAAAACCCCACACTCCCAAAGGTATTTAGGATTTCATGGGTCTCACCAGCTACTATAAAAATGTTCCAAATGAATGATAAATCACAACTCCTTTGATAGCTATGTTGAGAAAAAACTTGTTTGTATGATCAAAACTAGTGGAACAAGCCTTTTTAAACCTTAAATAAGTCATGCTAACTACATTTGTGCTATAAATTCCTGATTTATCCAAATATTTTATGATTTAAAGTTATGCCTTGGTTTGTCGAATTGTAGTATTGATGTAAGAGGGACAACCATTGGCTTTTATGAGCAAGTAAATGTCAAAGAAAAACATGGATAAATAAACCTATGAGAAAGAAATGATGGAAATATTACACACCTTCAATCACTAGTGGCTCTACCTTATTGGGTGATATTTTTTAATTAAAACATAGCATCAAACTCTAAAATATTTTTTAGAGCAATGGATCTCCACACTAGAATAATAGAGGTGGGTCTCCAAAATTACTAGGGCATGACTATGAAATAATTTATAAAAATTGCAAGGAGAATGTAGAGGCTTATGCTATTTATTTTTAATATAAGGGCAAGAGTATGTTTTGTGCTATTTCAACTTCACTTTCTCAATGGATCCATCAACTTCAATAAGAGGTAGCTAAAGAGTCCACTTACAATCCATGATATAGCAACTCCAAAATGATCCTAACTCTTAGCAAAGATATTAATGGGATGGGAAAAAATGAGATACCAAGGTTACATTTTATTCTAGAGAAGTAACCATTCTATGAATCTACATTGTAATAAATACATGCATACCAAATTGCAAGCTATTTTGGGTTCCTTAAAACTTATGAGAGGATAAAATGTAATTTACTTTGGGTAAGAATGAAACAAGATATTTAGATTTTTATGGTTGAATATAACACTTATGAACAAAAAAAGGGAGAAAATTTATTCACTTTAGGTACCCTATAGCCTTATTTGACTCTAGTAAAAGTTTAGATATATATATCCATGGATTTTATTGAAGGTCTTTCAAAGTCTAGTGGTAAAAAAACTATTTTTGTGGTGGTGGATCATCTATCAAAGTATGCTATTTTTTGTTCCCTAACCCATCCGTGCAAGGTCTCCATAGTTCTCCAAAAATTATTGGATTCTATTTTTTATCTACATGGTATATCCCAATCTATTGTTTTTTACTGGTACCCCACCTTTACTAGTCATTTTTGGCAAGAACTATTTAAAATATATGGCACAAAACTAAAAATAAGCTTGATATACCATCCTCAGATAGATAGTCAAATAAATATTATCAACAAGTGCTTGTATATTCACCTTCATTGATTTACATCTAAGTAATCTACTTAGTGCGCCAACTGTATTCCCTTGGTAGAATGGTGCTATAACACTTTTTATCATACTACTACCAATATGAAATTATTTGAAGTAATTTATGGACATCATACTCCATAACTTTACTCATATATCCTAGGTAGCTCTAAGGTCCAAAAGGTAGATTCTACTCTTCATGAGCATGCACTACTCCTTCAATAGCTAATGGAGAATTTGGTGATGGATCAGAATTATATGTGTTAGTATGTTGATCAACACCATATGGAGCATAGTTTTAATGTATATAACATGGTCTTATTTCACCTACAACCATACAAGTAGTCATCATTATAGCTTTGTAGTTATCAAAAACTTATCACAAGATTCAATGGACCCTATCAAGTACTACAATGGATTGACTTAGTTTCCTACAAGCTCAATTGCTACCCTCTTCAAATATACATCTAGTTTTCATGTTTCCACCTTGAAAAAAGTTCTTGGAGGATGGGTATAGGTCTAATAAATACTTCCAAAATTCAATGAAGAAGGACCAGTTATATTAGAGCCCAAGCATATTCTAGATTAATGGGCCCATATATTTTGCAACTAAACCATCACCAAAGTTTTAATCCAATGGTAGATAGCCAAAATATTATATGTGGAAATTGCTACATCAATTCTAGTAGCAGTTTCCTCATCTCAATATTTGAGGACAAAGCCTTTTGAAGGGAAAGGTATGTTATGATCATATCCTAACATTACTATGTAAATATGAATGTGGCATCTTGGGTGCCTAGTGCACATGGGACCATGTGATGTAAATATTACTTATTGTAAGGAGTTAATAAAATATGTAACTTTCTCTTTATTAGTATTTACTAGTTGGAGCCCCCACTTGCATGTGGACTAGCCCTTGAGAATTAAGGTTAGGGTTGATAATAGTATATAAAAATACAATATCCAAATTGAAATGTATCAAGTTATTTTCCAATATTGTAACAAAGCTCTACTTCCAAGGAGGTTGCTCCTTCAAAGAGACCTACAATTTTATATTGTGAATTATAATTATGTAACAAATTTGTTGCATTTCCATTCTTATTTTAATATTGTTATTTATTTATTTATTTTTTTTTGAATTTACATGGCGAAATCGATAGCCGCCACGAATCCGGGTAGGCTTTCCAGCTTTTTATGGCCGCCACAATATTCTGCGCTGTCCGCCCCAGAAGATGCCACACAGATCTTCGCGCAGTCCACCCCTATAACCACCATGCCACAATCATTTTAAACCTTTTACGCTGCTGAAAGCACCAGGAAAGGGACAAGCGTTCAGTCGGCGAGGCCCGATATTTGAACCTTGGACCTCCGCCCCCCTGATGGGGTTTGGATGAACCAATTGGTCTACACCTCGGACCTTTAATATTGTTATTTTAGTTCATGTGCATATTATAATTGGATGATTCCTAACACCATAAGACATTAGTATTATTATGGACCTACACAGAGTGAGAAATACATCAAGTATCAGAGTGCATAGCAAAAAATGCATAATAATTTGAATTTTTAGAGTAGTATGACATTAGCATGGAACCACATGAGCAATCATTTTGCATGTTAGAGTGGAGAATTAGAACCATTCAACCAAATAATCAATTATGGATATTCAAGTGGAACAATAGCAATTTGGAATAACCAAATATATTACCAATCAAGATTTCACTAGGATTGATAGATGATCAAGATGGGTACAAGTTTTCAACAATGCTTAGAAAATCATATTATTTAGTTTCTTTTCATGTTTTTAAGGTAAATTATTTATAAGGATGATGGAATTCTATGGTTCCTAGGGATAGGTATATGGGGATATGATATAATATTGTATATGGATATCATATATAGGTGGTATGAGCCACACATAACCCAAGCCTGATTGTATTGTAATATTATATTATAATAATAATCTAGATTGGGGTTTTAGGAGTTGGATAGGTTTAGGTTTATACCCTTACGAAAGTAGCATTATATGTTAGATATATAGAGAAGGGATATTGTAATTGTAATGACCATAATTCATCATCATTCATATTGAGTATTCTATTGCACTTATATTTCCCATGGAGTGGCCTCTCATCTTGGGATATCTTGTGGAGTTATTCCTTGCTTAAGAAATATTAATGATGTTGCCTTACCATAAGGGTATTATCTATATTTATATATTATTTTTTGAATTATGTTATGGATGAGTGTTTGATATATTTGAATAGTGTGGATGATTTATATTTATGATAATAAATATTTGCAATAAGTGGTATCAAAGAAACAATTATGGCAAAGTGAATATTATTCTCTATGGATTGCAAAATTTGAACATTTTTCCCAATAAATATCTCATGTTTGAGAAGCCATATATTTGCATGGATTTTTTTGTTTTAGATGATTCTCGTGCATTCTTGTTTAGAATTTTAAAATCTTCAAATCAATTTTTATATAAAGGAATGCAAGTGGAATTCAGAGAGATACAACCCTATTTCAGTTAATAATCTAGAATACGAAGATAATATTTTACAATTTGTGTTTTTTTAAAAGAATGAAAGTTGAGATATATTTCAATATAGGTAACCAAATTAATTTTTTTTTTTTGTATTTTGAATAAAATTTTAGGGATCTACTTATTTATATAGGAATTTAGCTTTTATATAGTGGGGAGATATATTCTTATGTAACCTTAGTTTGCATTATCATTTTTATTGGGGTTTAAGATCATGGAGTTACCAAAATTTTATGGAGAAGATGGTATTAATTCTATAGAGTTCTAGATAAAACTTAGAGATATATATCATGATAATATTTAACAGATATGTTTTTTTTATTCTACTTAGAAGGGAAGACAAAAATTATGGTATCATAGTTTTTCTAATGACAATGGATTTTTCACTTGAAAAGAGATTGAACAAGTAGATTTAAGAAAATGGGGACCATATATAAGGATAGATAATTTGAATAATTGATAGGGATTAATATTATATTCTATAATGTTATCTCTTTTTACATGGATCATGATGTATGACATTTAATACTCACGTAGATTGTGTGTATTAAATTTGGACTTCTAAAGGCAGACATGCCTATAAATATATTTTTGGTTAATGCAATTAATAGTTTTTATTTGTGCCATTTCATGTCATATATTAAGAGTATTTCCCACATCAGTGGTATCAGAGCAAGGTGTAAGGGTTTGGAGAGTATCCTCTTCCTAAGACCATATTGGTTCAGAAAGGAATGAGAAAACCAACCCATGGATCTTGAGTGGTGAACATTATTTTCCTTCCATGAAAAACTTTGTGCACTTGTGATCTTGAAAACTCTTGACTATGATCCCTCTGACTCTAACCCTCAACTAGCTAGGGTCCCTTTGACTTTGAACTTCAATTTTTTATCCAAGCCTTACCCTTGTATTTGTCATTTCATTGAAATTTACAGTCACAATTGTGCAATCGTGTGTTGATCTGGTGGATTCCCCATTGTTGCCATATACGGGGTGATATATAATTTTTTTGCACAATAGTGTGATCCTATTATTCAGCCACATACCAAAATCGACCATCATTTTTATGGATTTTCAATACTCATCAGTGTTGATCTGGTGACTTCTCGCTATCACTATTTCTTAGTGTGCTATCCATTGTTTTGGCAACCTCAAGCACTTAATGATGCCAATTTTCTTATAATAATATTGTATTGTACAACACCATCGCTCAAATATATTTCAACAATTTTTAATAACTTTTTCAATCATTCCTACTTATCTAGCGCACAAATTCATTCTCTATTGTGTTACCATCACGTTCGGGATGATTTCGATGCTTGTCGGTGCCAATCTATAATTCTCAATGTCCAAAACACTTAGATCCAAAGAAATTTTATGTTTATCGATGATCATAAAGAAATATTGTGCAGTGACAATAAATTTTCAATGAGGTTATTAATTTTTGGTGTGTCCACTATGAACGTTGGTGGACTGTTATTTGTTGTGCACTGTGACCATTAGAGGAGGTTGGATGCTGGGCAACATGATCATTGGATCACTATTGACTATTGTAAATTGTGATCGTTGGATCACTATTAACTATTGTAAATTGTGATCATTGGATCACTGTTGATTGTTGTAAATTATGATCGTTAGATCACTGTTGATTATTATACATTGTGACCATTGGATCACTATTTATTGTTGTAAATTATGACTGTTGGTTACCTATTGTGCCTTGTGTTGGTTCCACATTCTACTTGTTGACCGTTAGACATTGAGTCTCACAAATTTCAAAATCAAATTCCTTGGTCCAATCAGAGAGGGAGGGCCCATTAAAAGTTGACAATAAATTTATGCCACATATTATCATTTTTCACTCAAACTAGCACCTAGTAAACCCTCAATCACTCTTGGTAAACCTATGGTTACCAATATGGTCATTGTTGAAAAATTGACTAAAATCACTACCACCCAAACTAAAAAAATGGTAGAAATGGCTGCCATATTGCAAAACCTTCAATGTTCCTCTCATATTTTACATCCAAGGTGTGAAGTAAAAATATATGAAGGCTCTTGAGACCCTGAGGTACTCAATAGCTGGATCCTTGACATGGATACTTGGTTTGAATATACTCACACTTCTGATGGTGAAAATGTTCCATTTGCAAGGCTCAAAATTTCTAACATCACCAAAGTTCTCATTGCTAATCACCACAATCTAATTTATATGGTACAAGTTTTGAAGGCCTCAATTTATCCATAAAATTATGAGGACTTACTGAATCAATGGTTACACCTCCATCAAGGCAAGAGGGAATCTATACAATATTTAATTCATCATTTCAATCACCTTTGAGTTTTACTTAGGATTTTAAATTCTAATGTTGTCTTCATTTCCAAGTTTAAAAGTTGTCTTCTCGCACACTTGTATAGGGAGATGAAATATAATACTTGCACAACATTAGATGATGCATTAATACATGTGTAGATAGATAAGGATAAGTTCATTACAAAATGACGAGTCTCACTACTCTTCGATGGTTCAATAGAAGACATGAACAAGGATCAACAAGGATGAAGGAGATCTTCTCACTTTTCTTCTTCTATTAATCCCACTTCTTACTCATCCCCTGCTTCTAAAAATCCATTTTATTCTTCCTCTTCTTATTTATTTTCTAATGCTCAAACTACTAAATTTTGTAACTATTATAAGAGGCAAGGGCATGACAAAAATCAATATCCACAATTACAAAAGAAGAAGAATATTTTTGTACAGTCTGATGAGGGCACTTGTGATAACCCCATCAAGACTACTGAAGAAGAAGAAATTTATGAGGAGTTGAGAGGGAAACTTAATAATGTAACACTCATGAATCAACATTCCATAGTAAGTAATCGTGACCAATTGTTTGTCACTCATACTCACTTGCTTCATAAGTTTTTAGTAGATTGTATAATTGACAATGGCTCGCAAAAGAATCTGATTACATAGTCGATTATCGATAGGCTCAAGCTTCCTATGTCCAAAATTCCTCATACCTAATCTCTTGGGTGGAAGGATAGCACCAACACATCAAAAATCACACACACATGCACCATTGCATTTGTATTTGGCTTCAAGTTTTGGGATAAGGTCACGTGTGATGTCACACCCATGGATTGTTGTGGATTACTTATGGGTAAACCTTACCAATATGATAGGTGTACCACATATGATACCTATAAAAATACATATACTTTGAAGCATGAGATAAATCCTTTCTTGTAAATAGTGTTCCATCCACTACACATCGATCTTGCACTAATTTGCATTAGGAAAAACCCATTAATTTAATTTTTAGCACACCACAATAGAAGGACGCCCAACCAAGAGCACTTTTGTCTACTTTACATCACATTCATAGGGCTCTTGTTCCTATTGTACCTATGATTGTTTTTGTTGTACCAATAGTTCTTCCAGTTACACCAAAATTTGTTCTAATTGTACTAGTAGTTCTTGTTGCACCAATTATTGTTCCTATTGTACCAGCAGTTCCTGTTGCCCCAGTAGTTATTCCTATTTTACTAGTAGTTCTTGTTGCACTAGCATTTATTTTTGTTGCCCTAGTAGTTTTTCATGTTGCACTAGCACCTACTCCTATTGTACAAACATCTCTTCTTGTTGATCTTACTCATGCTCCATTTGTAGCTCCACCTACAGTTCCTCATTTGGTTCACACCACTCCGCATCCTACCTCCTTCACATTGCAATACTTTTAGCATTCAGTGGTATGTCAAAAACTACCCTTCATACACACTCATCCTCTTCATATTGGTAGTCCACATTGCATCTACATGGAGCCTCATTATGGAGCATCCCCATAGCCTCCGGGTTTCTCCCCAACTTCCTTCCCTTTTTGAGTGCATTGGAGTCCAATGCTTCTACGGTGGGGAGGAATGATAGGGATTAATATTATATTCTCTAATATTATCCCTTTTCACATGGATCATGATGTATTGCATTTAATACTCATATGGATCGTGTGTATTAAATGCTAACTTGTAAAAGCAAAAATGACTATAAATATATTTTTGATTAATGCAATTAATAGTTTTCATTTGTGTCATTTCGTGTCGTGTATTAAGAGTATTTTCCACATAAATAATACCATCAAGGATTATGACAAGAGAATAAAAGGTTTTAGGAGGAGAAAAAAGAAATAAATACTAGGTTGGAATTCTTAAATAAATAGAATGAAGACTATGGAAAATAAATAAAAGTACTTAAGGAGGAAAAACAAGAAAAATTTAAGGAAAATAATAATAAGAAGAAAGAAATCATGTTTTTGGATTTAGAAAATCAAGATACATTTTAAAAGGATTTTTTATCATATACCAACTCTTTTTTGTAGGTTTATGGATGCATTCAAAATTAAAAGGTTCTTATATGCATAAACCCTAGCAATAAGTACAATTTCATCAATATTGATTTGGCTAAGAGGTTGTAAGTTCAAGAAAATAATATCAATGGCATGTAGCTTAAGGGTAATTGTATTCAATTTTTTTTTTAATATTGTAAGATAACCATTGATAAAAAAAAAATTATATTCATATTTATATGGCATAGTTAAGGAGGATGTGGATATTGTTGTTGGTTATCCTTGGATTCATTGTGCACTATTATCATTAATGTGTAAAATAAGTTCCAAAAGTTATGGTATGGGAAAAATAAGATAACACTACAAGATATTTCTTAGCTTACAATGTAAGGATCCTAAGATAAGTAATAAGAAGTTATGGAAAGGGAAATTTTGAAGAACAAATAAAGAAATCACAAGTAGAATATAAGGAAGAAGTAGCAATAGAGTCCAAGGAATAAGTGGTAGCAAATTCTAAGGAAGAAATAGAAACAAATTCCAAGGAGGTATAGTTAGAAGATCATAAGAATACACCAAAGAATGAATTAAGAAATAATATAGTGAGGAAGAATTTAAAATAAATATGTAAAAGATTTAAGAGTCAATGGAACCAGAATTTTAGGTCAAGTTTATGATATATCATTCCACGCACCATCATGAGCATCAACAATTATGGAAAGCATGACATAGGACATTATTGTTATTATGGACCTACATGGAGTGAGAAAGGCATCAATTATTATAGTTCATAGCAAAAAATATAGTAACTCTATATTTTAGACTAGTACAACAACAACATGGAACCATAGGAGTAATCATTCTAGATATCAAAGTGGAGCATTAGAAACATGGATATACAAATGACATACAAGAAAATTTGTAACATTGAATAACACTACCAATCAAGATTTCACTTGGATGGATGGATGGTCAATATTGGTACCAGTTTTCAACAATGCTTAGAGATCATATTATTAATTTTCTTCTCATGTTTTAAGGATAAAATGTGTAAGAGGGTGAAATGTCATGGTATCTAGGAATAGGTATATGGCAATATGATATCATATTATATGTGGGTATTATGGGTAGTTGGAATGGGCCATACATAACATAGGGTTGATTGTATTATAATATTATATTACAATAGTAAGTTGGAAAAGGGTCTAGAAATCAAACAAGGCAAGGTTTATACGCTACTCAAAGTAGCATTAGATGTTGGGTATATAAAGAGGGGATATTGTCATTGTAAGGATAATTAATAATCATAATTCATATTTAGTATTCCCTTATAATCATATTTTCCCATGGAGTAGGCTATCCTCTTGGGAGATATTATGGAGTTATTCCTTCCTTATGAAATACTAATTGTGTTGTCCTATCATAAGGGTTTATGGATTATGTTGTGGATGAAAATTTAATATTGAATGTTCTATATGATTTATTTTTGTGAGGATAAAATTTTGAAACACATGGACATTATAGTCATTGGTAACTTTTTGCAAATATACCATCATTTTGTAAATGTAATTCTCATTGTACACCTAAGGTGAATCCTCCTTGAAATTTATTATTCTTGAATATATAATATATTCACAAGTGTTGGTCTTCTCTACTTAATTATGTATCCAGAGAGGTAATCCAAGTCATATATTATGATTTAATTATCTCCTTATTTAAAATTTTATGAAAAAACTCATACCCTAAGATCCTCCCACATGAATAATTTATTGCAAAGTTCCTCATTTTTTATTATTATTTTGAGGCATTTAATCAAATAAAATTCCATATGATTCCACTTATAATAACTACACTCATACGTATAACATAGAGAATAGATGAAAGAAATATATTTGTCACTACCCAATATCTTAATCAATTCCAATCTTGATTTTTTTTAATATATAGACTTATAATTAAATACCTATGTCCATAGTCTAATTCTTTAAATACAATGATCACTTACTTTTCACCTATCTCTACTTCTTATGCAATTTATTTCTACATAAGAGTATTAGGTGACACACCCTATTAAGCTATTAGTCTCATGGGCCAGATGAACTAGCTTAATTTATTTATTTCAGTCCATAAAAAGAATCAAACTAATATCTACTCCTCACACAAGTCCCTCTGCATGAGTGCACTTAGCATGATGGGCACTGACTACTACTCACATCCATTGAAGAGTTAGTCTTTAATATTGATCTCATTTTTAACTCATGGTGGTATCTATTACTTGAATACCTACTAAAGAACTTCCCTAGTTATTCCCATTAATAAGAATATTTCATTAAGTTCTTTTAACAAGAGGTTTCACCAATTCAAAGAACCACCATTACCCTAACAAATTAGTAATCATACATTATTAATTCCATCTATAAATACAAGCAAGATCTACCCATAAGGTAAGGAGAATCATAATTCTTGACATATATAAAAAATGGATCTACCTATGTACGTAAATTAAATATTATCATTTAACCAATACATAAAAGCTCTTCCAAATTTATAACATATGGGAGTTCCAATTTATGAGAAGTCACTAACTACTCTTTCTATTAGAGAATCCAATCATTTAGATATATAACACGAGATTAGATATCAAAAGGTCAACATAAATTATCTATTCAATTAAATATAATTAATATTTTACCTATGATAATCGACACTCCATGTGTGAAGGGTAGAATCCTTTCATTTTAAAAATCGATCTAGATAGCCACATAGTGATCATAACAACTCCATTACTTGAGCTGGTATGCTCCTAGATAGGTATCCATTACTCAGTTTAAACAAAATTCACAAAACAAATATGATATTAAGCTATTATCCTTTCAAGGATGACATCTACTAGACTCTTAAATCCATCACCAAGAGTGTTTGATTCCTTAGAAGAAATCCTAGTTGACCTCCACGTCCACCAAGACTGCATGAACCAGAGCAAAATTATCAGTATCTACTCCATCATCATCGAACAACTAGAAAAATCACTCCTCCTCCATTGTGTCTTCAATAACCACTAAGAGTGAATTCCTTTCATACGGGGATTAGATATGGCTCCAACATAATTTAGAAAATCACTTTGTCGATAGTGTAATTTCAACTACCCTTTCACAGTACCCATTCCCATATAAAGTTTTAATAGAGAGCATATCAATATAACATTCCATCTATTTCCAAGGACAACAAAATAATAAACATTATTTCCCTTTAATGTAATATTTTCCAGTCAATCAATGACATCGATTCCAGTCACACTATGTTACCTTGCGATAAAAATTTGAAATGTTGTAAATCAAATTAAATCTCTATTCTTTCATCTTAGATCTAAGTTTAAATATTTTTCTTTTCACAGGCGAGTGAAACAAAAAAACCACTATCATTGTCATTATAGCCATTGAATTCATTTTTCACTATCAACAAATATACATCTATCTATATTCTATATTGAAACACAATAGCCAGATACAATTCGCTACCAAAAATATTCAATACAAAATATTCTTTTAGTTTTCTTCTATAGACATGGTATATCATCTCTTTTGCACTCATAGACAAATGAAATAGTATAGCCATTACGATCATTCTGCAACAATCAAGAAAGTTTATTCTTTTCTTACTATGCACACTCATATGCATTTCTCATTTCACCAGTTACCACTAGATAACAACGAATAGTCAATTTCTAAATCTTACACATATCACACTAATTTAATCATTCAACAATTTCCAAATACTAGTAGAAACCCTCCATTTTAAAAAAATAAGCCTCACATAGAATTTTTTTCCATTAAGATATACAAATTTGGTCATTCAGTGCATCAATCATCATTTCTATAGCAACTGATATAGTGGAACATTAATAAACCCCCCTTGATATTCATATCAACGTCTAATTCCACATTTCACTAAATGTTTAAATTCAAGATAGTTTTCTTCTACCCAATCCTTTCTCTACTTATTAAAACAATGGATATGGTAAAAACATAGTTTAACTAAAATATGAAAGTCTGAAATCCATTCATTCCTTGTTTGCTAAAATCAATATAGCAACCAGCAAAGCAATCGACATGATCAAACAAGGTAAAACTAAAAGAACTTGATTTCTTTTGTAACCTCCCAAGATCTTCTATGAGGCCTAAAATGCATTCATTACTCTCTTCCTTCCACTATCATCCTTCACATCCAACTTCTCGACCATCCTTCCATTGGATTTTTCTTCCTAATTCACCCATCCGATGGGTTTTTTGGCTTCATTTACTTCACCACTCACTTAAAATAAAGGAGGACGTCTGGCTAACTGCAAGACATGAACACAACAAATGCTCCATATATGGTTCCCAATTTAAGACTAGAGTTTTTTTTCTAGTTATAATATTTACAACTCTTACTTAAAATCATAACTCTATGTTTATGTTCTTTGGATACTTTTTCAAAGTAGTTTTTTGAATCCTAAAAAATAAGTTATGTTTCTTTTTACATAAAAATACTCATAAAAGAAATCCATTTCTTTTATCTTTTTAAAGTCATAAAATTCTATTCATTGCAAATTTATCAACGATAAAGAATTCTTTTTAACTATTTGAAAATAAGGGTACTAAAAGAGATCATCATTCCTTTCTTGCAACTAATGCCATTTTCAAATAAAACTTTTTTCGTAAGGAAAAATATGATGAAAGATGAAATAAAAACTTGATATATTATTTCTTATGAAAATTATGATATGCATCTCCATGAAAGAGGGCATTCATCCATGTTGCCTCTCCAACTTTTTTTTAAATCTCCAATCACATAATTTTCCATAAGTATTCCTTTCTCGGTGGTTATTTCTTTCTGCCACCTTAAGTACCCTATTACTACAAAAATTAAGTCCATTAACAACAACTTATCCATTCATAAAATGTATATAGTTACATACCAGACATGAAATAATTTATCATTTCATTAAGGATATATTTGCATCTTCCATAACATATATGTTCTCATAGCAATAAACACATAGTCAAGTATCTCACCCGTAAGATAAATGTTCAAACCATAAGCCCAATCTAAATAATTTTTTTTTCCAAAGGGTGGGTCATGACATTATCCCCCCTTCGGCTTAACATAGTCCTCTGTATTTTAAAATCTATAAGCACAAAAATAATATTTATTTAGCATTTTCAAGCATAAATAAAAAATATTTTTGCATATCTGTTACTTTCTCCCAAGTAGTTTTCATTTTAGTATAATGGTCGCACTAAACTTTATACTATTCCAAAGTTTATTTCCTCATCGATTTAGATTGGAACTCAAGGATTATTACTGGTTGAAACTCTATAGCCTTTGGGTTTGCCATATAAAAATTATAGAAGTACCACACATGCTCTAGATTAGCAACATACTTTTCAAGCAAATAAATATGAAAAGTGTTATGAATCTTAGATAGATTGTGTTGTGTGGTAAGGCAAGTCGATATGCCACAATACTAATCTTCTATGTGATTTCAAAGGGTCTAACAAAGCAAGGATCTAACTTTGTAGACTTAATTGTGCTCTTTCTTGGTTTCACTCTTAAAAACACTCTGTCACCTACAACAAACTCTTTTGGTGATATCTTAATATCAACATAAATTTTTTGATGGCCTACAACCTCCTTCAACCTCTCTCAAATCACTTTTAATTGTTGCTCTATTTATTTGACCATGTCTAGTCCAAGCACAATTTAATATTATATATTGTCCCATGTCAATGATGTACTACACTTTATACTATACAAAGCTTCAAACTGAGCCATGTCTATGGTTGAATGGTGACCGTTATTATAGAAAAATTCCACCAGATGCAATTAATCCTCCCAATGCATATTTTGATCCATATAGTACATGTGAAGCATATCTTCTAGAACCTGATTTACTCTTTTAGTTTGCTTGTCAGTTTCTAGGTGGTAAGCAGAATTGATGTTCAATCTAGTACCAATAGAGTAGTGCAAGGATTGCTATAACTTAGATGTGAATTTTGGATCGCTATCTGATATGATTACCTCTGAAAAACCATGAAGCCAAAAATTTTCCTTGGAAAACCTATTAGCCATAGCCATGACATTATCCTTGGTGTTCCTAGGTATAAAGTGTGTGACCTTGGTCATTCTATCAACCACTACTAGGATTATGTCATGTTGAAACCTGTTCTTAGGCATCCCTACTATTAAATCCATTAAAATCACTTACCATTTTTCATAGGCACATCGTGCGGATATAAAAAAATAGTAGGATGTATGTGTTTTGCTTTTACCTTTTAGCACTCCAAGCATTGAGTGACAAATTCAGTTATGTCTCTTTTCATTCTTGGCCAAAAGAAAGTCTTTTTCATATTCTCTCTCATATTTACTCCTCCTAGATGAGAAAAATATGGGGATCTGTGCGCTTTATTCATAATTATCTTTCTCAAATTTTCAATATCAGGAATCACTACCCTCTTCCCAGAACATAAGAAATCATCCTTGATGTCAAAATACTTGTTTTCATCAAGATTCTTTTCCATCCTTTCTCGAATTTGATTATAGTATGCATCCTAATTATGTATTTCCTTGACTTGTTCCATAAATTTGACATGGATGTGAGACAAAAATTCTATATGTCTTCTTCTACTCAATGCATCAATGACTTTATTCTCTTTTCCGTTAATATACTCAATATCAAAATCATATTCTACAAGGAAATACATCCACCTTATTTGCCTAGAATTGAGTAAATGTTGAGTGAATATATATTGTAGACTCTAATGGTATATCCTTAGCTCAAAGGATCTCCCGACCAGATAATGTCACCAACTCTTAAAATCAAACACTACAAATACCAACTATAAGTCATGGGTTACATAATTAACCTCATGTCTTTTTAGTTTTTCTGGATTCATAGGCTACCACTGCTTCTTACTAAGAGAGAACTCCTCCCAAATATTCTAGTGACGCATCTACCCCAAAATGGAAACTTCCTTAGGGATCAGGTACTTTTGGTATTGGAGGCATGAGAAACTTTTGTTTAAGGAAGTCAAAAGTTACCTCACATTTATTTGTCCACGTGAATTCTTTTCCTTTTCTCTAAAAGTTAGCAAGTTCCTGCATATTCATTTCCTATCCTATTATAAGATCTGATCTAGAATAAACTTATGGAACTTCATTTTCTCATTATATGCTAGTACATACATCATTAGTTTGACAAATCTTTGATAATACTTTTCCACTATCCTAGTTCCTTGGTGAAGTCTAGTGAATTCCTCAAATTTTTGGGAATAAAAGTATTTTGTGAGGAATTTATCTGTGAAGGCATTTATAAACTTTACCCATTTTAGGTCAACTTCTACCTCAAGACTCAATTCATCACTATATGGTTCCCACCAAGCTAAACCATCACCTTGTGAATGCAGTTTGGCATAGTACATTTGAGTGTTTGAGGAGAAGTTATTCATGTTGCAATATGTTTCAATTTCTTTTAACCAAGCCCCAGCCTTATCTCCATATTCCTCTCCATTAAATTTGAAATATTTTAAATGTTTCATTTCCTTGCCCAACTTGGCCTCTAATCTAACCCTAGCTTGTTGTACCTCAGTAAGAGGTTCATTTGTATGACTCACTCTAGGGTTACACACCTTTGTTTCTCAACTCAACATGACATCCAACAACTATTTTTTGGTTCTAATTGTTCTCAGAGTAGATCCACTAGATCAATAATATTCTCATTACTAGGTATCTCCCTTTCTTGTCTAGGGTTATCTAAACCCGCATCTAGATTCCAGTCTTCCACATTAGATCGACATGTCTACCTTAAAAATGGGATAACACTTCCTCTTCTTCTCTTTGGTGGTATTATCCCTAGACATACACAGAAGAGGTAGTAATAATTCATTAGCAATTAGTCCTTCAAACTACTCCTCTTACTAAATATTCATCGAATCATCTCAAGTAACTTCAAGCAAATTTTAATTCTAATGGAAATCCTATTGGCAAGGTTAAATTCATTTATAAGTATATTTTCTATTACATACAAATCTATTTTTTGCGTAGTGAACCTATCCAACTACGAACCATGCTTTGATACCAAAATATTGCTTCCCAATATCTTAATCAATTCCAATTCTTAATTTTTTAATATATAGACTTATAATTAAATACCTATGTCCACAATCTAATTCTTTAAAGATAAGGATCACTTACTTATTTTACCTATATCTACTTCTTCCGCAATTCCTTTCTATGTAAGAGTATTAGGTGACACACCCTATTAAGCTATTAGTCTCATGGGCTAGATGAGCTAGCTTAATTTATTTCTTTCAATCCATCAAAAGAATCGAACTAATATCTGCTCCTCACATAAGTCCTTCTACATGAGTGCACTTAACATGATGGGCATTGACTACTATTCACACCCATTGGAGAGTTAGTCTTTAATATTGAGCTCATTTTTAACTAATGGTGGTATTTATTCATTGAGTACCTACTAGAGAAGTTCTCTAATTATTCCCATTAATAAGAATATTTTCTTAAGTTCTTTTCACAAGAGTTTTCACCAATTCAAAGAACCACCATCACCCTAACAAATTAATAATTGTACATTTTTAATTTCATCCATAAATACAAGCGAGATCTACCCATAAGATAAGGAGAATCATATATCCCAATGTACATATAAAATGGATTTATGTATGTACATAAATTAAATATTGTCACTTAACCAATACATAAAAGCTCTTCCACAATTTTGACGTATGGGAGTTCTAATTTATGAAAAAACACTAACTACTCTTTCTATTAGAGAATAAAATCATTTGGATCTGTAACATGAGATTATATATCAAAAGGTCAATATAAAGTATCTATTCAATTAAATACAATTAACATTTGACCTCTGGCTATGATAATCGACACTCCATGTGTGAAGGGTATAATCCTTTCATTTTAAAAACAATTTGGTTAGCCACATGATGATCATTAACAACTCCATCACTTGAGATTGTGTGCTACTAGATAGGCATCCATTACTTAGTTTAAAATGTAAATCACAAAATAAATATTATCTTCAATTGCTATCCTTTCAAGGATGACATCTACTAGAATCTCAAATCCATCACCAAGAGTCTTTGATTTTTTAGAAGAAATCCTAGTTGACCTCCACGTCCACCAAGACTACACAAATCAAAGATACATTATCGATATCTACTCCATCATCATCGGCCATCCAAAAACATCATCTATACTTCATTGTATTCGATAAACACCGAGAGGAAACACCTTTCATACGGGGATCAAATATGACTCAACATAATTTAGCAAATCACTTTACCAATAGTTTAATTCAACTAGCCTTTCACAGTACCCAATCTCAGATAAAGTTTTAATAGAGAGAATATCAATATAACATTCCATCTATTTCCAAGGACAATGAAATCCTAAACATTATTTCCCTTTAATGTGATATTTTCTAGTCAATCAACTACATCAATTTCAATAACATTGTTTTAGCTTGCAATAGAAAATTAAAATTCTTTAAATCAAATTAAATCTCCATTCTTTCATCTCAGATCTAAGTTTAAAACTTTTCCTTTTCACAAGTGAGCAAAACAACAAAACCACTATCATTGTCATTATAAACATTGAATTCATTTTTCACTATCAACGGATATACATCTATCTCTATTCTATATTGAAACATAGTATCCAGATACAATTCGTTACAAAAAATATTCAATACAAAATGTTCTTTTAGTTTCCTTCTATAAACATGGTATATCATCTCTTTTGCACTCATAGAAAAATGAAATAAGACAACCATTAAGGTTATTCCACAATAATCAAGCAAGTTTATTATTTTCCTACTGTGCACATTCATATGCATTTCTCAGGTCACCAGTTACCACTATATAACAATGGACAATCGAATTCGAAAGCTTGCACATATCACACTAAATTAATCACTCAAAAATTTCCAAATACTAGTAGATACCCTTCATTTTAAAAAAATAAGTCTCGCACAAAATTTATTTCCATTAAGACATACAAATTTGCTCATTCAGTGCATATCAATCATCATTTATACAGAAATTGATACAATGAAACGTTAATCAACCCCTCAATTTTTATTCCACATTTCACTAAATGTTTTAAATAAAGATAGTTTGCTTCTACCCAAAGCTTTATCTACTTATTAAAACAATGGATACAACAAAAAACAATTTAACTAAAATGTAAAAGACTATCCATTCATTCCTTGTTTACTAAAATAAATATAGCAACCAACAAAGCAATCAACATGATCAAACAAGGTAAAACCCAAAGAACTTCTTTGAGGCTAAAACCACGTTCATTACACTCTTACTTCCACTACAATCCTTTGTGTCCAACTCCTCGACCATCCTTCCATTGGATTTTTCTTCCTCATCCACTTGTTTGACGGGTTCTTTGGCTTAATTTACTTCACCACTCACTTACCATAAAGGAATATGTCTAGCCAACTGTGAGATAAAAACACAACAAACACTCCATACATGGTTTCCAATTTAAGACTAGATTTTTTTCTTCTAGTTATAAATTTTATAACTATTAAAATCATAACTTTACACTTATGTTCTTTGGATCCTTTTTCAAAGTAATTTTTAGAATCCTACAAAATAAATTATGTTTCGTTTTACATAAAAATACTCATAAAAGAAATCCATTTATTTTATCTTTATAAAGTCAGAAGCTCATATTCATTGTAACTTTATCAACAATAGAGAATTTTTTTAACTATTTGAAAATAAGGGTACTCAAAGATATCAACATTCCTTTCTTGCAATTAATGTCATTTTCAAATAAAACTCTTTCATAAGGAAAAATATGATGCAAGATGAATAAAAACTTGATAAATCCTTTTTGTTATGAAAATTATGATTTGCATCTCCATGAAAGAGGGCATTCATCCATGTTGCCTCTCTAATTGTTTTGAAAAATATTCCATCACATTATTTCCCATAGGCATTCCTTTCTCGGTGGTTATTTCTTTCTATCACCTTAAGAACCCTATTTCTGCAAAAGTGAAGTTCATTAGCAGCATCTTATCCTTTCATAAAATCTATATAGTTACAAACCAAGCATGAAATAATCTATCTTTTTATTACGTATATATTTGCATCTTCCACAATACACATGTTCTCATAACTATAAACACATATTCAAGTATCTCATCCATAATACAACTGTTCAAACCATAAGTCCAATCTAAATAAAAAATTCTGCCAAGGGGTGGGTCATGACAATATCCCACGCTAAAGGTTATACACGTCTTATTCAAGGTAATTTTAAATCACCTCTTCATAAAACCTACAAAATCCCTATAAGTTATGATTGAACCAAAGAAAATCATTATGCGCTATAAGGTAAGCAATAAAAAAGGAGGTTTTGTCAAATTGAGCATGAGGTAAAATTCTACAAATATATTCTTTGAACTCTTGAGCATACTCTAAGTTAGAAAAGGTGATAATGGTACTTAATATCATTAAAACATCAAACATGGAAATACGTTTTCTTGTTATATAAACCAACAATTGCTTCAATGGGAAACCCTTTCTTCGTCATGCATCCTCATAAATTTTAAGTAGATGTAAAGTATTAATTGTGTTTAGAAAAATATTATTATGATATGATCATTTTCTTAGAAAGGGCGAAAATAATAGAGAATCCAATTACTATACATGGAATTTCCTTTACAATCATTAATTCATGTAAAAAAATCTCAAATTAGCATATTTCTCAATACTCATTAGGAAAAGTGACAAGTCAACATACACATAAGTAGAATTAAGTGATTTCATTTAGGTTTCCTATCAAAACTGCACAAATTCAAATTTAAAATTAAATAAAGAAGATTTTTAATTTATATCCACACCTTGACCCTTTGCATGATGTATTGGTCCTTGTATTATTTGCATCCTCATCTAAGACCAAGGATATGGTCAATTTTTTTCTAATTTCACAATCTTCTTAAAGTTTCCTATGTCATTCCTTGCTTCCACCTTTTGTGAATTTTAGCAAAAGAAGTCCATTATTCATTTTTTATCTCTAATATAATACCACTCTTATACGTATTTTGCATCAAGTAAAGGCTTTGTATATGTTGTGACTCTCTCATAAGTGAATATTTTATAGTAAAATTTGAATTTGAATTCAATAAGTCAATGAGGATTTTGGATTAAATGACTATGATAACCAATATAGGTAAGTTTTGTATTTTGGATTATTATATAATGTTGAGCATGCAAATGATACATTGTCAAGGGTAAGCCAACATACTTGGAACAAAATTATGTTCCCTCTTGAAAGGAAAATATATTTCCCCCAAGGTTTGGGTATGCCAAGTCTTGGTCGATGCATATAGACTTAGAGGTCATTGATAATTGTTCCTTCAAGGGGTATTTGCTAGTTATGTCTCAAAAAATAAATTTCTTGGCACAATTCTTAAAGATGAAATGCCTAACTATCCAAAAATAATTCTACTACATTGATATTGCAATATACATGAGCTCGACAAAATTAAACTATAGGAAAAGAAAAATAAATTTAAGCTTTACAAACTATGGTTACCCTATCCATATCATTCATTGCAATTAAAATATATTGTACATAAATTAAAGGTTTAAGGGTAAGTGAAAATAAATAAAAATAAACAAGCTCATACTACCCTAAATTATATTTCTATCTATAAATCAACAAATTTGATTTAAACCAGTCTTGATCCAACCAATATTCACATAGGCCTGAGGTCCAAGATGGTGCAATCTTCAAAGGAGCAACAAATTGTGAAACAAACTAAGTGCAACCACCATCATAATTCATAGATTAAACAAAAAAAAATTTAGAATCCTAATATTATAAATATATGTATTGAGCACATGAATTTAGATATGTCCACTCGGGTGGATTACAAGAAAAAAACTCAAAAAATAGAAGCTTGGTTCAAAAATGCCATCCAACTACAAGCAAAAAAATGCAAAGAAATAAGAAAATTAAAGAGGTCAGCTAACATATGATTTTTGATCTCTATAACAGATTAGTGAGCCACTATTTATCAAAAAAAAATTCCTTAACATAGCATAACAATTACAATTAATTGTTATTCGTTTCTCAAGACATGCTATGTAGAATTGCTTTTATAACCATGTGAGATTGTTTTCAACCATACTATGGCCATGTCTCATTAAATTTTAATTTACAATGATGCTAAGGAATTTTGGAATGGCCATGCCTAATTATCTCTCTATTACTTCTACAAAATAGGGGTTGATAATTGATTTTCCATATATTCTATCTCAGGAATCGTGGGTGAGGGTGTGAGTGGCTATATATTAAAAAATAAAATAAATCATAATTTATGATATTCATGTACAAAAATGATAGGATGTTAGATATAACAATACAACCTAAAATTTGGTTTTGGTTCAAGAGATTTGGATCCTGTGCAAATCTTCCTCTTCTCTTGTAATCATGTGCTTTCATGGTTTTCGGCTGGGATGGGTCTTATCCCAATTGTAACTGATCAATGTTTTAATACAATTTTTTTCAATTTTTTCAAAAAAACAATACAACCTAAAAAATTAAAAGTACTATACAATATATCATAATATGTTTACATAAAAAGAGTGGTCTCCAATTCACTTTATAATGAATTGGAACCCAATTTATAATTTATTATAAAAAAATTAAAAAGATTAATTTTTTAAAAAATGGTTCTTTTTAAAATTGTTTGCCCTTTTAGGCCAACCAACTAAATCCCTCAACCCACTTTATTATAATTTTTTTTAAAATAATTTTGTTTTTTTTTACACTTTTGGATGGATGCACCTAGCAACCCATCAATTTCATCCCAATTAAACCTTCACCCACACCCATGCACCCGAGGCAAGAGAGGATATGAGTTCAGGCACTGAATAAATCAGGTGCACAAACCGACAACATTTATATATATTTAAAAAAAAAAAAATGTATTTTCATTAAATTTTTGGCATTGCATAAACACATCATATTATTTTGTGGGCTCTTGATCATGTTTTTCAAACATTATAGCTAGGGCATCAACCGAGGTAGCTTTCAATTACGGAGGTTCAATTTCTAAGCGCCCAAAAATAATTTTTCAATTTTTTATTTTAACTTTCAATACTCACATCCTAAATTCATTACTAGAGCAAATTATTTAATGGTTAGGGCAATTTCCTTGCTTTATATTTAATTTTGGACTTCTCCATTCTTCATTGACTTCTTTATTGATGAATTTTTAGCTTTGTGTAAAGTGCTTTTTTATTTATAATGTTTTCTTGATTTTTTGGCATTGCAAAAATTTAGGATTTTAAAGTCCTATGCTTATGTCATCTCAGGGAAAACTTTGACTTTGTGCACTTGCTCTAGCTTTGAGCAAACTCGACTTTACGCAAGTGTGCATTGACTTTGTTGACTTCGTTATTGACCATTTTCGAATTTGGGAAAGAGCCTGGCTTCTTATACCAAAAATATGGTCATGAATTCGACCTATATTCTTGGCTCGAAATAATATCCAATAATCCAAAATTAATTTTCAATAGCTCAAAAATAATTTTTAATGCCCGAAAATGATTTCTAATTGCTCGAAATTAATTTCCAAGAGTTCAAAATTATTTTTCAAAAACCCCTAAACAATTACTATTGGATAATTATCTTTAGTTATGGTTTCCACTACCACAATATACACCCCCAATTTTTGTTTAGCATATAAAATCTCATTGATATTCTTGTGCTCAACAATGAGCTCCTTCAACCTTAGTGCTCTATTTGAAAATTCAATTACCATATAGTCATTCAATATTTTTGACACATCAAAACTAAGTAACATATCATGTGCATCTGATATATACACAACTTGAATTTCAATACATTATCATATCTTGGGTTTATTAGTCAATTGTATATGAGTTTTACTCAACACTCGAACCATATTTACCTTTGTTTTATCCATATGACTAATCTTCTTGTTTGAATGAGTAGGGATCAAGCCTAATATTTTACCGATTACACATGACATCATATTACAAGAAACATCTAAATCTATAAGACAAGTATGTAAACTTTTACCAGCAATTCTAATAGTCAAAAGGAAAGGTGGAAATTTTAGTTTTTTCATACATAACCTATTTCAACTCCTCTTCCTTTTGGTATGAGTATTGTAAATAACAAATCCTGATGGTCAATCAACTAAGCTACCTGAAACAAAGAAATAATTTTCTAGTTTTTTTTAATATATTCAATAATATTTTATTTAAACTTAGTTTTTTTAAGGTTTTCCTTATTTGTGGTATTGGTATATTTGCTTTTGCCTACATATGAATTGTGGGATCCTTAGGTGGAATATGATTTTTTTTATCCTATACATCAGGTGGGATGAACGGTTCTTTGGGAGGTGTGGAAGAATTCAATGATGTCTTACCTTTACTCTGGGAAATATAATTGTTACCTTTCTAAAATTGCTACTAAGCATGCATCTCTTCTTCTAAATATTATTTAGATTCATCTTCATCCACTTTTGAGGGTTCATCCTAAAACTAGGGTTGTTCCTACATTTTGATTAGATTTATTCCTACAATCCTCATTAGTAGATACTAACTCCAAAACTTTCATTTCTTCCTAGATAATATCTAAAATAGTTAAAAATTCTAGACAATCATTTTAACCATGTTGAGCAGTGAAATGGACCCTACACCACTTAGGAAGAGCAAGGTCATCCAAATTTATGGAAGTACCTAGTTTATCATCTGATTGTTTGCTAGTAATATTGTAGACTACTTCATTGTTTGGGTACGTATGCCATTGGTGGTTAGTCCTTTGGAAGTTAAATTTTCTATTTTGATTGTCATTTATTAGTGGTTTTTGAGGAACTTACCTTTATAGTTGAAGCATATCATTGCTCATTAACTCAAGTTTAGGAATATTAAGTTGACTTGAACCTACTTGAGATATTCTATTACTCATGAATGTAAACATATTTGTAAATATGGGTAAGGCTTGTTTATGGTTTATTAGATGTATATGATAGATAACATTGTGTGTAGTTGCTTGATTGCTTATATTAGGTATCATTTGATTTAGGTATGCTAGATTGAAAAGTTGGTACTTGTTAGGATACATAAATTTGATTAATGAATTCAGTATAGTAATATGATGTGTAAGAGCTTGATTTATTTGTGATAATATATTGTAAACTCTTAGTTATCCAAGTCAAGGTAATTGAACTAAGTCACAATATCAAGGTATTAATTATTGTTCAATTGTTATAATATTACTATATGCTAATGATAAGGATGTGATTTGAGAAATTCTTCTCAAAAACATAGAAGTTAATAGGTGCAAAGCTCTAAAGTACATCTGGATGGTTACTTACTCTATTAAGGTGTATGGTTTCAATAGCCTAGTATATAATATATGGAACCTAGTATTGGATAGTCTCAAGTATTCATTAGGTTTTATATGGGTAGAGGTAAACTAATGGTATATCATAGTTGGATCAACAGATAATCTAAAATGGTTGATAAATGTTGCTTCTAGTTGAGACCAAGAAGTGATATAACCTCAAGGTAAGCTGATATACCAATCATATACAAAGTCATATGATATGTATGGAAACATTCTGCAAGTAACATCCCCATGCATACTTTATAAACAAAATAAGGTGTCTTTATATACCTAAAAATTTTCTTCAGCAAAGCTCATTCTATCATACCTATATTTAGAAATATATCCTTAGACATATTATGTCCATGCCTATGTATGTTTATATGAATACTCCCTACTAGCCATGGAGTAGAAGTTACCATTGATGGACTTCAGGAAGTGGTAAAAAGGATAAAAAAAATAACACTCGTGATGATGACTTTAGGTTCTAGCTTTGACAGTCAAGATGTGGAATGTAAACATTATACCAAGAAAAAAATTATTGGAGGTCCAAGCCCTCATTTTAGCACCCATTCTATTGAGTGTGTAAATGACACATTGTCGGGTAAGCCAACATACTTGAAATAGAGTCATGTTCCCTTTTGAAAGAAAAATATATTTCCCCCAAGGCTTGGGTATACCATATATTGGCCAATGTAGATAGACTTAGAGGTCATTGATAATTTTTCCTTCAAAGGGTCTTTGTTGGTTATGTCTTACAAAATAATTTTTTTGATACAATGCTTAAAGATGAAATGATGATTGTTTGAAAGTAATTCTATTGCATTGGTATTACAACATACACGATCTTAGCAAAATTAAAATGGATAAAAAATGATAAATTTTATGCTTTGAAAACATTGGTTACCCTATTCATATCATCATTTCAATTAAAATTTATTGCACATATAAAAATAATGATTATTTTAAATCTGTATGAAAATTTAAAATAAATTGTAAAAATATCAGCTTTAATGCTTCAAATAGAAAATAATCTACTCCTAATATAAATATGATCCAAATAAAAATTAAACTTTTGAGGGTAACAAAAAATAAATAAATAAAAAAAAGCTCATACTATCCTAAAATTCTCTTTCGATCTGATAAAGCAATAATTTTAATTTAAAGTAATCTTGACCTGACTAGTATTCGCACAACCTAAGGTCCGAGATGGTGCAATATTAAAAGAAGCAATAGGTCATGAAATAAACTAATTGCAACCACCATAATCATGAGTGGATTGAACACAACAAAATTTAGAAGCCTTATATTATAAAGATATTCATTGAGTACATGAATTCAAATTTGTCCACTCAGGTGGATTACAAGAATAGAGCTCAAAACAATAGAAGCTTGGTTCAAAAATGCCATCCAACTACAAGCAAAAACATAAAGAAAGAAGAAAGCTAAAGAGGCCAAATGACAAATGGTTTTTTAAAATATTGAGCCACTATTTAATAATCGATTTAGCCTTCACATAGCATTATATTTACAATTAATTCTTATTCATTTTCAAAGACATGCTCCATGGAATTGCTTTTATGACCATGCAAGATTGTTTTCAACCATACTATAAAATTTGCACACGCTCAAGGACTTTGAAACGACCATCCATCATTAACTCTTCATTGCTCTATAAAATTTGGGTTGATCATTGATTTCCCATATCTTTCATTTTTGAGCATCATAGCATCATGCACGTTTAGGGCATTAGTTAAGGTAGATTTCAATTACTAGGGCTTAATTTATAAGTTCCTAGAAATAATTTTCAAATTTTAAGTTTAACTTTCAATTGTTGGGTGCTAAATTCATTGTCAAACTAAATTCTTTAATGGTTAGGGTAATTTCTTTGCTTTAGCTTTAGTTTCAGACTTATGCATTCTTCATTAACTTCTTAATTGACAAATTTAGGCTTTGTGCAAAGTGCTTTATATTTTTAATATTTTGTTAGTTTTTGGCATTTACACAAATCCAAGATTTTAAAGTCCCATGCTTACATCATCTCAAGGAAAATTTTGGTTTTGTACATTTGTTTTTCAAATATGGTGCAACTTAATTTTAGGGTTTCATTTGCCCAACTTTATGCAAGTCCAAAGTCCGTAAATTTAACTCTATGTAAGTGTGGATTGGCCTTGTTGACTTCTTTATTGACCTTGCAAAGTGCTTTTTATTTTTAATATTTTCTTGAGCTTTGGGCATTGCACAAATCCATGATTTTAAAGTCCCATGCTTACTTCACCCTAAAAGAAACTCCAGCTTTATGCATTTGCTTTTTCATTCACCCTAGCTTTGTGCATTGTAGTTTCATTCACCCTAAAATAAACACTTAGTTGACTTTCTTTAGGGAAAAGAGCCTAGTTGCTTATACCGAATGTAGTCATGAATTTGACTTATACTCTTGATCCAAAAATAATTTTTAATAATCAAAAATTGATTTTCAATAGCCCAAAAACAATTTTTAAATGTTAAAAAATAATTTTTAATTACTCAAATTAATTTTCAAGAGTCTCAAATTGATTTTCATTAGCTCTAAAACATTTTTTTATGCCTGAGAATAATTTTAATCGCTTGGAAATTTTCATGAATCCAAAATTGATTTTGAACATCCCAAAATAATTTTAATTACCCAAAACTAATTTTTAAAAGTCTAACATTAGTTTTTAATAACCCGAAAAAAAGAAAAAATTATGTTCAAAAATAATTTTCAGTTGTCCATAAAATGAATTCTAATTTCTAGAAAATGATTTCTAATAATCTGAAATTGATTCTATTTGGACAAATTAATTATATATATATATATACTTTTTTGCAACGACTGTCTTGTGCCACGCGGAACTCAAAATGTTGATGTTTTACATCAGTTGGCCTCTACTTTTGTTTTTCGTATTTAATCTATGCGTAACCCGTGCTACATGCTTGAATATAAAAATTCCTGCCGAATATAAAAATCTCTGCCGTCTTTTCTTGAAAGGAAAGTTATCCCACAATTCAAAACATCTCATGTCAATAGCATTTGACAAGTATTTTCAAAGCATTCAGCTACTTACGGTTTTGCCAAATTCCAAATGGTAATATACTCCTAGTGTTTCCCACCCGTTGAAGTCATCGATATTGTATTGATAATCCAATTAAAAGTCGAGTATTATATTGATTCCTAAGTTTTCAAGGATGGACCGTGTCGCGAGGTTGGTGGAGTCGATCACCTAAATTGGTACGACGGAAATCTACCTGGAAGTTATTTTATTTGGGAATTACAAGTTTTTCAACAGTCGGACTCCTACACTTTGGACCCAAAATTACGCGACCGTGATGTGGGGTTATAATCAGCTTTAGGTCAATATTTATTTGAAGAAGCGCCAGAGACAAGCAATGCTGTTAACGGATGCCATGTTGTTTTTAGCTTATATACGGGCGCCATAGGAAATTTGGAAACAGCGGGCTACGATCTCCAACCAAACAGCCGTCTATACAAATGCCTGAAGCACATACAAACAAGTTGTTTTTCCTGTGAACCAGCCTTCGCATCTCCAGCTGTGCCTATTTTGAGAGGCTGGAGGTTGTTTTTCGGTTGTTTATTAGGGTTGTTCGGGTCCCAGAGAATTGTGTAGGAATTTCGGAACGCGGCACTAGAGGAATCAAACTCATAACCTTGCAGTTGTAGAGATTCAGTTTGACGTTGGAAGAAGAAGATGATGATGATGGTTCTTTTACCTTTCTGAAAGATAGCAAGCCCTGGCACTATATCAAGACTGCCACGGCTTGCTATCTTTCAGAAAGGTGAAAAACCAACCAGTGTAAAAGAAATTCTTTTCTGGGTGGTAGAGCGTATGCGACCAATGCTGCGGTTTATATTTTATATCTTTTTATTTTTTAAATTTTCCTTGGGTAATTGCAGGATGTGGCCAATTTTATGGAGGCATCGAGAGGGGAGAAAGTGAAATTCGACCCAGAGAGAATAGTTCTCACAGCAGGAGCAACTGCAGCGAATGAGGTCTTGATGTTCTGCCTTGCAAATCCCGGAGATGTTTTCCTAGTGCCGATTTCATATTATCCGGGGTAAAGTTTGGGTTCTTGGCGATGGGAATATCAGATAATTTTAATGAGTATAGACACGTTAGTCTTATTATCTACGTTTATTTATGTATTTTCTTCTTTCACTGTAGATTTGACAGAGATCTTAGGTGGGGCACGCAAGTAGATATTGTGCCAATCCATTGCTACGGTTCAAACAAATTTAAGATCACCAAATTGGCAGTGGAATCGGCATACAAAGAAGCTCAAAGTCAAAATAAGAACGTGCGCGGAATTCTCGTAACAAACCCGTCCAATCCTTTGGGCATAACGTGCTTCCTATCTTCTCGGTGGAATGCTATTCGATTGACAAGTACTATTATTTTTTAATCGAAAAAACAGTGCAGAATCGGCTGAGCTTTTGTTTTCCTGTTTGTGGATCCCATCTACCCCAAATGTAGTGAATCGATTTTTTTCATTTAACATGTAGCCTTTTGGCATTTTCCGTTCAAAATAAATATCGATGGAAACAATTGTTAAATTTTACTGATGTAAAAACAAATAAAGCTCTGGAGTTTTCCTTTCTCCATCTGAACTGGAATCGAACTGCGTAACAATTTAAAACAAATGCATATGTACAATCCTATATCTGGGATTATACATAACAATCGAAAACCGTATTCAATTTTTTTTTATTCCAGTTTAACTGGATCTAAAAAAGTTTTTACGGAAGTCCCACTCATGCCTACCTTATGGAAGCCAAAGTCAGAGGGACTCTTGAATGTCAATTTTATTCTCATATGGTCTCAATTGAATTCTTCTTCATTCTTTCAAATATATAACATCTAGATTTTGTATGAACATTCTTTATACAAAAAATCACAATACAATACAATGTTGAAGAAGAATAATCTTCTTTAGAGTGAGAAGAAGAATGAAATTTAGGTGAGGTGGGAGGAGTAGAAGAATTAGGGGAAGAAGAATGAGAAAAGTTCTTATTTTTTTTTGTTCATGTTGATTTACACTTTAGGTAGTGCTTTTCTCTTAAGGTTAAGATTTATGAGAGGCACTAAATTTTTCCTCTCTTAGGATGGTATGTTTGAATGCCACATCCAAAGTGAAAAAAACCATTGAATTTGATTTCCTTGAAATTTTGATCTTGCAATCTATGAGTGAATTTGTTAATCAAATCTTTTTCTAAATCTTTTACACGAAGAAAAACCCTTAGCCTATTGAATTGAAAAGTGTAATTGCAACTGACATATTGTAGGCTTGCCTCAACCTAAACCACTTGGTCATGAGGTCACTTTGATAGTTTGATGTGAAAAAGGTGTTCTTCAAAATTTGGATTAGTTCTTTCCAAGTCATGGCATAATTTTGGCTTTATCTTTCTACAATAAAAACATTTGTTAAGTTTGTGATTTCGATTGTCGCAAAAGCAACTTGTTCATCTGCAGAGACTTCTGCATAGGAGAACTAAGTCTCCAAATCTAGAATCCAAGTAGACAAGACATCTAGATCCCTTGATCCATCATATAGTTTGATCTCACATTTTTCCTTGTTGGTAAATTTGTTGTATATTTTTATATTAGAAGGAGATAATTGTATAGTAATATCATTCACTTTATCCACCAAAACATCTACTACAACAATAAGATTTGCCATATTTTTTTGGAGGTCAGAAGCCATTTGATGATGTGTATATGCTAGACTAGGAGGATTCTAATGTGGTTGCAAGAACTATCTAGGCAATTGCTTAGGATAATTTGTGAAATACCTAAGACAAAAATGGATCTAGATTTACAAAATTTTCCTTCCAAATTACAAAAGGGATTATTATAATGCTTTTCAAATTACATCAATAGATGCAAATTAAAAAAATTACCATTCAATTTGAAGTGGTAAAAAATAAAATTAGCAATAAATTTTAAGAAAATTATCCCTTAAAAATTGCAAAAAATTAGCTTTTTGGAGGCATAAATAAAATGATTTAGGCAAAAAATAATTTCACCTTCTGCAACAAAAATTTGAATTCTTCTACAACAAAAAATTGAATTCTTCTACAGCAAAAATTTGAATTCTTGCACTCCAACGGTTAATTTTTTTTGAATTTGTCATTGTCCTTCAACTACAGAAAAATAAAATTCAAATTATCTGGTGGTAAAAATTTGGTTTTCAATGAGCAATCAACTAACTTAAGTCAATTCCAATGATCAATGCGAAGGTCAAATGAGTCTGCCAAGCTAAGGTCAAGTATCAATTTCAATTTTCCACAATCCATCCATGGGAATAAAGTGGGTGTACACAAGAGAGGTGCCTAACAGGTGAATAGCTCATCACCTCCTTAAGTGTGTGGGAGGGCTTTTAAGTAACAAAAAGCCTTTTATACTTTGTATGTGGGATAATTCCCATTGATAACCCATCGAAAAAAACAAGGAACCTACTAGGAAACATAAATCATCATCAAAAAACATAGAAACAACCTAGACACCACTAAAAACTTGGAAAACCATCAAAATTCATGATTTGATGATACAAAACTACTAGAATCACGTATTTTTAGCTGGAAAACAATTAAATGCATCAAAATACCACATTTTCATCTCTGATTGGTCTGTTTCAAGATTATCTAAGCCCTCCAAGATCTCCACGTGTCTCCTTATGATAGGTTAGGGTGTTTTAGGGTGAATCTACCCTCAGATTCATTTATTTTTAGACTATAGAAATATTTTTATTTTTCTTGTATGTTTTGTAAATTTTTGTTCGTCTGCATCAATATTATTTCCTCTTGTAGTTCGTCTAATCATTGCAATTCAAAGCTGGTGTGGTCCTAATGGAGCATAGAGGGAATGGTGTTCCACCCTATGGTTCAATATTGAGGGCAACCATGGGAGCATCTGATAGACTCTCGATTGTGGCATTAGTCAATCGCTTGGTGAACTATGGTCTACATGTGTGTATTCGGGTCATGACCGATAAAAGGAGTGAATATTAATGGAGGGAATACATTGAGATGTATAAGGGAAGGAGGGGTAGTGGAGGTGAAAGGGGAAAGGGTAGGAGTTTCCCAAAATCTTATCAATCAGTAGGAAAGTCGATCGATGGGGTGGTTGATCAATAAAAATGATTGATCATTCCATGGAAGGGGAGGGGATAAAAATAATGGACGATATTAGGAGAAAAATATCTCTAAAATCCACCTACTGAAAACCATATGAAGCCTCCAAGCATGCACAAACTCCAAAAAACTTGAAACAACCCTTCTTGTTTAGTAACCTTGTTGCTCTCTCAGCAAGGAGTGTTGATATCCTCCTTTTTGGGCACAAATTGGCCTCAAACTTGTTATAATTTATCTTCCAAACAATGTAATTTTATCCTTTTTTCCTCTATTTTAATATCCAAAAAACAACATAAATATTTCTTATCCTCCTTAGGGTAAGTCTAGTTACCCTCTAATATTCTATCAGGGGTATTCAGTGTAGGGATAATTTCCAACCCTCTACCACCTCAGGAGCTTCACCACGGATGCTACAGGTTGGTCCAAGATAAGTTCTCACAACACCTAGCCCAGGATTTGGTGTACTAGCTACAAAAAAATACTAGTCACCTAGCAATGAATTTGGCACCTTGCCTCCCTTATTGCAAAAATTATCTTGTGGCTCTGATTACTAGTGATATGGAAATATGAAACATGAATCTACGATTTCCATTATTGATGTTGAATATATAATACATTTAAAGGAATCAAATGGTTACGTAGGTTGTAACAATTTTCCATGCAAGGCCAACCACCTATAACTATAATATATGCAAGGATAACCACCTACCAAACATGGATGCAAACAAACAACTAACTTCTAGAAGATAAAAGATATCCCTAACAGCATAACCATGCATCCTAACAACTAATAAATCATATCCAATGTGGGCATACTATACCTCACATAATACAATGCAAGAAATAAGAAATAATAATATCTTAGGCTTATAATTAATTCTAAGGTACAATAATATCCTTAACAAGTAATAAATATGAGTAGTAGCCAAAATATTTGAGTAGACTTGAAATTCTCCTAGCTAATGAGTGAGCCTTGGTAAACCACTTCTATAACTTATTTTTCACTCTGTCAAGGACATATTGCCATAACATATAAGAGGAGGATTGGAAAGTAAAAGGAATATCCAAAAACCTGAATATTTCTCTATGCTAGATCCACTTCCATCCATATCTATTAATCTAGGAGGACTTTAGTAGGAAGTATTACCTATAACACTAGGTCATTTGTCATTGGATACTAGAGCCAAATTCTAAATAAAATATGTCCAAGCACTATAGGATATGCTTAATGTTATCCTTCTCCTCAAGAAGAGTATGAAAGGGTCATTTGCAATGTTTCCATTAACCAACTATTGAGAGGTTCCTATAAGGGCTATCTTTATCACCCAACCCTTGGAAATAACATCTACTAAAATATAGCCAAACCTTTCAATTGCCAAAACATATAATTCTAGGATAAGAGGGCACCCTTGATGAATTGACCTTTATAATCCAAAATAGGGGGTTGTATTTCATTAATGGTAAGACAAGTAGAGGCATATATAAATAGCACATGAATAATGCATTATAAATTGGGTCCAAACCCTAACACCTGTAACATCACCAAAATGAAAGGCCATTAAATCCTATCATATATCTTTGTGAAATTAATTTTTAGAAACAAGACATTCTGATAGGATTCTCTCATCCACTCCATCCATTTCTAGACATCAATAATTTTATCCAAAATATATCTTCTCTTAATAAATCTAGTTTACTTTGGGCATATGATGAGAGTGAGGATATTCCTCAAATTAAGAGTGAGAGATTTAGCTATAATATTATAGGATACATTTAGAAAAGTGATTGGTCTCTGTTGTAGATATCTTCATGGTCACTAGATTTGGGGATGAGTTTTATGTTTTACCTATTGATCAATTGGTCTAAGGAATTTATTTTTAGGGCTTCAAGATAAACTTGGTGTAAGTTAAGACCCATAATATCCCATAGACATTTGTAAAATTCACAAGGGAATCCATCATAATATAAAACTTTGTCATTGGCCATGGACAATATAACATCCTAGAGCTCATCCATAACTATAAAACTATCACAAAGGACTTCTTAATAGGTAGAGAGTCAACAATGTACCATGATAACACTACTATAAACAATGGTCTTGAATAAAGGAAAGATCCTAAGCTTTGAAAATCTACTAATAGTGTCAAATAAAGGCCTATAAGATATCATGAAGCTCAGTGAGCACTTGTTGATATTCTTAGATGCTCTTAAATTTTTAGGCTATGTCTCTTCCTCTAAGGGACTAAAAAAGGTCCTTAGAGACTTTATCTTCCAATTTGAGCTAATTGAGTCTAGATTTGAGTTGAGATCCTTGGGCTGCAAGAATATTTATTGTGTTGTTTCTCTTTTATTTTGGGAAAAAAAAGTTGTAAAGTGGCCAAAAAATTTGAGCTTCCAGATCCATGATGGCTTGGTGAAGTTTTGAGGTGGTGATATCATATGATTAACAATAAAATATATCCAATTAGTTCCCACACGTGATAAGGAAGTGAGTGGGGTATGATTGCATTATTCCACTAATTAATCCACCCATTTCGAGTGTGAGGATATTGCTAAAAATTCTAAATATGATAAATATGGGCTAGAGAGGGCTTGTAGTTTAGCAACAATGTGTACAAATAGAATTAAATACTTAGGGTTATGACTTCACTGCTTCACCATTTAATACAAAAATGAATGGGGGAGTGGTCTAAAAGGACTACCTCAGGTAATAACTCTACCAAGAGGGAAAAACAATTGGTAAACTAAATGTGGGTTGCCTTGATAAAATCACCTTGTCAAGCCACTTAAGGATCCCATCAAGTTTGGTATGCATGTTGGACCATGTGTACTAAATATTTTTGGTACAATGATAACCTACATTAGGATAAAAAAATTCAATTTATTATGCATGTAAAACCATGCTACCCTTTTGCCAATTATCTAATGCATCCAGTGGCCTTTGTACTTATTTTATGTTATTTAAATCATATTAAAATGACCATGTATAACCCATGAGGAAAAATTTAGAGAGTATACAATTCAAATCCATAATTGAGTTATTTTTATGATGCCATTGGAAGCATAAACATTAATCACCCTAAATTAGTGGTTACTAATGTTGAAAATTATTCACAACACTCTATAGTTAAGGTCACATCCATGAGAAACTAGGAGGGACCATTATTGGGAGGATATGAGAGTAGTGATACCAAATTATCCTAGATCATGATTGCTATGAAAAAAGTGGATCATTGGCCAAATGGCATGACAAACTATAGAGAGAAAAAAATCTACAACTTTTAATTCCTATAAAAAAAGGATAGCACGATCCAAGAATTTTTGGCAAACCTCTTGTACCACATATTTATGTTTGGATTCTATTAGATCCAAAATAGTCTTGGAAATAAAATTTATTGATAGGGGTTTTCTAATGGTATGTCCTTGTCATCAAGGTACTACAAATCCCTAAAACTATTGATGGAATTTAGATCAATTTTATAGCTACCCAATTTAATACCGGATAAGTGTACCCTATTTTTTGGTATAAAATATCCATCCTCCACCTTGTACCATGGGATACAAGTGCATCGAGAACTCAGAGGGGAATGGGGGGATATCCTTCCTGGGTGATAGGCTATGGAGAGATCATATTCACCATCCTTGGGATTTGGATTTGTCAAGGCTTAAGAAAAACTTTTGCTAGTGGTATTTGTTGATGGTGGATCAACATTCTCTTTCTATTATACATTCTAAAAAGGATTTAAAATAGGTGTGACTAGTGTTTTAGTTATTTTCTTGGGTTGTGAGGCCTTATAATAATTATATTGTACATTCTTATACCCTCCAATAGTGGTTTGACCATCCTTATTAGCTTGAGGGTGGTCACACTAGTTGGTTAGGGTCTGATTTGTCCTTGTTATGGGGTATGAGAGGGAAATCCTTGACATTATGGTTAGATGATTAGCACTAAAAGCATGTATTAGGAATTTTGATATACAAGAATAATTGAGATATAGTAGTCACTAACCTATATCTCAATTGTCTACTTGAGGTCTTTGGATAAGTCTAGCTCAACACATATTTATATGAGCATGAATGGAAAAAATTATCTAATTCAACTAGGATAACTTGACCTAATGGAGTTGCTATGTGGTTCAAGAAAGGCTAGAGGGGAAGGAGGAAACTATGGAATTCAACCCATACTAGGACCTATAGGTCAAAATGACTACATTAGGAGAAACAAGGTGATGAAATCCTAAAATTTTTGAAGTATGAAAGACAAGTGCAGTATCATGACTTACCTCAATTCTACTAGTAAAGGAGACCAAAAAATGCCCAAGTGTAGGAAAGCATCACGATTCCAAGACAAGTCATGTTTTTTCTGGTGAAGTAGACCAAAAGGGCCCAACTGCATGAAAGCATCATGATTTCATAATAGGTCATGTTTCTGTTGGCTTTGAAGACCAAAAGGATGCAACTACAGGAAAGTGTCATGATTCCACGATAAGTCATTTTTCCACTAGAAAAGCATACCAAAAGGCCCCAAGTACATGACAGTGTTGTGATTCTATGATAGGTCATGTTTCCACTAGAAATGAAGATAAAAAAGGTCCAAGTGTAGGAAAGTATCATGATTTTGCAATAGGTCATGTTTCTATTGGTGAAGTAGACCAAAAGGCCCCAAGTGCATGAAAGCATCATGATTCCATGACAGGTCATGTTTCCATCGGCAACAAATACTAAAAGTGTCCAAGTGCATGAAAGCGTCATGATTTTATGATAGGTTGTGTTTTATTTGGTGAAACAAACCAAAGGGTCCCAAGTTTACGAAAGCATCGTGATCTTGCAACATGTTTGACGACCATTACTAGTCATAACAAGCTCAATATTGTAACTAGTTTTAGTTCACCATGGCCATTGCAAGATCGACGAAGATGGGCACATTAGAAGAATGATAGATGGATCAGATTTTAGGATCACCTCCACTACCTACCTACGCACATGGAGCAATCAACTTGTAGTTAGAGATTGAGTATTCTATTCTATTTTTGGACCAATGATACTGCATGATGCTTGTACCAGATTGGCCACCTGGCATATTGTTATAACAACTTTTAATTAAGCTAATTTTGTATTTTGAAATATTGAACCATAGAGGTGTTATAAATAAGAGTATCGACCTCTTGTCAAAGGGTCGGCTCTTAGGCATTTACAAGTTGTATGGATTAAGACTTTTGGAAGGAGCAATGCAATAAAGATCTTTGTTTAACCTCTGGTTCAAATATCTTGTAGAACAAGTATGTATGAATGGATGAATGTTTCTAATTTAGCTAAGTAAATGTGCATGACATTAATTCTACTTTCTGGATTCTTGTTCATGTTTATTTCTTAGTCTTGGAACTACTAATCCGTAAAGCTAAACATTGATTAGACGTGTTCTGTGTATGGTAAATAACTGGTTGGTCTGTTAGGAGGTTGTAGTAATTGCTTTATTCCATGGTCTTCTTCCATTTCTTGTTGTTGCTTAATCTGCACCATATCAAGTTCTAGCCTTGGCTACATTTACATCTCTTTCAAGCACTCTTTTTCTTCCCCCATTACTTTTTAGCTAGTTAGAACTTCTCAAAGGAACCAACCTTCTCTAGAGATTGAACAAGTTAAGCCTTACAATTTGATCATTCATTCAATGTTGGCCATGTCTTGGGTACAATAACCAACCATAGGTAGATTTTGGACCAATAGTTTTTGGCATGCCTGATGGGACCAAATCCCACTACATACATAGATTAAATATTTGGTGTTTGTCTTTGCTCTATTTAAATTTAAATCACCTGGTGACTCCATTTAAAATATCAAACCTAGAAAATCTTTATATCCAGTTTTTGGTTAAGTATTGAAATACATGAGAACCAGATCAAAAGCTAAAAATTTAGAAGAACCCATTGAGTTTCTAGAATTGCACCTTGGTAGTCTCAGAGTAAATCCTATTTTATCTTCTAGATCAACCTCTTCCTCTACCATTACTATCAGATCAACCAATGTTGTAAATCCTCCCCTTGCAATTCCTCCTAGTACAACTACAAATGGATCTTCTAGCATAACCAATCCTACTCCTGCAACTTTAGTCAACACAATAGTGATAATGGCTACCAATCAAAATTAGAACATCCAACCCTACCCTACATGGAATAATGTGGGTCCCCTAAATCTGATAGTTCAAAATCCCATTCCCCTAGTAGCTTTGAAAGCGCTACCCATGTATGATGGCACTAGAAAAATTACTTATGAACACTATCAAGATGTGGCATCACTAGCAGTAATTCATAATATCATAGAGGAAAATATTATGGTGAAATTACTAGTTATATCCTTAAGAGGAAAAATGTTATACTAGTATAGAACTATCCCAGACCAAACCATAACCACATGGGTAGAACTTGTTGGTAAATTGGTAGAAGCATTTAATGAATAGGTTGATCCTTTCTCCCTGCTCACTCAGTTTACTATTATGCAAAAACACCCACAAGAAGAGATAGTTGATTTCAATATTAGGTTCAATCGTACATGGAAAAGAGTACCTGATGGCCTCAGACCAATGAATGAGCAAGCAATGTACTATTACCTAAGGGATTTTAACTTATATCTAGGGATGGCAATAAGATAATCTCAAGTATTTACTTTCCCAAAAATCTTTCAAGAAGCCTTAAAAGTAGAGAAGGATCTTATTGCTATTGGAAGGTTACCACCAAAAATGATAATACCTATATTTCCAAAATTCCCTCAGGTCCCTAATACAAACACATCATATCCTACTTCAGCTCCTACAATAGATCTCCCAAAATGGTCTAGATTACCAACTCCACCGAAATACAAGCTCCCCTAGTATTTCCAACTTTACCTCTAATACCCACCTTACCAACACCTGATCCTCAGTTGGTAGTTCTCCTAGAAATACAGAAAACTATGAAAAATTTGACTAATGATATGAATTCAATGAAGAGGAGGGAAGCTGAAAGGAAATTTCAGCCAAGAAGGTTCCCACAGGTAACAAAATATCAAGCTTCAACCAACAAGTACCCAGAAAAGTCAGGAATAATATATGCTAATCAAGAAAATGAACCTTCTACATCCCTAGTTGAATCTGATTATTGGTGCTCCACATGTAATGATCCCCATGGGGAGATTTTATGTATGGTTCACCAACATCATGTACAGATAGTAGCTATTGAGAAAGTAAAAAGAGCTCATAAAGGACAAGTTAACATGATTAGAGAAACTAGTCATAATTTTATGATGCCATCAATGGAACAGGTTGTAGTCTTAACCAGATCAGGTAAAAAGCCCCTTCAAGTTGATCCCAAGGAGCTCAATCCCCTAAAAGTACCCTCAACAACAAAATTTCAGGCTAAAAAGGGAACTATCCATGAACCTGTACCCCCAAATCTTGTTCAAAAGTAGAGGGTAGAAACAAACAAGAATGATGTACCACTAAAAGAAACTAAAACTCAAGAATAGGCAAGGGATAAATTGAGATACCCTTATTTAACCAAGAGATAAATAATAGAGGTAACTCAAGGGTACAAGAATAGATATGATCCACCTACAAAAGAGAAGGATAAACAACCTGAGACACCTACCTTTAGTATAGTGGAAGAATTGAAAAAGACTCCTTCAAAGGTAAGCATGTATGATGCATTACTACTCCCAGGACAGATTGATTTGCTACAAGAATCTCTCAAGTCAATAAAGAATAAAACTAAACCTCACCCTCAATTGAATCTAGCTCAAGGTAATTCAATACCGACCACAAGAAAAAATAGGCCTCCTCCCTTCTATTTATCCTTGCAAATGGAAGGATGGGTGGTACACAATTGTATGATAGACTCAGGTGCAACAACTACAATGATTCCTAAAGTTGTGTGTGACATCATGGGAATGGAATACACCAGAAGTAGCCTAGGAGTGCTGCAGTTAGATGGCACCCCAATCAAAACTATAGGAGTAATCAAAGATATCCCCATAGTATTGAATAGGATGCCCCAGATTACAGTTATACAAGAAGTAGTGGTGGTAGACCTAGAACCTTATTTTGGGATGTGTCTTTCAAGAGAATTCATAGCCAAAATAGGAGGATATCTCTCACTTGACTATTCACATATGGAGATTCCATACAAAGGAAGAAGGATTAATATTTTCAATGAGAAACCTTCTTCTTTTCACATTGAAAAGATAGAAGAAGGTAACAAGCATGCAAATAATGTGTCATTAATTATTGAAGAGAATGAGGGAGATGGATTTGATGGATGAAGTTCTGGAAGACCTCCAAATCGAAGACCAATTCTCCTTGGGATACTTTAATGCTATGATTGAAATAGGGATAGGAACTTATTCAATTACAAAACCTAAAATGCCTGAAACTCCTATTTTACCAGAACAAGATCCCCCTACCAATCAGATCTGGAAACTTTTCTTTGATGGTGCTAGATGCAAAAATGGAGCTAGGGTAGGTATAGTATTGATCTCACCAATAGGGGATGAGAAGGTCTTCTCATATAGATTGACATGGAGTTGCACTAACAATGCAATAGAATATGAAGCACTATGTTTAGGCTTGAGAAAAGCTAAAAAGCTAGGGGTCAAACAACTACAAATATATGGAGACTCTAAATTAATCATCAACCAAGTCACAGAGAAGTGTGTCAGCAAGCAACATTACTTGAAGGCTTATCAAAACAAGGTATGGGATTTGTTTGAGGCTTTTGAAGCATTAAACATTAAGTCTATTCCTAGAGAGCATAATACTCATGCTGATTTACTAGCATCTATGGGAGCCAACTATTTCCCTATAGCCAATGTTATATAGAAGTAAAAAATAGTAAGGCTAATTTATAGACCTTCAATCCTAGATAAGGACATATTCTGGTAGGTCTTCAAAAATGATGAACAAATATTAGACTTCTTGATACATGAGATGAACTATTCAAGTGACCGAGCCCTAGAAGATGAGGAAGATGATGGGTTGATTCAACTTAAGAATAATCATATACCCAAAGGTCTAATAACTCTTGAAAGCTTATTTGATAGTAGTGATAGCCATTAGGCCACAAGATAAAAGTTGATAAACAAAAGTACAAAGAGATGCAGATAGAACCTAGAAAAGTGCTCAAGGTGGGGGTTCAATGTTCAAAAAAGGAAGCTAACCAAGTTCAAGAACTATGTAAAGAGTTCAATGATATTGTGGCCTAGACATATGATGATCTCAAGGTATACAATAAAGAAATGATACAACATACTATCGAACTTGAGCCAAGGTCAAAGCCCTTTCAACAAAAATAATGCCTATCAACCCAAAAATAGAAGCACTAATGAAATAGGAGTTGTTGAAACTACTCAATGCCAAGATAATATACCCTATCAAGCACTCCACATGGGTTTCCAACCTTGTACCAGTTAGAAAAAAGAATGGTGATATTAGACTGTGTGTAGATTTCAGGAACCTAAACAAGGCTTCGCTAAAAGATCATTACCCCCTACCTCAAATAGATCAGATATTACATATTATTGCAGGGGCAAAGAGGTTCTCACTACTAGATGGATTTTCTAGTTACAATCAGGTCTGGGTCAAATATGAAGATCAACACAAGACTATGTTCACCACCAAATGGGGAACATTTGCATACCAACGAATACCCTTTGGTTTGTCTAACGTAGGGGCCACTTTCCAAAGAGAAATGGACTTAGCATTTGGGAACTTGTAAATAAAATAATAGTCATTTACTTGGATGACATGACAGTGTTCTCTCACAGAAAAGAAGATCATATTGGGCATCTCAGGATGGTTTTCAAGAAGTGTAGAGAGTTTGGTATTTCCTTGAACCCAAAGAAATCAATATTTGTTGTTGAAGAAGGAAATCTATTGGAAAAAACTATTTCTAAGGAAGTGCTAGCGATTGACCCAGAAAGAGTAACAACTCTCTTAAATCTCCCTTTACCATTGAACAAGAAAGGTTTGCGATCTTTCTTTGGGCAAATCAATTTCGTGCGGAAATTTGTCGTGGATTTCGCACAAATAATAAAGCCTATGACTGAAATGCTTAAAAAGAATGCAGACTTCAGGTGGACAGACCTGAGGAAGAAGCATTCAAAAGGGTTAAAGAAGCTATCTCCCAAGCACCTGTACTCATCAATCCAGATTACTCAAGAGATTTCATCTTGTATGCAGTTGGTGAACAAGAAAGTTATGTTGTAGTTCTCACCCAAAAGGGAGAAGACAAGGAAGAAAGACCTATTGCTTTCCTAAGTCAAACTATGCAAGAACATGAAGGAAAGATATAACTTCATTGAGAAACAAGTGTATGTTGTCATGAAGTCATTAAAGAAATTCAGATATTTTCTATCCCAAAGCAAGACCATGGTGTATGTGGTGCATCCTGATGTCAAAAATTTCATAATATAGGGAGAGCTTGGTGAAAAGAGAGTTGGATGGGTGTCAAAAATCTAGGAATATGATGTGGAAATCCACCCAACTAAGTTAGTAAGGGGTAGAGCATTATGTCAAGAATTGGCAAAAAGAGCTAGGATAGACTATGTGGCTTGTCAAGCCCTAGAACCAGTCCAAGAGATTAGATAACCCTTAGAAGATTCAGATTGGGTTGATGAACTCACAAACTACTTCCAAATAGGAAAATGCCCAACAAATCTGAATGCTTCACAAAGAAGAAGGTATAGGTTATAGGCCCTAAAATATGTCTTATTACCTAAAGGTTTGTACAAAAAAACTTGGATGGTGTCCTTTTGAGATGCATCAAAGATGAAGAAAAACAAAAGATCCTAGAAGAATTTCATGGAGGTTTATCAAGAGGACACTATTCAGGGAGGACTACCACATTAAAAATACTTAGGATAGGTTGTTACTGGCCTAACATCTTCTTCGATGCTTTCAAGATTACAAGAGCATGTGAAGAATGTCAAAGGTACATAGGGAGAAACAAAAATGCTTCCTTACCTCTCAAGTCCATCCAAGTAGAACAACCTTTTCAGCAATGGGGTTTAGACTTCATAGGAGTAATAGAGCCAAATTCATCAGTTGGACATAAGTATATTTTGATAGCAATAGACTACTTCACCAAATGGATAGAAGCAATACCCACAAAGAAAGTTGACCAAGAGGTGGTGATTGAATTCATTGAAAGTCTGATTACAAGGTTTGGTATACCTGATGCATTGGTCAGTGACAATGGCTCATCCTTCATTGGAGAAAATATGACTAATTTTTCTAGAAAATATGGGATCTACCTAAAGACTTCTTCCAACTATTACCCACAAGGAAATGGTCTTGTAGAATCAACTAACAAGAATTTACTAAGGATCCTAAAAAGAACTCTGAAAGGACAACAAGAGGAGTTGGCATTCCCTGATAAATCAAGCACTATGGGCTGATAGAATCACCATAAATAAGTCTATCAACACATATCCTTATGCTCTAGTTTATGGAAAAGAAGCTATCCTCCCCATACACATGGAGATACCAACTTTAAGATTGCTCGATCAGAATCAAATGGAAGAAAGTGACCCAGTGGAAAACAGATTGATGTAGCTTTTGCAATTAGAAGAACAAAGAGAATAGGCCTATATACAATACCAAAAACATCTAGGGGAAACCAAAGGATGGTTTGACAAGAAGACTACCTTCAAGAAATTCAAGGTTGGAGACCTGGTCTTAAGGTGGAGCGAAAACAAGGCAAAACCAGGAAATCACCAAAAGTTTGACTCCTTTTGGGAAGGTCCATTTGAAATAATTGTAGAAAAGTAGCATAATGCTTTTCAACTCCAGGATGAATAGGGAATAATTCAACCTATCCCTATCAATGGTTTTCATTTGAAACTATATTTTCATTAAAGAAATCCCACCCCTTGTATTTTTATGTATTATATGTACTTTTATGTTTCTTTTAAAAATGTTGGTCATGGTTTCATGACATATCCTAAAGTTATAGGTAGGAAAGAAGAAAGTACACATGATTTCATGACATGTCTCAAAACCATGGTAGTAGTAAACAAGGATCTCCAAAAGGATGAAACTGATGCAATTTCACAACTCATCATATCATGATCAAAATGGTCAAAACACTCCCAATAGCCACAACAGTACAATAGCAAGAAAACTAATTTTGAATTTCAAGGAACAATGGGAAGCATGATGCCATAAATGCAACATCGATCATGATTCACTAAGAAAATGTGGCACACAAGTTGGAGTAGATACAACATCCAAATTGATTTGACAAAATGAATGGCCAACTACTAGAGTTACTGCATGTTGCCCTAATTCCTGTGCAAACACTATATATGGTCAAGAAACCCTAACAATTTCCATTTCTTCCAGAATATTCTTACAAAATTGTTTTCCCTCACCAGTTTTCTTTTCACACTATGCTTCCAAAGAAACCCTTACCAGTCATCAGCTTGTATAGGTGAAAGTACCATAATGGTATCTTCATCCTCAACCATTAGAGTCACAATGCATGATGAAGATGATAGAAACATCCCATTTCAAGATAAAGATGCAAGAATCATGGATATAGTGGTCACATTCAAGGAGATTACATGGCTAAGGTTAAACATCAAAGAAAGACTCCAAGTAGGTATTACTCCATCTAGTCCCAAGACTTTCACCTTCCATTCTCTACTTTCTTTTACATCTGTGACCTAGTGCATCCATACCCTAAACTTATGCACATGATTGCTAAGTACTATGACCCTAAGAAAAGAATTATCTAGAGTAATATGGGTAGATGCCTTTTTACCCTTAGCCTAAAAGCTTTCATAGCCACATTCACCATAGGATATACCCCTACCTTTAAACCCAAGGAGTTTCACCTAAAAGATCAGGCCAAGTATTACATCCCAAGCAAAGCCATGAGAGATTTCATAGAGCTACAAATGAAGAAGCCACCAACAAGAAGGAATTTTCCTAAAACCCCTATTCCCCTCACTAAATTCAAGCACCAAGAGTTATACTCAATGCTAGCGGTCATAGTGGGTTTGCCATCAGATGAACAGGTCTATGGTTAGAAAATTTCTACTACTCAATGTATCTCTAACCCCAAGTTCTATGATACCTCTATTATGGACCAGAACACTAGGCTCATTTTCTTCAATTGGCTAGCCTTCATATACCAGCAAATCCATGAACAATTGACCAAAATAAAGAGAGGTGCCCAAGTTTCCTTAATGTTCTCACTTGGCCTGGATTTTCTTTTTCTTCATGGTAAAAGAAATGCTTTTCATACCAGTAATAAACAAAGATGAGAAGGGAAGAGAGTTACCAATATATAAATGGACCTTTATGCTTACCACTTCTAAGACCTACTATAACTTCAACAAGGAGTTCTTGGGACCTACCTTGAAGCTTATATATGGAGAAATGGATAGACTACCTCCAATGGTGAAGAGTGTCCTACAGAACCAACATGCAGAAGAAGGAGACTGGTTCATATTGACACAAGGTGTAGTCATCAGGTTATATGGGTTCACTAGGAAGTCATTCTTGCTCCCGCACTATGTCACAAACTAGTTGTTCATGCTGGAATATTGTAGATAGACCATGTACATAAATGATAAATTTGGTACAGGCATAGGCAGAAAAGGGACTTGCATCCTACCATTCAAATTTGAAGGTATAATCCTATCTAAAAATAGGCACCATGAACAAGTTACTCAGGTTCTAAGGGACCTAGGGCTGGTAGAGTTACCACAATGATGGAGGTATGACCCCATCGATAAATTTATAGAAATACTGGAAATCCTTAATAGTAGTAAAAGCAAAAAGTTTGAAAAGACAACCAAGGAGCACATAGAGTAGCAAAGGAATAATCCTGAAGATGAAGAGTTGGAATGGCATATAGAGTAGATGCAATCGTTGCCCCCATGGCATGATTTCTATGAGCAAATTATAGATTATGATCCCAAGAATAATAAAGATCATTTCTTAGAAGAAAAGACTATTCGAAGGATGTATAAGAGCAAGAATTGGATGGAAGCCAAAATACATGCTTGGTGGGTCATGAGATGTGAAACTAATATGACTACCTCAAGATATGGTATCAAGAATGATGATGAATTTTCCCTCAGATATGATAGACACTTTGAGACCTGGGCAGAAACCATTGGAAATAAAATTACCCTAAGTTTTTATAGTACTCAAAAAGAGGGAACTGCTATAGAAGGTACTTCTAAGGAAGTAAACACAGAAAAGGGAAAACAATTTCCCAAGTTCCACTATAGATCACTACAACTATAACACCTTCCTCTTCTTCTACAAAGGGGAAAACAAAATTATACACATAGGAACAGATGGAAAAGTATGTAAAAGCACCTACCATAATGCAAAAAATGGGTTATGAAGGAGAAGGCCTAGGAAAACATGGCCAAGGGATCATTGAACCCATACAGGTGCAACAAAGATCGAAAGGTTTAGCCTTGGGAGCAAGAACTACCAGAAGTAGGAGTTCAAGATTAGCTACTCTAACATTTGTAACACCAAGTGAAGATACACCTCCTTTGATCAAGGTAACATAGATGCAAGCCCAACAATTAGAATCAAAGATAGACTTTGATGAACTCCCTCTTATAAGAAGATCTAAGAGAAAAGCAAGAGAGGCATCTAAAGAGAGAGCACAAAAGAAGAAAAAGCAAGAAAATATCATAGAAGAAGTAGTTTCCCTAGAGCAAGGAGATAGAGAACAATCCCCTCAATAATTAGATGTAAGTACCCCTGAGCAAGAGGAGATAGTAGAGGAACCACCATTATGGAAAAAAAGAACAACCATCAACCACTAAAGAGATGCTACAACCTCAACAAGAGGCTTTAGGTATGGCAATTTCTTCCTCTCCTCTTCTTCCTTCTACTAATCCCTCAAAGGAACTCCCTTCCTTTTTGATGAACAAATTGTACAATCCCCTCCCCAACAACATCCATCCTCACCTCCACAACATCCATATTCACCACCATCATCCCAACCACCTTCATCCAATTCAACCAAAATAGTCCACACTTCATCTCCCTCAACTGAAATGATTATTGCTTCATCACTCCCATCCATGGTACCAACCTAGGTCACCACTATACCCTCCATAGAAATATCCATTACATCACCCACAAGTGTAGATTCCACACTTGTAACAGTCCCATTCTCCCTCGTTGATCATTTCCCATTATTACAGTCCCTTCCCACCTCTTTAGTTGATGCTCATCCTAATGTTGCAAAGATCAATAAATTCAAGAAGACCAATAAAAGAGCCTATGACTAGTGGAATGAGAAATATACTTAGTCTTCCAAAAGACCTACCTACTACACAAAAATGGTGGCACTAGATCCAAGTACCATGCAAAGGACTAAAATGAAGATCACACCTCTAGTGGATAAGCCGATGGAAGACTTAACCATTGAAGATTACCAGGTTGAGATAGTGGTAGAAGACATCACTCAACTTCCAATGCAAGATGAGTATGGATATGCAAGAGCTCATCTAGAAACCATTTATGTCCATGGGGACTACTTCAAAGAAAAGTGTAAATGAGTTGAGGAAACAATCAAAGAGCTTGAAGCAGCATTGAGTGAACAAAGTAATGTTGAAAAGGCACTGAAGAATGAGGCTAAGAAATGGTAAGACAAGTTTTAGGAGATGGCCAGATACAAATAGGAAGTAGAAGATGCTAACAAGCAAAATTAGATTCTAGTAGAACAGCTCAAAGACCTCCAACAACAAATTCAAGAAGAAAGAACCAAAGCCATAGGGTTCTCAAAGGAGAAGGCAAAGTAGGCAAGAAAGGAAATGTTTGAAGATATCATAGAGATGAGCCTCAAAGTGTGGCATATATTACTCTATCTAAAAGAAGTGAAAAGGGTATTAGAGATGGTAGAAGATGAATTCAAAGAAGTTGAAGGTTTCTTGCGACCAAGATTATCTACAGCCATAAATATCCAAGCTCTAGTCAAAAGCAAATATGGATGAATGGCAAGTAGGACCCCCAACCAAGAGTGGTCTAACACCAATATTATGGCCAGATCCTTCTTCAAGAGACATAGGCTCATGAACCAAGGTTGGCAACTCATCCAAGACCTCAAAGCTGAAACCAAGGGAATACTAAAACATCTGAGCCTAGCTGAGAAATATGGATTCTTTGGATTTTAGGATGAGGATTCTAACATCTTAGGAGAAGAAGAACTCAAAACTACCTTGAAAGTAGCCATGGAGGATGAATCTAGCATAAATGAATGGCTAGAACCTATGCAATAGGAACATGTCTTCAAGCTCATACAAGATCTTACTCAGATCAAATCTTGCTTGTATGAGTTGATATTGAAATCTAAAGCCTTCTCCTATGATAATATCTCTGAATTAGAATACATCCATCACCAATTCATAGAAACATCAGATCCCAATAGAGAAACCTGGGAATAAGCTTGCAAAGCTTACAATGACATTGCTAAGAGGTTGCAAGATCAAAGAGATAACAATAGAACCTAGGAAAATGAAGAAATTGAAGGTAAAGCGAGAGATAGAGCTAAAGAGGAAATAAAAGAAGAAGTTGGAGGAGACACAGAAGTGGAGGAAGATAAAGAAGCAGAAGGAGAGAAGTCCTTAGGTAATCAAAGAACTGAATAAAAAGGCCACCCATTCACCTTTTTTACCATCTCATCCATCCCTCTTCCATCTAAAAATTTTCTATCTATACATCAACCCCAATTTATCCTTTTTGTTCTATTTTTCTAAAGGACTCTACTCACCCAATGGATAAAGGCTCTAAGTTCTAAAATTTTTCTAGCAAACTACCCCGAGAGGCACCAATAATGTAGGTCAAAATGACTACATTAGGAGAAATAAGGTGATGAGCTCCTAAAAATTTTGAAGTATGAAATACAAGTGCGATATCATGACTTGTCTTAATTCTACTAGCAATGAAGACCAAAAAAAGGCCCAAGTGCAGGAAAGTGTCATGATTCTATGATAGGTCATATTTATGTTGGTGAAGCAGACCAAAAGATCCCAAGTGCATAAAAGTATCATGATTCTATGATAGGTCATATTTTTACTGGTGATGAAGACCAAAAGGGCCCAAGTGTAGGAAAGTGTCACGACTCCATGACAGGTTATTTTTTCACTGGTGAAGCATACCAAAATGCCCCAAGTACACGAAAGTGTCACAATTTTGTGAAAGGTCTTATTTTCATTGGTGATGAAGACCAAAAGGGTCCAAGTGTAGGAAAGTATCATAATTCTATGATAGGTCATATTTATGTTGGTGATGTAGACCAAAAGGGCCCAAGTGCACAAAAAGCATCATTATTTTGTGATAGGTCATGTTTTTGTTGGAAACGAAGACCAAAAGGGTCCAAGTGCAAGAAAGCATTACTATCTCATGATAGGTTATAATTTTGTTGGTGAAACAATCCAAAGGGGTCCAAGTGCATAAAAGTGTCACAATCCCATGATGTGTCTAATAGTTGTTACTAGTCACAATAAGCTCAACATTGTAACTATTTTGGTTCACCATGGTCATTGCAAGATCAAAGAATATGAGCACATCAGAAGAAGGATAGATGGATCAGATTTTAGGATCACCTCCACTACCTACTATTCACACATGGAGCAATCAATCTGCAGTTAGAGATTGAGTATTCTATTCTATCTTTGGACCAATGATATTGCACGATGCTTGTACCAGATTGGCCACCTGGCATATTGTTATAACAGATTTTAATTAAGCTAATTTTGTATTTTGAAATATTGAACCATAGAGGTGTTATAAATAAGAGTATCGACCTCTTTTCAAAGGGTCGGCTCTTAGGCATTTACAAGTTGTATGGATTAAGACTTTTGGAAGGAGCAATGCAATAAAGATCTTTGTTTAACCTCTGGTTCAAATATCTTGTAGAAAAAGTATGTATGAATGGATGAATGTTTCTAATTTAGCTAAGTAAATGTGCATGACATTAATTCTATTAGATTCTTGTTCATGTTTATTTCTTAGTCTTGGAACTACTAATCTGTAAAGCTAAAAATCAATTGATTAGACATGTTCTATGTATGGTAAATAATTGGTTGGTCTATTAGGAGGTTGTAGTAATTGCTCCCTTTCATGGTTTTCTTCCATTTCTTGTTGTTGCTTAATCTGCACCATATCAAGTTCTAGCCTCGACTACATTTACATCTCTTTCAAGCACTCTTTTCTCTTCCCCATTACTTTTTAGCTAGTTAGAACTTCTCAAAGGAACCAACCTTCTCTGGAGATTGAACAGGTTAAGCCTTATAGTTTGACCATTCATTCAATGTTGGCCATGTCTTGGGTGCAATAACCAACCATAGGTAGATTTTGGACCAACAAGACCTTGGTGGTTCTTTTCTCCAAAATAGAAAAATCATGGGTCCATGGAGAAAAACCAAGAAAGGAACACCTTTGATAACATGGCCCATGTTCATATATCACTTTTGCTTGCACAAAATCCACAAAGTAAAAAATGAAAATTCCTTGGTAATATTTTGGATCATCTAAAGCTTGACTCCATGAGAAATTCAAGCAAAGTTCACCCAATATCGTAGGGTGGATGCATTGGAAATACGACCCATAAAATAATTGACTAGAGTAAAGGAATCTAACCATTTGCATGCACTATAAAATTTTGGAAAAGGTAAAACCATGTCAAGAGAGGAGGAATTACATTGTGGACCACCTCTAGGATGAATTTTCTAGGTTGCTTGATTGGATCCATTAATGCATTCCTTCCCACTTGTATTTCCATTTCTAGTCATAGGCTCGCTAGAGTTGGAAACCACTTTATATGCAAAGAAAAAACACACTACACAAACTACTAGTAGTAGTTCACACCATAGCACCATATCCATTATGCTGGTGAGTTTCTTCATAAAATACTACTACCATACTCTAAATATTCAATCATTCTTTCAAATCGAATTGAAATATTTTTAATATGGAAATGGAAAAAAATATTTTGATAATAACATAAATTTAGTACTTATCTCACCTTTCTTGATCCATATCACCTTGGATATTTGTGCTCAATATAACTCTTACCTTTATAATATGTTATGATAATTATAAGGTAATTATTTTTCTTGCATGTAAGTATGGTGATCCATTCTACTAATTTTCACTATCTATTGTAATTCCTCATTCTTGGGTCTAATTGTGTCATTTCATTTATATATATTACCAAAGGATTTGATGTTCTATATCTTTAGTTAGGCCTTTAGATATTTCATATTTTGAAGAAACCTATATATGTATAATGCTTCAAAAAAAATTCATCCCCTAAATATAATGATTTGGAATAAATTAGTGACTAGGATCCACATAACAAGAAAATAAAATCTCTTTGAATTAGCATTTTTGAGTATGTCACATATATAACAAGATATATTTATGATCAAACATTACTGGCAACCAAATATATGAATATATTGTATAATTTTTTAACCAACTATTAGATATAAAAAAAATTCAATCATTTAGCCCAATGAGAGTGACCAATATGCTTACTATCCCATGTGCAACAAATCTTGAATAAATATCCTAAATGATGGAATTATTGGTTTAGACCAACCAAAAATACCTTCTTTCTTTCTAAAGGAGATATAATTATTATGAAGTCATATCTAAGAATTAATATATCATAATAATAAACCACCATTTAATTTGACATGCATAAATTGATGCCCTTCCAACATATATTTGAAAGAGTGACTATATTTGGACCATCTACATTGATGCATTCAATTTACATATTTTATTATTTTGTACAATTGTGAACTAGCAACCCAATTAATTTTTTATTCTAGAAACTATTCATCCAATTTGAGATTGTCCTACACCATTTCAACACCTTGTGAAGCTTCCATAATAGAAGCAACTAGAAAATCATTTATCATCCAAATATTTTTAAATACATTTTTCTATTCCTTTTTTTTTTGGTAAGTAAAAATTTCATTAAAAGTGGGTTTTGAAAGGGGCCCCAAAACCTTCTTACAACAAGGTCAGTAGAAAAAACTAAATGCCAAAGGAAAGGCCAAAAGAAAAACACATTAAAATCTCGCTCAAAGCAAAAAAAAAAAAAAAAAATCCCACCAAAGCGGGAAAATTTTAACAGGAAAATTTTAAAAATCCCACCCAAAGAAGGAAATTTGAAAAATCCCACCTAGGCAGGAAAAGTACAAATTGAAATATCTCGAAAATGGTCTAAAATGAAGGTAAGGTTTAAAAGAATATGACGACAAGGTTTAAAAGGATATAAAGGCAAGGTTCAATAGAATTAATATTATTGATGGCAATAATATTAATTATGAAGGCAAGGCTCAAAAGAATTAATATTATTAATATTATTGAAGGTAATAATATTAATTATAAAGGTAAGGTTCAAAAGGAGCAATATTATAATAATTTTATTATTATAATATAATTTTTTTATATTTGAGCATCAAGAAATTGAAGAAAAATTCGAATTATAAATTCTTCGATGTCATATAGGTAAAAAAAAAAGGGCGTCAACGTTGGCCAAAGATTAAATAAAGCATATAAATATTATTTCCTAAGGTCATTTGCAAGGAGTGAGAAATTGTGTATAATCTGCTCACCATTCGGTGCATTCAGAAGAGACAAAGAAATAAGAGGAAGCACAGTCCTTTGAGGTGAAAGTGGTGTCATAGTCATGCGAGTACACATTTTAAACTTGTCCAGCCAGCTAGACCAGTTGGTGGTTGAGCCAGCACAAAGGCATTGCAAGGAGGTTTCGAGTTTGAAACTCGTCGCAGATATTTTATTTTTGTTCGAGTAAAGCATGCGACAAAAGAGGATAAAAGGTGACTAGTGCCTTAGAGCTCTCATTAGTTCCACTAGCGCAGTCAGTTGTGGCCCCTTGGTTGGGTGCTTTGCTCTCACGAGGTGAGAGGTTCGAGTTGCGTTGAGGGTAGAATATAAGGAGGTATTTAAATTTTTAAAATTACATTTTGATTTTTGTGGATTTATAAGGTTAAGTTGGTATTTAATATTTTCATATTTGATATCGGAGAAATAATTTGTGTAAAAGGTTTTTGGTGTTATAATTTAAATCTTTTGGAAGCAGAAATAAGGTATGAAAATGATTTTTGATATTATAATTTAAAATATATTTAGAAGGAGAAATAAGGTGTGATAAGGATTTTTATTGTATGATTGTGTGTGTTTTAAAGGAGTTATAAGGTGTCTTATGGTAAAATTATTGTGTGTAATTTTTGCATGGTGAAAGAAAATTAAAAGGTTTTTATTATTCAATTAAAATCCTTGTTTTGAGAAAATAAAAAGAGGATAATTCCATGTAAAATTTTGAGTAAAGGATATTGTGTTTGATTTGAAAAGAATATTGGCTAACTTCTTAAACTGGAAAAAAGAAAATTATTTTTGAATGGGTTTTGAAGGAATTTTTCATCAAAGCAAAGTGAGAGGTATGTTGACATTATTACTTCTCTAGAGTAGTTGGTTGAACAAATATTTCTGAATTATAAGGTGGAGATAAAAGGGTTGATTAATGAGTATTGTTGGAAATATTTGATCTATGTTTTGAAAACAAATTGTGCATCATTGACTAGTGAGTTTGGAAACACTTGAGTTAGGATTTTGAGAAAAACTTGTGCATTTTTCTTGGAATAATTTGTGAAGCAGTTGTGCATTAATGTGGTTGATCATTGAGAGCAAATTTGCAAAAAATATAGACCAATTTTGTGAAGCAAGTTATACACTAGTTTGATTTGATTTGAAAGGGGATTTTTGCAAGGAGTAGAAGTTGAATTTGATGAATGCAATATTTGTGAATGTGAAGAATATATTGGGTATTTGATAGTGCATATCATTCTCTATATGTTCCAGCGGTTAAATGAATTCTAAATAGAATATGTTTGATTTGCCTAGTTAAAAAAAACATTTCTAAAAGAGATATAAGCATTGTTTGTATGCAAGATTTGGAAATACTTGAGCAGGTTTAGAAAGCAGCATTGAGGTAGATTTGAGCAACTCTTGTGAGAAGACTTGAAGCAAATTTGGGTAAAGATAGAGAGAAGACTTGAAGCAGATTTGGATAGTAATAGAGAGCATATTTTCTCTAGCCTTGTAATGAGGTTTGGTGTAAATTTGAGTAGAGATAGAGATAAGGTTTGAAATAGATTTGTGCATGTAATGTGTGCATATTTGAGATAGATTTGAGATTATATTTGGAGTATATTTGTGCTAGTCTTGTGACAAGGGTCAGTGTAGATTTGGGATAGCATTGAGAGCAGGTTTAGTTATAGTTTGATCAAAAATTTGTTTTAATGCTTGAGGTACATTTAATATAGAATTGAGAATAGGCTTGGTTGTTGATTTGATAAAGTCATGTGTGAAGGCTTAAGGCATATTGGAGTAGATATTTGAGCAAAGTTATGAGTAGGCTTTGGAGCTGACCATAGAAAAGTTATTAGCTAAAGGTAAAATTGTCTCATATGGATAGGGATCCATAAACTAGAGTAGAGGGGATAGATTTCTCCTCTGGAGAGAGATCCATAAACCAATGTAGAGGGGATAGATATATCCTATGGAAAGGGGATAGAGTTATCCTATGGAGAGAAATATACAAACTAGAGTAGAGGAGATAGAGTTCTCCTGTGGAGAGAGATCCACAAATAAGAGCATTGGGGATTGAGATATCCTTTATACAGAGGTCCATAAGCATTTTAATAGGGAATTGATTCCCAAGATATTTTTTCAAAAAATTTACAAGAAATATTTTCTCTGTGGACGTAACCCACATTGGGTGAACCATGTTAAATTTGTGTCTCTCATGTGTGTGATGATTTATGGATTATTTTGATTACTGCTATTGATATTACAATTGATAATATTGGATAATATTATTTGGGAAATAAAAGTAAAAGTTGATCTTATATTGTTCACCCCTCCTCTCAATATAAGCTTGTGTTCTTGAATTGGTATCAGGGTGGGTTCCTTCGAAAGAGTCTAATAGCTTGAAGGAATATATTATAGGAACACAAATGGCATCTTAGAATGGATCTTCATCAAATAAAGCTCCATTGTTTGGTGGGAATAATTATGTTTTCTAGAGTATAAGGATGAAGACTTACTTGATGGCACAAGGATATGAAACATGGCAGTCTTTTGAGGATGGGTTCACACCTACAACTACTCTTCCCACATATAAGGATGGTAAGTAGTTACATGTGAATAATACCAAGGCTATGAATGGAATCTTAAGTTGATTACATGAAACAGAATTTGTAAAAGTTATGCAATGTAAATCAACAAAAGAGATATGGGATAAATTGAAGTAAACATATGAAGGAGATAACAAGGTCAAGTTGGCAAAAATACAAAACCATAAGAAAATATATGAATATTTGAATATGGAAGATGAGAAATATATTTCTAAATACTTAATTTGTGTGGATGAGGTTGTTAATACCATACATGGACTTGGATTCAAAATTGAAGACTCTAGTGTTGCTCAAAAAGTATTAAGATCACTCCCTATAAGGTATGATGCAAAGGTTTCAGCTATAGAAGAGACGAGAGATATTGATAAGTTGACTATGGATGAGTTACATGGAATTCTCATAGCTTATGAGATGAGAATAGTAAAGGATCCCAATTACAATAAAGAGGCAACTTTCAAAGATTCAAAGAAGACAAAAGATAAGAAACCATAATCAAGTGGTGAGTCAAGCAGTAATGAAGAAGCTAACTATATGAGAATGAATAAGAAATATTCAAGAAAACACAAAGGTATGAAGACTATGAAATGATTTAATTATGGTAATTTTTGTCACTATACATCTAGTTGTCCACAAGTTGAATGTAGTTGCAGTGAAGAGAAACAAGATTATAAGAAAAAATAATAAGGAAAATTTAGGCATGAAAAGAAAAATAAGTATAGTCAAGGCAAGCATGAGAAGAAGTTCTTTCAAAGATACAAGAAGAGTTTCTATGTTAACAAGGCAAACAATGCTTCACGTGATAGTGATGAAAGACTCTCAGATAGTGGAGAATAAGAGATTCTATTTTTGGCAATAGAAGAAGAATAAAATGCTCATATTGAAGATAAAATAGAAGGGTATGAAGATGCTCTTGAAAACCAAGGAGAAGAGAAAGATTCAGAAAATTAAGAAGAAGGCATAGTTGATCTAGAAAAAGAAATTATTATTGCTCTCATAGAATTGAAAAGTGTTAGAAAGAAGAATTCAAGACTAAAGGCTCAAGTTCAAGAACATGAGGAATAAAAATAAAAGCTTCTACAAGACCTGACAAACTCAAAACCTAAGACAAGGAGATTTAAATAGGTCATGGTCGAAAAGTTAGAGGCAAAAGAGTTAGAATGTGAAAGATTAGAACATGAGATAGTTTCTCTAAGGGTGGAAATGAAAGATTCTAAGGACAAGCTACACAGGTTTGGGAAAAGTTCAAAAAATTTGGATAAAATTATCAATGCACAAATATCTTCATCTATAAAAAAAGGACTTGGTTTTGAATAAGGATAAGGGAAACAAGAAGAAGGGTCAAGCTCAAGCTCAAAATAAGAGGAATTTTCATAGGAAGAGAGTGAAAAATAAATTAAGACTTATCCAACTAAGTTGAATAATAGAAGCTTCACTAAGAAAGGAAACAATGCACAAACAAGAAATAGGGGTCATCACAGAGAAGACAAGGAAAGGACTAAGAGAACAGAGGTTTCAAAAAAAAAATTTTAAAGGGCATTATTTTTCATGTAATCATTTTGATCACAAAGCTATGTATTGCAGGGTTCATGGAAATAAGGAGTGTAGTTTCACTAAGAGGAACTTCAACCCATTAAAATATGGATATTTCTTTCAATGGTATTGCTACTCTTGTAATCTCTTTGGTCATAAAGTGATCCACTGTAGGGTTCACGATAGAAATTATTAAGGCTTCACCAAGAGGAACTTCAAGACACCTACACCTTCCAAGAACTACAACATTAGATGTTACAAGTGTAGTAATCTTTGACATAAGGCCAAGTGGTTTAGAACAGAGTTTCCAGAACTACCAGATTCAAGCAATAATAGGGACACTCAAAACGATCAAAAGGGTATGATTACAAAAGTGTTGAAAATAAGGTTGACAAAGAAAAAGAGCATTGTATGCTAGGAGTAGAGATACTCCCACCCCAAAATTAATCACCTCAAGGAAAGGAGGTGGGGATGGGGCTGAGCTAAGATTCTTATCTTTAGCCCCAAAGGAGTCCCTTTTCCATTGATGTCAAATGGGGAGAGATTTGAGTAAGGGGGAGAGCATTCAGTCAGGGGGAGTAGATTTGGAATCCAGCGGTTGGAAAAGGAATTTTCAGAAAAGGGTTACCATCAATGACAAAGGGGTAGATTGTTGTAAATTTTGAGTATAGTGTGTTGTCATTGATGTGAAAGGATTGATATCATAGGTTGACATCAAAATAGAAGATGTTAGTGGTTTTCATTGATAATATTATAATATTTATTATTATAATATTGGTTGAATAAAAGCATTATAATATCTACATTTTGAATATTATAATGAAGGACAAAAGGCTTAAAAGATCTTTGGAACAATGGTCTAAAATGAAGGCAAGGTTTAAAAGAATATGATGACAAGGTTTCAAAGGATATAAATGCAAGGTTCAAAAGAATTAATATTATTGACGACAATAATATTAACTATGAAGGCAAGGCTCAAAAGAATTTATATTTTTAATATTATTGAAGGCAATAATATTAATAATAAAGGCAAGGTTCAAAAGGAGCAATATTATAATAATTTTATAATATAAAGTTTTTTTTATATTTGAGCACCAAGAAATTGAAGACAAATTCGAATTATAAATTGGTCGACATCATATGGGTGAAAAACAAAGGGTGTCAACATTGGTCGAAGACCAAATAAAGCATATAAATATAATTACCTATGGTAATTTGCGAGTGAGAAATTGTGTATAATTTGCTCGACATTCGGTGCATTCGGTAGAGAAGAAGAAATAAGAGGAGGTACAATCCTTTGAGGTGAAAGTGAAGGTGTCATATTCAAGAGAGTACGTATTTTAAACCCATCCATCCAACTAGACCATTTGGTGGCTGAGTCAACATGTAAGCATTGCAAGGAGGAGGTTTCAGGTTCGAAATCCATCACAAACATTTTATTTTGGTTTGGGTAAAGCACGCGATAGAAGAGCATAAAAGACGACTGGTGCCTTAGAGCTCTAACAAGTTGTGCTAGTGTAGTTGGTCATGGTCCCTTAGATGGGTGCTTTGCTCTCACAAGGTGAGAGGTTCGAGTCACATTGAGGGCAGAATATAAGGAGGTATTTAAATTTTCTAATTTGCATTTTAATTTTTGTGGAGTTATAAGGTTAAGTTGGTATTTAATATTTGCACATTTAATATAGGAGAAATAAGTTGTGTAAAATGATTTTGGTGTTATAATTTAAATATTTTGGAAGGAGAAATAAGGTATGAAAAGGGTTTTTGATATTATAATTTAAAATGTATTTAGAAGGAGAAATAAGGTGTGATAAGGATTTTTATTGTATGATTGTGTGTGCTTTAAAGTAGGATTTATAAGGTGTCTTATGGTAAAATTATTGTGTGTAATTTTTGCATGGTGAAGGAAAATTTAAAATGTTTTTATTCTTCAATTAAAATCCTTGTTTTGAGAAAATAAAAAGAGGATAATTCTATGCAAACTTTTTAGTAAAGGATATTGTGTTTGATTTGAAAATAAGATTGGCTAACTTCTTAAAGTAGGAAAAAGGAAATTATTTTTGAACGGGTTTTAAAGGTATTTTTCATCAAAGCAAAGTGAGAGGTATGTTGACATTATTACTTCTCTAGAGTAGTTGGTTGAGCAAATATTTTTGAATTATAAGGTGGAGATAAAAGGGTTGATTAATGAGAATTGTTGGAAATATTTGATCTATGTTTTGAAAACAAATTGTGCATCATTGACTAGTGAATTTGGAAACACTTGAGTTAGGGTATTGAGAACAACTTGTGCATTTTTCTTGGAAGAATTTGTGAAGTAGTTGTGAATTAAGTTGGATTTGATGAATGCAATATTTGTGAATGTGAATAACATATTGTATATTTGATAGTGCATATCATTCTCTATACGTTATAGAGGTTAAACGAATTCTAAATAGAATATGTTAGATTTTCTTAGTTGAAAAAAGCAATTCTGAAAGAGATAAGCATTGTTTGTATGCAAGATTTAGAAATACTTGAGTAGGTTTAGGAAGCGGCATTAAGGCATATTTGAGCAAGTCTTGTGAGAAGACTTGAAGAAAATTTGGGAAAATATAGAGATAATACTTGAAGCATATTTGGACAATAATAGAGAGTAGATTTGTGCTAGCCTTGTAATGAGATTTGGTACAAATTTGAGCAGAGAAAGAGAGAAGGCTTGAAGCAGATTTGTGCATGTAATGTGTGCAAATTTGAGATAAATTTGAGAGCATTGTTGGAGAAGATTTGTCTTAGTATTGTGATAAGGGTTGGTGTATATTTGGAATAGCATTGAGAGTAGGTTTGGTTGCAGTTTGAGCAGAACTTTATTTTAAGTCTTGAGGAAGATTTAAGATAGAATTGAGAACAGGTTTGGTTTCTGATTTGAGAAAGCCTTGTGTGAAGGCTTAATTTTGATTGGAGGAATTATTTGAGCGAAGTTATGAGTAGGATTTGGAGCTGACTAGAGCAGAAAGGAGAGGAGTCTCCTGTGGATACAGATCCAAAAACTAGAAAGGGGATAAATTTCTCTAGTGGATAGAGGTCCACAAATCATCTGAGGGGATAGATTTCTCCTATGGATAGAGGTCCAAGAATCAACTGAAGGGAAAATTTTCTCCTATGGATAGAGATCCACCAACTAGAGCAGATGGTATAGAGTTCTCCTATGGAGAGAGATCCACAAACCAGAGTAGAGGGGATAGAGTTCTCGTGTGGAAAGATATCCACAAACTAGAGTAAAGGGGATAGAGTTATCCTATGGGGAGAAATCCACAAACAAGATCAGAGGGGATAGATTTCTTCTGTGGAGAGAGATCCATAAGTCAAAGCATTGGGAATTGAGATCTCCTTTGGACAAAGGTCCATAAACATTGAAATATGAAATTGATTCCCAAGATATTTGTTGAGAAATTTTACAAGAAATATTTTCTCCATGGATGTAACCCACATTGGGTGAACCACATTAAATTGATGTCTCTCTTGTGTGTGATGATTTGTGCATTTTTTTTACTGCTATTGATATTGCAATTGATAACAATGGATAATATTGTTTGGGAAAGAAAAGTAAAAGTTGATATTATACTATTCACCCCCCTCTCATTATAAGTTTGTGTTCTTCAATACCGCCAAGGGGAAAACTAGAAATTGGTATCCCACCAAGGAAAAACTAAAAAACAAAATTTCCAAGAAAAAAACACCCTAAGAAGGTAGAAGTACTAGAGGAACTTGTTGGAAACACCAGGAAGGGCCATCATGCTAGTGGAGGGATGAGATAAATGTGAGGATGTAGAAAAACTAAGATCCCATCTAGAGAAACCAAAAACCACTCTAGAAAAGCTCAGGAAGAAACCACAATCCCACCAAGGGACAACCAAGGAAGGCATTCCAGGAAGTAGCAACCTATACAGAGCTTGGATAATGGAACAGTAAATCTGAGGATCTCCATAGGCCAAAAATTCTCCTTGCACACGAGGTTGAACTACAAAGAATATAGAAGAACCAGAGGATGCAACAGAAGTAGAACCACAAGCCACAGGAAGAAGGCGGGAAGGTGCTAGGGAACCCAAACTGAAGAAGCCACAATATTAACAAGATGTAGGTAATAAACACAGGTCCTACCCCAAGACAAAAATATGCAACAAAAAATCCTAAGCAACCTCTAAATCCACCATCAAATGACTTTTGGGAACTATAATAGGAAAATTGATGGGATAACAGTAGAAAGTATAGTAGAGACCCCTTCCCAAGCCGAAGAGAAGATTCACTACAAAAATAAATGCATGTGGTCCCCTAGACTAAAAGGATACAATGAAAGCCTCTCAAGAATCACAAGGGTGAATCCAATCCCCTCTCCCAAAACCACGATGCACCATAACCTAAGAACCACAGGAAACCAACACTAAGTAGAAAACTTGCAACAACGCTAGGAAACCTAAGAGCAATAGGGAAAAATGATCCTTGAGGCACAACATGAAATCTAGGGAGGATCCTAGGGACATCCCAGGATAGAGGTACATATAGAAAACCCTCAATAAATATGGGAAAGTGGTATACAAGTGTAAAAGTGACCTCCCATCCCAAGGAGATCATTTGCAACCACAGTCAACCAAGAGAGAAGGATCTGCAAAGTGTTAAGAAAATGGTATAGAACTAGAGGAGGGGGAAATAGGGAAGTGGATTAGGACATATGGCATTCTTACTTCCTGCTTATATATTTCTTGTATTAAAATAAATCCATGACAATGACAACCTATTAACTCTTTGATGGCTTTCATTTCAGTGTATATTCATACCCCAATATTCTAATGTATGATATTGATATTAATTATTCTATGATTGTAGTGACATGTGTTTTTGTGTGATTCTTGTGTTAATCTATAATAATAAAGAAAAAGCATAAGAATATTTACCAAATTTTTTTCTAAATGTATAAGTGTTTCCAAACAAGTGATATTTTTGATTGATATGACCATGTATCACATTGTTGTCTTCACCCCAAAATAGACCATGATATCTTCATGATGGATGTTGTGAATTTCCTACAAATATTTATAAGTTGTATTCCCTTATATTCCATTGAAAGTGAGCAAAACATTCATATTGATAGTAGATATTTGACTATATGTTGTCAAACTTAGTGGTCCTTGGTAGTTTTGTTATGTAGTTGCTTGGAATGCCTAAGGCAACTTGAATTTAGAACTTATACATACATACATACATATATCTATATTTACACACACACACACACACACACACACATAGTGAGATAGAGAGAGAGAGAGAGAGAGAGAGAGAGAGAGAGAGAGAGAGTATGTTTTCAATTTTGCTATGTATGGATTAATACTTTATGATAAACATGATCTATATCGTGTTCTTCTTTGTTGGATGTACCTATTAGTGGATAAAATTTTGCAAAACCCTTGATTTGTCTTGATTTGGACATGGTGGGCATACAATAGGGACTTTATCAATGAAATAATTATAGGATAAGGATAAAATTACTTTTATAATATGTGGATATTAAAACAAATTCTAAATATATAGGTGTTTCAAAAAAATATTTCTGATCCACCTAAGGTTATTGATGCAACCTAGACTAATGGTATAATTGGGTGTTGTTGCTTCCATTAGGATAAGACCTAGAGAGGGATGGATCCCTAATTTATTTTCTTAAGAAAAAAAGGTTAGGAAAATTAATTGAAATAAAATGTTAAGGATTCTTTTGAACAAACCATTTAGATAATCACAAAGAAACTAAAATACAACTATGATCCCCAAATTTAGTAATGATCATTTGTAAACACTTTAGGCAAAAGGGTTAGCATGAAAAAAAGAAAATTAACCATAATCCTCTTACTTCTATCCAAAGGGTGATATTACACAAGTAATATCCATGAACCACCATACATAATCATAAAAAATTATAAAATAAATTGCTTGTTAGTTTAAATAATTTCAAAGAATAAAAAATATAGCTATGATATTTCAATGATTGGAGAAAAAATCTTTTATGATATACAAAATGTAGTTAAATATAATGCACTAATATGTCAAAAATAACAAATCAATTTTATAAGGTTATAAGGGCTTGGTTCAATGGTCAAAATGCTTCTGTAGGAGCATGGAGACCAGGGTTCCAATCCCTCGGGTCCCATAGTGCCTGTGGGCATGTCGCGTTAGCATAATCGGCTATGTAAAAGGTTTACTCAATGCAACTAGAGGTTATAGTTTTGACAAGGCACAATATTCAAACCCATGAAGAGGCATAAAAAATTGTAATGAGTTACCGATTCCTTTAGTATAATAAAAAAATCAATTTTAGATATTAAAAAATAATGAAACAAAAAATATCCACTCTATTTTTATGATTATTTGAGATCATATGGCATTTAGTCCTAGTTATATAATTTCCATTTTTAGTACTAGATTTGGCACTATATCTCTTATTCCTAGATGAAATAATTGATTCACATCATTGCTTGGACTTGCAAATTGAGAAACTTTACTTCAAAATTTTTAAATCATGCATGCTTTCTTTATATGATTTGACTTTAAAAGTCATGAGTTGCCTCTATCTTTATCCATATGTATAATTTTTTAAAAAACCTTTTTAAAAGTAACATCTTGATATGCATACTACTATTTTTTCTAATCGAATTATGAATCAAGTGATTGTAGCTTCAATTGGCATTTAAAACTTCAAAAATCCCCCAAACATTATATTATATCAATCATTACTATCCTAATTTGTCCCACTAATTTCATAATTTGATGGATTAGGTGTTTTAATGATTACTTGGATTTAAATTGCTCTAATACATTAATATAATACTCTATTTGTCTATACTAACATTCGGTTAATGGATACACTACACAGTATCATTAATTGAAAAGCTATGGATTAATGCTTCATGAATAATATTCATAAATTAAAATTTATCTATATTCCACAACTCAAAAAATATTTGTGTTTTCTTCAAAAATGGTTGGTTATTTTGTCTACTTATTTGGTTCCTTATAGGGTTGTCACTTTTATGAATGCCATTGATCCCTCTTTTTGACCTTATTCACTTTAAAATTTGAATTGTGTCATCCCAAAGCCTTTAATCAAAATTAGGATGCTACTGATTTAACAAATCACTACATTCTATCATCCCACTCTCATATCATGTTTGAAATCCCCCTAATGATTTTCATTCTCTTAATATTTAGCATGATATGATATATTTTCACAAAATTCATTTGATGTCCTATGATGTTGTAACTATTTATCCATTCTAGTATATTCATGTTCATATGATGATCTTTCATAAAGTTAAATTATGCAATGTACACTAGTGGTACCACTTACCTTTTATCAAAATCTCCTTCACTTGGGTTTATTCCACAAATTTATTGTTTCTTGTATATTTGCTAGTATAACTAAGCTTATACAAGTTACTTTGGCCTCAAAGTTCATAGATAGTATATTTCCATGGGTATCTACTTGATTTTAGATCTAGTATATACCATATATTGCTACGGTATCTAGGGATAGGTATATGTGGCTATCATGTTATATTGTATATGGGTGTTATGGATAGTTGGCATGGGCCACACATAACCCAAGGTTGATTGTATTGTAATATTATACTATAATAATTATTTCAATAAGAGTTTAGGATTCAGCTAGGGGTAGGTTTATACCCTCCCAAAATTATCGTTAGATCTTGGGGTGTATAAAGAATGGATATTGTCATTGTAAATTTAATCAATCATTATCATTCATATCAAGTATTCTCTTGCAATAATATTTAACGATGGATTGACACATCATCTTAGGATATCTTGTGAAGTTATTCCTTCTTTAAATAATATTATATTGTATTACCATAAGGGTTTATTTATTTGTGTCTCATTTATGGATTATTTTGTAGATGAATATTTGTTGTTTTTAATATTGCGCATAATTTATATTTATGATACTATTTTTTCTAATAAGTGGTATTGAGCAATGATTCTAGTCAAATGGGGATTTTTATTTTTTATAGATTACATAATTTGGGCAAAAAATATCCTAGAAAATGTCTCTTCTTCCAAGATCCATATATTTGCACAAAGTTATCTCATCCAAATCATTCTTGTTCCATCTTATTTAGAATTTGAAAAGCACCAAATATTTTTTATATGAAGTAATCTAACTAGTTTTGAGAGAGATATAACCCTATGGAGTTATTTGTCTAGAACAAGAGCAATGACATATTTTTAAATTATATTTTTTAAAAGAATGAAATCTGAACTATCTTCCAATTTGGGTAGTAAAATCAATGTTGATTTTTTTATTCTAAAGGAAAGTATTTGGTCTACTTATTTAAGTGGAATTTTAGCTTTTATTAAGTGGGGATTTATATTTTTATATGACCTTAGTTCATAAAACCCTAGTTTGCATTACCATTTTTGTTCGGGTGTGAGCTTGTGGAGTTGCTAAAATTTTATAGATAAGATCATATTGATCCTAGAGAGTGGTGGACATAGCTTAAATATTTAGTTTATGTAAATATTTTCTAGATATGTCTACTTTAATTCTATTTTAAAGGGAAGGAAAAGTGATGGTATAATAGTTTTTCTAATGGTAATATATTTTTATCTTGGAAAGATATTGAACAAGCTTTAGTGAGAAACTAGGACCCATATATAAGGATAACTAAGTTGAACGATGCCATTGAGGGTTATGGAGAATAAAAGGTTTGAATTGATCTAAAACTTAGAATTTTGATTTAAAAAATACCATGAAAGAATGCAATTCAAAAAATAATAGAGTATAAAAAACCAAAATACTAGAGTATATAAGCAAAGTAGCATAATGATTATATTGCTAAAAAATGAGTACATTACGATAAATTTATGAGAAGAGATGTGAGGCTATAAAATTGCATCCACTACTCAATCCTTTACAATCAAGGGAGCATATATCTTTGTATAATGTTTTTAGTGTGTTATAAATCCATTATATCGAATATGGAAGGTCACCCACATGTAAATATCATGGACACTAATGAAAAATGAAACATGGCATAACAATACTCAAAAAATGCAAACTAGTTTTTGAATCACCAAATTGCTTACACGCAAGTGAAGAGAATACTACTAGTGTTGGAGGATTTCTGGTTCACCATATCGTGTTATGTGACAAGTGAAGAGCATAATACCAAAAAAAAAAACATGGTAGAAAATAGAAGAAAAATATTAAACTTTATAAAAAATATGAGTTAGGAAAGGAACAAAAGACATGAGATTGAATTTTATTCTGATAAAAAGAAGTAATACAATATAAAAACTCCACTACAAAAGGGTACAACATTGGGACTTCCCAAGAGGTCACCCATCCAATATTACTCCAACCTAAGCATGCTTAACTACAGAGTTCTTATGGGATCCGTTGCACTAATGTTGGTATGATTGCACCCAGGAAGCAGGCTTTGCAAATCAAGAAGTAATATTTTGAGTGAAATGCCCTAGTGGAAGTGGGCCAACCATGATCTAGCTCCTCAAATGAGAGAATCATGGCCATGCCCTATACTCCATCCTCTCTTGTGGGAGCATCACTCAATTGTGGTGAGTGTGGATTTCTCCCCATGTGTGGTTTCTATTGGTCGATTACTCTTGTGGAACCCATGTTAGCTCTAGGGCATATTCTTTGCTCTTCTCGTACTGCCCAGTCTTTTACTTTCTTAAATAAAATATTCTAAAAATACCTTGAGCAACACTACAAGAGTCTTGAGCCATTATATCACATGTATCCCATGATGGCCCTTATGGTAGTATATCATGCACAACACCCATATAGAGCTTTACAAATTAGGAAGAAGGCTTTTGGATGAAATGCCCTAGTGGAAGCAGACCAACCATGATCTAGTACCTCAAATGAGTGAATCATGGCCATGCCCTATGATCCATCCTCTCTTGTGGGAGCATCACTCGATGGTGGTGAGTGTGGAGTTATCCCCATGTGTGGTTTCCATTGGTTAATTTCCCTTGTGGCCCTCATGTTATCTTTAGGGCCCATTATCCACTCTTCTCATACTACCTAGTCTCATACTTTCTTTAATAAAATATTCTAAAAATACCTTGAGAAACACTATGATATTATTGAGCAATTATCCCACATGTATCCCACGATGGCCCTCATGATGGTATATAAAGCACAACACCCACATAGAGCTTTGTAAATCAGAAAGTAGGCTTTTGGGTGAAATGCCCTAGTGGAAATGGGCCAACCATGACCAAACCCCTCAAAGAAGCAAATCATGGCCATGCCCTATGATCCATCCTCTCTTGTGGGAGCATCGCTTGATGGTGGTGAGTGTGGAGTTTTCCCCATGTGTATTTTCTCTTCGTTTATTTCCCTTATGGGCCCCATGTTATCTCTAGGTATCATTCTTCGCTCTTCTCGTACTGCCCAATCTCATACTTTCTTAAATAAAATATTCCAAAAATACCTAAGCAAAGCTACAATATTCTTGAGCCATCATCCCACATGTATCCCATAAGGGCCCTCATGGTGGTATATAAAGCACAACATCCAAATAGAGATTTGTAAATTATGAAGCAGAATTTTGGGTGAAATGCCCTAGTGGAAGTAGGTCAAACATGACCTAGATCCTCAAACAATAAAATCCTGGTCATGCCCTATGATCCATCCTCTCCTTTGGGAGAATCACTTGACGGTTGTGATTTTGAAGTTCTCCCCATGTGTGGTTTCCTTTGGTTGATTTTCCTTGTGGGCCTCATGTTAGCTCTAGGGCCCATTCTCCGCTCTTCTCATACTGCCCATTCTCATAATTTCTTAAATAAAATATTCTAAAAATACCTTGAGCAATGGTGCGAGAGTCTTGAGCCACAATCCCATATGTATCCCATCATGGACCTCATGGTGGTATATAAAACACAACACCCACATAGAGCTTTTCAAATAAGGAAGCAGACTTTTGGGTGAAATTCCTTAGTGGAAGCAGGTCAACCATGACCTAGCCACTCAAATGAGTGAATCATGGCCATACCCTATGCTCCATCCTCTCCTGTGGGAGCATCACTTTATGGTGTTGAGTGTGGAGTTCTATTCATTGGTGGTTTTTGTTGGTTGATTAAACTTGTGGACCCCATGTTAGATCTAGGACTCATTCTCCACTCTTCTCGTGCTACCTAGTCTTGTAATTTTTTAAATAAAATATTCTAAAAATACCTTAAGCAATATTGAGAGAGTATTGAGCCATTATCCCACATGTATTCCATGATGGCTCTCATGGTGGTATATAAATCACAACACCCATATGGAGCTTTGCAAATTAGCAAGCAAGCTTTTGGATGAAATACACTAGTGAAAGCAAGCCAACCATGACTCAGCCCCTCAAACGAGCGAATCATGGCCATGCCCTATGCTTCATCCTCTTCTGTGGGAGCATCGCTTGATGGTGGTGAGTCTGGAATTCTCATCATGTGTGGTTTACATTGGTTGATTTTACTTATAGGCCCCATGTTTTATCTAGGGCGCATTCTTTGCTCTTCTCGTATTGCCCAGTCTTGTACTTTTGTAAATAAAATATTCTAAAAATACCTTGAGCAATGCTGCAAGAGTCTTGAGCCATTAACCCAAATGTATCCCATGATCACCCTCATGGTGGTATATAAATCACACCATCCACCTAGAGGTTTGCAAATTATAAAGTAGGCTTTTGGGTGAAATTCCCTAGTGGAAGTAGGTCAACCATGACCCAACCCCTCAAACGAGTGAATTATGGCCATGCCCTATGTTCCATCATCTCCTATGGGATAATCATTTGATGGTGGTGAGTTTGGAGTTCTCCCCATGTGTGGTTTCCATTGGTTAATTTACCTTGTGGGCCCCATGTTAGCTCTATGGCCCATTCTTTGCTCTTCTCATACTACCCAGTCTCATAATTTTTTAAATAAAATATTCTAAAAATACCTTAGCAATGTTGTGAGAGTATTGAGCCATTATTCCAAATGTATTCCATGATGGTACTCATGGTGGTATATAAAGCACAACACTTGCATAGAGCTTTGCAAATAAGGAAGTAGACTTTTGGGTTAAATGGCCTAGTGGAAGCAAGCAAACCATGACCCAGACCCTCAAATGAGTGAATCATGGCCATGCCCTATGCTCCATCATCTCCTGTGGGAGTATCGATCGATGTTGGTGAGTGGATTTATCCCCATTTGTGGTTTTAATTGGTTGATTTTCCTTGTGGGCCTCATGTTAGCTCTAGGGCCCATTCTCCATTCTTCTCATATTTCCCAGTGTCATAATTTATTAAATAAAATATTCTAAAAACACCTTGAGCAACACTGTAATATTCTTGATCCATTATCCCACATGTATCCCATGATGGCCCTCATGGTGGTATATAAAGCACAACACCCGTATAGATCTTTGCAAATAAGGAAACAAACTTTTGTTTGAAATGCCCTAGTGGAAGCAGGTCAACCATGATCCAGTCCCTCAAATGAGCGAATCATGGCCATGCCCTATGTTCAATCCTCTTCTATGGTTGAATCACTCTATGGTGGTGAGTGTTAAGTTCTAACCATGTGTGGTTTCCATTGATTTATTTCCCTTGTGGGCCCCATGTTATCTCTAGGGCCATTTATCCACTCTTCTTGTATTTCCCAATATCTTACTTTCTTAAATAAAATATTCTAAAAATACCTTGAGTAACACTACGAGAGTTTTGAGCCATTATCCCACATGTGTCCCATGATGGACATCATGGTGGTATATAAATCACAACACCCACATAGAGCTTTGCAAATAAAGAAGCAATATTTTTGGTGAAATGCCCTAGTGGAATCAGGTCAACCATGATCCAACCCCTAAAATGAACGAATCATGGCCATGCCCTATGCTTCATTCTCTCCTATGGAGCATCTCTTGATGGTGGTAAGTGTGGATTTCTCTCCATGTGTGGTTTCCATTGGTTTATTTCCCTTGTGGACCCCATGTTATCTCTAAGGCCCATTATCCACTCTTTTTGTACTCTTGAGTCTCATACTTTCTTAAATAATATATTCTAGAAATACCTTGAGAAACATTGCGAGAGTCTTGAGCCATTATCCCACATGTATCCCACGATGGTCCTCATGGTGGTATATAAAGCACAACATCCACATAGAGCTTTGCAAATCAAGAAGTAGTTTTTTGGGTGAAATACCTTAGTGGAAGCAAGCCAACCATGACCTAGCCCCTCAAACGAGTGAATCATGGATATGCCCTATGCTCCATCCTCTTCTGTGGGAGCATCGCTCGATGGTTGTGAGTGTGGAGTTATACCCATATGTGGTTTCTGTTGGTTCTTTTTTCTTATGGGCCCCATGTTAGCTCTAGGGTCCATTGTCCATTCTTCTTGTACTGCCTAGTCTTGTACTTTCTTAAATAAAATATTCTAAAAACACCTTGAGTAATGATGTGAGAGTCTTGAGCCATTATACCACATTTATCCCATGATGTCCCTCATGGTGGTATATAAAGCACACCACCCACATAGATATTTACAAATCAGGAAGTAGGATTTTGGGTGAAATGCCCTAGTGGAAGTAGGTCAACCATGACCCAGCCCCTCTAACGAGTGAATCATGGCCATGCCCTATACTCGATCCCCTCTTGTGGGAGCATCGATCGATGGTGGTGAGTGTGGAGTTCTCCCCACATGTGGTTTCCATTTGTGGATTTCCCTTGTGGACCCCATGTTATATTTAGGGTCCATTCTTTGCTCTTCTCATAATACCAAGTCTCATACTTTTTAAAATAAAATATTCTAAAAATACCTTGAGCAACATTGTGAGAGTCTTGATCCATTATACCACATGTATCCCATGATGGCCCTCATGGTGGTATATAAAGCACAACACCCACATAGAGATTTACAAATTAGGAAGCCAAATTTTGGGTGAAATGCCCTAGTGGAAGCAGGTCAACCATGACCCAACCCCTCAAACAAGTGAATCATGTCATGCCCTATGCTCCATCATCTCTTGTGGGAGAATCGAACTATGGTGGAGAGTGTGGATTTATCCCAATGTGTGGTTTCCATTGGTTCATTTCTCTTGTGGGCCCCATGTTAGCTCTAGGCACATTCTCCACTCTTCTCATACTGCCTAGTGTCATACTTTATAAAATAAAATATTCTAAAAACATTTTGAGCAAAACTACAAGATTCTTGAGCCATTATTCCACATGTATCCCATGATTGTCCTCATGGTGGTATATAAATCACAACACCTGCATAGATCTTTGTAAATAAGGAAGCAAAATTTTGGGTTAAATGACCTAGTGGAAGCATGCAAACCATGACCCAGACCCTCAAATGAGTGAATCATGGCCATGCCCTATGCTCCATCATCTCCTGTGGGAGCATCGATCGATGGTGGTCAGTGGAGTTCTCCCTATTTGTGGTTTTAATTGGTTGATTTTCCTTGTGGGGCTCATGTTAGCTCTAGGGTCCATTCTTCGCTCTTCGCATACTACCCAATGTCATAATTTATTAAATAAAATATTCTAAAAATACCTTGAGCAACATTGTAAGATTATTGATCCATTATCCCACATGTATCCCATGATGGCCCTCATGGTGGTATATAAAGCACAACACCTGTATAGAGCTTTGCAAATAAGAAAGCAAACTTTTGTTTGAAATGACCTAGTGGAAGCAGGCCAACCATGATCCATTCCCTCAAATGAGTGAATCATGGCCATACCCTATGTTCAATCCTCTTATGTGGTTGAATCACTCGATGGTGGTGAGTGTTGAGTTCTAGCCATGTGTGGTTTCCATTGATTTATCTCCCTTGTGGGGCCCATGTTAGCTCTAGGTCCATTTATCCACTCCTCTTGTATTTCCTAATATCTTACTTTCTTAAATAAAATATTCTAAAAATACCTTGAGTAACACTACGAGAGTTTTGAGCCATTATCCCACATGTGTCCCATGATGGACATCATGGTGGTATATAAATAAAAACACCCACATAGAGCTTTGCAAATCAAGAAGCAATATTTTTGGTGAAATGCCCTAGTGGAATCAGGTCAACCATGATCCAACCCTTAAATTGAACGAATCATGGCCATGCCCTATGCTTCATTCTCTCCTATGGGAGAATCTCTTGATGGTGGTAAGTGTGGATTTATCTCCATGTGTGGTTTCCATTGGTTTATTTCCCTTGTGGAACCCATGTTATCTCTAAGGCCCATTATCCACTCTTTTTGTACTCTTGAGTCTCATACTTTCTTAAATAATATATTCTAGAAATACCTTGAGAAACATTGTGAGAGTCTTGAGCCATTATCCCACATGTATCCCACGATGGTCCTCATGGTGGTATATAAAGTACAACATCCACATAGATCTTTGCAAATCAAGAAGTAGGTTTTTGGATGAAATACCTTAGTGGAAGCAAGCCAACCATGACCTAGCCCCTCAAACTAGTGAATCATGCACATGCCCTATGCTCCATCCTCTTCTATGGTAGCATCACTCGATGGTGGTGAGTGTGGAGTTCTACCCATATGTGGTTTCTATTGGTTTGTTTTTATTGTGGGCCCCATGTTAGCTCTAGGGTCCATTGTCCACTCTCCTCATACTACCCAGTCTTGTACTTTCTTAAATAAAATATTCTTAAAACACCTTGAGTAATGATGTGAGAGTCTTGAGCCATTATACCACATTTATCCCATGATGTCCCTCATGGTGGTATATAAAGCACAACACCCACATAGAGCTTTGCAAATAAGGAAGTAGAATTTTGGGTGAAATGCCCTAGTAGAAGTAGGTCAACCATGACCCAGCCCCTCAAACGAGTGAATCATGGCCATGCCCTATACTCGATCCCCTCTTGTGGGAGCATCGATCGATGGTGGTGAGTGTGGATTTCTCCCCACATGTGGTTTCCATTTGTGGATTTCCCTTGTGGGCCCCATGTTAGATTTAGGGTCCATTATTTGCTCTTCTCATACTACCCAGTCTCCTACTTTTTAAAATAAAATATTCTAAAAATACCTTGAGCAACATTGTGAGAGTCTTGAGCCATTATACCACATGTATCCCATGATGGCCCTTATGGTGGTATATAAAGCACAACACCCAGATAGAAATTTACAAATAAGGAAGCCAGATTTTGGGTGAAATGCCCTAGTGGAAGCAGGTCAACCATGACCCAACCCCTCAAATGAGTGAATCATGTCATGCCCTATGCTCCATCATCTCTTGTGGGAGAATCGATCGATGGTGGAGAGTGTGGATTTCTACCAATGTGTGGTTTTCATTGTTTGATTTCTCTTGTGGGCCCCATGTTAGCTCTAAGGCACATTCTACACTCTTCTCGTACTGCCTACTATCGTACTTTATAAAATAAAATATTCTAAAAACATCTTGAGCAACACTACAAGATTCTTGAGCCATTGTTCCACATGTATCCCATGATGGTCCTCATGGTGGTATATAAATCACAACACCCGCATAGAGCTTTGCAAATAAGGAAGCAAACTTTTGGGTTAAATGCCCTAGTGGAAGCAAGCAAACCATGACCTAGACTCTCAAATGAGTGAATCATGGCCATGCCCTATGATCAATCCTCTCTTGTGGGAGAATCACTCGATGGTGGTGAGTGTGGAGTTATTCTCATGTGTGGTTTCAATTGGTTGATTTTCCTTGTGGGCCCCATGTTAACTCTAGGGCCCATTCTCTGCTCTTCTCGTACTACCTAGTACCTTACTTTCTTAAATAAAATATTCTAAAAATACCTTGAGAAACACTACAATATTTTTTATCCATTATCCTACATTTATCCCACGATGGACCTCATGGTGGTATATAAAGCACAACACCCACATAGAGATTTGCAAATCAAGAAGTAGGATTTTAGGTGAAATGCCCTTGTGGAAGTAGGTAAACCATGATCCATCCCCTAAAATGAGTGAATCATGGCCATGCCCTATGCTTCATCCTCTCCTATGGGATCATCTCATGATGGTGGTGAGTGTGGAGATCTCTCCACGTGTGCTTTCTGTTGGTTGATTTCCCTTGTGGATCCCTTGTTATCTATAAGTCCCATTATCCACTCTTCTTGTATTGTCGAGTCTCATACTTTCTTAAATAATATATTCTAAAAATACCTTGAGCAATGTTACGAGAGTCTTGAGCCATCATCCCACGTGTATCCCACGATGGTCCTCATGGTGGGATATAAAGCACAACACCCACATAGAGCTTTGCAAATCAAGTAGGCTTTTGGGTGAAATACCTTAGTGGAAGCAAGACAACCATGACCCAGCCCCTCAAATGAGCGAATCATGGCCATGACCTATGCTCCATCCTATCCTATGGGAGCATCGCTTGATGGTGGTGAGTGTGGAGTTCTCACCATGTGTGGTTTCCATTGGTTTATTTCCATTGTTGGTCCCGTGTTAGCTCTAGGGTCCATTATCCACTCTTCTCGTACTGCTGAGTCTTGTACTTTCTTAAATAAAATATTTTTAAAATACCTTTAGTAATTATGTGAGAGTCTTGAGCCATTATCCCACATGTATCATATGGTGGCCCTTATGGTGGTATTTTTAGCCCAAAAAAGTCAGCCCCCCTTTTTTTGGCACTTTTTTGTCTCATTTCCCCCCTTCCCTTAAGGGTGCATAAGGTGGTGCACCCAAGTCTTGCCCTGTGTGCTCCACTGTAAAGTAGAGCACATAAAAATCCTGAGGGTGCACAAGCCTATGCATCCCAAGCTAGCCTGCACACTCCACAAGTGGAGAGCGTGAAAGTCACTTAGGGCGTGCACCTTTGTGTGCCCACCTAGAGTTCGTACACTCCATTGTAAAGTGGAGAGCACAAAGTTCCCTAAGGGCATGCACCTTTGCACACCCATCTAAAGTCTGTGCACTCCACTTTAGATTGGAGTGCACAAAGTCCCTAACAATGTGCACCTCCATGCACCCTGATCCTGCTCATGCACTCCACCCCAATGGAGTGCACAAGAGCCTTTGGGGTACACAAGGTCATGTGCCTAGCCCCAAACCTGTGCGCTCTACTCTCTAGTGAAGCTCACAAAATTCTTAAGGGTGCACAAGCCCGTGTGCCCTAAGTGGTGTCTGTGCGCTCCATTTTAATGGAGCACATGAGTGTCTATTTAGGCACACAAATTAATACACCCAACTCTAGGTTCGTGTGCTCCATTGAAGACTGGAGTACATGAAGGTCTTAAGGGTGCATGACCTTGTGCACCCCATTGCAGTTCGTGCACTCCACTCCCTTGGAGCGCACAAGGTTTTTGTGGGCACAAATGTTTATGCATATTCTTTGGGGTTCATGCGATCCACTTCCCCAATGGAGTGCACAAAGTTTTTTTTGATGCACGAATCTATGCGCTTAGGCCTTTTTAGGGTGCATGAGAGTTTAATGAAGCACATTTGTCATGCACTCCTCCCAAAAAGCTATGCGTGTTACTCAAGTGCACCTCGCTTGAGCGAATCAAAATCTACCACATGTCCCAAGATCTTCCCCAAGCCATAATTCAATCAAGTGGGCACAAAGCACATCCAACCCACAACCAATAAGAAGGATAACATGGTGGGCCCAGCTCCATGGCACGACCAGTCATAAAGTGCCAGCCAATGAAAAAGCATACACTCACCTAAGAAAATTAAATATAGTCCCTTTAAGTAAAAGGTGGCAGACCCTTCACATGCCATTAGCATAATTGTACATGTAGCCATTAGCATAATTGTACATGTAGAAAGAGTTATCGACAAGGTAGAGAAAAAAAAATTCAAACCCTTGTGTGCTTCCATGTCTTCTACTAGTGTAGCTACAAAAGGGGTTTCTGATGTCAAAACATGCATCGACATGATTACTGGTGCATGTCCTATTACAAAAAATGCAAGGAGCAACAAATGGGGCACAAACCTAGGTTGGTTAACCTGCCCAAAGGTCTACCACTCCTCGGATCTCTTGGCATGGCTAGAAGTAGCCTATGAATCAAAGAATACGACCATTCAAAACCGTAAAAATTAGGTCATATCCTGATTAATAGTAGATATAATCAAGTAAGTATTTGTGATCTCCATAGTGTCGCAAGTCCTAGACTTCAAAACGTTGACCCTCCAGGTCAATTTCATGCTGACCACCACCTTCCTAGAAATGTTAAGAGGGAGAGGAATATGCCCTCTTGTTTTCTAGTTAAGAATTTCTTAATTCGGCATTGGACACAGGATTACACAGATATGATTAACCTGGTGCTGGGTGTCAAGGACCTGGAGCTCATCACAAAGGAAGTGATGTTTCTCATTATCCAATGTAATAGGATAGACAAGATGCATCTCTACCGATGGGAGGACTTAATAAGTGACATCATGGACAAGTATTTGAGGAAATTACAGGAGGCCATATTGGCAGATAAGGAAGAACTCCCCCCATTTTCATATTATTCCTTTTTAATTCATTTGTTTATAGCACAATTGGAAAAATCCCTAGTGCCTTAATTTGGAGGGGTGACTGCCACCATCATTCAAGATCCATTGTTGTGCATCCATGATGGGTGCTCCAGTTACAAGGTCTTATTTGATAAGGTTCTCCCAATGGTGCACACTTGGTTGTGTGGCGAGGAACCTGATAGATTTGGAGCTGGGATGAGAATTTTTTTACATAATACTAAGGCAGGAGATTTCTTCTACACAAAATAATTCTCCTATATCAGATTATATGGGTCTAAATTACCTCCAAAGGTATTTTTGAGGCACTGCCCAACTTCAATTTCTATATTGGAGATAACCTAGTATATCACCGAGGAGGTATATATTAAGTATATTATAAAGAAGGGGAGTGTACCATGGTTTCCCATTTCGTGCTCTATGGGCCCTTATACATACCTAGGCCATTTCACAATACTATGATCTATATGAAACATGGATACGGACTACTTCCCAGAGGTTACGTGGAGACCCTACGATCCCAATGACCATCATAGATCATTTGTCGCTAGCAAATTTACCCTTTTACAAGTTACTCATAGGGGGGAAAACTTTGAATATAGTATGCAGAAGGCTATCATGGTAGGTCGATCATTGGATTTGGTATGGAAAATGGACAAAAGACTCTATAGCAAGCTAGAGGTAGTCATAGATTATCCCTCTGATTTGATACTACACAGGGAATTGTTAGTGAATAAGGTAGTGCCACTGGTCCTAGTTGCCCCTCCAAAAAAAATTTAGGACCCCACCTTCTAGGTTGTTCATAAAAATACTGATCTTTTCGAGGTCATGATGAAAATAGTGGATGAGGCACAACAAGAGCATGCCAAACTCCACTCTTCTTCTAGTTCCCTCGTTGCCACCTCAAAAAGGAAGGAATTGGTCTCCTACTCATCACAAAAACCACAAAGCATCACATCATCAACTTTAATGTTCAAAGAGAACCAATGTGACAGTGGGCCAGCCTTCCTTATTCTCTATGACCTCAGTAATCAATTAGGAAGAATGTCCCATTTACCACAAGGTTTTAAATAAAATTACAAAATCTAGGAGACTATCTAATATACTTAGAGAGTATGAGGTGCTGGAAAGAAGCCCCACATAGTCCCCTAGCAAGAAGAAAGCCAAAACTGAGTCTTCTATTGAAAACACTAAGAACCTTACACTAGAAAGGGTACGAAATGCACTCCAGTTCACTACTAATGAAGAGGATCAAATACAAGATATGGAGGAGAAAAGGTCCCAAAGCAAAGGATTAAGTAGGTCCCAAAGGATAGTAGGGCAAGATATAGGTGACATTTCCACTACCACATTTGAGATCCCCTTACCACCAAGTCTAAAGGAAGCCACCATTGATGTTCGTAAAGGTGTCATGCAAGTAGAGGCTACACTAATCAAAATGATCAAATCCCATGTAGCCTCCCAAGTGTAGGTGGAAAAAGTAGTAGAGAAAGAGGTAGCAAGTTTAAATACCAAGGTTGCAGAAGTGAGGCAATTATAGCTTAAAGTGTAGCAGCTTCAAGTCGAGGTTGACAGATTAAAAATTTTGGCTCCTTCCCAAGCCATTACTACACAGGCCAGTGATCAACTCGGGTCGATGGAAGAATTGAAATAAGAAATGAAGGAGAATATTATGGAGAAAATGGGATACCTTGAGTCCATATTCTATGATATCTATGCCACTAGGCACACTATCAGCCTCTTGCTTGACCGACTGCAACAAGCAGATCAGAAAATGGACACTATATTCCCTATATACAAGAGGTTCAGGGATAACTACGTAGCAATTATCGGTATGACATATACATTGGCTAATGGTTTTGTCTACTTATTTTCTAAAGAATACGCCAAAGTTTTCGTCTTTCTATAGAACATATAAAATTGGCTTTTGTGGAACCAAGAAGTTGTGGACACCAAGAAAGAGGTTGAAGATGAGCTAGAGGATTGTGGATTCAAACTTTATGAGTTCATTCAAGCCCCTGATATCAAAGAGTTCATGCTCCAAAAAATTCCAAATTTTGACTTTGGTCCTAATGTAAAATTATCAAAGAAACTTACAACCTTGGTGCAAATGGTGGATCGTCTATGTGTCTTCACTGAGAACATCATGGAATGGGTGAGAGAAAGGGTGAACAAGGCCATGTAGGACATTAAGTTATTGTTATTTTCATTAACGTTCCATGATGAGGCATGGAACTATATTGACCAAAGCATACAGAACTTCAAAGGAGTGGGGCCCAGTTCACCTAGAACACATGTACCAAGTGCAACACAATCATTAATATAGGGCAATAAGGGAGATGATATGCAGCCATAGCCACCACCTGTGTAGATAGAAGGTGTGGGTTATGTGCCCATTTTTTATTACAACCTACTTTTGGGAGGAGTGAGATTGACCCAGCTGGAGAAAATGGTTACAACCTCACTCGAGCAGCCCAAATGCTATATAAGGAAGATTATTATAGAAGCATTTTTTTATCAAACCTATGAGATAGAAAACCCAAGTCCAGGTATAGCTTTGTCTAAGATTTAATCGTATTTTTGTGTGTCTTTCTATATTTATTATATCACGCTTCCTTCTACCATTTTCTAAGGACTTCCATGAAGTGTCATTCACTGAGATCATTTCATGTGGAACACACTAGATTTGGATAATATTACATCACTGTAATTAGGATGGAGAAGATCAATGCCATATTATGATATTCAAACTGGGGTATATTATAATCATTGTCATATAGGACCCGAGCACTCTATTGGGTCTGTTATATGTAAATATTTTTCATTTAAATATAAATCCAACTCTATTTTTGGAAAACCTTCTGTGTTCATGGTCTATGTTTGCTCTTTTATGTGTTACAATAATCTTAATATATGAAAGATGTCTTCTATCACTAGTTGAATCATTTTCATGCATTACATTATTTGAATGAATAAAAACGAATGAGTTCTCCTTTATCTTTATTTTCTAATTCATTTAATATAAATCTTCTACGACTACACAAAGGACATGGCAATGGTCTAGTCTTGATGTGCTCTATTAATGCTAGGTTTGGTCACAAATTATTAAAACAACATAATATCATTTTATCTAGTGATTATTGAGTAACTGCACCATAATAGCAAATATATGAACCCACCATTTGGGGTTTCCTTATCTGACCTGGTATGTCTAGAGCCCTCTAGGTAATTTATTCTTAGGTCAAAGAGGTGGATCCACCAAAGTCCAAAATACTTGTGATCTTTGGGATTCCTGTGACGTGACAAAGCTTTGAGAAGGTAAGCATGAAATCCCCACAATATTTTTTGGCATCATTACCATGGACAATATTTTAAGTCTTTCTATTATTTTACTCCCCTACAACATATTTTAACCGGCTATCCACACTGGCCCATCCACTAAATGCCAATAGTTTTTGGCACCGGTTATTTTTGTTTCCCTATGATATTTATATTTTTGGGCTAAGCAATCTTAGCCATAGAGCACCCCCTCAATTTTTGCACATTGTGTTGGCAACTCTGAATAATTTGAATACAACACCAACGGGGAGCTGATCTAGCAGACATGAGAAGCAGTAATAAAGAGCTATATCCTGAACTTCTAAATCCACAAGTTATTTTTAGAGCTCATAAAAGTAAAAATAAGACTTTGGTTTCTGTTCCTCCTAGTAATTAGGGTAACAATAGTACTATTTTTATCCTTCAAAGTTCTCACACACCAAGTACTATCCCATCCACTATCTCGAGGGGCCCAGTCACACCAATGGCCAACCCACCTTTGAATAATTGATGTCTTAATAGGTATAGGCCTTTTTTATTACCACAAGTTTTTAATCCCTTACCCCAAAAACCCACAAGTACCTACCTAAGTTCCTAGGGGACAACACTGTGACTGGTGAAGACCATATAAAAGACTTCCTATATGCTATGGATAGCCTAGAGGTGGAACATAAGGATGTTGTCCTCATATTATTCCTTCAAACCCTGGAAAAGGATGCCAAAGAGTGGTTTAACAGTCTCACAGCAGACACTATTGGCACTTTCTAGGATTTAGAAACTACCTTTTTTAGTAAATATGGAGAGGAAAAGAAGGAACAATATCTGTTGAAAAAGCTAGAAAAAATGAAAAAGAGAGATAAAAAAATTATGGATGATTTCAATAGGTGATTCACTAAGCTGAGAAACTGAATCCCTGTGGTGTTAAGGCCTAATGATCACCAATCCATATACTTTTACAAAAATTCCTTCCTTGGTGACTTCAACTATGAACTCAGGTAGCAACCCACCCCCACTATCGATGCTTGTATGGAAAGAGCAACTGTGATAGAGAGAGACATGATATATAGTGGTAATATGAAGCCAATATCAATGGAATCCAACCCCAACAAATTTGAAGAAAGACTAAGAAAGTGGGGTTTGGAATTAAAAAAAATTAGAACTTGATCCTATTAAAAAATTATCAACCCAGGTAACATAAATGTTCTAGTCCATGAACAACCAACTGTATAAAATTGAAAGGGACAAAGCTTATAATGGTGAACCCTCATAGCACCAGAATGAAAGCAGACCCCATTTTAGAAGGAATTTTAATAGGAACTGGAACAATGAGGGGGGGAAAATCAAACAATAATTGGAAGAGGAAGGAAGTTCAAAAATACCAGGATGATGTCCCAAACCCCATGGCTTCTGTCAATGTAGTCTCTTATTTTTTTTTCTTCTATCCAATGTGTGATGCTCCCTACAATCCAACCAATTGTGGCATATACCAAAGTTTACATTCAGGTGTTGACCTTGAAGAAGAATTAAAATATGAAATCAAAATTAATGCTTGTTGGACTTGGGAGGAAACTACTGATATTCCACCAATTCAAGAAGATTTCACCCAGTCTGCCAGTCCTGATAATATACCTACAATATTTACCCTTGACGATATTAAAATCTTAATAAGGCCCCCAAATAATTGCTTTGAACATATAAAGTAACGTAAACTGACTCCAACAGTTGAAGAGGTTAAAACTTTGGAAAGGGTCCATGCCACTAGGTTGTATGGCTGAGCCATACTTGATAGAACTGATAAGAAAAATGTAGTTGAGGAGAAGGAACAAGCCCATGCAAAGAAACCAAATTATGGCCATCAACCACCCCCTCCTGAAAAATTTGAACCTATCAACAGTGTGTCAGAAAATAAAAAATCAAAAATTGACATAGGTTTAGAACTAGCCAAGTAGAAGATAAACATAACCTTTGGTGAAATCATGACTGTATCTAAATATAGGGAATATATTTGTAGGTCCTTTGGGCTAACTGAATAATGGGAAGGTCATATCTTTGTAGCCTCCACTTCTAATCCATATGGCAAAAGTCCTACCTCAGTTAGACCCTTTTATATATCCCTTCGGTATACATCTAGGTATGGTGACCGCTATGTAATACACAATTACATGCTTGATAGCGGAGCATCTCACAATGTTATGCGAAAACATGTGGTTGATCAATTAGGACTAATATACACCAAGGATTCCTCCCCCAATTTTTGTCATGGATAATAGGCAACTGCCTTGTGTGGGGATAATTGTTGACCTCTTGGTCTTTTTTAGATCTATATCCAAAGAAGGGAATTGTAATGGATGTAGCTGTGGTAGATGTAGAACCATTCTTTTCTTTGCTGCTCTCCAGACACTGAGTAGAGAAATTAGGTGGATCAATCCAGTTAGACTTGTCATATGCCACCATCCCTATCTCATACAAATAACATGCCACCCTAAGGAGAGAGCCATTCAATAAATATTTAGTTGAGCTAATGAGGCCTGATAACACCACTATGAATCTAGTCAGTTTTGTAGAAGAGAAAAATTTGGGTGTTTATTCTATCTGACATATCCATTTCCTCAAGGAAGTACCCAATGCAGAAGGATTGGATCCCAAGATAAAAGTAGTTGTGGATGTTGAGTTAGATAGGGTCCTCACCACTGAAATGTGGTCAATGACATTTGATGGGGCTAAATCTCAAACTAGGAATGGAGTTGGAATTAACTTAATAGACATAAATGGAAATTACTTGGGAGTGGCTTATCGGTTAGAGTTCCCCAACACAAATAATGTGGCAAAATATGAGGTATTTTTTCTAGGGCTAACGAAAGCCAAAGAGCTGGGAATTACATCACTATCTATGGAGATGCTAATCTTATTATACAACATATCAAAGGGAAATACCAGACCAAACACCCCAAGCTAAAATAATACAAGCAAGCTATATTGGATGATTTTGGTAAGTTCCTGGTCTTCAACGTATCCCATAATCCTAGAGAAAACAATCATGTTGCCAATATTCTGGCTATAAACGCTTCTGGGGTGGATAGTCCTGAGATAGATACAAAATACATGGACATATTCCCCACTATCTCTGTATATTACCCTTTTGTCCCTGATAATGTGGTTTAACTACAAGTTTTTCAAGATGATGATGATATCAAAGACTTTATGACCATACAAAACCAATTTGTAGGGGTGATTTGTGATGAAGAAGATGAGGAAAAGTTGTAGTATGTTATAGGGACCACAAATGAGGTAATACAGCTCAAAACCAATAATATTCTTAGGGGGTTGGTTGCTTTAGAGTCCCTTTTTTATGATTTTGATAAGGCACATAGGACTATACCTCATGAATCAAAAGGTGAAGAGGTTAATTTTTGGATAATAGGAGATCCAAAAATGGTCAGGAATGACAAAGCACTATCAGCAAAAGAAAAGAAACATTATATCCAATACCTGAGAAAAAATAGGGATTGTTTTTCTTGGAGCTATGATGATTTAAGAACATTTAATACTGAGGTCATGAACCATATTATTCCTTTTAAGGAGGGTGCCAAACCTTTTAGATAGAAACAAAGAAAATTCAATCCTACTCTACACTATATCATGCAAAAAGAAGTACAAAAGTTATTAAATGTTAAAATAATGAAGTGAGGTTCTCTTATTGGATAACAAACTTAGTACCTATTAGGAAAAAGAATGGGGAAATAAGGTAGCGTGGACTTTAGAAACTTAAATAAGAGATGCCTCAAATATAATTACCCCCTCCCAAATATGGAATAGTTTTTGGAGGTGGTGGTGGGCTCCTCTAGGATTTCACTGTTAGATGGCTTCTCAAGGTATAATCAAATTTTGGTTAACCCAAAAGACTAATTTAAAACTACATTTACCAAACCATGGGGGACATTTGAATATCAGAGGATGTCATTTGGATTAATGAATGTTGGAGCCACTTTTCATAGGGCTATGGACTTTACCTTTAAAGGGCTGATATTTAAAATTGTGGTGGTATATCTTGATGATATCACAGTCTTTTCCAAGAACCCTGCAGACCACTTCTCCCACTTATCTCAGGTTTTTGAAAGGTGCAAAGAGTATGTGATTTCATTAAATACGAATAAGTGTTTGTTTGGATCCACCCTTGGCAATCTATTAGGGCATATGGTCTCCAAGGAAGGGATAAGAATTGACCCAGAGAAAATTAAGACTATTGCACAAATACTCCCCCCAAAGAGCCTCAAAGGAGTCAAGTCCTTCTTTGGTAAAATAAATTTTTTTAGGAGATTTGTTCAAAATTTTATTGAAATTGCCAAACCTGTGAGTGACATGATCAAGAAGGATGTAAAGATAATATGGGATGAAAACAATATCAAATTCTTCTAGAAAAATAAATAAGCCATCACCACTGCACCTATGCTGACCTACCTAGACCATTCAAAGAAATTCAACCTGTATTCCTTTGCTTCAGAGCATACCATAGCCAATGTGCTATCCCAGAAGGATGAGGAAAGATATGAAAATCCCATTGCATTCATGAGTTTGGTAATGAAGGGGGATCAACTAAGGTATAATCCAATAGAGAAGTAAGCCTTTGCTATTATTCAGGCCATAGAACATTTCAAAAGCATCTTTGGCTGTAGTAAAGTAATTTCCTGCATTCCTTACATAGCCATAAGAGATGTCCTCACCCAGCCCGATACCACAGGCAGTTCAACAAGGTGGATGGTAAATTTGTTGTAGTATGATGTTGAGTTTAAATCAATCAAAATTATTAAAGGTTAAGGGTCGGAAAAATACATGGCCTACAAATGAGAAGAAGAGGTGTATAGTGCCATTTTGATGCAAGGGGTACATCAAATTGAACATCCTGAGCATGAAGGATCTGACTAGTATAGGGATATCCTATTTTATCTGAAGAAACTATCCTTTTTACCTAAAAAATATGCCAGTAGAATGAAAAGTATTAAAAAACAAACTCAAAAGTATCACCTCCAAGATGATCGCCTCTATTGGAGACACCCAAATGGTGTGTTACTGTTGTGTGTGATAGAAAATGAAGTCCCAAATATCGTTGAGGAATTTCAAACAGGATTTTGTGGTGGTAATTTTGCTCCAAATGCAAAAACCAACCATATAATGAGGGTAGGATATTATTGGACTTCCATTCTTAAGGATGTGTATCAATTTATCAAAAAATGCTACAATTGTCAAATTTTTACTGGAAAAAAGAGCCTGCCTGTAATGCAATTGAGGTCTGTGATCATTGAAACTCCATTCTCTCAATGGGGGCTAGATCTGATAGGGTAAATCAACCTGAACTCTTCAGGGGGTCACAAATGGATAATTACTACCATAGATTACCTTACCAAATGGATTGAAGCAAATTCTCTCAGAAGGTCAACAATATCAGCTGTCATCAATTTTTTTGAAGAAAGCATATTAACCAGATTCAGGGTGCCCAGGAATTTTATGATAGACAATGCCAAATATTCACTTTTTATGATATGGTTGACTTATGTGCATAGTATAGTATAAATATAGCTCACTCAAAAAATTATTATCCTTAGGGGAATGTACTAACCGAGTCTTAAAACAAGAATATAATTACCCAAATCAAGAGGTCATTGGGGAAGAATAAGAGAGGTTAGGAAAATGAATTAAAGTATGCCTTGTGGGAATATAGGCTATCAATAAAAAGAGCCATTGGTAAGTCACCTTATGAATTGGTTTATGTGGAAAAGGTACTCTTGCCACATTATCTAGAAATAACAACCCTCTCATTACTACTCTAGGATCATGAAAAACCAGATGCATTGAAAAGGAGAATGGAACAACTTGTACAATTATAGGAGGACAGGAGGGAAGCATTTTCTAGGATGATCACCCAATCCAGCAGGATCATACAACTATTCAACAAAAGTGCTGGGGGCCAAAAATTGTGTGTGGGTGAAGTAGTGCTTTATTGGGATCCAAATAATGACAAGCTCGATGAGAAAAATAAGTTTTAACCCAAGTGGTTGGGGCCCTATCAAGTTGCTAAGGTAATTGGACAACACACCTATAGGCTCAAGGACATGGAAGGAGAAGAGAAACTCATACCGGTAAATCATCAGCACCTAAAATATTTCGTCCCCCTTCATGTAGGTCATGAAGAATGATTGTACAAAAACAAAAAGTGCAAGGGTGTGTGTGTAAGTCATTGTTGTCAGTCAACCCAAATATTTTGGGGTTCTCGGGTCGATGTTGTCAACCATCCCCCTATCCTAGTCAAATATGGTGTTAGCCCCAAAAATTCAACCCCCATTTCTTTTTGCACCTTTTTATCTCGTTTCTCCCTTCCCTTAAGCTTGCACAAGGTGGTGTACCCATGTCTAGCCCTGTGTGCTCCACTATAGTGTGAAGCATATGAATATCCTAAGGGTGAACAAGCCTATGCACCCCAATCTAGCCTACATGATCCACAAGTGGAGCATGTCAAAGTCCCTTAGGGCACATGCCTTTGTGTGACTACCTAGCTCCACTATAGAGTGGAGCGTACAAAGTTCCCTAAGGGTACATGCCTTTGTACACCCATCTAAAATTTGTGCACTCCACTCTATATTGGAGTGCATGAAGTCCCTAAGGGTGTGTGCCTTCACGTGCTCTGATACTTCTCATGCATTCCACCCCAATGGAGCATGCAAGAGCCTTTGGAGCACACAAGGTCATCCACCTAACCCCCAACCCATGCGCTTTGCTCTCTAGTGGAGCGCACAAAGTTCTTAAAGCCGCACGATCCTGTACGCCCTAAGTGGTGTCCACATGAGTGTCTAGTTAGGTGCACAAAGTCATGCACCCTCTTTCAGGTTTGTGCGCTCCACTAGAGAGTGGAGCACACGAATTTCTTAAGGGTGCATGACCTCATGCACCCCATTGCATTCCATGCACTCCACTCCCTTGGAGCATGTGAGGTTTTTACGAGTGCAAAAGTTCATGCACCCGATTCGGGGTTTGTGCACTCCACTTTCCCAATAGAGTGCATGAAGTTTTTTTGATGCACGAATCTATGTTCCTAGTCCTTTTCAGGGTGCATGAGAGTTTAATGAAGTGTTTTTTTCATGTGTTCCTCCCAAAAAGTCATGCGCCTCACTCAAGCACCCCACTCAAGTGAATTAAAAACTGCCATGTGTCCCAAGATTTCACTTAAGCTATAATTCAATAAAGTGGGTACAAAGCATATCTAACCTACAAAAAATAAGAAGGATGACATGGTGCACCCAGCTCCATGACACGACTAGTCATAAAGTGCCAACCAATAAAAAAGCATGCACCCATCTAAGCAAATTAAATACAATCCCTTTAAGTAAAATGTGGCAAGCCCTTCCCATGCCATTAGCATAATTATGCATGCATATTGAGTTATCAATGAGGTAGAGTGAAAAAAAATTGCAAACCCTTGTATGCTTTCATGGCTTCTACTAGTGCAGCTACAAAAGGGGTTCTTAATGTCAAAACATGCATCGACAAGATTACTAGTACATGGCCTATTATAAAAAGGGTGGGGAGAGCCTAGGACCCTAAAGAACTCAAAAATCCACCATATTCAAGAAGAGACTCATAGTAGAACAACAAAAAGAGATGGAGGGCATAAAAATTTATAGCTTTGATCCCACTGAAGAAGAAAATCAGTGCCATACCTCATTACTAAGAAGTCTGTTCATACGGGCACAATGGGATAGCATTGAGCCAACCCTAGTTTAAAACAAATTAAGTACCAACCTATGCTATTTAACCTACCCAAAGGTCTACCAATCCTCAGATATCCTAGCATGGCTAGCAGTAGCCTACGACCCAAAGAATAGGACCATTTGAGACCATAAAAATTAGGTCATAGCCCGATTGATAGCAGATGGATTCAAACAGTATTTAGGCTCTCCATAATTTTGCAAGTCCTGGAATTCAAAAAGTTGACCCTCAAAAAAAATTTCATGCTAAACACCACCTTCCCAAAATACTATTGATGAGGGGGAGGAACAAGCCCTCAGGTTTTCTAGTTAAGAAGTTCTTACTTCGGCCCTGGGCGCAGGATTACACAGATATGATTAACCTGGTACTGGGTGTCAAGGACTTGGAGCTCATCACAAAGAAAGTTATGTTTCTCATCATCCAATGCAAAAATACAAATAAGACACCTCTCTACCGATGGGAGGACATAATAAGTGACAACATGGATGAGGAGTTGAGGAAATTATAGGAGGGCATATCAGCAGATAAGTAAGAACTCCCCCCATTTTCATATTATTCCTTTTTAATTCATTTGCTTATATCACAATTGGACAAATCCCTAGTGGCTTAGTTGGGAAGGGTGATTTCCACCACCATTCAAGATTCATTTTTGTGCATCTAGGAGGGGTGCTCCAGTTACATGGTCTTCTTTGAGAAGGTTCTCCCAGTGGTCCACACCGGACTGTGTGGTGAGGAACCTGACATATTTGGAGCTGGGGTGAGAAATTTTTTACATAAGACTAAGGTAGGATATTTCTTCTACATAGAAAAATTATCCTATATCAGATTATATGGGTCTAAATTACCTCAAAAGGAATTTCTGAGGCACTTCCCAACTTCAATTTCCATCCTAGATATAACCTAGCAGATCACCAAGGAGGTATAGATTAGGTATATAAGAAATAAGGGAAGCATACCATGGTTTCCCATTCTGTGCTTGATGGACCCTTATACATACCTAGGCCATTTCACAATGTTGCGGTCCATGTGGAACATGGATATGTACTACTTCCCAGAGTTTATGTAGAGACACTACGACCCTAATGGCCATCATGGATCGATTGTTGCTAGTAAACTTGCCCTTTTGCAAGTTACTCATAGGGGGGATGACTTAAAATATGGTATGCAGAAGGCTATCAGGGTGGGTCAATCATTGGATTTGGTATAGAAAAAGTACAAAAGACGCTATAGAAATCTGGAGGCACTCAAATATTATCCCTCTGAGTTGAGACTACACAGGGAACTGTTAGTGAATAAGGTAGTGCCACTTGTCCCAGCTGCCCCTCCAAAAGAATTTTAGGACCCCACCTTTCAGGTTATCTAGAAAGATATTGACCTTTTTGAGGTCATGATGAAAATAGTGGATGAGGCACAATAACAGCTTGCCAAACTCCCCTCTTCTTCCAGTTCCCCACTGCCACCTCAAAATGGAAGGAATTGGTCTCCTACTCGTCACAACAACCACAAATCATCACATCATCAAATTTAACGTTGATGTGTCCTTCAAAGAGAACTGATGTGGTAGTGGGCTAGTATTCCTTATTCTCTGCCACCTTGGTAATAAATAAATAAGAACATCACATTCACCCCAAGGTTTTAAATAAAATCATAGAATATGGGGGACTATCTAATATACTTAGAGAGTATGAGGTGCAAGAAAGAAACCCCACACAGTCTCCTAGCAGGAAGAAGGCTAGAACTGAGTCTTCTACTAAAAATAATGAGAACCTTACACTGGCAAGGGTAAGGGACACTCCAGTTCACTACTGATGAAGAGGATCAGATACAAGATATGGAGGAGCAAAGGTCCCAAAGAAAAGGAGTAAGCAGGTCCTAAATGATAGTAGGGTAAGAGACAGGTGACGTGTCCACAACCACATTTGAGATTCCTTTGCCACCAAGTCTAAAGGAAGCCACCATTGATGTCTATAAAGGTATCATGTGAGCCAAGGGTGCACCAGTAAAAATGATTAAATTCCACGTAGCCTCCCAAGTGCAGGTGGTAGAAGTAGGAAATAAAGAGGTAGTGAGTTTAAAGACCAAGGCTGTAAAAGTAGGGTAATTACAGCTGAAAGTGCAACAACTTCAAGCTGAGGTTGACTGATTAAAAATGTTAGCTCCTTCCTAGACCATTGCTACACAGGCTAGTGATCAACTCGGGTCGAGGAAGAATTGAAACAATAAATGAAATAGAAGATGATGGAGAAAATGGGAGACCTTGAGTCCATCTTCTATGACATCTATGCCACCAGACACACTATCAGCCTATTGCATGATCGACTAGAGTAAGCAAATCAAAAAGTGAACATAATATTCCCCATATACAAGAGGTTCAGTGTCGATATGAAATATACATTGGCTAATGGTTTCATCTGCTTCTTTTATTAAGAATATGCCAAAATTTTCGTCTTCCTACAGAACAAATAAAATTGGCTCCTGTGGAACCAAGAAATGGTGGACACCGAGCAAGAAGTTGAAGATGAGTTGGAGTATTGTGGCTTCAAACTTGATGAGTTCATTCAAGCCCCTGATATCAAAGATTTTGTGCTCCAAAAAATTCAAAATTTTGACTTTGGTCCTAATGTAAAATTATCAAAGCAACTTACAGCCTTGGTGCAAATGGTGGATCGTCTATGTTTCTTCACTGAGAACATCATGGAATGAGTGGGAGAAAGGGTGATCAAGGCAATGTAGGACCTTAAGTTATTGTTATTTTCATTAACTTTCCATGATGAGGCATGGAGCTATATTGACCAATGCATACAAAACCTCATAGGAGGAGGAGTGGGGCCCAGTTCACTTGGAACACATGTACCAAGTGCAACACAACTGCAAGCCTAGGGTAGCGAGGGAGATGATACGCAACCACAACCACCACATGCATAAATAGAAGGTGTGGGCTACGTGCCCTTTTTCTATTACAGCCTAATTTTGGGAGGAGTGAGATTGACCCAGCAGGAGCAAACAGTTATAGCCTCGCTCGAGCATCACAAATGCTATATAAGGAAGATTGATGCATAAGCATTTTTTTATCAAACCTTTGAGAGAGAAAACCCAAGTCTAGGTATAGCTTTGTCTAAGAGTTAGTCGTATTTTCCTATGTGTATTTATATCTTTCTTATATCGCCCTTCCTTCTGCCATTTTCCAGGGACTTCTAGGAAGCGTTGTTCACTGAGATCATTTCCTGTGGAATGCACTAGATTTGGAGACTCTTACATCACTATAATCAATATGGAGAGGATCATACCCATATTATGATATTTGAACTGGGATCTATTGTAATCATTGTTATATATGATCCAAGCACTCTATTGGGCCTGTTATATGTAAATATTTTTCATATGAATATAAATCCAACTCTATTTATGGTAAACCTTCTGTGTTCATGGTCCATGTTTGCTCTTTTATGTGTTACAACAATCTGAATATATGAAATATGCCTTCTATCGCTAGCTGAATAATTTTCGTGCATTACATTATTTGAATGAATAAAAACAAACTGGTTCTCCTTTATCTTTATTTTCTAAGTCATTTAATATAAATCTGCTATGAATGCCCAATGGACATGGCACCAGTCTAGTTTTGATGTGCTCTATTAATGCTAGGTTTGGTCACAAATAATTAAAAAAACATAATATCATTTTATTTGGTGATGAATGGGTAATTGCACAATAATAGCAAATATATGAACCCACCATCTGGGGTTTCCTTACCCGACCTGGTCTATCTAGAGCCCTCTAGGTAATCTATTCTTGGGTCAAAGAGGTGGATCCACTAGAGTCCACAATACTCATTGTGATATTAGGGATTCTTGTGATGTGACAAAGATTTTAGAAGGTAAGAAGGAAATCCCCACAACATGTATATAAACCACAACACCCACATAGAGATTTGCAAATTAGGAAGCAGGCTTTTGGGTGAAATGCCTTAGTGGAAGTAGGTCAACCATGACCTTGATCCTCAAACAATAGAATCATGGCCATGCCCTATGCTCCATCCCCTCTTGTGGGAGCATCGCTCAATGGTGTTGAGTGTGGAGTTCTCCCCACGTGTGATTTCCATTGGTTGATTTCCCTTATGCACCCCATGTTAGCTCTAGGGCCCATTATATGCTCTTCTCATACTACCCAATTTCATACTTTCTTCAATAAAATATTCTAAAAATACCTTGAGCAACACTATGAGAGTCTTGATCCATTATCCCATATGTATCCCATGATGGCCCTCATGGTGGTATATAAAGCACAACATCCACATAGAGCATTGAAAATCAGAAAACGAGCTTTTGGGTGAAATGCCCTAGTGGAAGCAGGTCAACCATGACCCATCCCCTCAAACGAGTGAATCATGGCCATGCCCTATGCTTCATCCTCTCCTATGGGAGCATCACTCAATGGTGGTAAGTGTTGAGTTCTCTTCATGTATGGTTTTCGTTGGTTGATTTACCCTATGGACCCCATGTTAGCTCTAGGGTCCATTCTTCGTTCTTATCGTATTTTCTAGTATTGTACTTTATTAAATAAAATATCATGGTCACTTTCCAAAAGTTAGGTAACCTGTATGAAAATGTGATGATTCAGCTTCCATGATTTATAAAGTGCATTTAATTGAAAATTACATAATATGACTTTTATATTTGTGTTTTATCTTATACTAATATTTTAACTTGGTTTAGATGTGTTTTGACCATGAAAATCTATAAATAGAAAATTACTATTTTTAGTAAGAATTTTGGTTTGTATTTTTTAGGGCCTCTAGAGCACTTTTCCACAATGTTATTAGAAACTATATCTATGACAAAGTTATCTGTTGAAGTTTTTCTCTCTCTAATATTTCCACAACTTCTTGAATGTATCAAAAAAAAGTCTGCAACACAAAGTTATGCTCCTAAGTATGGATTTAGGATAAAAAAATATAATTTTAGACATTTTCAGGCATAAAGCCATTCCCTAAAAGGGTCACATTATTGGACTATCTACTCCCCTTGAAAAACAATGGTTTTCATTATATTAATGTTTGACATTAGGTGTAGAATTTATTTTTTCTCTATTTTTTTATGATCCATTCCCATATAAATGGTTGATTCTAGTTGTCTTAGTTCATGTGTCAATAATATGATCCTCCACTGGTGCTAAACTATCTAGATTGAGTTCTTCAATGTACAAATATTTTTCTATGATAAAAGTATCTGACATAGGTGAGTGATAGAGCTTGAAAAGTTCAATACTGAATATTGGATGCAAATCAAGATAAGGTGAAAGATTTAATTCAAAGGCATTTTCTCCCACTTTCATGTTGATGGTTTATGGACCATAGCAAAGAGGTCTAACTTTCCTATGGGGTCTTACAAGTCTCTCTTTATAAAGACATAACCATATTTTATATCTAACCTTACATTGATGTGGGACATAATGTTGGTTATGGTATTGATTGTATTTTATATTTTTATTTTCCAAGAGGTCATGGATTTTTTTTTTTTGTATTTACATGGTGGAATTGGTAGCCGCCATGAATCCGGGCAGGCTATCTAGCTTTTATGGCCGCCATAGTATTCTGCGTTGTCCACCTTGGAAGCCGTCACACAGATATTTGCGTAGTTCGCCCCTATAACAACCATGCCACAATCATTTTAAACCTTTTACACCATTGAAATCACTAGGAAAGGGACAAGCGTTCAATCTGACGAGGCCCAAGATTTTAACCTTAGACCTCCGCCCCCCTTATGGGGTTTGGATGAACCTATTGGTCTATACCTCAGACCTAGAGGTCATGGATTATTGTTGGACATGTTGAATCTATTTTATAAATATGTTTCCTTTTCTATTTTTTCCATGAGGTGAGTACTCCATAAGTTGTATAGGAAGAGCTACATAAATTGGTGCCAAGGGTTAACACCCAAAACAAATATGAAATGGGCTATTTTTTGTAGAATTGCATAGAGATAAATTATACCCATTTTGAATGTAAGTGTCTCATTTCATTTACATGGATGCTTAAAATTATAAATATGAAGAATATGTATAATCAATCAACTCACAACTTCTATTTGGCCATAAATATAAGAATGGAAGGTTGTGGACATGGTCAACATAGTGTCCATCATGCTCCATAGGGTGGACCATAAAATTCTCAAATTTTTGTTATCCTTGTTATATATAATGGATTTTGTCTAGCCATTATTGATCTATACATGACTAAAATATATCTTAGTATTTTTCCCAATTGAAATAGTTTTCTTACAAGGAATAATACGAGCCATTTTTTAAAAGTAATCAAATACTAAAAAAATAATCATTACCATGCTTGTGTCTGGGTAACGCTAAGAGGAAATCCATAGAGATATATTCCAAGGCTTGGTGTATATATTATCTACTTCTTGTTGGTTGTTTTGGAAACAATGTAGGGTTACATGACTTAATGTAACTCTCAATATTGTTCCTCATTTTGGGCCAATAGTACTTTTAAAAATTTGTCAATGCTTTTTTACCATCCCAAAATTACCTACTAATTTTCCAAAGTTTGCTTTTCAAATCATCTTGGAGTGCTTACTAGATGGTACACAAATATATTCCACGTGACAAAGGATGTTATCTTGCATATACAAATAAGAAAAAATATGCTTACTCACACAAACAACTTGGTATGCATCTATATAATCAAAATATACTTCATAAAATATGGACCAATTAGAAGTTTCATGCTCATAGAAATTGAGAATGCTAGTAATTGCTATGATTAGAGAATTCTCAGACAATATGCTACTAAATTAGCATTTCTTTTCTTATGCTTGATGATCAAATAAAATTATTTCAAATATGTGGTCCATTTTTTATGTTTTTCATTGCTTAGTTTACTCTCCTTTTGAATGAATTTTAGAGGTCTATGATCTATGTGGACAATGAATTACTTCCCCAATATTTACATACTTGGGAATCCAATATTTACATGCTTGGACAATGCCATAGAGATCTTTGTCATATGTGGGGTATTTTCAAGTTACTTTATTGAATTTTTCATTGTGATAGGCAATTAGATGCCCATATTGTGTGAGGACAACTTCCAATACATACTTTGATGCATCAGTCATTACCTCAAAAGGTTCTTGTAGGGAAAGTATAGAATCTTAAAATAGTTAGTCCTTTAGCCTCTCAAATACCTTCTATTATGTATCTCCATAATGGAAACTGGATTTGGAACCTTCTTTTATAACTTGGTGTAGTGCCTAATCAATGTATGAGAACCCTAATATGAATTTTTAATAGGAATTGGCAACACCCAAAAAGTTGTAAAGCTTTGTTAGATTCTTTGGGATAGGCCCATGTTTAATTATCTAAATCTTCTCAAGATCAATATGGACTTCCCCTTTGTTAACATTATATCCAAGGTACTAAATTTATGTCATGCCAAATTAAAACTTATCCAAATTAGCATATAGATTATATATTTGAAGAATTTTAAGTTCCTATTGAACATGTTGTAGATGTTCCTACTATGTCTTACTTTTGATAAGAATCTCATATAAGTATACTATCACAAATGACCTAGTGTAGGGATGTAGGATGCCATCCATTATATTCATGAATATGGCAAGTGTATTGGTCAAGCTAAAAGGTATAACTATTTTATGCAAACAAATATTCCTTGGATTTGAATGTAGTCTTCTATACATCAATGGGATGTATGGGTATTTTATGATAATTGGATTTGAGGTTAATTGGTGAAGAAATATGCATCATGGATCTAGTCTAGAAATTCATCTATTTGAGTGTGTGGATAGGGATTTTTTGTAGTGATTTTATATAAATTTCTATAGTAAAGTAGATTTTCTATGTTCCATATTCCTTTGGACCCAATAGAATGAGACTATTGCATGGTGAAGAACTTGGTTTGATGTATCCCTTTTGAATTAAATCTTGGATCTACCTCATGATTTTATTATTTTCAAGGATTTATTTACAATAAACAAGTGCATTAAGCAAAGGATAACCAAGAACTAAACCAATATAATAATTTAACTCAGAATGAAATAGAACTCTAGTTGGTAACTTGAACAAGTCATCATATTCTACTACAATATAGTCCATCTATTTTTGTTGTGTAGAACTTTTGATAGATGTACCAATGGTCCTCCTTATACTTTATGAATTTATTATAAACATAATGAATTTTATTTTTTTGGCTATCATGTTTTTCTATTGTTAAAAAACTTATTAAGTAAATAGAGGTAGGAAGAAATACCTTTGGTATCCTATAACATTGATCTTTGATAGTGGTGATGACACTTTGAGGACTAGATTCATCAACACCATACCTCTTACACATAAATGGTTGGCCTAAACATACATCACAAGCATCCAAGGGCACAAAATCACACAAAAAATCATCTTTAAAGGGCTTGATGATAAAATAAAGAAGATATGATTAGGTGAAAAAAATCTCCCCTATTATAACCATCCTCTATTATACAATTGTGGGTGTGGTGTGATAAGAAGATTCAAATCCTTCACCATATAAGAAATAATCACTCTTTTTACTAACAATATAAATAATGAAATATAATGGCTTACCCTTGAACCATATTTATAAATAATATAGGCTTTGCTCCTATTTTAGCTCCTCTAATGCAATATGAGTGGTGGTAATGATATAATTTGGTTTAGCTTCCATGATTCACTTTATTCTATCCTTAATCTATGGATGTGGAAGTGATGGTGTAGTGGATGTAGAGATTTATAAATAAATAAATAATAATTGAATTGTTTGACACTCCTCCCTAACATGTTAGTTGTTCTTATGATAATTATATTATCTACTAGTATTGGAATTTGGGGGATTCTTTTCCTAGGAGTCTTTTTTTTCTTTCAATTCTACTTTTAGAGCTGACCACCTTTATCTTGGTTCTTTGGAGAGTTTCGCTTGCCTTTCATTAGATAGTACTTAGTATTTTGATTTTTAAATTTTCTCCTCCTTTTATATTTTTGTTTTTGTTCTTCTAATATAATATATCAATATTTTTGTATGCCTCTTCCAATATCTTGAACTCAAATAGGGATTTATCCTCTCAAATATACCATAGTATCCCACTATGCTACTTCATGATTCAATGTATTTAAATATATAGAATGCCTAGTTTTGCTACCATGGATTGGAAATCATCAGTATAATCTTGAACAAACTAGTATTTACCTTGACACAATTGTTTCCATCACATGTATTGGTCTTCATAAGATCCCATGGGATAATACACTTTCTTGATAGCCTTCATGAAATAATCCCATGTGAACACTACCTCATATTTATTTTCCTCATTGACTCTATTACAATATACCTCCCACCAATTTCAAATAGGTAATGAAGCTCTCAAAAGAACAAAAGTGATTTTATAATTTCAATGAATTTATTTGAAAAGAAGTATGAATATAACTGATCCAAATAATTTTCTAGAGCACCACTTTCATTTTTCCTTCAAAAGTATGAATACCATTATTCACCTACACCTTAAAAAGTGTAGACATATTAAATGGTTTTAGATCACTCAAAGGTTATGTGGAGGAGGTTGTAGAGTTGCAAAAGCGATCTATTGAATAATTTGAGCAATTTTATCCATCATATCAATACTCTATTTCATGATGGCTTCATTCAGCATCTCCTTGAAAGGATTTATCATCTCAATGTTGTGCATTCTAATTTTTACCTAATATCATTTGGAATGACAAGGGAGATAATAAAAGGGATATCATGTTTGATAACCAAACTTTTACTATCCAAGTCTCATTTTTATGGACATACACTCAAAATATAAGTTACTCTAGTACCATTGGTATGAAAATCATAATTGTGAGTTAAGGATGTTCAATAAAGAATACAATTTATACATAATAGAGTATAACAAACATGAATACAAGATTATATAATAAAATTAGCATAATGAATTTATTGCTCAAAAAATATAGTGCAATACAAATAATTTCTAATAAGAGATATACTATTATAACATTACATCTATTACTCATGGATTTAGAATTATAGGTGCACATCTCTTTATTCAATACTTTTCATGTGTCGAAAATCCAATGTATCGAATATGGAAGGTCACTCATTTGGAATGTGGTGGTTTACCTTCCATGAGCTAGAATATCACCCATATCATAATGTAATTATTAACATTACATAATCCAAATTATATTTAAATAAAAATTCTATATATGTCTTGTCCTTGTATTTTATCTTCTACTAATGTGTCAACATAACTAGATATGCATTTTAGCTATTAAAATTTAAAAATTAAAAAATACTATTTTTTATAGTATTAAGTAGAAATAGGGTTTTAAAAGGGACCCCACAACCTTTTACAGAGCAACTACCACAAAGGAAACTAGAAGAGAAAACTACAAAACACAACAAAGAAAGAGACCCCAAAAAACAACAAGGAATACAAGATGAAAGCAACCAATGAGAGAAATGAAAAATTTCTACAACATTAATTCAATTTCATGGGAAATATTACCAGATATTCGAGCCATCTCCTCAGCAAAATCCAATGCCATATTAACAGAGCTCCAAATCGCATGTTGCTTAATTTCAATCAGATGCAGGCTATGTAAAAGAGCACTTTTCTTCGCAGAAGATTCCTTTGGGAAATAGACATCAGCCATCGATTTATCCTTAACAAAATATCTAAGAAGAACCTCCATTTCTTCATCTATGGATAAGGGAGAGGACTCCACCATATACCTATTTTTACCACTAAGCCTAAATGACTTACAGGTACCACTACCTTTCACAATGCTGATAAAAGGAGGACCCCCCATCACATGAGTAGCAATATAAAAACTATGGAATTCTTAGCCAACTCAATAGTAGAGTTCTTCACCGTAGATCCCCTAATGCCTTTAGCAAAAATATGAGCCTTGCAAGAAATATTATCCAGTACAAAACCCATGGAAAATAAATAAACATCCTTCAAGTCCTCACTTGAACTCTCCAAAGCCAATAAATATTGACTAGGAATAGGGATTGGAAGAGTTTACAAATTCTTCAGAATGTCCTTGTAGATAAGAAAAATTGACCAATTAAGATAAGTTTTACCTATTAAAAAACTGAGATTATATTCAATAGAAATTTTACCCTATCAAATAATCTCAATTATTCTCAAATTTTATACCATTGGATAGGGCTCTAAAATATCTTTCCAACGGTATATTATATGTCCAATTTTAATACAATTTGATCCCTCAAACTGCTAAAACACTATGTACATGTCTAACCTCCTAACAAGATCAGAACTCCAATCCAAGATTGGATCTAAAGTGTGCGATATCATAAGTACAATATTTGATAGCAATTTTAAGTATGAGAACGTAAGTCTGATATCGTACAAAAATATAAAAAACTTAGTTTAGTAAAACAAAAAATTAAGTTGTAGCATTTTTGTCTTTATCTATCTAACTGCAAGATGGTTATGGGATCAGATCCACCGATCACCCCCAAATTGGAAGAGGTTGCAACCTATTTTGTTTTTGGCCCAACCCCTCCAATTTTCTTAGCCTATTTAATTAGGCATCCTTCCCCCAAATTCCTCTTGACTCACTAACCAAATTCTAAATCCTAGTTGCTTGATTATCGCATTTGCCTTCTTTATTTTTCTATGTTTTTGCAGGTTTGAAAGTATGATCTTTGTGCGTCTGTGGTTATGATCCATGATAATATGTACGATCTTGCCTATTTAGAATTTTATCTTGCTCTGCTGCATATGATATTTTCTATAGGATTCTTGGGGGTAACTCCAAGCTCTGGTTTACATTTTTTAGTCTTATATCTACATTTCTAGTATCTCATTTATTCATTTATCACTACATGTAGAATAGAAATTACTGTTATCATCCTTGGTGTTCACCTTATTTGCATGTAATTGCATCTCTTGCATGTCATGATCCATATTAATATCATATTTTTAAATATAGCATTTAATGAGCTTTTATATGATGCAATCTCTGCTTAACAAGGTCCATAGCATATTGCAAGTTTCGGTTTTTGTTTTGTATTTATGAAACTATAGGTTTTTGCTGTGATCGGATCTATCGATCACTGATTTGTGGATACAATCACTGATCGGTGGATACGATCTCTTATTGGCAGATACGATATCTGATCGGTGGATATGATCATTGACCGAACGTATGATCTTGCCCCTGCAGCATCCGATCCTACCTGTAAAAAGAAAATAGACTTGACATCATACATATGGGTTGAGTAAGAGCTCAAAATTTATTTTATTATCAAGTATTGCATTATTTTACCTACTGCAAATCAATATTTTCTATATTCATCAAAAATTAAATTGCATTTAGTCTAGAATTAGTTGCATTGGCCAAAACTAGGTGATTGCGAGCAAATATAAAAAGAACGCATAAAAACAAGCTCCCAATCCTAGGCATGGAATTTGCCAAGAAATGTTTCCTGGTGAACCCTAAACAATTCGTCGAAATGTCACCAAAGAAGGCACGACCTCAAGTGCTGCTCTTTTAAGGTGTAGACCTACTATTATCTTATTCCTCTTCGAGGCACAAATCCATTAGCCTGAAGGAAAGAAGTGTGAGAATTTTAGATCTATATTCTTTGGTGAACTCAATGTAAAAAACATAGGCATATTTCTAATTCGTAAAAATACAAATTTAAAAATATAAAACAAAAAAATTTAAAAAGATCATTAATTAAAAACTTGCACTTTTTCATTCCATAGATGTTAGATTTCAACATAGGAAGAGTTGCATGCATATAAATTAGAATATTATTATCTACATAGGAAATTTATTTGATAGTTGAAAACTCTAGTATTCCATCTCAAGAACAATGGACTGACCTCTGGAAAATATTAGAGATTATAAAAGCCAACGAATCAAGACTTAGCAAAATTATAAGATTTGATATAGCTAGAATATTGGATCTCGAGAACGCTTCTCACTACTTTGATATTCAAAGGGCATGTGAGAGGTGGTTTATGGATAAAAGAGAAAGTGTTTCTTCAACTATTTATACTTTTGAAGAGTATCTTGAAAACGCTATAACAGTACACAAGTTTCTAGCACACATAGAAGATCAAGAAATTGTCTTAGAAAACAAGATAAGGTTTCATAAAGCTCCTAGGGCAGTCCATTATCATGAGTATTGTCATGAAATATATTTTTATGGTCAGGACTCTAAAATTGATAGTATCACCATAGCCCATTTTATCAAAATTTTGAAATTCAATTTCCAATTTGAGGAAGAACATTATATGTCACCTGAAGAGCTTGAACCTATCAAAGATATCTATAGAATTTTATAGAAAAACTACATATAATATCTAGAATATTATAATTTCTATTTTTTGCTTTTGTTTTCAAAATCCAAAAACATCAAAAAGTCCAAAAATAAAATATAATTTATTTATTTGCGTATTTATATAGGTATATATAACATATATACCCCAATAATTAAAGAATATATATACATATATCACACAGCAAGATAAAAATATTTTAAAAATAAAATGACTAGAGTCTTAAGAAATGGTAAACAAATAGAACCTGAAGATCAAGATCAAGAAAAAATTGATGAGAGGGTACACATTAAAGATGATAGACTCACAAAAAATGGTAAGGAAGACAATAAAGAAGAGGAAATAGAAGACCCTAAGGAACATTTTGTAGATTCCAAAGGTAATGTTATATTTAAATCCATCCAACAATTTTCTAAATTTATGAAAGACCATATAGATGAACTTCATCATGTAATAAAGGCAGAACATTTAATCCCATCAGGATATTATTCAATAGAAGCTGCTATAGAAGCTTCTCTTCAATTAAATGCAGATCCAATGACATATATAGATGGAGCAAATCAAGATCAAGTTGGACCCTATCAAAACACAAATCAAAACATATATATGAATAATCAAAGAACCAATTCTAAAAAAAAACAACATTCTTCTTCCTCTCAAGCTATTAATCAACAAACATCCATATCACAAAAATCCAAGAAAATTCAAAATTCCAATCATTACCAACAAAAAATTCAATAGAACACAATTCGACATAAACTTCATAAAATATTTCCCACCAACACTTTGCACAATAATATTTCAGCTGGAAATCCTTACATGCAAAAACAACATTATCAAAAACATAACAACATGATACAACAAAATCAATTTGGTGGACAACCAAAAGGACTTGAAGCCATGGTTAAACAATTAGCTTCGTGTCTAGATCAAATGGATCCCTACCATCCCTCATATAGTTATAGAGAGATGTGTAGTCAACCCTTGGATCCTATTGTGGTCGCTCAAACCTACCTAAAACATTTCCCTATGCCAATACTATCGATATATAAAGGAACTGAAGATCCTATTGAGCATATTTGCATGTTTAGGACATCATGTCATGATATCTCTTGTGATGATTTGTTGTTACAAAAAATATTCCCTAAAAGTCTTGAAGGCATGGGCCTAGAATGGTATTATCAACTACCTACAAATTATTTGAGGAGTTTTGAAGAGACAACAAAAATATTTGTCCACCAATTTAGTGCTTACATAGAGAGGCATGTTACTATTAAGGATTTATACAATTTGAAACAAGGAAAATATGAGAGTTTTGCTGAATTCTTAACCAAATGGAGACAACTCTTAGGAAAATTACATTTTGCATTACCTCACCGAGAGATGTTGGAGATATTCATTGGTAATTTGCAAGAACGGTTATCTTATGAACTTTCTACTGCTATAGTAACCTCCTTTGATCAAGCTATAGATTTAACAAGAAGGGTAGAAGATGCCCTTATTAGAAGAGGTCAATTCAAGAAAAAGGATGAAGATAAAACTTCCAAGAACCAATATAAGAACAAAAAAGTAGTAGGTGATGGGGTCACTGATAGTAGAAACACCCCAAATGTCAGTCCTCTAGAAGCTATAAAGAAATTTTTGTTAAATATTATTGATAAACCTCCAATATAATTCACAAGACTAAATCAACCCTTACCTGATCCATATTCTAGCGATAAGACAATCAAATACCACTACAACTAGATATAGGGCTGACCTACATTGTAACCTGTTGGTCATCAAATCTGCCTAGGAAAGGATTTTGGGTGAGTGTATGCGCCCTAGACCTGGACCAACATTGAAAGGCCGAAGGGAAGAGATGCCCTTCGTGCCAATCTCCGGAGAAAGGCCGACTCCTATGCTAAACTACTTGGGTGTTTGAAGATAAGAGTGCAGGAAAGAGATAAGAGGAGTTAGGGTTAGAGAAATCGGTGATGTAAAGTGGGAGAGAACAGGAAGCACGATCACCAACTAGCAACTTGAATAGAAGCAAAGAACACCAAAGATAAACGGAAGAAACGCAATGTAGATTTTCCTATGTATCCTTCAGGCGAGTTTTAGGGTACATTCCCCGATCGCACATCGGACGCAGGGTTCAACATCCAACATACAAACGAAGAAAGACAAAAGAATCAAGCATAGAAGGCAGCATAAAAGAGAAGAATTGAGCTCAAAGCCTTTTAGTATTAATCGCAGGACATCAAGTTACAACAGCTTTCTAGCAGATAGTTCCCCCCTTTTCTTATTACAATGCCTGGGTTTTTATAGAGGACCCGGGCCTCTGAGTCATAATTACATAGCAAAGAAGAGTACGCCCTCGAGCCCCGAGAATTCGGCTCCCCGAGGCTCTCGTGACCGAGTTTTCAAATCTGTTACCAAAAGTGGCAACTGCAACCGGGTCAACCATGGAAAGGTGCATTGATGAGCCGTCTGGACGTCCTTGGTCTCCGGGTGCGGTGCTCGAGTGGCCGCCATGCTCGTCGGGCTCTCCATCATGGCTTGATACTTCGTTTTTGATTGCCAAAAATGAGCAGCAGGCTTGTTGGGCATGAAAAATTGCATTTATGAGGCACTTGATCGCCTCGGGAAAATACCCGACTTGGAACGCGTGCCCGTGAAGCGCTTCGCTAAGTTTTCATTCACAACTTCGCTTCGCAATGGTTCTGGGCCGAAGCAAAAACTCCTCTTTGGTATGTACTTCACAAAATTGAGCTTCGCAAAACTGCTTCGGGGGTGAGGAGTGCCGAAGCATATTCGCTTCGCAAAATGGGCCTCTTCGTCTTTGCCGCTTCGCTGACCAAATTACTTCGCTGACGCCCTCGGGAAATGCTTCGCTGCGACCCTCTTTCTAAACTGTGGTTCGGGAGAATTTCGGTCGAAGCAATTGTCTTCAAAAGACATTGCATCCTTTTACTTCGGGCAGAAGTACTTCGCACAAAATTAGCCGAAGCAAATGCTTCGCAATGAGCTTTTGGCGAAGTAAAAGTGGTTCACTGATGGAGGGGCCCGAAGTGAGTACTTCGGCAACTTCCTGGTGAAGTACTTTCAATGCTCCTTGAGTTTCGCTTCGCTGATTTCCCGACCGAAGTGACTGATGGAAATACTTCGGATGCGAAGTAGTTTTACCCCCTTTTCTTTGTATTTCACTTCGGCACACCGCTTCGCAGAAATCTTACCCGAAGTAGCTTCTGAAAATGCTTCGGGCCCGAAGTAGATTTCTTGCCTTTGCTTTTCGGCAAAGTTGTTCTTTCGAACGCTGCTTTTGTATTCTACTTCGGTGATATTACTTCGCAAAAAACTCCACCCGAAGCAGTGTTGAAAATGCTTTGGGTGCAAAGCTTTCTTTTCTTCTGAACGCCGCTTCGCTCAACTTTCGCCCGAAGTAGCTGCTGGAAACGCTTCGGGCGCGAAGTAGTTTCATTCTCTTTTCCTTGTATTTTTCTTCGACGAAAACTACTTCGCAAAAATTTTACCCGAAGTAGTGTTGGAAATGCTTCGGGTGCGAAGCTCTTTTCATTTTCCTTCGGCAAAGCTCTTTTCCCTAGCTTGTTTGGCAGCGAAGTTCTTTCTTTTCTATTTTTATATACAAAGGGGTGGCATTGGAAGCCAAAATTGCTGCATCTTTTCAAAATAAAAACAAAGCAAAAAAACTTTACACAACACTGTACAAAATTTGTTTTCCTTTTCTACCCCTTAAGAAATTTGACAAAATTGTCAACATTCTTGGCGGCTCACGGGGCAACGAGCTCGTCTCGGTGGGAGAACCCTTTAACTTTGATCCATTGGGCCAGAGTCTTTTCCCGATCCTTCTCCTCCTTCTTCCTCTGGGAGTGCTTCTGCAGCTGGTTCTTGTTCTCCCTCTTCTTCTGCTTCTTCTTCCTCCTCTGCTCCTTCGTCTATTGGCGTGGCCTCCTGCTGTGGTGATGGGACAAGGCGGTCATGGATTCTCTTCATAGTTCGGCGAACATGAGCCCAAACCCCTTTCTAAAATGGTTCTTGGTCTTCGAGTGCCTTGACCAGAACATGGAACCGATCAATCTGCCCTATGTCGACGTGTTTGATTCTTGCACCTAGGTCATTCAGACAGGCTACGATTTTGCAATGTCTCAGGATGAAGTCAGTGACCTGTCCCTCCATGACTGGCTCTTCCCACTCATCAATTTTGGAGACGTCACTTTCAAAATGGAGCCACGCCGGCTTAAGTTCTTCCCTGGTGAGAAGGTTCCCATCATCGTCTGTGAAACTCGAGAAACCCAAAGAAGAAAGGTCTTCGAAGTATCCCATTGATGTGCGTTGCTCCTGCTCAAATATATCGAGGAGGTCCTTCACCTTTTGCGCTTTCTTCACCTTGGAGAAGAAAGCGCGAACAGTGGCTTGGGCAGTAGACCAATCCCTAGCCGTTCGACTCATAGTAGCGACCTGCAGGTCTTGATATCTAATGCTTTGAACTTCAAAGGCAAGCTTGAGTCGCCTCTTGATTTTTTGGATCACCTCATCCACTATTGGTCCCTTCTTAGCAATGGCATGCTGAGCTTCGGTGACATAAATCAAAATTGACAGGGCACTGGAGGCCCGAGATCTGAAACCTTTGAGTAGGTGAGAGCGGATCTCCTTGATCCTACCTTTGTCGAACAGCTCCAGGTTTGCCTTTTCGTACAATTGCTCTGTTGGGCCCGCAAGATCTTGCTCTCGAGCTCTTTGGCTTTTAGCTCATTTTTGGCCTGCTTTTGTGCTTGTTGCTCGACCGAAGTCTGCAATTGTAGAATTTGTTGTTTGAGGGCATGTGTTTCCCTTTTGAGCAATTTGCACTGCTTCTGTGAATCCTCCAGCTCAGAGCGGATCCTAGCCAGCTCTTCTTCCAACTTGATGTTGGCGTTTTCTGCTTCAAACCTGCGTTGGTTGGCAATATTCGCATGTGCTCGAAAAGTTTCAACCCTGACATGCATGGATGCGGATTCGTCATCTATGTTTAAATGCTCCAGGTCCTTGGTCTTCTCCTGGTAGTCGTAGTCAGCTGGAGTCATTTCATCCAGAGGCTTTTGGACCTTAGGGACCTTCCTAACCTTATGCAACTTTCCGCCTTTCAAGTCGAAAACCGCACATTTTTCAACTTGGGCCAGAGTTTTCCCTCTTTTCTTTCTTGCCTCCTTTAGCATCTTCTCTGTATTCTGTCGAGCTAGGAGTAGTTTTTCAGCCAGGGGGCACTCCTTTATTGAGGATAAATCTATTTCAGAGAAGGTCGAATCTCCAGCCAAAGGTGTGAACAAATATAAAGAACTAACGGGGAAGGATTCCCCTGACGGCTCGGGGACGGGTGTAGCAGGGACTTCGGCGAGCGGGACTATGCTTTGAGCTATGGGAGAGTGGGCTACGGGGCTTGGTGTAGGCGAAGTGGTTTCAGCGGGCTTATCCTGGTCAGACGACTCGAGAGGAGTGGGGCTATGCAGGATTGGACTGGCAATGGGTAGTTTCTGAGTGGGGGATTGACCCTATGGGGGATGGAGAGATTGATGAGGGCTTCCACTCGGGACTACCGTGGATGTGTCAGAGACCGAAGCGAAGGGAAGAGAGTGCGTACCTATGTGCCCTCCTGGAAAAGTGGTTGTGGTAACTTCTTGCGTGGTCGGCTCTTGTTCCTCTTGGGCTTCATCACTCCCGACCTCCACAACTTCTGCTTTGGGGTCTTTCTCTTGTTGGAGGAGTTCCTCCACATCGATGATATTTATTTTAGGGACCGTCTCAGCGCTTGGTGGTCCTGCATCCTCAACATTTGCTTCAACCGGGCCTGATGCAGGTGATTCAGTAGGAGTACTTGAAGGCTTTGTGCGAGGGCGCTTTGGGTGGCTCGGAGGCACTTGAATTTGCTCCTGCCTTTTTCTTTTCTTTCTCTCCAAAGGTTGCTCTGCTTCTTCTGCACTTGTATCATGAACTTTCGATGGCCTCTGTGGTAGTGCTGTAGGCGTAGCTTTGGCCCCTACTTCCTTTTCTTTATCCGAAGCATCCTTAGCGCCTCCTGGGCTTTCGCCTGACCCTGGGGTGGTCGGGGGAACAAAATCAGCAAAGGATATAGACTTCCAGGTTTTGACATTGGTGTCATAGAGAATCGTGAAGTCTTTATCCGAGGCTAAGAGTCCATAAGAATTCACTTTTTGATGGTGGACTCTCATTATCCACCATTCCCGAAGCTTTTCCTCGCTCCAGTATTTTACTTCCTCCTTCAAATCGTCCCTTGCCTTCTTCCAAAAGGTGGAGCTTGGAGTCGGGAGGGGGTACTGATCAGGGTCGAACTCGACCTCCATAGGATAGAATTCATGCCATGGAGGCAATGTCCTCATTCTTTCCAAATGCCACTCCAGGTATTTTCCGTTGGGGTTATTCCTTTGTTCCACAACCTCGGGGTGAGGGCAGATGTGGAAGTTCTTGAATTTCAAATGATCCCTCATCACGCCCAAAGGATCATAGAGCCATTGCTGAGGAATCTGGAGTAGGCCAAAATCGGCAAGCTTTTCCTCCAGGAAAACATTCTGTTTAAGGGCAAAGACTTCGATTACACCCATTCTGAAGGGGAAGTCACAGGTATGTGCCCACTTTCGGCCGTGGCCGTATACTGCATTTGTAGAGTCGCTCTGTCGAGCGACTTCCAATGCGAACTGATATTCGAGAGGGTAGACTGGTAACAGGAAGGGCTTCCCTATGAAGCCGAACAGGCGAATCACCGATCCTTGTGTTAATTGGAAAATGTCCCCCTTTTTTCCCAGCACCACTCTATCTCTCAAACTGAGTGGTACCCGAGGACAAGAACCTTTTAACAGGTGCATGGCGGGTCCCAAAAATTGTTGATTAAAAGAATAATAGGACTCTTCCTTCAATAAGAGGGGAGTCCATTGATACACTGGCAGAGGATTTCCATCCTTGCCGCTTGGAGAGATGGCGATATGGGGAAAACGCTTATGAACCTGGTAGAAGTACAACCAGACAAGAAAGGAACAGGGTGCGAAGTACTGGCCTACTGCTGAATTCTTCATGCTAGCGAGCCTTGTATGTAGGGTTCGGGCCACCCATTCCGCCTAATCAAAGAAAATTGGGTTGGTGTTCGGCCTTGAAGCGTCAGGGGCATAAAACTCCCCTCTTGAAATGCATTCGGCCAAAGACACCTGCCAGGGTTGTACTGAAGCATCTGTTGACAATCCCACCACCCATGCAATGATGGAGAAAATATCGATGTTTTTGAAAGCCTCCAAGGGTAAGGGCATCTCGGGCAGCTTGTTTGAAGGTAGCCCACTCTTGAGATTCTCCCGTAAGAACTTCAATATGTAGCTGTTGGAGGTGAATCTCTCCATTTGTTCATTTAGGAGGACATTGCGAACAGAATAGCCCTTGGGCGGGCCCTGTTGTGGTGCGAAGGCTGCTTGTACATCTTCCTTCAGGATGGAGAATAGTTTGTGTCCCGAAGCATCTAACACCTGCCTGGATGCAGGTTGGTAATTCTGTGCGATAGCGTAGATCAGCTCAGGACAATGGTGAGCAGGCGGGGTTAAAAACCAGTAAATCTAGGAGTAATATGTAGCAACTCTCTTATTTTTTGGTGTGAGCCTGCTTGTCATGAACTCTATGGTGTGTCGAAGATCGGATACACCCTTAGAGAGCTGTGTGTCTCGGATCTTCTCCCACCCATCAATTGGTGGCTCCACAAGCTGTTCTTCTTTCGAGTCGTCCCCCTCTTCCATTGGCTGCTTTTCGGGTCGAAGGGGAAGATTTAACTTCTTTGGAGTACGCTTTTTCTCTTCTTTCCCCTTCTTTGTTTTTTTGGGGCCTGCAACTTCGGGCTCTTTCCCCTTCTCCTTAGAGTTTTTCTTTCCCATGTTGTTATGGACAACAACAGAGTTCTTGATACAAAGGGCTTTAATGTGAATGGCCAGATGCAAAGGATGGGAGGGTTGTAGAGTATCTGAAGGCTCTCAGTCTAGTTCTAGCTGATAGACAAATAACTTCCCTCTTGCCAGGAATTCGCTTTTATAGCCTAAAAAGGCAACCACCTGAATTTATGGCACCTACCAAAATTAAGTTTGCACCTCGGATGGAAGAGATTGTCGTATTCTTAAACCATTTCTGCAGCGACGTGGTACACAGGGCTGCATGCTTTGATGATTACACTTTGTACTGGAGACGCCACCCGCTGCCACCTCGTACCTTGGTGCGAGCTTTTCTTTTCCCTTTTTCTGACTCGATCATCTCGAGAAATGCTCCACCACCCTTTTTCCTTAAATTCGTCCGCTTTGTACTCCTTTCAAGGCCGTTGTCGACACGTTCTCCGAGGTATGTTTCGAATTCTCCACCTCGCGCGTGTTCGGTTCGGCGAAGTTGAACTTCAATGTTGAAAATGCTTCACGGTGAACCTTTGGTTCGGACTACTTTTTGATGCTTCGGGCCCGAAGTACTTCTTCTTCGCCGTGTTGCCGCTCTGCCTTACGAAGGTCACCGAAGCTTCCTCTTTTTGAAAACTACTTCGCAAAATTTTGCCCGAAGCAGCTACTGAAAATGCTTCGGGTGCGAAGCTCTTTTCATGCCTTTGCTCGAATTTTGGTTTGGCATGCTTCGCGGTGAACCTCCTTGCAACTGCTCCTTCGTGTAAAAGGCCTCCGAAGGAGATTATGAAGTGTAGTACTTGGCTTTTGTGATCTTGGAAGAGGATGTATACACAGATGCAAACTATATACAAAAGTATATATACACTCATTTTTTTTTTTAAAGAGAAATTGTACTTTAGTGGTGAAAAGTCTTCAGATGAAGACCATTGATAGAGATCGGCAGAACTTGACCATCTGCATCTTTGAGGATGAATGAATTGGCTGAGTTCACCTTCATAATTTCGAACGGCCCATCCCAAAAGGCGTCCATCTTGTCGTGATTCCCAGGCTTGGCCTTCCAAGAGTCCCACTTCAATACCAGATCTCCCACGTTGAATGTGCGATCGGATGACTTTTTCTTGAACCAGTCTCGGGTGACCTGAGTATGCTTGGCGAAGTTCTGGTATGCTTTTTCGTGATCTTCCTCTAGTCGTAGCAGCTGAGCTAACCTATTTTCCATTGGACTAATTCCATCTTCTGCTTCTAACAGCTACAGCGCAGGGATCTCCACATGGATGGGTAAGATGGCCTCTTTGCCGTAGACCAGGGCATAAGGCGAAGTCTTGATTGACCTTTTGACAGAAATCCGATCGGCCCACAAGGCCCGATCTAGAAGGAGATGCCAAGTCCTTTTGTTTGTCTCTATGAGCTTCCTTAGCATTCTCAACAGAGTCTTGTTGGTGGATTCTACCAAGCCGTTGCCCTGTGGATAATAATTGGAGGATACTTTATGATATATCCCATATCTATAGAGGAATTCATTGATTTTAGTGCCTGTGAAGCCAGGGCCATTGTCCGTGATGATCGCTTCGGGGATGCCGAATCTGGTGATCAATCCTTCTAGGAAGGTGATTACAGTCTCTTGATCTGCATGCTTCGTGGGAATCGCTTCGGCCCACCTGGTGAAGTAGTCTGTTGCTGTCAGGATGAACCTATGTCCCACGGAGGAGTTTGGTGATACGACTCCTATAAAATCCAACCCCCATTGCTGAAAGGGAGTTTCTACCTGTATCGGGTGAAGGGGCATCGAAGCATTTTTGCTTCGGCCGATGAACTTCTGACACTGCTCGCATTTGCGGCAAACAGCGAAGGCATCAGCGAAGAGTGTGGGCCAATAATAACCCGCTTTGATAATCTTTAGTGTCATTGTTCTTCCTGCGAAGTGACCTCCAGATAGCCCTGAATGGAACTCTCCTAGGACTTTTCTTTTATCATCGTCTTTAATGCATCTGAGAAGGATCCCATCAATATTCCTAAAAAATAGGCCTTCGGGACGCAGAGTATAGCGGGAGGACCGCATCCTAAAATGCCTTCGCTGTGAAGCATTTAGATGCGAAGGACAACTGCCAGTGTTGAAGTATTCAACTATTTCACTGACCCAGTCTTTCTCGTCCTCTTCCTGGTTAACGAAGCATTCTTCAGCTGGTAAGCCATCCCACTGAGACTCTGCAGCTTCGGTCGCTGCGCTCTTTGCTAATTCTTGACATAATGCACGACCGCGAACCAATTTGGTGGGCTTGATCTCAATGTCAAACTCCTGTATCTTGTTCACCCAACCAGCTCTTTTACTTCCCAATTCTCCTTGGATGATGAAATTGCGCACGTCGGGGTGAATGACAAAGACTGTGACCCGACTTTGAGAGATGAACTGTTTGAATTTTCTAAGGGATTTCATTACTGCATGCACCTGGCGTTCTATGAAATTATATTTCTCTTCATGGGGGTTGATCACCTGGCTCAAAAACGCGATGGGGCGCTCCTCGCCATCTTCCCCCTTTTGTGTCAGGACGACAACATAGCTTTCGGGTTCCCCTATAGCATATAGGATGAAATCTCGACTGTAATCTGGATTGATCAAGACCGGCGCCTGAGCGATTCGAGCCTTAATCTCTTCAAAAGCTTCTTTTCTTTCTTCCGTCCAGCTAAATTCGGTGCCCTTCTTCAGGAGTTGGGACATTGGCTTGATGACTTGGGCGAAGTCGGGGACGAACTTCCTCACGAAGTTAATCTGGCCGAAGAAATATTGAAGTCCTTTCTTGTCTGCTGGGAGTGGGAGCTTCATTAGAGCCTCGGCTCTGTCAGGATCTACAGTGAGCCCCTTTTTTGATATCGCGTGTCCCAGCAACTTTCCTTCGCTGACTACGAATATGGACTTCTTTGGATTAATTGAGATGCCAAACTCTCGGCATTTTTTGAAAACTTGTTGTATATGTGTGGGGTGGTCTTCCCTTCTTCGGGAGAAAATGGTCATGTCATCCAGATAGATGATGATAACCTTATTTAGAAGCTCGCCAAAAGCAAGATCCATCGCTCTCTGGAAAGTGGCACCAGCATTCGAAAGGCCAAATGGCATTCGCTGGTAAGCGAATGTCCCCCACTTGGTGGTGAATGTCGTCTTGTGTTGGTCTTCATCCCTGACCCAAATCTGATTGTATCCAGAAAAACCATCGAGTAGAGAGAAGCGTTGAGCTCCAGCCATCGAGTGCAAAATTTGATCGATTTGTGGGAGAGGATAGTGGTCCTTGAGGGACGCCTAGTTTAGATTGCGAAAGTCCACGCATAACCTGATATCTCCATTTTTTTTTTGACTGGGACCAGGTTCGCTACCCATGAAGAGTGCTTGATGGGATATATGATCTTTGCCTCGAGCATCTTCAAGAGTTCGGCCTTCATTAGGACCTCGATCTTGGGATTAACCGGTCTTTGCTTTTGTCGGAAGGGTTTGACCCCTTCCTGCAATTCGATTGTGTGTTGAACCAACTATCGATTGTATCCCCGAAGATCTTGATAAGACCAAGCAATTATATCAGAAAACTTTGCACAGATTCTGTATCTGTTCTATCTCCTCTGGAGTGCAGTCGGTCCCAACCTTTATTGCTTTTCCAGGTTCAAGCTCTAAATCCTGATACTGTTTTTCATTGACTTTGATCATGTGAGAAAGAGCTCGGTCATTCCGATCAAAGAGGCTTTCAAGGGTGATTAGTCCCTTGGGAACATGGTTATTCTTCAATTGAATCAGCCCTTCATATTCTCCTTCATCAGAGCTTCGGTCTTCGATTGTGGCGGCTTCTTGGATCATGAAATTTATAATCTGCTCATCGTTGTCAAACACTTGCCAATGCAGATCTTTGTCTGGGATAGAGGGTCTATAGATCATCCTCACAGCTCTAGGCTTGTGCACCATGTCTTCTACTGGAGAATACTTGGCTGCGATGGATGCCAGAACATCGGCATGTCGGTTCTTTTCTCGTGGGATTGACTGCAGATTGAGAGATTCGAACTGGTCGAACAGGTCCCATACCCTATTGCGGTATGATTTTAGATAATGCTTCTTTGAAGTACACTTATTTGTGACCTGGTTGCAAACCAGTTCGGAATCTCCAAATATTTGGAGATGCTTTATGCCTATCTTATCAGCTTTCTTGAGTCCTAGGCACAATGCTTCGTATTCTACTGCATTGTTAGTGCAGCTCCATGTCAACCGGTAGCAATATTCCTTTTGCTCTTCGGAGGGTGAAATTAGAAGAATCCCTACCCTAGCACCATTTTTACATCGGGCGCCATCGAAGAACAACTTCCATAGTTCTTCCTGGGCACTTGTTCTATTCCCTGGTTGGGAGTGATTTTTAGGCTTGGCGATCGCATAACATCCTATTTCGGTTTCCACCATGGCGTTGAAGTCTGCCAATGAAAACTCATCTTCACAACTTAATTGCGCAAGAGACTCCTCGACCAGGTCTACCTGCTCTATTTCCTCCACCATTGCGCTCACTGGTTCGCTGCTTTCTTCCTCGGACATCTTCTGCACAAGAAAGGAAGAAGGCTTTTCATTGTAGATCTTCACCTTCTTTCCTTTGAATGGAATCTCCAGATGGGAGTAATCCATAGACAGATATCCACCTAGCTTTGCTATGAATTCCCTCGACAAGCACATACTGAAATATGGCTCTAAGTCGACTACCACTACCTCTTGTATGACTGTGATCTGAGGCATCTTATGTAGTCGGATAGGAATGTCCTTGATCACCCCTATAGTATTCACTGGAGTACCATCCAACTGGAGTACACCTTGGCTGCTTCGCGTATATTCCATCCCTATTTCTTCGTAGACTGCTCTTGGCATTACTGTTGTAGCGGCCCCAGAGTCGATCATGCAATTATGCACAATATACCCTTCCATTTGTAGGGACAGGTAGAACGGAGGTGGTCTATTCTTCCCTGTGATGGATGTGGATAGGGTTTGCACAAGAGCAAGCGGTGCTGCCCTTTTTGCTTTAATTGTCTTCAATGATTCCTGCAGCAGGTCTACTTGTCCAGGAAGTTGCAGTGCATCATACAGGCTGATCTTGGCTGGAATCTTCTTCAATTCCTCTACAATGTTGTACGCCAGGGATTTGAGCGCTTCGGGCTCCTTTCTGGGCTCATACCTTGTGCGATACTGCTCTGTAGCTTCCACTCTTTGTCGCTTAGTCAGCGAAGGAAACTTGAGCTTTTCCTTAGCCTGTTCCTTGGTTTCTGCCTGAGGCGGTTCGGCAGGGGCCTTTTGAGCCTTTCCTTTGATTAGTGCAGATAGAGGAGCTTCGCTCGGGGCCGAAGTAGATGATTGTCCTTTCTCGGGTAGAACTTGCTCTTTTGAAGGAGTCAGCTGAGTAACATCTGCTTCTATTGTCCTTTTTCCTCCTCGGGTGAGTACTGCAACCGGCTCCTCCTCGCCAATTGTTAGGTTGTGACTCATCTGCCTAATGACGTTGACTTGACCATTATGACTACTGTTTGCCAGTGTTTGTACATAGTGTTGGTGCAGGGTGCAGGTATTCTCTTCATGCGGATCATTGCACGTAGAGCACCAATATACATAATCGAAAGTGCTCGGAGCTTCATCAATTGCAGCATTTCTCGTCGAAGCCTTCCCTTGCTGGACTGCTTGGTCCTTGGTAAGCGCAGGCACAGGATAAGGTCTTCTCGGTAGGAATTCCTGCTGCGCTTGCTTCTTCTTCACAATTGTCATGTCGTTGGACAACATCTGAACTGTAGAGTTCAGAGACTGCATCTCTTGTAGAATTTTAGTTTGTATATCATCGGCTTTCAGAACGAGTGGCAATGAAGCCATCGTCGGTATTGGAGGAAGGGCGAGGTGTTGAGGTGGTGCTGGCAGCACAGGAAATGCCGAAGAGACAGTGGGCTGTGGAGTTGAAAATGTAGGGAAATGAATTTGTGGGGCGGTGATTTGAGACACGACAGGATTCAGATTCCAAGATGAAATCGGGAGTGCAGGGGTTGTGGAGATTTGCGAAGCGGCTGCGCTTGCATACTGGAATTGTAAGAATTCGAGAAGTATGGGCATCGACATCCTTTGGGGAAGCTTGCCCACAACTATCAAATCCATTTCTGCTCTCTTGGCTAACTCATACAACTCGAGAAAAGTATTAACATTAGAATATCTTACCATGAGACTGATATCAGGATTGAAAGCCCGAAGGAAATAGAGTGTTGCAGCTTCATCGATTGGTCGAAGTCCAACTGGCACTCTCTACTAGGTTCGAGCGAACCTAACATTGAAATCTATGATTTCTTCTTGTGGATGTCTCTTGATCGAAGTGAACTAATGCAGAAGAGAAGTAGGATCGGAAGACTCATTGAAGTTTCCCATCATTTGCCCAGCTAATTGGTCCCATCCCGTAATGCTACCGGGTGGTAGAGATCTGTACTAGTAGAGGAGTTTTCCTCTAAGGGAAAGAACCAGAAGCTTTACCATAATTTGTTCTTCTGTAATGTCATGGATCGTCGCCAGAGATATTATGTCCTGGATATGCTCTAAAGCAGTCTTCCCAGTTCCATCGAACGTTGGGATTTTCTTTATGGCAGCAGGCGACACTTGCCCTTGTCCTGCTAAATTCAGTGGTGACAAGGAATCCCATGTTGGGCACAACCTGGGTGGCTGTGGCTACTGCATTTGTTGTTGTTGTTGTTGTTGTTGTTGCTGTTGTGCCATACTTGCTCCTGGATTTTGAGAAATAGGAATTCTCGAAGCTCCCCCTTGATTGCTAATAGGACAACTAATAGGAATGGAGGGACTAGGACGCTTCGAAGAGTTGGGAGGATTGGGAGGAAAACTAGATGTTGTACTATCAGAAGTTGAGCCTTGTCTGCCAACAGAGGATGTTCCTTGTAATGAGTGACTCGGGGGTGATCAACCTTGATTGTTCCCCGAAGGCGTCAATATCTAGCTCAAAGAACTCGGTTTCCTCTCCTCTATTCTTAACTCTCCATCTTGTTTGCATGAAGGCACAGAATTTTGGTACTTGGTCTTTTTGACTTAAATATTCTTGGGTAAACAGAGTCGCCAGATGCTAAGAGTCTTTTAGTAATGAGGGCATCGATCCTCACTACCACTAGTCAGGTGAGACTGACCGGGTCACACCGGGAACTGGTTTAAAACTATTGGCCCCGGTGAAGATGGGTTTTGCGTTAAAATATGGGACCTTGACTGGTTATGGATCTTTCTAAGACAGATACAGTCGGTCCCACCGGGCGTGCCAAAAACTGTTGGTCATCAAATCTGCCTAGGAAAGGATTTTGATAGGTGTATGCGCCCTAGACCTGGACCAACATTGAAAGGCCGAAGGGAAGAGATGCCCCTCATGCCAATCTCCGGAGAAAGGCCGGCTCCTATGCTAAACTACTTGGGTGTTTGAAGATAAGAGTGCAGGAAAGAGATAAGAGGAGTTAGGGTTAGAGAAATCGGTGATGTAAAGTGGGAGAGAACAGGAAGCACGATCACCAACTAGCAACTTGAATAGAAGCAAAGAACACCAAAGATAAATGGAAGAAACGCAATGTAGATTTTCCTATGTATCCTTCAGGCGAGTTTTAGGGTACATTCCCCGATCGCACATCGGACGCAGGGTTCAACATCCAACATACAAATGAAGAAAGACAAAAGAATCAAGCACAGAAGGCAGCATAAAAGAGAAGAATTGAGCTCAAAGCCTTTTAGTATTAATCGTAGGACATCAAGTTACAGCAGCTTTCTAGCAGATAGTTCCCCCCCTTTTCTTATTACAATGCTTGGGTTTTTATAGAGGACCCGGGCCTCTGAGTCATAATTACATAGCAAAGAAGAGTACGCCCTCGAGCCCCGAGAATTCGGCTCCCCGAGGCTCTCGTGACCGAGTTTTCAAATCTGTTACCAAAATTGGCAACTGCAACCGGGTCAACCATGGAAAGGTGCATTGATGAGCCATCTGGACGTCCTTGATCTTCGGGTGCGGTGCTCGAGTGGCCGCCATGCTCGTCGGGCTCTCCATCATGGCTTGATACTTCATTTTTGATTGCCAAAAATGAGCAGCGGGCTTGTTGGGCACGAAAAATTGCATTTATGAGGCACTTGATCACCTCGAGAAAATACTCGGCTTGGAACGCATGCCCGTGAAGCGCTTCGCTAAGTTTTCATTCACAACTTCGCTTCGCAATGGTTCTGGGCCGAAGCAAAAACTCCTCTTTGGTATGTACTTCACAAAATTGAGCTTCGCAAAACTGCTTCGGGGGTGAGGAGTGCCGAAGCATATTCACTTCGCAAAATGGGCCTCTTCGTCTTTGCCGCTTCACTGACCAAATTACTTCGTTGACGCCCTCGAGAAATGCTTCGCTGTGATCCTCTTTCTAAACTGTGGTTCGGGAGAATTTCGGCCGAAGCAATTGTCTTCAAAAGACATTGCATCCTTTTACTTCGAGCAGAAGTACTTCGCACAAAATTAGCCGAAGCAAATGCTTCGCAATGAGCTTTTGGCGAAGTAAAAGTGGTTCGCTGATGGAGGGGCCCGAAGTGAGTACTTCGGCAACTTCCTGGCGAAGTACTTTCAATGCTCCTTGAGTTTCGCTTCGTTGATTTCCCGACCGAAGTGACTGATGGAAATACTTCGGATGCGAAGTAGTTTTACCCCCTTTTCTTTGTATTTCACTTCGGCACACCGCTTCGCAGAAATCTTACCCGAAGTAGCTTCTGAAAATGCTTCGGGCCCGAAGTAGATTTCTTGCCTTTGCTTTTCGACAAAGTTGTTCTTTCGAACGCTGCTTTTGTATTCTACTTCGGTGATATTACTTCGCAAAAAACTCCACCCGAAGCAGTGTTGAAAATGCTTCGGGTGCGAAGCTTTCTTTTCTTCTGAACGCCGCTTCGCTCAACTTTCGCCCGAAGTAGCTGCTGGAAACGCTTCGGGCGTGAAGTAGTTTCATTCTCTTTTCCTTGTATTTTTCTTCGGCGAAAACTACTTCGCAAAACTTTTACCCGAAGTAGTGCTGGAAATGCTTCGGGTGCGAAGCTCTTTTCATTTTCCTTCGGTGAAGCTCTTTTCCCTAGCTTGTTTGGCAGCGAAGTTCTTTCTTTTCTATTTTTATATACAAAGGGGTGGCATTGGAAGCCAAAATTGCTGCATCTTTTCAAAATAAAAACAAAGCAAAAAAACTTTACACAACACTGTACAAAATTTGTTTTCCTTTTCTACCCCTTAAGAAATTTGACAAAATTGTCAACATTAACTTTCATAGAGTGGATGGTCATTCAACAAATTCTTGTAAATGATTGAAAAATATGATACAAGATTTGATTGATAAAGCAACAATGGAAGTGAAAAAGTTCCTTCCAAACAATAATGCTCAAAAAAACACACAAAAACCCCAAACTCCAAATGTAAATCAAACCCTAAAAATATTTCAACATCCTTTACCTAAACATGGTAGGGAAGTTGTAAATCAATTAGAACATCATAATGTTCCTCTTCCAACTCAATATGTAGGGACCATTAGCAAATTTTCACCTCAACAAAATTTACAAACTTCATATGTTCCTACTCTATCTACAGTTACAATTAGGCCCATATAATATTTTCAACCTTCATCTTTAGAAGACACAAAAAGTGACACAAAAAGTGAAACATAAAGTGAGATGGACATTACCTCAAAAAATTCAAATAAAATTTAATATGAGTCAGATCAAATTCTTTACATTGTAGATTTAATGGTTCCAGAAGAACCATTTCCTAGAAGAATGGCCACTCGACCCTCATACCAACAAATACTCCCCAATGAAAAATCAGTAAATTCTAGACCCCACTTTGGTCGCTTACAAAACAATAATATTGTAGGTATTATTGAAGCCATCACTAGACAACAAGACCAAAATCCAAAATTTTCAATCACAAATGTAGACAATGAATGAAAAATCACCACCATATTCTTCTCTATAAAATACTCATTCACCTCAACCTCTTCATAATAGTGGTATTATTACCACTAAATATTCATGTCAAACTATTCAATCCACATGTAGTTTTTCTTTATCATCTTTGCAATCACAACCACTTCAAACTTCTTCTTTCAACACAACACATTCATATCAACAAGGAAATACTTATTCTTCCAATCCTACCATGTAATCACATCATACTTCACAATCTGCTTATCATCATTCTATTCACAATAAAGAAGAAAGAGGTAATGAACCATTTATTGATAAATTCTTAAGAGAACTAATTAAAGTTTCACCACATAAATTTACTAAATTCAAACAACCATTGACTATCATCCTTAAGCATCTTCTAGATAAAAACATAATTGAGTTACCTCCTATAAGGCAACATTGTACCACAACAAACTGGTACAAACCTGAGCTATATTATGAATATCATAGAGTGAATGGACATATGACACAAACATGCAAAAAGTTAAAACATGTAATTCAAGCATTTATTAATGAAGGTATTTTTCTATAGAAGAGTTACAATCTACTATTGACTATAAATCTCTAGTAAACAATCAAAATCTTACAAAACAAGTACCCATAACCAATAAAGACATGGGGATCTCCCAAAAAACCATATTCAAGCATCAACAACAGGAAACCAATCCAATATTACATCCTAATGTGTCCCATTACAATGATATCACTAATAATGTAACAAAAACTACAAGCTTTCAACCTCAATCTCAATCAACTCAAATTATAAATTATTCATCCAACCAACCTTCAAAACCTCTCTTAGTTTTAAAGAATAATCCAAAAGAGGATACAAATATAGAAAATATGTCTTTAGTGTTGAAGTCTCAACCTAAATTCTCCTTCAACATTCAACAACAATTGGAAAATCATCCACATAAGATACCTCTTTTTTAACTTTTACAAACCTCTCCTATTCATAGGGAATCTTTGTTCTGTATTCTCTCTTTCTTTATCATCACTACAACAAGTTCTCTATTCTTGCCCTCTTTATCTTCATTGCCACCTTTTTTCTGTCACATTTTATCCTTCATTTTCTCTTTCATTATTGTTATCACATAAAGTTCTCTATTATTTTCCTCTTTATTATCATCATCATCTTCTGTCCATCACTTTTATTCATCTACATCTACTTATCATTATTCATCACAAAAATCTCAACTATCAACCAATCAACTTCAATCACCTACACCACAACCAAATTGTTCTTCAAAACCTCCTTTGATTTTGAAGCCACCTTAAGCATGCTATATGCAAATCACCTTGTATAGTGTATATAGATCATCTTGTATATACCACCAATTCCAGTCATCAAATTATCAAAACAAAAAAAAATAAAAAATATATGAAAATTTTCCAAAAAAATGTCAAATTGTTGTTTCATTATTTTGCATCATTGTTTGTTGTTTTTCAAAATTCAAGTTATATTTTACTTTATTTCGGATAAATTCAAAAGTTATCTTGAACCACACACTTAATTTACATCTTTACTAATTTTGATTGTAAATCTCTCTTGTACCAAATATCACTATTATTTCACTAAGTATAATTTTGAGTTTTGGAAACTGGTCTTGCTACTTCTTGAACCAAGAATACATTTCACATCTTAAAAATGATTTGTTGCAAATTTGAAAATGATACTACTTAGTAGTCTTAGTTCCTTAAGCAAAAATTTTCCCCTGCTATCCTATTATGCGCATGGTCTAGAATACTAAGAATTGGAAAAAATACAAGCTCCCCCCTACCCGAATAAAATCCCTTGCTCCATGTCTAATCTAAGCAAGTATCCCCAAAAAGAAAGAAAAAAAGAAAAAATAAAGAAAAAGATACAAGAAAAGCAATAAATCCCCTTGTTCAAAACAAAATGAACAGGAATCCCTAATCCAAGAAATAAAAATAAAATAAGGGGGTAATGAGCTTGAATCCCTGGAATTTCTTAGTTATTCGAACATCATGAGGTGAGCCCCATAACACATGGTTTGTTCCCAACCTGCATAGCATTGGGTAAGCCTTTCGTGTGGTGACATGACTGTTACATTAGCAACCTTATTTTGTATAGACCAATATCCGCTTGTGGATTAGCTAGCTTCTAGTAACTTGACTTACATAGTAGTTTAGTACAATTGCATGCACAAAATCATGGCTAATGAATCTTTCACTTGCACACACATTGGTTCATAAACATTTTCTTGTATCATTACCTTACTCAAATTTGGTAAAATAACCTCACAAAGCACACACATTTGATCCTTGAGATATTTTGTATCATTATGACAATCAAGATGGATAATGAACTCACACATCATGCACTGGTTCTCGATAAATTTTATTTTTTCCTTGAAATAATTTAAAATATTTCTTTGATTTTTGCTAGAAAACATCAGTTTGTAACCACTTTCATTAAATCCTCATAAATTAATTCATTTTAGCATCTACAATATATATACTACCTTCAAAAAATTTCAACATGTGACACAATGATTTCTTTTCAAAATACAACTTGCATTTTTCAAAATCATATATAATCATGCATTGCATTTTGACTTCGCGATGATGGTATATTCCTAGCAATAATTTTCTCTCAAATTTTGCACTAGGAATTCTATGCCTAGCGCAAGTCATCCTACCTAGATTTTCATGCTTAATTCACTTTATATGCCTCAAAAAAATAATATTTATTAACCCATTTTCTCAAAATCAATTTCTTTTAAAATTGACATCTCTTTTCATCATCATCAGCCTCAAGGTCACTCTTGAGCCCACAATATTTTGGTATTAGCAATACAAAACTTCCTCACAATAGGATCCACTTCATGAACCAGCGAGTATCGATCTCCACCAATGGTCATATAACAACACAACATCCTTTGAGGTTCATTGTTAATCCATCTATTTTATCACCACACAAAAAAATATTTTATCTTTCAAAAGCACTTTACAAAATCATTTCCTTTTATGTTAAGCATGATAAAAAAAAAGTTCAAAAATCAAAGTATGATTACAAGAAATTATATAACACAAACCATCATAAGCAAGTGCAATAAATCATCCAATAAATCAAATCATTCAATGTCGCATAGAAAAAAAGATATATATATATATATATATATATATATATATATATATGAAGTCAACTGGTATGCCCCAATATCCAAAATCGGCATACTCAGTCACTAGGGGGTACTACGTAAAATGAAGTAGTAAAATGAAAATAAATTAGGTTTTACCCTAATTCTTCATTTTATTCACTTTTACCCTAAAATTTAAAAATTTCGAGTTTTCCACCAAACATAGAATTTGGCACAAAAACTCGAGGGGGCATCCTAGTAAATAAATTAGTAATTTATAAAACATCAATTTCCCATGAACTACTCATTCTAAACCATCTACTCCTTTCTGCCCATGTCAATCATAATCACTTCACTTTTTTTTATGCATTTATTGTTCATATTCAAGATAATTTTATGCCCAAAGAGGGGGTAAAATGTAGACAAGAAAAATTGACCCATTAAGATAAGTTTTCCCTCTTAAAAAACTAAGGTCATATTAAAGATCATTTTTACCCTATAAAATAATCTCAACTCTTCCCAAATTTTATACCATTGGAAAGGGCTCTAAAATAGGTTTCCAATGATATATTATATGTGCAATTTCGATACCGTTTGACCCATCAAACTACAAAAAATCTATGTACATGTCTAACCTCCTGACGAGATCGAAAGTCCGATCCAAGATTGGATCTAAAGTATGCAATATCGTAAGTACGATATCTAATAGCCATTTTAATTATGAGATCATAAGTTTGATCTCATCCAAAAATAGAAAAAACTGATATTAGTAAAATGACAAATTAAGTTGTAACACTTTTGTCTTTATCTATCTAATTGCACGACGGTTACGGGATCGAATCCGCCGATCACTCCCAGATTGGAAAAGGTTGCAATATTTTTTTTCTTTGGCCCAACCCCTCCAATTTTTCTTAGCGTATTTAATCAGGCATCCTTCCCCCAAATTCCTCCTGACTCGCTGACCAAATTTTAAATCCTAATTGCTTGATTTATGCATTTACCTTCTTTATTTTTTTGTGTTTTTGCATGTTTAGAAGTATATCACTATGCATATATGGTTACGATCCATGATCGAACGTATGATCTTACCCAGTTAGCATATGATCTTGCTCTATTGCATACAATATTGTCTATAGGCTACTTCGAGATAACTCCAAGATCTGGTTTATATTTTTTAGTCTCAGATCTACATTTCTAGCATCTCATTTATTCATTTATCATTTCATGTAGTATAGAAATTATTGTTATCATTCTTGGTGTTCACCACATTTGCATGTAATTGCATCTCTTGCATATCATGATCCATATTCATATCATATTTTTAAATATAGCATTCAATGAGATTTTATATGATCTAATCTCTGCTTAACAAGGTCCATAGCATATTGTAAGTTTCATTTTTTATTTTGTATTTATGAAACTACAGGTTTTTGCTGTGATTAGATCTATCAATCATGATTTACGAATACAATTTTTGATCGGTGGATACGATCGTTGATCAACGGATACAATCTTTTATTGATGGATACAATCATTTATTAGACGTATGATCTTACCCCTACAACATCCAATCCTTCTTGAAAAAAGCAAATAGACTCTACATTAGACATATGGGTTGAGTAAGAGCTTCAAGTTTCTTTTATTATCAAGTATTATATTATTTTACCTTTTGCAAATCATTGTTTGCTATATTCATAAAAAATTAAATTGCATTTAGTTTATAATTAATTGCATTGTCCAAAACTAGGTGATTGCAAGAAAATATAAAAAGAACACATCAAAACAACCTCCCAACCCTTTGCATGGAAACTGCCAAGAAATATTTCCTGGTGAACCCTAAAAAATTCATCAAAAAATCACCAAAGAAGGCATGACCTTAAGTGTCGCTCTTTCAAGGTGTAGACCTACTATTCTCTTATTCCCATTCGATACGTGGATCCATTAGCCTGGAGGAAAGGAGTACACAAATTTTAGAGCTATAGTCCTCCACTACAACCTCCTTCTCAACCACATATTGTTCCAAAACTAATAAGGCCAATCCTTGGTGAAGGAAAAGCTGACCCCACCCACCTTGAACTGCTAACATCAACTTTCGCATAGAATTAAATAAAAAACTGGGTATATTCATCCACATTGCCTTCGTAAGTGATTCAAGAACATAGCATGAAAACTCTGTATAAAATTATGCATAGAATCCAGCGTGGAAAAGTCCATAACCACCTTAATAACCCTATCCCATGGCAGAGATAAAGCCTTGGCACTAAACCCATTCTAAATTCTAGGTAAGAATTCATTGGATTCCAAGAAGAAGCTAATTTTCTTCAATAATGAGTGCCTATCTCAGTTGTGATACACACCATCCAACTCTAACCCCATACTGTGACTAATAAACTCCATAGAAACCTCAAAGGACCATATCCCTACTCTTACCCATCCATCCTTCCATGTAACAACCATCCATTTAGAAATAAGTAGGTTGTATCCATGAAATTTTTGGACACATTCTAGTAAACCCCCATTCTTCAGAATAGAGAAAACCTCTTCATCAAAAATCAAAGCATCATGATCGACCCTAGATTTAAATTTCTTTGACTTGATCCCAATAAACTTAGCCTTCCTCATCTTCAAGTATGGCACATGAATCAAATTCCTAAAAACCACTATCTTCCATGCTGAGAAACCAAAGAAGAAGATCACTGAACAAACTGTAAAATATAGGAGGCCCCATAACAGGCTAGAGCACAAATAGATATTCAACCCCATCATGAGCCAAACGGAAACCCCCAAGTCAAATACAAAATTCCTTGACACCATAGTCTCACTAACACCAAAAATAGCCAAAGAGCCATATCTTCTCCACCCAAGCTCTGAAAAGAAGAGAACACACCAGAAAAAATGCATAAGAGCAACTACGATAAGGAGCACTAAAAACCAAATCATGAACACATGCATCCTTCTAAACCTAACCGCAAGGGGGAAAATGCCACCAAAAACATGTCCAAATAGACAAATTCTCCACACACTGCCAACTGGCCAGAGGGTAGAAGATTTACAAGCAAATCCTCACTAAAAAATACTATTTTTAGTAACTATTATGTTTTGCATTTTTTAGGGCCTCCAAAGCATATTTTTCATATAGTTGTAAAAAACACTATTTCTGATAAACTTGTTGAAATTGTTGTTCTCTAATATTTTTTAGATTTTGATGAATGATCCATGAAATATAACAATCACAAGATGCATAATAACATGTGAGAAAGTAAATCTACTAGATTATTAAAGAATGCTAAAATATAAAACATATAAAAGATTACAATGTAGCTATGGAGGAAGTGAGCACTCCATTAACAAAGCTACAAATCTACATCATATCCATAACCAATAAATTGTGTGGCAAATAGAACAACATAATCCACTAACCTATGCTATATGATGATGTGCCTCAACTATCCTATCTATCTATCTAAGAGGCCATCCTTATATATGCAAAATAGGATGCTTGCCCAACTCTCTATATAACTGTGCATAGGACACCTTGTACATGTACAACATACACATTAACATTTGTCCATTTATTACATTGCATGAAGTCACTAGATAACTTGCACATAAAGTAATCTAGGTATGTATCTTGGAGGATACATTTACATAACCCAAATGATGGAATATATATTATTTCCAACACCCCCTTGTATTACATTATTTAGGTATTGAAGGATTTAATATTCAATACAAATTTTCTTCATCTTCTTTTGCTTGATTTGTGTTTGCATTCTTCGTATTCAGGTTTAGCAGGTAATTTACGACTGGAGCTTCTTCTTCCTTGGCTTTACCCTTGATTTTGATTTATGTGTTCTTACTAGAGATTGAGCTACTATTAGGTTCTTTTGAAGATGATTCTCATTTCCTGTGCACAAAAGCTTCTGAACAACTACATAAGGCAAAATATTTTGAATTAGTAGAACAAGAAGTATTGATGCTACATGAGGATTGAAAAAAAAATCCAAGATATGATTCATCACGTTCTAACTTCTTTTTGAGTTATTCTATCATTTCTTTCTATTCTTCATTTTTTTCCTTGTAGTGTTTATATATGAGCAATGCCATGTATAATATGCTTGCAATGTCTAAGGAAAGTACAATATCACCTTTTCTAGTGGTAATTGCTTCATTGAGAAAAGTATGAAGAAAGCATTCCATAGTATCAAAATTATCTTTTAGGGCTTCACTATGAATTATTTTGAAGCTAAATCTAACCTTCCTTATAATTTTATGAGAATATTTATGATTCAAAATTTTATGGCATTAGCTTTTTACTTTCTATAGCACTCATTAGTAGAGGTAGAAATTTTTATATAGCTCCTTGATTGAAATATATATAAGTTTTGATTTTGTAAAAAACTTTATAGATCCTTAGATTTGTGTCTACCTTGTAACTCCCACCTAATTTTAGGTTTTGAATAAAGGTTATATCTTCCCAACTTTATAATATTAAATAGATATTAACGTTATCAAATTTTGTAGAATACCTTATAACTCCCTAATGTTTTGAAGTATGCTATAGTGCTTTTTGTAAAAATATAGTTCAATTTTGATTTATTTTGTATAGGTTTTGCAAGAATAAAAAATCAAATTTTCAACACCTTATTACTCCTAATTGAACTAAGCACTGTTTCAGTTTTGAAGAGGTTTTGATGTTGGAATTCTTTTGTCCCATTTTTAGAAATTTGAGACAAGTAAAAATAAATTTATCTAGCCTTAATAAAATTCCTTAATAACCTCTTTTATAGCCCTTGGATTATTTCTAATTTCCAAATAAAATAAACTTGATGGAGTAATCCTTATGACTCCCAAGTTTGGAAAATTAGAGAAATAATAATAATATTTACAATATAGTTTAATCAAAGTTGAATTCCTTATTCCTCCTAAGTAAGATGGAAAATATTAAAATAATAAGATAAGTCACCCCTTTAGCTTTCAAATCCTAAGTTTTAACCTTACTTTATAATCCTTATAACTCTAACTTATAAAAGAAATAATAAATAGGATTTAGACCTTACCTCATGGATGCAATATCTCCTCAATATTCGATGGTTTCTATGGCTGAGTATAACAACATATAAAAGGTACCTTGAGCACTCGGTTTAATGGAGGTTCGATGGAATGGCTTGAAGTGTATGTTGTACGTATGGTGCTGAATGTTGACCTTCAAAAATGGGGATCTTTTAATACTCCTTTCCCTTATCTTCCATACTGCACTTTGAACATTTTTTCTAATTATCTCATGCCTTGAATGTGCTACGTTCCTCCTTCAAACATATTTGACTACGCTTCACTCTTGCATACTGTTCTTGGACATAAGATGTCTTTTAAGCATTGTTGATCATAGGCAGTTTTACATCCATTATAAGTGAGCACTTATTTCTTCACGTAACGCTCCAAAACCTTTATTCAATGCTTCTTGGATAAATTCTATAACATATGGGTGCTTTGTGTGAAGTTGGTGGAGAATACCAAGTGGCATTTATTTACTTGTAAATATTTCATAGAAGTCTCTAGAACGTTGAGAGGAATGATGACTAGAATGCCAAGTATCATTTCTACATGGAGACCATTCTTGTAATGCCTTCGAAGATGGATATTATAACTCCATAACCCTTTTTATTTGTAATGTTTCTTGCGTAGCAAGCAATATTTCTTCTATGTAGGTGGATTGGTGATATGATGTCGAGCTTGGATGATAGCTCGATGCTTACCTTGGTGAGTGGTCTTCTCCAATATAGATACCATGAATATAACATCGTTCCCTCTTTCTTTTATACCTCCATACGTATTGATTTCCTTGCTGATATTTTGATGTCTTTTTTAAGATTGATATGCACTCGCTTGTCTACGTAAATGTAGCTCATGGATGATCTGAAATGAGATTTGATTCTATAAGTATGTACATCCAATATGAGCCCTTGAATGGCTCCATCTAGCTTGGGAGGAAGAGTGTTGATGTACGACCTTTGATGGCTTTTATTTTCCTTGTAGAAAAATGTGCCCTAATGTGGCACTTCAAAATCTACTCTTATATTGTCTAAAAATAGATTAGAGTAGAGAAATATAATGTATTATATTTTTTACAATAAGGATTTTTAATATACCTTATTTTGCACTCTATTTCTAGATCTTAAATTTTGGTTTTGTGGTAGATTTCTTGCAATACAAGGGTTTGAGGTTGTATTTAAAAATAGACACACCTTTTCCTTTTTACTTGGACACTTTTGATAACAAGTCCAAGCTTCAATAAAAATAGATAGAATCTTTATTAATTGATGCAATTTCTTTGCATTCTTTTTCCTTGCATTCAACTTGTAATGCTTTTGATTTTGAGACTAACCAAGTATCACTTTCATAAGCTTCTATTTCTATTTTTGGTTAGTTAAATTCTTATCTAATATACTAGAGGATTCTAACCCTTTTTGTGGCTTCTATTGGCCACTTTGCATATTTTTGTACTTCAAAAGTGTCTTTAGACACTTGATATAAATCAGACACTATGCCTTTCAGGAAACACAAAACTAATTTTATTTTTAAGAGTGGTATAATAGTACAAGTTTTTTACTTTTAATGCACTAATATTACACCTTATCACTCCAATAAAATTTCAAATTCATGCAATAATAATCTACTACAACTAATCAAGAATAACCTAAAATTAATCTTTACGAGTTATTTTGCAATTTCACTACAATCAATATTGTAGGACTTAGTCTTCTTTTTTCAAAAATAGATAACAAGTAGTTGATAGAAACTAATATGAAAGCTAATCAACTCCTAATAAATGTGCAATTAAATTCATAAAAATAATATATTTTCCTTTGCACTTTAGAAGACTGTAATCTAATTTCCTTTTTGCAACTTTAATCCAATATACAAGTGCTCTAATAAATATGATAACTAGTTCAATTTAATGAATATTTTTGCACCATAAGTTGCATACCTTTTTCTATAGCTCTTTTCCTACCTTTGTAGAGGATGTAGACCTTGGTGTCTAAAAAAACCAATTTACTGCTTCAAGTAGGATTTCCTGCACAACTCCTTCTTCACCAAATGATGGTCTCAAACTTTCTTTTACGAGCCTAGGATTTGGTGGTTTGTTCTCTTCTTGTGTTATCCTACTTCTGCTATAGATTTGAAGAATTTTATGTCTCTAGGTCAGTGCTTTCTTGTTGTGATGTGCAATATTCAAATCTCCAAGATTTGGCGAGCTTCTTCTATCTTCAATTCTTCTTGTTGAATTCTAACTTCAAGTAGGATCTTCTTCTAGGTTTTGGCACTCCTTACGAAATTATTTTTCTCAAATTTGGAACTTCTTGCTAATTTTTTCTTCTCATATTTGGCACTCCTTGCCAAATTCTTCTCTTATTTTTGTTATCAGATGGCAACTAAAGAACACAAGCTTATACTGAGAGGGGGAGGTGAACAGTATAAGACCACTTTTTAATTTTATTTCACAAACAATATTATCCAATATAACCAATAGCAATATCAACAGTAGTAACCAAAGCAATGCACAAATCATCACATACAATAGAAACATCAATTTAACGTGGTTGACCCAATGTGGGCTACTCCACGAAGAAAATATTTCACTAAAATTTTCTCAACAAAACTCTTGGGAATCCTTTCCTTATTACAATATTTATGGACCTCTGTCCAAAGGAGACACAAATATCCTAATCTTGTTTATGTGCACCAACCTATAAGAGACACCAATCTCCTTTGCTAGTTCATGGATATCTATCCACATGGTAACTCCTTCTCCTCTACTCTGGCTAGTAATCCTTTAGAAGACTACTGCCTCCACTACTTTAACTTTTTGGATATATCTCCATCAAAAACATCTATTCTCTCTGCCCTGGCTAATGGATCTCTATCCACTAAAGACTACTTTCCTCAGATATGTCACGTCCAAATATTACTTTTAGATCTACTCAATATTTGTTTCAAATATGTACTAAACATAGTCCTTTAGTCTAGAAAAATTTTTCTCAATATCTATCTCAAATCTGCACTAAATATAGTCCTTCAGTATAGCATAAATTTGCTCAATCACTATCTCAAATTTACACTAAACATAGTCCTTTTGTCTAGCACAAATCTGCTCAATCACTGTATCAAATATGCACTAAACACAGTCCTTCGATCTAGCATAAATTTGCTCAATATCTGTCCCAAATATGCACTAAAAACAATCCTTCGATCTAGCATAGATTTTTTCAATCATTGTCTCAAATTTGCACTAAACACAGTCCTTCGGTATAACATAAATTTGCTCAATCTCTATCTCTGGTCTGGTATAAAGCTATCCTCATGTTTGTACCAAACTCTATCCTCAAACTGTCTTCAAGCCTTAACCCAAGACTTGATCCAATCATAAATCAAATCTTCTAGATCTAATCCAAACATTAACTCAAGGTTTGAATAAATAAATCAATCAACTCTACTCTCAAGTCTTCTCAAATACTTGTCTCATATATGTCCATAATTCCTTTTAATAACTTGTCTAGTCTTCTCTCAAGTCTTCACTAAGTCTTACCTCAAATCTGCTTAACAATTTCTCTCTAGAACTTGTAAAAATATGATTGTAAGCTTCCATAAAAGCTCACACAAATATTTGCAAGTCTTCACTAAGACTTGCCTTAATCCTGCTTGTAAGCTTCCATAAAAGCTCACAAAAATCTATATTTAAGCTTTCATAAAATATTCCTCAATTTTATTCTTAATTCCCCTTTAGTACTTACTCAAATATACTCACAAGATCTCATAAAAGCTTGCTCAAATTAATTACAAAACTTGCATATAAAACTCAACTTAACCTCTTGCAGAAAACCTCTTTCAATCACACAAAGAAGTTTCACATAGAATCTTTTTTGACTCCCATAAACATATACAGAATGGTTAGAGACTCAATATATTACTCACTTACAACAATACTCAATCACTTTCAAACTCTCTTGTTTAACCACAAAAACATATAGAGAATGGTTAGAGAATCAATATGTTACTCACTCACAACAATACTCAATCACTTTCAAACTCTCTTTTTTAACCACAGAAACATATAAAGAATTTTTAGAGACTCAATATGTTTCACACTCACAACCTCTCAATCACTTTCAATATCTTTTTAAATCAAATAAGAATATAGAACAATTTGTTTTACAAAACCTGAACTATCACTCCAACACTTTCCATCAACTATGCTCAATCAACTCAACTCACCCAATCACTTAATGAAATAAATATTGCTCATAAAATCCTAAGAAAGTGTTTTAAAATGCTTTCAAAAACTCTCACAATGGAACTCAAACTTGAATTAAGATAATTCCAAATTTACATAACAATTATACTCATGTTCTCTCACAAATCCTAGTTCAATATAGTTCACAATATCACATAACAATGATACTCATATTCTCTCACAAATCCTAGTTCAAGATAGTTTACAATCTCACACTCAATTGTATTCACAAACATTCACCAATCATGCATGTGAAAACTCACTCAATCATTTCCAAAAATACTTACAAAACAAAAACCTTTTCACTTCAACTTTGTATTTCAAAATATTCAACAATATTTCACTTCACAAGGATAATATGGCCATAATTTTTGTTTGAAGAAGATTTGACCTCAACACTTGTCTCAATCAAAATCCTCTTTGCCAATCTCAAAGGTTAGGTAGCAAAAACCTCTTCAAAAATTTCATTCAAATATTCCCTCAAAATATTTCACCAAACAAAACATCAAATCTCAATTACAACTTATAATTCTCCACACTTCAAAATGATTAGCAAAAATCAACTAATTCACTTCAATAATTAATTTTCTTTTTCCACCTTATTACTCCTCTCAAATAATTAACACAACAAAACTTTATTTTACAAATTATAACATCCTCTAAAACCTTTTACTCCTTCTAAAATCAAAATCACAATATAATATTTATTTTTTTATAAACCTTGTCTCCCTCCTAGCAAAAAATTCATGCCACATTAAAACCTTAGGAGCATATTTAATTTAAAAAATTAAATACCTTTTTGTCCTCAATAGGATTCGAACTCCCGCTATGCTGTCACCAATGCCCTAGACACGGACCACTTTCTACGTGAGCTAGGAGCTCACCTTAGTAGTCAAAAGCACCTTGTGCACTTTGACTCACATGCTAGGCACCAAAACTTAAAGTGACGCCAGTAAAACACTTCCAGGCCTGTCATCAGGGTTTGATCGCAGGACCTCCTGCTTGTCAGCACTCTAACACACAGTCGCTTGCATTTAGCCCAACCATAATGGTTTCCAATGAGGCTCCAAGTCTCTCTTCTTTTATCCCTTCGATGACCTCCAAGTAAACAAAAATTTATCTTTTTCCTTTACACATAGATTGTAGAAATTCGTAGGCTCTCACAATTAAATTCGATTGAAGGTTAACCTTAATCAACCAAATGCACATGGTATTTATACCATTGTTCCATATCCCTTTGCACATTGGTGGAGGGGGAAATATAATCGATGTCGATGCTATAAATTAAATCTCTTGCCTCTATAACCCTAACTTTAGGGTTAATTAAATTAAATTATAAATTAATTTATAATAAAATTATTATAATTAATTTATAATTAATTTAATTACTTTAGGTCTTAACATTAGACCTTTAATATTATAATAAAATATTATAATATTATTTTTCTTGGGCCTTCCTATTGCTCCTTTAGACCTTATATGACCACCTTGAATATTATAATAGGGAATATTATAATATTATTTTTCCTTAGGCCTAGAAGCAAAATTTCTCTTGCACTACTTATTGAAACTAACTCTTGACATCCTTCCTTTTGTATTGCTCACTAAAACTGACTCTTGACATCAATGACAACAAAACTTGCTCATATTTCCAATAGCGACAATTGTCCCAAGTCCTTCACTATCAGGGAATTTAACTAGATAGTGGATTTATCCAATGAGTTCTCAAAGAACTCTCTTGATATTCAGTAAGGCTCTCCTAGCCTTTTCTAAATGATCAATGAAATATTTACAAGGTCTTTGATCTAGCAGCTTCGGATGGTCCTCATTGAGACCTTTTCTTTAACCTTCTACTTTTGGAAGTGTTGGTGGTGAGATATTCTCCTGGATATTCTAATTTTACTACTTCTGGCTTCGAGAAAAAATCTTCTAGTCCTTCTTCTTCTTACAATACTAGAAGTTCTTCAATGAGATCTCCTTCTGATATCTTCTCTTTTTCTTTAGGATAAGCTAATTCTAAAGAAGACACTCTTCCTAACTTTCTTGTAGGAAGTCTCCCAACTCACTAAATTTTCTATTACTACAATTATGTTACTTCTGAATCAAATATTCTTATTGAATTTATCTTCAGGATCAAGGCTTATGTGACCCATTTTAATGTCAATGCTCTTATGGCATTTTCAGTACCAAGGCTTCTATGATATTTTTTAGTATCAAGGTTTCTATGGCCTTTTCAATATCAAGGCTTCTATGGCCTTTTTAGTATCAAGACTTCTATGGCGTTTTCAGTATCAAGGCTTCTATGGCATTTTTAGTATCAAGATTTTTGTGGCTTCTTCTTCAAGGCTTTTATGGACTTTTTGTATCAAGGCTCTTATGGCTTGTTCTTCAACTATGGAATTTTACAATCCAACAATGGAGATATTCAGTCTCCTATCTTCACCACGATCATTCACTAGAAGTCTTCTTCCATAGTATTCTTCTCTTGCACAATGAACTAACCTCTACACTATGAGGGTATGCCAATCGTCGGGAAACGAAGTTGGAGTCTCCTAGATTTCTGTTGTAGGAGTCTCAATCCTCTAAGCATTAATTTCCTACAATAAAAGAAACTTTAGGCACCAATTAGAAAATTCCAAATAATTTGGGTGATCTTCACTAGATGATTTGTCAACCTAGTAGATTGAAATGCTAAGTCCTAGTATTCACAAGTTTTCATAACAACTCTGTGGAAAAGACTCTAGATGAAAATGATCTCAATATTTTCTAAAATTGAGATTCCTTTCAGTCCTATATTTATGACTCTTCCAAAATCTACCACCCAAATACTCCTAAGATCTTTTACTAGTGGCTAGTCCAATGGCACGTCAGTTTGAAAAAATGTTTAGGCTAATTAACGATGGTGGTTCTCTATTGACCTACATAGATTAGATCTACTGTGGCTCTGATACCATTGTTATATTTTGATGAATGAGCCATGAGAGATAACAATCAAAAGATGCAGAATAACATGCAAGAAAGTAAATCTGCTAGATGATTGAAGCATGCTAAAATATAAAACATATAAAAGGTTACAATTTAGCTATAGAGGAAATGAGCACTCTATTAACAAAGCTACAGATCTACATCATATCCATCACCATTAAATGGTGTGGAACAAATAACAACATAATCCACTAACCTATGCTATATTATGATGTGCTCAGACTATCCTATCTATCTATCTAAGAGCCCATCCTTATATATGCAAAATAGGATGCTTGCCTAACACTCTATCTAATTGTGCATAGGACATCTTGCACATGTACAACTTGCACATTGACACTTGTCCATTTATTACATTGCATGAAGTCACTAGATAACTTGCACAAGAAATAATCTAGGTATGTATCTTGGAGGATACATTTACATAACCCAAATGATGAAATAAACATTATTTTCAACAATCTTTACAACTCTTCTTCAATGGATGAAAATGGATTCCTAACAATAAATTTATGTCTCTAATAGTGTGGTTACAATAAAAATAGATTTTTAGGAATTTATGAGGATAAAGCCATTACTCAAAAAGATCACATGACTAGATCATCAAGAGGATAGTGTCTTGAACATTTTCAATAAATAGAATGAAGACTATGGAAAAGAAATAAAAATACTCAAGTAGTAAAAAGAGGAAAAAATTAAGGAAGAGAGTAAGAAGGATGGAGACACCACATTTTGGATTTAGAAAATCAAGAGAAATGTCAAAAGGATTTGTTATCATATAAAAATTATCTTTTGTAGGTTTATCGAGGCATTTTAAAAATCATTATTTCCATAAACCCTAGCAATAAGTATAATTTCATCATATTGGTTTGGCTAAGAGGTTGTAGGTTCAAGAAAATAATATCGTGGACGTACAATTTAAGGGTAATCACATTAATATTTTTGAAAATTAGAATATGACCATAGATAAATATATTTTAAATTAAGATTTTATATCATGGATATGGAAGATATGGATATTGTTCTTTGTTATCCTTGGTTGGATTCATTGGTTTGTATTAATATTAACATACAAAAGAAGTTCCTAAAGTAATGGTAGAAGAAAAAGAAGACAACTTTGCAATACATATCTTATCATGAGGAAGGATCCCAAGATAAGTAATAATTTATGACATGGGGCAAATTGAAGACATAGCAAAGTAATCACAATAAATATCTAAGACTCGACAATAAAGCATGAAGAAGGAGTAGTCTCAAAGTCCAAGAAATAAATAACAACAAATTTCTAGGGTACATTATTAGAAGGGAACGAGGATGCACCAGAATAATGAATCAAAAAATAAAATCATGAGGAATAATTTAAATAAAGGTGCAAAATATTGAAGAATCAAAGAAAGTGGAACATTGAATCAATTTTATAACATATGACCACAAAAACTACCATGAGTAGCAATAATTATAAAGGTATACCATATCTTAGGACACTATCCTAACATTACTATGTGAATGTAATTTGTCTCCTTGGTCACCTAGTGCATACGTGACCAAATGATGTAAGTGTTACTTATTGTAAGGAGTTGATAAAATATGTAATTGCTTCATATTAGAAATTATTATATCAGGCCCAAAATTTTACGTAGACCTACCCCTGATCAATAGGGTTGAGGTTGATAATAGTCTATAAAAATGCAAGAGCTAAATTGAGATGTATCAAGTTATTTTCTAATATTTTAGCAAAACTCTACTTCCAAAGAGGTTACCCACTCAAAGAGGCCTACAATTTTGTATTGTGAATTCTTTTTTTTTAGTAATAAAGTTTTTGCATTTCCATTCTATATTGCTATATTGTTATTTTAGACCCTATTTTTCTACTAATTATTATAATATTTATGTCAATATCTACATTTTAATTGGAAGTTTCCTAACAAGTGGTATTAGAGAACTTTTCATGGTTGTCTTCTATTGTATCCATAATAGTTATTTTCCTATCATCCATTCCTCATTATGTATACTTTTTTTTCCTTTCTATTTTTTGTTATAATGACCTACAAAATATAGCATATTTTTACTTCTATTTTTAGCGGAATAGGTTAGAAATCCTATGTTAGGGGGTTTAAAATATCACAAAGAAGATGTCATTTTTATCTAAGCTAGATTACCCATAACGCATTTACTGAAGTTAGGGGTGATAATAATCCAATACTTAAACCTTAGACAATACCCATATATGGAAAAAAGCTCCCACATACCCTCAAGTATATAGGAGACCTCCATAATATTAGGAAAAATATTTATCGCTAGGAATATATCAATCATTTGAGTCTTGTGGTGCATTGACAAATAGTGTACTAAGAAATTGCTCTTAAAGTACACCTGGAAATGAATAGTGTAGCTATGGGTATGGTGGAGCCATCTATAGTTAGAGATATAAGATATTGAGTAGGCCACTAATCATCATTGAGAGAGTATATCATAGAGCCCACACAACCAAACACACCCTGGCCTAGATTATCCCTATTAAAGTTATTTTCAATCACTCTACTACTCAACCAAAACTTATATTTGAGTATATTAAGAAGATAGCTTCTATCATAGCTTGATGATATAGCAATAGTTAATAATATTTGTTAAAACAAGCAATTATTAGTCTGACAATATAAACTAAGTAGTGATAACTACCAATTATATAATACTCAAGGTAATTATCAGAGTAGTCAAGACAGTTTTGAAAGTAGGTAATTGACAGTTACTAGTTTAATACTACAATGAATTTTTTTTTTGGCCATTAGCTATTAGATAGTGTAGAAAATACCTTGTAGGATTGTTAGAATTTCTAATTGGTAGTAGAATTTAAAAAAAAAAAAGATGCTAAAAAACATAATTTTATGGTATAGTCCATTATGATCATCTTTTTGGGTTGACTCTTTAATTATATATCACACCTAAGATTTTTTTACAACTCAAAAATTATCATTTTAGGATTTAGTCCATTTTTATCATCTTTTTGAGTTGATCATTTTGGTATATATCATACAAGTGTTTATAGATATACAAAATCTGTAAACATGGTCAAATCTGCTAGGGGTACCCATATTGAGTGGCTGAATGAACAAATAAATCAAATGTAAACCATTATGAATCAAATGAAGACCTTAATTAATCAAACACATTCAAACATAATGACACTGAATTAAAATATGAATTTTGTGCTACATTAGTAGAACAAGTTGAAATACAATTAATAACAAACTAAATGACTAGGGTTGTCATTTAATACAAATGACTTATCCATTCATATAGCTTGGAAATAAAGAATTTGAGTATAAGGTAAGACATTTAGGAAGTTCATAAGGGGAAGCATGTGATACATTTTACACTAATAACATATATAAAATTCCCAAGTTAGGTTTTTCAAAATGTGAAGAAAAATACCCTCATGATTGGTTATATCAGGTAGATGAGTATTATATTCTTCATGATGTCCCCCAAAATTTAAGGCTCACAAAAGCATCTTTCAATTTTGATAGTGGTATGCTTCAATGGTACCAATGGTTGAGGAATATACATTTAGGTCTCTGTTGGGATGAACTTGAGAAGCAATTATTCACTTATTTTAGCCTTTTTCGAATATGAGAACTTCACAAGAGTCCTCACCAAATTGAAACAAGACTCCATAGTTTATGAATATCAAACTAAGTTTGAAAAATGGGCTAATCATAGAAGGGGCTTGAGAGAATACTTTTTCTATGTTGTTTTATTAGTGGATTGAATGAAGAAATTAAGCTTGAAGTGAAGATTTTCAAACCATAAACCATGACGCGAGAAATAGGTTTGGCCATATTAGCAAAGGATGAATTTGTGGCTATGAATCACACATCCAAATTTCCACAATCCCAATTTATATGTCCCTCTCATTCAAAAACATAGAACACTAATAAATATTCCATAATCAAATATTTGACTCAATAATAAATGGAGGCACATAGGATGCAAATATTATGCTATAACTATTATGAAAATATTCCTTGGGGTATAAGTGCATATAGCAAAAACTGTATTTGCTTGTTGTGTGAAAATCCTCATGTATAGAGTCTAAAGAAGAAGAGGAGGAACATTAAGAAGGAGAGTAACCAAAATAACCTAAAGAACTAGAACAACCATAAATTCAAATTTTAGTAGATGCTCTAGAAAGAATATCCATCCCCTTAACCATGAAGGTGATGGGACATATTAAGGACCGAAAAATCATAGTACTCATTTATTCTAGAAGTATACTTATTACTCATTGATAGCCAATGGGAAAAATCTATCATGTAAATGCCAATGCAAAAATGGTAAGGTGTAGATGGAAGAATATAATCTCAATGCCAACATGTTTACCCTTCCTTTGAGAGGATGTGATGTTGTGTTGAGAATATAGTGAACTAAAATTTTGAGTCCGATAATTTAGCATTTTTCTAAACTTTGTATGTAATTTACCTAGTAGTGAATACAATGTACTCTATGAGGAACTACCGTAAAGACTACTCAACTTATCTCTTCCCACTAAATGGAAAATTTTTCAAGAAATCATGTCCTAGAGTGGTAGCACAATTGTTTCCAATACAAGCTCAAACTGGAAAGGATATTGTCCAACCATTATATTTATAACTCATTACAGATAAACATACTTTTACTAATCAAGGAATCTAACTCATGAACTAAAGGATCTTCCACTGTGATGCACTCATGATCAAGGAATCTAACTTATACAAGGAAGTGTACCACCTAAAATTTTCCCTTATAGGTACTTCTATGTACAAAAGTATGAGATTAAGAAGATGGTGCAAGAGCTACTAGTAGCAAGGGTTATTCGGCCAAGTGTTAGCTCTTATTTGTTTCTAAGATTGTTGGTTTACAAGAAATATGGATCTTGATAGTTATGCATGGTTTTTTGTAAAATTAATAAGATTACTATCATGGACAAATTTCTTATTCTTGTTATTGATGAGTTGTTGGATGAGCTCCATGGTGCTAGATTTTTCTTCAAGTTGGATTTGTATAATCAAATTAGTTAAGAGAATAAGACATTCCCAAAATGATATTTTGGACTCATGAAGTTCATTACAAATTCCTTGTCATACCCTTTGGTCTTACTAATGCATATTCTACCTTCTAGAGTATTATGAATGCTATTTTTTATCCCTTTTCATGCAAATTTATATTAATCTTCTTTGATGACATCCTCGTTTATAGCCACATTTTGGAGGAACATTTGCAATATTTGGACCAAACCTTTCAACTCCTAACAAAACATCTACTTTGTGCTAAGTAGTCCAAATGTTCCTTTTGGATGCAAGACATGGAGTACTTGGGCTACTAATAAAGAAGAAGAACTTATTATTAGGATTGTAATAATTTTATATATTGGTGTAATTAATCAATCAAGCAATTGGATCAATAAATAAAATTGTATGTATTGCTAGGTAGTAAATCAATGAATAAAGTTGTAAATATTACAATTGTAATTTATGTCTTTTGTATGAGTGTATTATATTTTCTATTGGTTTTTTCTTCTCTTTAAACTTACAATTGATATCCAAGCAATCTATTATTACAATTGGTATAAGAACATTCAATTCCAACAATTGCTATCAGAACCATATTAAATCTTAGTTTTTCGTACTTAATCTATGCGTAACCAGTGATACATGGTTTTTGTGCTTAATATATGCGTAACCAGTGATACATGGTTGAAAATAATAATGTCTGCCGTCTTTTATTGAAAGGGAAGTTATCCCACAAATAAAAACTTCTCATGTATTTCAAAGCATTTAGTGGGCTACGATTCAGCTTTTGAATATAATACATTATTATTATTTTTAGTAATTGTTAAGTGTAGCAATTCAACTTCAGTGGACGACTGATTATTTTTAGAGTAACTACCAAATATAAAGTTGTCTATTTTTTTGATATCCTGGACTTAGTTGAAGAAATTAAATTTCGTTTCACCGAAGTCTGGACGTCGGGAGTGGAGTGCGGACTGCGTACAATGGGCGATGCAGTGCCAACGTCGGGAGTGAAGGGTGATTTTCCGAAGTGTTGCGTCGGAGCGAAGTGCGGGCAATGGGAGAGAAGTTGTCGAAGTCTGACTTCAGGGGCGAAGTGAGAACTTCGGACGACACACGACGAAGTGTGGATGGTGCCCGACTTCAAACTTCACTTGCGCACTCGGAGTGCGCTCAAACATATTGCTCAACCGGTTTGTGCTTGTGCACTCAGGCTACGCTCGGATCTCGGGCGCAGTCGGGTTGCGGCAGTGAACTTGGAAGACTCTTCTAGACTTAGCCAACTTTGGCTCTGCAATATTTTCTGTCCAAAAGGCTTGCACGGCTGCGATAATTGCTTTCTTGGATGAGAGGAGAAAAACACCGAAACTGAGAGCAAAGTTTTGGATCTGAGCTCTAACTTATAGAACCCGAAAGGAATCGCTCTGAGGCGATTTGTACAGAGAGCAACAAACTTTAGCACATAAAATAACTAAAAACCCAAAACTTGCTTTAAACAACAACAAACTTTATTCATATGAAATGAAGGTTACAAAAGTCCTCAACTGAGGAAAAATAACATCTGCAGACCAAGCTACAGGATAAACTAAAAGGAGAAATGTCGAGACGGCTACTCGAACATTAATCAGATGAGCCACACTGCTCACTGAAATGCTCTCCTTTCTTTCTCTGCTTTATTCTCTGCACTTTCTCCACTAACTGTACTTATGTCTGAAATACCCGAACTATCTTATATAGCCGCAGGGAGAGGAAGTTAGGGTTTGTCCTCTGACAGGTTCTGACACACCCTCAACTAGGGTTTCTGACCAATCGCCGAACTAGAATTAACTTCTACGGTGATCGGATCTATCAGATGTCACATCTGTCAGAAGGGTAGGTGCGACGTCATGTCAAACTGTTTGTTGGGATCCCCAACTATGCAAGCGCATTTCGGATTTGCCCATTTTCGAAGTGCAGTTCGGCTTCGCCCAATTTTAGAGCGCAGTTCGACGAAGGCGTGAAATCTGGATTATTATTTCTAACACCCTCCTTTAAGCCAGATTTCATGAGCGCTTTGACTCCAAGCTACTCTCACAATCTGCTGAAGTCTTCCTCCTTCAAAAGCTTCATGAAAATATCTGCCAACTGCTCCTTGGATTTATAAAACTGTAGTTGAATTTCTTCAGACTTCACCAACTCTTTGATGAAGTGATAACGAATATCGATGTGCTTCATCCAGCCATGGAACACGGGATCCTTTGACAATGCGATGGCCGAATTGTTATCACAAAAAATTGTTGTCGCGCCTTCTAGAGGATAGTTTAGTTCATTCAAAACTCTTCACAGCCAAACTGCCTGGCATGCGGCTGACATGGCGATGACATATTCTGCTTTGGCTGTGGACAACACAATGATGGGTTGTTTCTTGGATGCCCATGAGACTACCCCTGATCCAAGATGGAAAGCATACCCGAAGGTGCTCTTTCGATCATCGATACTGCCAGCCCAGTCACTATCTGTGAAGTCGACCAGTTCCAACTGGTCCTGTCTAGCGTAAAATAGGCCATTGTTCCACGTCCCATTGACATAGCGCAAGATCCTCTTGCCTGCTTGCCAGTGCGTGTCATTCGGAGTCTCCATGAAACCACTGATCATACTGACTCTGAACATCAGATCTAGCCTCTTGAACAGGGTTGGATCTACATTCCTCCCTGAATCCAGCTTACTTAGATTCAAACCTGTGGCTACAGGTGTGATGGTAGGTTTGCTATCCTCCATCTTGAACTGCTTCAAGACATCCTTCGCATACTTACCCTAAGAAATGAAGATGCCATCTGTCGATTGGTCAACTTCGATGTCGATAAAATACTTCATTAGCCCTAAGTCCGTCATCTCGAACTCCTTCATGGTTGTTCTAAACTGGTCGAACAGGACATTATTGTTGCTAGTATAAATCAAATCATCCACATACAGGCAGACGATAATGAGCTCACCTACTTCATTTATCTTCATGTACATGGTGTGCTCATATGGGCATTTAACAAACCCATTTTCCTGAAAATAGTCGTCAATCCGGCTATACCAAGCCCAGGTCGCCTGCTTCAAACCGTACAAGGCCTTTTTTAGCTTCAGGACTTTGCCCTCCTAGCCTTCAATTTTGTAACCTGGTGGCTGGTCTATGTAGACCTCTTCCTCTAACACTCCGTTGAGGAAGGCTGACTTGACATCCATCTGGTACATCTTCCAACCTTGTTGAGCTGCTAATGCCAATATCATCCTGATTGTGTCAAGTCAAGCTACAGGCGCATATACCTCATGGTAATCGATGCCTAACTTCTGCTTGTAACCCTTCGCCACCAGTCTGGCTTTATGCTTGTCAACGTCTCCTTGGGCGTTGAACTTTTTCTTATACACCCACTTGACCCCAATGGTCTTCTTTCTTGCTAGAAGATCATCCAGATGCCATGTCTCATTCTTTTCAATGGTTGCTATCTCCTCATCTATTGCATGCACCCACTTCTAATTCTGACTTGCATCTTCAAACTCTACTGGATCAACTTCAGTAAAGAATGCAAAGTCAGAGTACTCTTCATCTATGCGGGTTTGGGTTGCCTTGTAGATTTCTTGCAAGATCCTTGTCTTCGCTGGCGTCGCCAGGTTCTAGATTCTACTTGCACATGGAGGCGACTGAGATGGAGTGGTTATGCTACTGCTGGCACCACTGCTACTGCTGGAAGTTGTAGGTGGCTGCAGACTTCCTTCTTCCAAGTCAACAGACTGTACTACTACTAGCTCTGACTGGCCAGTCTCTGACTTCTAGTTCCAGGATTCATCTTCAAGAAACTTCACATCACAGCTGATGATGAGCTTCTTCGTCATAGGGTTATACAGCCTATATGCCTTCACCTGCTCACTGTACCCTGTGAAAATGCACTTTTTAGCTCTATCATCCAACTTCTTCCGCTTATCTTCTAGAACATGTGCATATGTAATGCACCCGAACACACGCAAGTGAGCCACACTTGGCTTCACACCGCTCCAGGCCTCCTGAGGGATTTTGTCCTTCACGCTTTTGGTGGGACATCTATTCAGCAGGTAGAATACACATGTGACAGCCTCTGTCCAAAATTCATGCGACAATCCCTTCGCCTTCATCATGCTTCATGCCATCTCCATGATGGTTCGGTTCTTCCTCTCAGCTACGCCTTTTTGCTATGGCGTGTATCTGGAAGTGAACTGCCTTCGAATTTTGTGCTGTTTGTAGTAGTTATGGAATTCGTTGGATATGTATTCACCTCCGCCATCTGTCTTGAGAGTCTTGATCTGATATCTGCTCTATTTCTCCACCAGAGCCTTGAACTCCTTGAATCTGGCAAATGCTTTTGACTTCAACTTGATGGCATAGATCCAAGTCTTCCAGCTGAAGTCATCTATGAATGTTAAGAAGTATTTGTTACCGACAAACGTGTTGGTCTGCATTAGACCGCAAATTTTTGAGTGCACCAGCTCCAATGGCTGTGATGCTCTCCAAGACTGATCAAAAGGGAATGAATCCCTGTGTTGTTTTTCGACTAAGCAGCCCTCACAAACTTGATTTTTCTACTCTATCAAGGGTAAACCCTTCACCATTTGCATCTTGTGCAGTTGATTCAGGCCACTAAAATTTAGGTGACCAAATCTGAGATGCCACAACTAGGTAGCATATTTCACAACTGCACTCAGAGACATCAATGATTCATTTTGAATCTGCAGCGAAAACATTTTGTTCTTCATCATGGACACCGTAGCAATCTACCCATACGACTTGTCTCTGATGGTGCAAGCTTCATCTTTGACTGGATCGTATGTCCCTTCTGCATGAGTTGTCCAACGCTCAGTAGGTTATGCTTCAGGCCAGGCACATAGTAGATGTCACAAATATAATTTCGTTCATCATGCCTAGTGTGGATGAGGATCTTTCCTTTCCCCATTACGAGAAATTTGTTATTTTTCTCCATATTTACCTCAAACTGGACTGTTTCATCCAGTTGGGAGAACATCTCATTGTTCCCCGTCATGTGGTTGCTGCACCCACTATCTAAATACTAGACATTCTTCTGGCACTCCTCCTCAATGTTGCAAGTCAACAAAACATTTCCTCCTATCGTATTTTTGATTTCATCCATGTAATGGGCTTGCTGCTGGTTCTCCATGGCCATCCATTTTGTGCACTGTGATATATAATGGCTGAAATTCTTGTAGAAATAGCACTGGACATTTGACATGTCCTTCTTCTGACCAAATCTAGCTTGATGATTTCTCGAACTGCCTCTTCCACCTTGTTGATGGAAATTATAGTTGGTCTCTCCTTTGCTAGGGTTTGACCGTCCTCCTTGCTCTTTGCCTTTCCCATGTCTACCTTTGCCTCTTCCTCTGTGAGAACTAGAGGTGCCATGGTGGGAATCTTGTCTGCCGCTATCTCAGAATGAGACTTGAGCCCTGAATGCTTGCTCTAGAGAGGTCTGAGATGAACAGATCAACCTCTGTTCATGTGTCTGCAAAGAACCCATGAGTTCATCTGTCGAGAGGGTTGTCAGATCCCTCGACTCTTCGATTGCTATCACAACCGAGTCAAATTTGGTAGGTAGAATTCTGAGAATCTTCTCCACGATTCTCTGGCTCTCTACATTTTCTCCATTAAACCACATCTGGTTGATAATGTTTGTCGTCCGGGTGAAGAAATCACTCATGGACTCAGACTCACTCATCTGCAGATTTTCAAACTCCCTCCTGAGCATCTGTAGTTTCACCAACTTTACTTTATTGGTGCCCTGGTACGAGCTGGCCAGAATCTCCCAGGCATGCTTCTCTTTGGTGGCTGATGCGATCCACAGGAAGATGGACTCCTCGACCGCTTGCATGATGTAGAAGAGGGTCTTTTGGTACTTATTCATGTTCTCTTTCAGCAGGTCCTTGTCTGCTTGAGAGAGGGTGGCTAGTGCTACTGCATCTATCGGTTATGAGTAGCCGTTCTTGACTAACTCCCACAGCTCCTGAGATCCAAACAGGATCTTCATCTGGACGCTCCAGTAATCGTAATTTTTCCCGTTGAAGCACGGGATCTGCAACTGCAAGTTGTTTCTAGTGGAAGCCATTTTGCTTCAGTCTCCGCGTCAAGGGATCAGTGGCTCTGATACCAATTTGAAAAAACTAAATTTCATTTCACCGAAGTCTGGACGTTGGGAGCGGAGTGCGGACTGTGCACAGCGGACGGTGCAGTGCGAACGTCGGGAGCGAAGGGTGATTTGCCGAAGTGTGGTGCCGGAGCGAAGTGCGGACGACGGGAGAGAAGTTGCCGAAGTCCGACTTCGGGGGCGAAGTGAGAACTTCGGATGGCGCACGGCGAAGTGCGGATGGTGCCCGACTTCAAAATTCGCTTGCGCACTCGGAGTGCGCTCAAACGTATTGTGCAACTGGGTTGCGCTTGCGCACTCGGGCTGTGCTCGGATCTCGGGCGCAGTCGGGTTGCAGTAGCGAACTTGGAAGACTCTTTCGGACTTAGCCAACTTTGGCTCTACAATCTTTTCTGTCCGAAAGGCTTGCGCGGCTGTAGCAATTGCTTGCTTGGCTGGGAGGAGAAAAACACCAAAACTGAGAGCAAAGTTTCGAATCTGAGCTCTAACTTATAGAACTTGAAAGGAATCGCTCTGAGGCGATTTGTACAGAGAGCAACAAACTTTAACACATAAAATAACTGCAAACCCTAAAGATGCCTAAAATAACAACAAACTTTATTCATATGAAACGAGGGTTACAGAAGTCCTCAACTGAGGAAAAATAACAACATCTGCAGACCAAGCTGCAGGATAAACTAAAAGGAGAAATGTCGAGACGGCTGCTCGGACATTAATCAGATGAGCCACACTGCTCATTGAAATGCTCTCCTTTCTTTCTCTGCTTTATTCTCCGCACTTTCTCCACTAACTGCCCTTATGTCTGAAATACCTGAACTGTCTTATATAGCTGCGGGGAGAGGAAGTTAGGGTTTGTCCTTTGATAGGTTCTGACACACCCTCAACTAGGGTTTCTGACCAATCGTCGAACTGGCATTAAATCGTCGAACTCGCATTAACTTCTGCGGCGATCGGATCTGTCAGATGTCACATCTGTCAAAAGGGTAGGTGCGACGTCATGTCAAACTGTTTGCCGGGATCCCCAACTGCGCGAGCGCAGTCCGGCTTCGCCCATTTTCGGAGCGCAGTCCGGCTTCGCCCAATTTCAGAGCGCAGTCCGGCGGAGGCGTGAAATCTGGATTATTATTTCTAACATTAGTTTCTTTCTTTCACGTTGTTATCTCGCGGGAATGCGTACGGTGTGTTTAAAGTTTAGTTAGAAGGTTAATTTTGATCGAGATTTGAGTTTAGTCTGGTGGCCTCTGTCGTGAGAAAGAAACCCAAGGGTAAATGGCTGCCTTTTTTATTTTGACGACGTAGGAATGCTTTAAACGGAAGTTTGTTATGGATTTGCAATGTTTGCTTAAAAATGATAAATTGAAATTAATGTTTAAATGCTGTTTCTTCTTCGTTGCAGCTGTCGTTTGATCTGCTGGGAGAGTGGTTGACACAGCACCCAGAGGCGTCAATTACCTCTAAACAGGACCTTGTTCGAGGACTTAACACTATATCAAGACTGCCACGGGTTGCTATCTTTCAGAAAGGTAAAATAAATTCTTTTATGGGTGGTAGAGTGTATGCCCTAGGAATATCAGATAATTTTAAGGAACATAGACACCTTGGTCTTTATTATCTACATTTATTTATATATTTTCTTCTTTCACTGTAGATTTGACAGAGATCTTAGGTGGCGCACGCAAGTAGATGTTGTGCCAACCGATTGCTACAGTTCAAACCATTTTCAGAAACCAGACTGGCTTTGGTAGAGCACACTTAGGTATAACTGAAAGTGTTCAAGCCCTAACGTGTTCATTTTCCAATTTTGGGTTTAAATTTTTTGGTATTGAGCACTATTTTTTTCATGTAAGGGAAGCTAACTTGCCGCAAACCTGGTGCAACAATAGATTTGCTGTTTTGCCTCCTGAAATCGTCCCGGCTATTCGATTGACTCGACGTATGATTATTTTTTTTATAGAAAAAACATTGCAGAATCGGCTATGTTTTTGTTTTCGTGTATTTGTGGATCCCATCTACTGTTGGAAACGTTTTTGTTTACCTGTACCTGTGGATCCCATCTACTGTTGGAAAGGTTTTTGTTTTCCTGAACTTGTGGATTCCATCAAGTGTTAGAAAAGTAACGTTTAATGTGGAAAAGCACAAGTAATGCGTACCGTAAAAAATTACAAAGTTGGAAAATCTAGAAAAATAGAGTTTGAGAAAATAAGAAAAGTAAAATTTGAAAAGGTAACTAAAAAATAGAAAAGTGAATGTAAAAATGAAAATAGAAATTTTAGGAAATTATTATTAGGATTATAAGAATTTTATATATTGGTATAATCAAACAATCAAGCAATTGAATCAATGAATAAAATTTTATGTATTGTTAGGTAGTAAATCAATGAATAAAGTTATATGTATTGCAGTAATAATTTATGTTTTTTTGTATGAGTGTCTTATCTTTTCTATTGTTTTTTTTTCTTTTTCAACTTACAATTGTGTCCAAGCAATCTATTGGTTTTTCTTCTTTTTAAACTTACAATTGTATTCAAGCAATTGATTCTTACAATTCAATTCTAACAATTGGTATCAAATCCAGTGTTAAAGCTTAGAGTTGGTGTTGAAGCTAGGAGTCTCAAGCACTTGCAAAGTAGTTTAGGGGAAATGTTGGAGCAATGACAAATACTTCTACATTTGAATCATAGGTTGGTTCAAGAAGGAACAAAAATCTCATTAGTAGAGCAACCTCAACAAGTGGAGGTCCTAGATTTGAGTCCTAGTTATTTTATATCTTTAAGAAGGTATGAGACTTGAGTGATAAAATTGAAGAAGACAAGAATAAGTTAAAGCTTCATTGAAAGAGAAAGAGCAACAATAAGGGTATCCCTAAAGGATAAATAAGGAGTAAATATTATTTGTGGTAAAAACGAGGTCCTATTCATGAGAGAAGAAATATGAAGGTTAAATGTAGGAACAACAAAGTTAACTCCGTAAGCAGTATGGATCTCGTAAGTAGTGATTTACTCTATTGCACTTGACGGTTGCAGCGACTGGTTATCCATACACTCTAATAGTATAAGAAGGTTACCATAAAGGACACTTATGGTTGAGTTATGGAACCAAACTCACGTTGAGGAAGAAAAGAAAGTCATCAACATGATGTTTAAAAATATATGAATGTAAATGCATAGTATGTAGGAAATTAAAAAATTAAATATTAATCATTTAAGGGAAAATGCTGGAAAAGTAATGATTAATGTAGAAAAGCACATGCTAGGAAATAAGAAAAACAATTTTAAAAATAAATTTTGGAAAAATAAAAAGAAACAAAATCTAAATATAAAAAGGCAAGTAGAAAGTAAAAAAGTGTATGCAAAAGTGAAAATAAAAATTCTATAAAAAAAAAAAATATATTATTAGGATTATAGTAATTCTATATGTTGGTGTATCTAGCATTAATTGATTCATCCATCCATCCATATTTGAGTGGATCATCCAACCTATATATAGTTAAATTAAATTGTATAAGGATGTGGAAAAACTACTCTACTAGGGTTTGATGAGGAAAAATAGCTCTACTAGGGTTTGGGTCTATTGTCATTTGTAAATTTAGCTGCTTTGGTTTTGAATACTAATAATTCCACCAATTAGGCAGTTGATATCCATTTTTATCACTTCACCATCCATAGATGTAACAATTATTACAAATAGTGGAACTCATGGCATCAAAGCGAGCTTGAAAGATTATTTTGAAAGTGGTGGATGAGGTAATGGTTCTTCTCCATATGTTATGATCTATCTTGATGCAATTTATCTAGTTGTAAAATGGTATGAGAATCATTGTCTTATAGACTATTTTGTTGGTCAGATCCTATCGCAAGAATATTTTCAAAATTGGTTGAAAATTTACTAGGAAACCTATGACATTGTGGTTCCAAGTATCTGTAATCTTACTAAAGTTCTTTTTTGCTTTCCATCAAAGAATCCTCGCAATTACAAAATGTGGTTACTAAGTCCAATTGTTAGTTTCTTTTAAATACTTTGATGGTTCTTTCTTAAATTTTTCTTTTCGAGTTTCAAAGCAAGTTGCCTTTAAAGTCTTGGTTTGGCTTGAACTCCTTGGTATTTTGCTACCCTTATGGGTGTTTATTAATGATATTTATAATGGTTGGGTGATATATCAAGAAGAAGAGTAGTTATTATCAACATAGCATGATAAAAGAGTCTATGTTGAGGTTGACCTCGCACAAGATCTCAAAGAATTTGTGGACATTCAAGTTGGTACAAAGAATTTTTTACAAAAATTTTGTTTACTTTAATTTACCTAATACTTGTTTTTGATGTCAATCCACCACATATCGTATCAAGGATTATTCACTGGTTGCTCAAAAAACTTTGATGGTTGCCTTTGCTTCTCATACTATGTCTGCACCTCCCAAACCCTTTGGTGAGGGTGATTGGATCATATTTTCTAATAATAAGGGGGTGACCAACCCTAAGTCAACGCTTTCTAATAGAGATAAGGTTGTGAAGCTGCTATCTTAGCCTCTTGTTATTCCTTTTCATAATATTTTGACTCCTTAAGCTCCACCTATCGAGAAACCTCCCAAGCATAAATTAGGCTCATAATAAAGGAATTCACTACCAATATCTCCACCCTCCAAGAGTTCATGTAGTCCATATCGGGATGTATCATCATCATCAAGAGGAATCGAGGAGGATAAGAATCATCCTTCGACTGTTGGTGACTTATTTCAACCTTCTCATACCTCTTTATTTAATAAGTTTTCGATGCTGACCAATAATGTGGGTAGTCCCTCGATTATTGGTGAATTAGTTCAACCTTCTTAGAACTCTACATTTAAAATTTTTTTGGTGTTGGCTGATAGTGGGGCCAACGCTATGGGAGACAACTTCATGGATATTCCTACTCAATAAATTACTTTCGTGGAATGTTTGCAGACTTATAGAGTCCTCGAGAATATTTTTTGTTTGATCTACTTTACAAAGTATTGACCATATTGATGTTATTTGTTTACAAGAAGTTAAGATCTTTGGTTTTTTGTTAGATGTTTCTCATAGCTATACTGCAGGTTCATTTTTGTATTTCACTACTCATCATGAAGATGGTCAAGGAGGTGCTTCTATTTCTATCTCCTCTAAACTTGAGGATTTTTTGCTTGGGTCTGATAAGGATCCTTCTCATCATGTGGTTTGGATTTTACTGAATATTAATTAAAACACCCTGGGCATTACAAATATTTATGTGCCTAATTATGGGCCTATTCGCTCTACCCTTTGGTGGTACCTGGCTAATCATTTATCGATGGCATATTAGCTTTTTTGTGGTAATTTAAATATGGTTGATCATACTTGAAGACAAAGTTGGCTAACTCTTGATGCACTAGTGTATTGTAGAGTGTGAGGCCTAGTTTTTTCTTAAATGTAGATGGGGTATTTTTGATCCCCTTTTTTACCAACGTAATTGCACGCCTCCACCCTGGTTCACATGGTCCAATTTTTGTGCAGGTAATGATAGTCTAAAAGTACCTTGATCGAGTTATGATGTTAGAGCAATAATTGTTTTTATTCTCTTCCATAAATAATAAGATTGCGATAGTCTGGGATTAATTTCTACTATCAGATCATTTCTTGATTTCCTTTTAGATTGAGTGGAGTGGTCACCAAATTTTTTTTTTCTGCAATAAAATTTTATTCAAATACTTCTTTATTGCAACACCTTAGTACGATTGTTGCATTCGAGAGAATTTAGAATTTATTACCTCGACCTTCTCACTTTTTTAGTTGAATTTCTTGGTGGAATGAGGTGATTGTCCATACTACCTATTTCATGCGATATTTTTGTAAATAGGTGGCACATGTCAGAAAGCATACTAATTTGGCTGTTACAAATGAGTATCAATAAAATTTACTATTGCTAAAAAATGATTTGTATGATTGACAATTGCAAACAAGGGTTGTTGGTATTTACCACCAACTTATAGTCCATGAATGAAATGTAGTCACGAGGGCTCAAATTCAGGTTTATCTACACTATATGAGGATTTGTGATCGCTTGTACAAAGCATTTTTCAAATCTCTTCATTTTAGGTAGGCCAAGATCCAGATAAAAGGTATTCAAGTCTCTCATGATAGAATGACTTCTCTTATTGATATTGCATTTGCCTTTGTGGATCATTATAAGCTTTTATTTCAAGTGCAACAATATTATCTAGAATGTCGAATAGTGCTTTAGTAGTGTCTTGATGTTTTTCCTACTAAGTTGTCTACTTATAACCAACTTCTTTGCGAGGTTCCTCTTTCACTTGCTGAGCTTCATAATGCTCTTATAACTATGTCGGATGACAATTCCCCTAGCCTTGATGGCTTTTCATATGAATTTTATAAAGGTACTTAGAAGTTTATTTGTCTTGATCTGCTCAATGTCTACAATGAAGCGTTAGCTAGCAATTATTTGGGCAATATCATTAATTGTAAAAACATTAAATTTATTCCTAAAGTGGGCAATCCTAAGCTTAACACAAATTAGAGACCTATTACTCTTCTTATGTCTTTTACAATATTTTAGCTAAAGCTTTAGGTCTTTATATTTGTAATATTCTTCTTATGATTTTCATATTGGAGCAGACATGTTTCATTAAAGGATGTTACATCTTGGAAAATATTATTGTTGTTTAGGAAGGTTTAGAATGGGTCCGTATCTTTAGTCAAAAGATCATTTTTATTAAAATAGACATTGAGAAAGCTTATAATCGTATTGAGTGGCCTTTCATTCTTACCATGCTTTAAGCTCTCGACTTTGGCCCTATTTTTTATCAAGGCTATCAGTATGTTATTTGTTTATGCTTTAGCTTGTCTTACTATTAATGGACATAGGTCAAAGGATTTTGGTTTATTTCATTCTATTCACTAGGGTTGTCCTTTGATCCTCTCACTTTATATCCTTTTTGTTGAATATTTTGGTTATCTTCTTGCTAATCAAGTGTCTAAGGGGTTTATCAAAGGTATTCTTTTGCCTAACATGTCCATCCAACTTATTAATGGGTACTTTTCGAATGATTATTTTCTCATTATCAATGAGAATGAGATTTAGTTTCAACTACTTTGGTTTGTTTGGACACTTTTGTAAGGCCTGAGGTTCCAACATCCAATGGTCTAAATATCTTTGTTTTCACATTGCTTCTACTTCTATGTCTACTTGGATTAGATATTTTTCATGGCATTGGCTTCAAAGGGGTGAGCATTTTAAGTTCTTAGGAATCCCCTTTACTTTTGACAACTCGTACGTTGAACTTTAGTAGTATATCATTGATAGAATTGAAAATAAGATTTCATGTTGAGCCTCGCATCCCTTTTTTCTTATTGGTAAGTTTCAAGTTTGCACAAAGATTCTTGCTACCACACATGTGTATTACTCCTATTGGGCCTTGTCTAAGAATTCTTATAATAAGTTGGCTAGACTCCTTAGGGATTTTATTTGGGCCAAGGGGAAGAATTCGTGTGGTTTCCACCGAGTTCCTTGGGATATCTGTTGCATGCCTATTGATAAGGGTGGGATGGACATCATTGATATTTACAAATAAAGCATTTATTTGCGTGCTAAGTTGGTGGTTAAAGCTATTGAAGACCTTAAAGCCTGGAAGGTTATGATTTACCATTGTATTTATTCAGGTCTACATTATGGGCGTAAAACATGGGCTAATATTGGCCTTCATACTTTCATCATTACTTCTACTCCAATTAAGATTCATGGTTTCTTTGTTATTAAGTGTATTTAGCAGTATTTTGAGGCAGTGAAAATCTTCATTGGATTTGTGATGGTTTTTGTAATGGTATTTCATTTAATTCTCGAAATATCTGGTGGTCTCCTATATTGTCTAACTCTTTAGTTCATCTTACTGATATACCATAGATTAAAGCTTTGGGGTTGTGTAGCAAGGGCATCTATTTTATTAAATATTTAATGCACTCTCGAGACTAGATTCCTTGGCTTGATCTCAAACATAAATTTAATCTTCAAAATTTATATTTTTTTCTATTCTTAAGATTCAAGAGCTTATGCCTGATGTCATGCTTCATAAGCTCAATCTTCAAATCTTGAGTGACTAATGGAGGGATTGGCATTGGAATGTGGATACTCATTTTAAGAACTACTTTTCTTCCTTATTTTATCAGCTTCTTCATTCTATTTCCCCTGGTGTTGATAAAATTTATGAGAGATGGTAGACTCACTCTACCTCCTATACTTGGCTTGCTCATTTGAACCATATCTGGAAATTTAACCTTGAACCCAAAATTACCTTTTTTCTTTGGTCTTTTATTTATCAAGGGCTTCCTATGGGAGAGAGACTTAGTAGGGTTGGTCTTCCTAATCCTAAGTGTCCGACTTGTGGTCATTTTGAGACTTTTAAACATTTGTTTTGGTTCTACCCTTGTGCTCAATTTGTTTGGTCTTGGATTCACTCATTGTTCAAGCCCTTTCATCTTGAATTGTTTAGATGACAAATGATAGTTTTTGAAGATAACAGTTGTTGGCCTACTTATATCATTGCTCTATGAAATTTCTTTCATGCTATTATTTTATTTCAACTTTTGAAAAATAGGAATCTTGTTGTCTATTTTGGAGATTCAATTACTAGTCAATTTTCTATGCATGAAAAGATTACAATATTTTTTGTTGTTATTGTTCAAATCCATTTGCAGGCTTCCAAGTTGACTCATGAGTTGACGCATTTGATAAATCTTATCAAGTACTGGCACGAGGCTCCATGCACTATTAGTAGGGTTTTGCCTAACCTCCCTCTACCTCAAGGTCCATATGTTTCGGTGCAGTAGATTGAAAGGGCGATGTTTTCCAACCTTCCCTATGCCTAGTTATGTTGTTTATTCGTCCTTTTAAGGGCTAGTTTTGTTTTTGGCCTTAGGCCTTGTCTTTACAATATTGATCATTTGGTTGGCCTTGCACCCAAAGTTGTGATTTTTCCAACTCCCTTTTTATTGTAACCTCTCTTATTTTTATTGAATATAATTATTAGTTCCAATAAAAATTAAATTATATAAAACATTGATTATAGCTTTTAAATGATAAAAAAAATATTTAAAACATCAAGATATATTTAAAATATTATATTGCAAGAGCACTCAATGCTTATATCAAATATTAAAAACACCATAAAAAAGAATTTCGAAATATCAAAATGTGTTAAGAATATTGTATTGGAAGACCACTCAATTCTCACATCAAATATAAAAAACACACGGCTGACGATGTAAGATTTAAAATTGATGACGTTTTCGACAATGCGTAAACTGTGATTGGAAATATTCAATGGTAAATGTCTCTTACTAAATATAAATTTAAAAGGGTTGGAAATATATATTATAGTATTTAATTGAATATATATTTAAAAAGCTACATACTTGTAAACGTAGTTTTAGAGGTGAAATACTGAAGTTAAAAAATTATTATTAAAATTAATATTAGTAATTTATTATAAAATTTGATATTAATAAATACGATGTTTTAACTTTCTTCGGTGGTAACACACCGACATTAGGTTATTTGTCATCTAACCCCGACACGGAGGAGATAATGGTCCTCCATGTATTGAAAGAATCTAACATGTAAAAAAATAAATAATTTATGATATTAGTTTTTTATTATGTTTGTCCTCGGATTAAAACACGGTGTTATTATTTTAACAAATAATTGTTTAAACATGTATAAGAATTTAGTTTAACATATTTTTATTTGTATTTATTTTTTATTTGGTTATTGTGAGATAATTTGATAATAGATTTAGAGGGTTGAGCAGGAGTCTCCTAACCATGATCCCTCATAAAGTCAGATTTATACTTATCAATAGATCAATAGAGATCCCTCGTAAAAATCGAGAGCTATACTTACCAATAAAGAATTTAACACAAAACCATCACACACTCACCTTCTTACAAACTAACCCGCGCCACGATTTAAACCTTGAACCTCTCGAAGAAGAACTAAAATCCGAATCGTTGCGGTACACCCGAGGTGCTACTTTAACATATTTTTATGTTTCATATTTTTTTTAAAAAAATATTGAAAACACGATAATATATATTTTTTAAAATGTAAAGTTCAATTTTATACAAATATTTTTATATTTATTTGATTAAATAAAATAAAATTTTATATCAAACCCATGCCACATTCGTTTCCCGTTTGTAACAGCGATGTGAACTATTCAAATTAGACCGTCGTCGATAATCTGTTAGAAATTGTATCCATCCATAGGACCGGGTTGGTGGAGCACCCATTTGTGGACTTAAAAGTTATTGGGTTCGTGTCTTAGCCGGTTCATGGTCTTCGTTATGATTTCGAAACCAGGCTGGCTTACGTAGAGCACATATGGGTATAACTCAAAGTGTTCTAGGTTCAAGCCCTAACGGGTTTATTTTTCAATTTTTGGTTTAAATTATTTGATATTGAATACTAGTTTTTTCCATGTAAGGGAAGCCGATTTGCCGCAAACCTTGGACTTTGTTGTTTTGCCTCCTCTTCCCCGTGGAACGCTATTCGATTGACTCGACGTATGATTATTTTTTTATCTATTATACAGTGCAGAATCGGCTAAGTTTTTGTTTTCATGTACTTGTAGATCCCATCTACCGTTGGAAAAGTTTTTGTTTTCTCGTGCTTGATCCCATCTCGAAGCAACTTCTTCAATTTGGCATAACAAGTCTTGGAAGGGACCCAAAAAGAAGAGTAATACACATGAGTAGAGGCCAATACCTTGGAACAAATTTGAAACTTTCCAACTAAGGATAATTTTTTGGTACACCAGTACATAAGCTTCTTCTCAACCTTTTGAACAACATAATCCCACAAACGGGCAGGAGAACCCAAAAAAGCAAAAGGAATACCCAAAAATTTAAAGGTTTCCCCAGGTTGAATCCACTTCCAAGGCTTACAAGCTAACCAGGGAGGCATATCTTTTCCAGACTGTCTATAGCAAGAAGTTTTTCGCCATTGAATATTAGAGCCAGAAGCTAAGCAAAATGTATGAAGACAATCTAAAGCATGAGTAACAGAGATGTCATCTTTTGCAATAGTCAAGAAAGAATTATTTGCAAAATGACCATTAATCAAATTCTTGGGGGAGGAAGGGAGATAAATTCCCTTGATCAATCCTTGAGCAGATCTATGAGCTAGAAGATAACCAAAGGCCTTAGCAGCAATAATAAACAAAGAAGACGCTAATGGATAACCTTGTCTGATAGAATGAGCTAATTGAATATTCTGAGATTGTCTCTTTTTCAGAGTTAACATAGTAGAGACATATTTGAATAACATAAGTACAGTCTTGATAAAATAAGGGCTAAAACCCAAAGCCTTTAACATAGAAGTAATAAGGAACCATTCTATTCTATCATAAGCCATCTCAAAATAAATCTTAAGGAAAACAACATCATGACCAGAGGATATAGCCCATTCCATCCCTTCCCAAACAACAATAACATTATCCAGAATATATCTATTCTAAAAAAAACCAGTTTGCTCAGGCCTGATTATCTTAAGAAGAATAGGTCTAAGTTTAAGAGCTAAAGCCTTGGCAAATATTTTATAACTAACATTAATCAAGGTGATTGGCCATCAATTAGAAATAAGTTTACGGTCTCCCCCTTTTGGAATGAACTTAACATGAACTTTTTTGATGAGATTCCCAAATGAACCAGTAAGCATAGCCTCTTTATACACTTGCAACAAATCAGAACCCACCAAGTTGCAACATTCTTTATAAAATTCACAAGGGAAACCATCTAATCTAGGTGCTTTATCATTTGCCATCTAAGATAGAGCCTATTTGAGATCCTCCAGGGTTAAAGGTGCATCACAAAAATCTCGTTGAGTTTGAGTAAGCTTAGTAGGTATGACTTGACAATAGGATTCTAGAGCTTGCACTCTATCATGGGTAAGGCATTGAGAAACAACCACTCTTTGATAATGATTAACAAAAGCTCCAAAAATATCATCAAGAGATGTGAATCTTTGACCATCAACTTGTAGAGTAGTGAATTGGGAAGTATGACCAGGTGGGCGAAGGCACTTGAAAAATTATTTAGAGACTTTGTCACCCACCTTTAATCAATGCATCCTGGATCTTAATTGTGCTCCATGTAAACCATTGAGCTTCAGAAAAGTTAGCAGGAGAAAAATAGATGTTAGGATCACTAAGACTCAACTTATTTTTCATAAAATAAAAAGCTTCCCGTTCCCTAGTACACCAGCAGTTAGGAGATAAACCAAGTTTATCAGAAGGATTTTACACCATATTAAAATCCCCACACATCACCCATGTGGCAAGAGGTAGAGACAAAGCCAACCACCACCACAAGGCACATATTTTTGGAGCATTATTCAAAGCATAAACATTAATAACTCCAAATGATTTACCATGTAATTCCAACAAAGTCTAGACTGCTTGATTGGACGGATCCACTCCCCACATCACAATATTCGAGTGCCACTTTGGGGAAATAAAAGTGAAATCTCCACTTGTCCCACTGGAATGATTCGTTACAGGGAAAGCACCACGAGACCACAAAAAATTACAGATACACTATAGATTAAAATAAAAAACTTTCACTTCTTGTAAACATATCACATCAATATTGTCAAACTTATGAGTGACATAAGTCATCTCACTGCGGATCATATATTTACGGACTGGATCCATCAATCCTCTTACATTCCATGAGAATAAAATCATTAAGACTTGTCAGTATGTGAAAGTTCTAGAACATCCTTAGAGGCTCCCAATTGAACAAGAGACCTGAAGGAGTTAGAAGCATACTGATCCTGACCATCCTAGTAAACATGAGAAGGCTCCTTCATTTGGCAATGTTTATCATAATGCAAATTATTTCTCGGAGGGCTAAGGGAATGATGAGCTTTATACCTAGACTAACCTTCTGATAAAGGTTTTTGAAAGGCATCTGAGACATATTCCTCTAGAGAGGTAGTATAACTCGACATGGTCGTCACAACTTGAGAAAAATTTGGAGGAACCCAAATGGATTGCACTTATGGAGGAGCAATAGGAGCTTGTCAAACAAAAACATCCTGAGGTACAGAAGCTGATGGTGTGACAACAGGAGCAGAGTGTGAAAAAAGAGGTTGTGAAGCACTCTTAGAATCTTGGGACTGTAATGCACTCTGGGAGCAATTTCATTGATTAACCACCTACCATTCCTCTTGCCCCCCAGTAACCCTAGCTTCCTGAGCACTAGATGTCGAGGCACCAGGTGCCTGAATAGAAGAATTATTAGGAGTTGGAGGAGGGTTTTGTTGGAATTTACCTGCCATAAGTGGGAAATATTTTATCTTATGGGCAGCTGACTAACAATGAAAGCAGGTATTCGGGAGGTTAATATAGGCCACCCTTTGTCTATGGGTATAATATCTAGCATTAATCTCAATTTCCTTAGGTAAATCATTGGAAAGGTCAAGCTTGATGCATAGCCTCCTAGTGGGTCAGGCTGAGAAGAAACAAGGAGGATCAAAATAGATAAACTTTCCCAAGGGAGCAACCAGTTTATCTAAAAAATCACAAAATAGAATGGGAAGACCAGGGAACTCGACCTAGACAGGAACGTCTAGGGAAGAGACCTTAGCAACAATGAAATCCCGTTTATAGGGTTGCAAAATAATCAAGGAATTCCTAACCATCCAAGGTCATTTAGCCAACATCTTTTGTGCATGCACAGGGTCATCAAAGTGAAACAAAAAATACCAATTGGTAATATTCTAAACATTTTAAACCTTGACACCATAAATACCCCAAAATTGGTTGACCCAGGTACAAAGCAAAGTATCATTGGGGATTCTACCTAGAAAATACACCACCAAGTGATGACATTCAAACCATTGACAAGCAGATTGAAATTCATGAGCAGGGATAACAACTTGAAGAAGAGCAGCATTACCTCTTGGTACATTTTTAGATTGAGCTCCGACAATGGAAGGATCAATTGAGCTTGTCGAGTGAGCGGTCGCCATGAGGTAAAGGGCAGAGCCACCACCTGAGGCGAGGAAGGAAAAATACATGGTAGTACCTAAGGCCAAATCCTACACAAAAACTCCATAATGAGGGCATAGTATTCCTCTAGAATCCCTTGTCTGCAATTTCCCTAATTTTTACCGATTGCATAGATATAAGGTTTAATTTTAGAAAGCACACATTGTAAATATATGAAATCAAAATAAATTTTGGAAAAAAGAAAAGTAAAGCTTAAATATAGAGAACCAACTAAAAAATAAAAAATATCTAAAATGAAAATAGAAATTCTATAAATAAGAAAGAAAAAATTAATATTAATATTGTAATAATTTTATATATTAGTGTAATTAAACAATTGTATCAATGAATAAAATTGTATGTATTGGAGTGATGTGGTACCTTGGTTTAAGCTACGTTGAAGTGGTGGATGTGAATCTGGTGGTGGATAATGTTCCTAATTCCTTTCCTTCTCTTTGAAACCTATTGGTCAAAATGACCATATCCAAGGAAATAAGTACTCTTCTAAATATTTTGCTAAGTATATAAAGAAGTCGAGAGAGAGCAACATTTTGAAGGCCAAAAATTGAGCTGAGGCCAAAAGTCATGATAGCACGATATTTTGAATGTCGAAGATTGAGCTGAGGTAAAATGTTATTATAACATACCATTTTGAAGGACGAAGATTGATTTGAGGTAGAAATTCATGGTAGCACGACATTTTGAAGGTCGTGAGCAAAAATAAGGTTAAAAGTCATGATAGCATGACATTTTGAAGGCCGAAGATTGAGCTAAGACAAAAATTCATGGTAGCACGACATTTTGAAGGTCGTGAGCATAACTAAGGCAAAAAGTCATGATAGTGTGATATTTTGAAGGCCATGAGAAGAACTAAGATCAAAATTCATGATAGCACGAGATTTTGAAGACCAAGGAGCAAGCTGCAGTGGAAAGTTGTGATAGCATGACATTTTGAAGACCGAGGAGCAAGCTGTGGTGGGAAGTCATGATAATGCAATATTTTGAAGGTCAACTGGACCACGACGTCTAAAAATGTTAAGAAAAATCACTGCAATAAGAAGATCTCAACCACTTCTAGTTGGATACTTCATGGCCTCTTAACCATTTCTTTACCAGAATGAGCCTATGGGCATACTGTTGTAACAAATTCTAGTTTTTTGTTACGTAAAACTCTTATATATAGAATGAGCAACCCAAAAAAATTGTCAGCTCTTAGACATTTATAAGGCTATGTATACAGACTCTTGAGAGTTTAATAAAGATCTCCATTCTAGTTCTTGACTCATTGGTGTTCCAAATCAAGTATGTATGTGTTGTCTATTACTATTCAAATCTATGTTGAGTGTGATATGCATCTATTCTTACTCTAAATTTCTACATTAACATTCGGTTAGTTCTGCAATTAACTTCACGGATAAGTTGCATTTAAATAAGATATTCATAGAGAGTTTTAGTTTCTATGTTTTGGTTCTTTGTTATGCTTATGTGTAAAAGGCTATAATATTTGCTTTGTTGTTGATTAATTTGTACCGCTTTAATCCTCTAGCCATATCTATATTTCCCTCACTTTATGCATTTATCTCTTTCCCCTCTTTTCCTAAAATAATAAAGGAACCAAGCTTCTCTGGAGATTGAACTAGGTAGACTCCGTTTAACCTAGTCTTTCAATGTTGGAAAATTCTTGGGTGTAATAGTAACCAAAGGTATATTTTTCTCCAACAGTTTTTGGCACACCCGGTGGGACACGAATACCACGTAGTATATAGATCAAAGCCCCGGTGAATAGCTTTGTCCTATCAAATTGTTTTTATCACCTGGAGACTCCACATTGAAAAATAACCTTAGAAAAATCCTTACCCATATTTTGGTTATGCACCATATTTTATGATAACCAGATCTATAGCTAAAAATTCAGAAGAACCCATAGATTTCTTCAAACTGCACCTTGGTATTCTTTGAGCTAACCTTATTTTAGTTGCTATAATAACTTCTACTTATACTAGTAATACAGGATACACTAATACTTCCCCTGTAACCCTCCCTAGCACTGTTGCTATCGAAACTTTAACTTCAGCTACTCATATAATCACAATGGCTGCAAATCAACTGATTCTACCCTACCCCTCATGAAACCATATAGGCCCCCTAAGCCTACTAGCTTAGCATTCGATTCCCATAGTAGCCCTTAAAGCTCTACTCCAGTATGATGGTATAGGAAAGACAACTTATGAACATTGCCTAGATGTAGTTGTGTTGGCCCGCATACATAATATCTAGGAAGAATATGTTATGATAATATTGTTGGTCATTTATTTGAAAGGTAAAATACTCTATTGGTACATAGCTCTTAAAAATAAGACCATATCTACACGGGTCCAACTTGGTGATAAATTAGTGGAAGAATTCAACGAACAGACAGATCCTTTCTCTCTACTAAATCCGTTTGCCATTGTTCAAAAATACCCTTATGAAGAGATCGTAGATTTTAATATTTGATACAATAGGACATGGCAGACGGTACTTGATGGTTTGAGACCAACACATGAGCAAGCAATGTATTATTATCTGAGAGCTTTTAACTCAGATATAAGTATGACAATTAGATAGTCTCATGTATACACCTTCCTTGAGATCTATTAGGAAGCATAAAAGGTAGAGATAGACCTGATTTCTATTGGTAGATTCTTAACCAAAATAACGATACCTATTTTCCTAGATATACCTCAAGCATCAAGTGTTGTTTTCCCAACCAACGTCAATATTTCCAAATGGACTAGACAACCTAATATTCCAATGATACAAGCTCCTACTATACCTCCAATTCTCTCCGCTATTCTTGCACTTCCCATGGATGTGGTCCCAATAACCCCAGATCCTCAACTGGCATTTCTGCAAGATATGCAAGAATCTTAGAAGACTGGAAAATAAATTCACATCCATGGAATGCAGAGAAGTAGAAAGAAATTCCCAACCAAGGAGGTTTCCACAAGTAACTAGAGACCAAGCTTCCACAAGTGGTAGGAACTATGATAAATCTAGTACAGTTTATGCCAATGATGATAGTAAACCCAGTAACGCTTTGATAGAATCAATTGTTTTGGTATTCCACATGCAACGAACCCCATGGTGAAACTTCTTGTATGATTCATCAACATCAAGTTTAGAAGTTGCCTATCAAAAAATCTGAGAGATCCCTCAAGAGCTAGATTAATATGATTGGAGACGAAGACTAGAATTTTATGATACCTTCTCTTGAACAAATCTTAGTTCTAACCTGATCAGGAAATAAACCATTCCAGGTTGATCCCAAATAACTTAACCCTTTGAAGGTTCCCTCACCTATAAGAAACCCCATTGAGAAAAGACCTCCCTTTGATAAAATTCCCTAAAATTCAAATCCAAAAGGAGCATAAGTTCATAAAGAAACACCATAGTAGAAGGAAATAGAAACTCAGGAACAAGCCAAGGATTAATTGAGATACCCCTCACTAACTATGTGTCAAATAATTTATGCTACTCAGGGGTATAGAAACAGGTTTGACACAACAATAAAAGAAAAAAGTGTCGAATCCCTCCCATTCAACATAGTCAATAAAATGAAGAAAATCCCTTCCAAAGCTACTATATATGAAGCCCTGTGAATCCCAGGATAGATTGACCTACTGCAAGAATCATTAAGGTCTATGAAAAACAAGAGTAGAAATCTAGTTCAATTGGATTCTAGACAAGCTAGTCTTACACCCACCTTAGGAAAAAATAGGCCTCCTCCTTTTTATCTATCTCTCTAGATGGAAGGATGGGTAGTTTATAATTGTATGATTGATTCTAGAGTTGCAACTATAGTTGTGCCTAAGGCAGTGTATGACATCATGGGGATGGAGTATACAAGAAGCAATCCATGAGTCTTACAATTTGGCAGAACCCTTATGAAAATGGTGAGTGTAATCAAGGACATACCTATAGTCCTTCATAGACTACCTCAACTCACAGTCATAGAGGAGGTAGTAGTGGTTGATTTAGAACCTTATTTTGGTATGTGCCTCTCCAGGGAATTCACTACTAAAATAGGAGGATACCTATCACTTGATTTTTCACACCTTGAAATTCCATTCAAAGGCAAAAAGGTGAAAATATTCAATGAGTAGCCTTCCACTTTCCACATCGAAAGACTCGAGGAAGGGAAAAAATCTACCACTACTATAAATATGATGACGAAAGAGATAACGGACTTAAAACTAATGGAAGAAGCCCTAAATGGTTTACAAGAGGAAGACCAATTCTCCCTCTAAGATTTCAATGCCATGATCAAAACATATATAGGTAGTTACATTATCTTAAAACCTAAGAAAGGTAAAATCATTCCTCCCCCTCTAGTCGATCAAACCACCAATCATTTGTGGAGGATTTTATTCAATGGTTCTAGGTGCAAAAATGGAGTTGGGGTAGGTATTGTCCTGATCTCCCCAATAGGAGAAGAGAAGGTCTTCTCTTACAGATTGACTTGGAGTTACACCAATAATGCAACAAAATATGAAGCATTCTATCTGGGACTCAAAAAAGTCAAAAATATGAGAATCAAGTAACTATAGATCTTCGATGACTCTGAGATGATAGTGAATCAGGTTACTGAAAAGTGTGTAAGCAAACAACATTATCTCAAGGCTTACTGAAATAAAGTCTGGGATTTTTTGGAATCCTTTGAATATCTAAACTTAAAGGCAATTTCCAAAGAGAAAAATACACATGCAAACTTGTAGGCTTCATTAGGGGTGAACTTTTGTCCTTTAAGCAATATCATATAGAAGTAAAAAATAGTCATACTGATCTACAAGCATTCTGTGCCAGACAGGGATACCTTCTGGTAAGTTTTTGAGAATGATCAAAAAATAGTGGACTTCCTCATCCATGAGATGAATTGATCTAACAATAGGATGGCTAAGGATGAAGAATATATGGACATCATCTAGTTGAAAAATAACCATATCCCAAAAGGGTTGGTCACTTTGGAGAGTCTATTCGATAATAATGATAGGTCGACTGGCCACAAAATAAAATTTGACAAAAATAGATACAAGGAAGCTCAAATGGAGCCTAATAAGGCCATCAAACTAGGAGTAAACACTATGGAAGTAGAAATGTATGAAATCATGGAATTATACAAGGAATTATAAGACATCATTGTTTGGCCCTACTATGACCTGAAAGTCTACTCCAAAGAGACAATCCAACACACGATAGAGCTCAAGGAAGGTGTGAAGCTATTTTAGCAAAAGCAATGGCTAGTAAATTCCAAAATCGAAGCCTTGATGAAGTAGGAGCTACTAAAGCTACTTGAAGATAATATAATTTACCCAATCAAGCATTCGATATGGGTTGCTAACCTAGTCCCAGTTAGGAAGAAGAATGAAGACATTCGGTTGTGATTCGACTTCCATAATTTGAACAAGGCTTCATTGAAATAACATTACCCTCTCCCATAGGTTGATCAAATACTACACATAGTAGTTGTTAGTATTACAATGACACTAAGATGGGGGGGTGAATCAGTGTAGCTCTATAAACTTAAATTTATAGCTCTTAATACCGCAACAATTAAAACTTATTACTAGATATAGCAAGTATAACAAAAGAGCATCACACAACACAAGATTTAACGAGGTTCACCAATGTGGCTACTCCTCAAAAATTTACTGCTTGGACTACCATCCAAATTTAGCCTTTGCAAAGCACCAAATTTACAATCAATTTACCAGCACCCACTGTAAGGAGCACCAACCCCTTATTTATCTGCACCAACAGAAAGGAGCAACAACCCCTTATTTATCTACACCAAAAAAAAGGAGCACCAACCCTTGATGCCAAGCTGCAACCTGGACTTCAATTTGAATCTATAAGTTTGACAGTAAGATACGTTTGTTTTTAGAAGACCCTGACTGGTCTTCTTCACATTTGCGTTCTCTGCACACTCTGCTCTCTCTACCCAATAACTTCGCACACTCTCCTTCATTACAATCGAACTTCACAATCGTCTTCTCCCTTTTGCGCACTCTACTCTCTTTGTGAATTTTGCACTTAGCACGATTCGACACGACTTGCTCTATGCGCACAACGACCGTATTTCACACACATTCAACCATCTTTTAAATTCTCCAAACAACCCTCCTTTTATAACAATATTTTTTATGATGAAAACCCTAATCATAGTTGGCTGTAAATCCTAATCTTAGTCGGATTTCATAACAACTGTAAACCCTAATTTTAGTCGGTTTTCATCGGTCTTCGTTGGCTTCAACTCAAGAAGATTTTTGATTTATCCATCGCTTGATGATTTCATTTTGGACAAACCCTGTAACTACCATACTGACTTTTGATCACTCTTCGTATTTCAGTAGTATGAAATCACTCTATAACTACCCCTGTAAATGTCATAGTGATGTCGGTCCACTATCATACTTCTCATTTCAGTCGGGTTCTCCTTCTTGACTTGCGCATTTACGACTTGTCATGAAATTGTGACATTTCTGCCTCTATAGCTTCTTTTGTTGCTGTTGCCGTGAAAATACAACATGTCATGATATCACGACACTTTCACCTCCGTACGCTTTCTCTATTCTTTTGTCATGATATCGTGACATTTTTGCCTCTGTAGACTTTGTCTTTTCTTTTATCGTGATATCGCGACATTTTTGCCTCTATATACTTCGTCTTTGCTTTTGTCGTGATATCGCGACACTTATGCTTCCATAGACTTCGACTTTGCTTTTGTCATGATATCGCGACACTTCTGCCTCCATAGTTTTCAACTTAGATTTTATCATGAAATCATGACACTTCTTCTTTCATACTTAGCTTCTTTTCTTTTGTCACGAAATTACGACACTTTTGCCTTCGAAGTCTTCTTCTCTACTTTTGTCATGAAATCATGACACTTCTGCTTTTGTACTTTACTTCTTTGCTTTTGTCACGAAATCATGACACTTCTGCTTTCAAAGTCTTGCTTTCTGCTTTTGTCGTGAATTGTGACAGTTCTGCTTCCGTATGCTTTCTCTCTTTCTTTTGTCATGAAAATGTGACATGTCGCGATATCGCGACACTTTTCAAACTTACTTTCTCTCTCTTATTTTAGTCATGAAAATGTGACATGTCGCGAAATCATGACACTTTTCTTACTTGTTCTCTTTCTTCGAACTTGTCGTGAAATCACAACACTTTTTCCTGCTTTCTCTTTCTCTTCCAACATGTTGCAAAATCGTGATAGTTTTTCCACTTGCCTTTTTCTCTTCCAACATGTTACGAAATCATGACAGTTTTTCCTGCTTTTTCTCTCTCTTCCAACATGTCGCAAAATCGTGACAGTTTTTCCTACTTTTTCTTTCTCTTCCAACATGTCGCGAAATCACGACAGTTTTTCTTGCTTTTTCTCTCTTCCAACATGTCACAAAATCATGACAATTTTTCTTGCTTGTTGTATATGTCACGATATCGCGACACTTTTCTTACTTGTCTTTTTTTTTGATCTTTTGCATATGGGCCACTTCGGTCTTCTTTGAAAATCACTATACATACTCTGAATAACCTTTGAACTCCTGTCTTATGCATCTGAATAGCTTTTGAACTTCCTATCCACTACATCAACAGATCTATCTGACTGTGTTGACAACAATGACAATACTATTGTTGCACCTTGCTCAAAAATCTCCCCCTTTGGAATTTTTGGCAACACATGTGCAATTTCCTATAACTCTTCTCCCCCTTTGACAATAATACCAAAGGGCTACTACAGACTCCCCCTGAGTCCATGCACAAAATTTTCAGGAAAAATTTATTACACTTAGCAAAAATCATGAACATGAGCAAAAAAATAATCAAATACTTAATGCTCCCCTTGAGAATGTGATCCTTGTAGCTAGTCAATTCTTGGGAAGTGTGACCACTCCCAATTTATTACGAAGGTACTCAAAAACTTCCTTGGGCAATGGTTTTGTGAAGATATCTGCTACTTGCTCTATAGTTGGAACAAAATCCAACTTAACCTCACCTTTCGCAACTTTCTCCTTCAAAAAGTGATACCTGATAGCAATGTGTTTTTTGCATTAATGCATAACCAAATTCTTGGAGATGTTAATGGCACTGGTGTTATCACACTGAATTGATATTGGCTCACTGAAGCTAATACCAAGATATTTCAGGGTTTGTTTCATCCACAATACCTGCGTACAACATGTTGTCGTTGCAATATATTCTACCTCTACTATCGATAAAGAAACTAACTCTTGTTTCTTACTGTGCCACGTGAGCAATATGTCTCCAAGATAGAATGCACCTCCACTGGTACTCTTTCTATCATCAACACCTCCTACCCAATTTGCATCTAAATACGAAATAAGGGTGAAGTCTTTACCTTTCGGATACCATAACCCATACTCCATAGTACCCTTGAGGTACCGAAGAATCCTCTTCACTCTTTGTCACATGAGTCTCCTTGGGATTAGCCTGAAATCATGCTACCATGCATACTTCCTACAAAATATATGGTCTAGTAGTTGTCAGGTATAGTAAGATTCCAATCATAGATCTGTACATGGTTTGATCAACAGGTGGAGATTTGTCATCCTTGCTCAACTTGCAACTTTGTCATCATGGGAGTGCTAACTGGCTTACAATCCTCCATTGTGAACTTTTTTAACATCTCTTTCACATATTTAACTTGAGAAATAAATATGCCCTTCTTATTTTGATTAACTTGCAACCCGAGGAAATACGAAAGTTCACCAATCATTGACATTTCAAATTCTTTCTACATCTTATTTGCTAAATATTTACACGACTCATATTTGCTGCTGCCAAATATGATATCATCTATGTATACAACAAGTTTTTATAAGATGCCCATTTTCTATTTTGACATACAAATTACTATCCACCATATCTTTCTTAAACCCTTGTTGAGTGAGATAGTTTTCTAGCCTTGCATACCATGCTCGGGGTGCCTGTTTTAAGCCATATAATGCTTTCTTCAACTTGCAAACCAAGTTGGGATCATCTCCAAGTTGGAAACCATCTGGTTGCTCAATATAAACCTCTTCTTCAAGTTTCCCATTGAAAAACGCTGATTTCACATCTATTTGATAAACTTTGAAATTGTTGTAGACTGCTAAATCTAGAAACATTCTAATTGCCTCTAGTATAGCTACTGGTGCAAAAGTTTCCTCAAAGTAAATGCCTTCAACTTTTGCATAAACCTTACATACCAATCTTGCTTTATTTCTGACTACCTGTTCGTCTTCATTCAATTTAAAAAAAAAAATCCATTTAGTCTCGATTATATTTTTATTTGCAGGTCTAGGTACTAACTCCTAAGTTTCGTTTTTCTCGATCTGATCTAATTCTTCATTTATTGCCTTCATCCAACTTTCATCTTTGCTTGCATCAACAACTTTTTTGGGCTCAACTCTGGATAATAGAGAGTAGTTACTTACTACTCTTCTTCTTGTCTGAACACCAACTTTGGGGTCTCCAATTATTTGCTCTCTAGGATGATTTTTCTACCAGCTGCCTGGTTTGAATTTCTTATTTTCTTCCACTTCTGAATCACAACTTAAATCATTGGAGTCAATTTTGTGTATCTTTTTAGTTTCGTTTTCCTCATCTCCTTCAATAACCTCTTCATAAATTGGGTAGTTCTTTTCATAGCTAATTACTCATTCTCTACCTTCATCAAATTTAACATCGGCACTGTCCACAATTTTCTTTAGCCTCTTGTTGTAGCATTTGTAAGCTTTGTTTTTTGACGAATAACCAACAAAAATACCTTCATCCGCTCTATCTTCAAACTTACCAAGATTATCTTCAGTTCTTTTGATGTAGCACTTGCTACCAAAAACTTTGAGGTATTTTGTTGTTGCCTTTTTACCGAACCACAACTCATAAGGAGTTTTGCTTTCATGTGTTCTCAGCATTTACCTATTTTGGATATACACCGAGTATGGACAGCTTCTTTCCAAAATTTGTATGCTACTTTGCTTTCAACCAACATAGTCCATGCAATTTCCTGCACTGTCATGTTCTTTCATTCTACCACTTCATTCTGCTGTGGTGTCCTGGTTGCTGAAAACTATCTCCTAATACTGTATTTTTCACAGTACTCTATAAACTCTTCTAAAATGAATTCTCCTCCTCTATCTGATCTTAAACATTTGATCCTCTTTCCTGTTTCATTCTCAACTTGGTTTCTTAAAGTATTGAACATTTCAAAAGCTTCTAATTTATGCTTCAAGAAAAATATCCATGTCATTCTGTAATAGTCATCGATGCACAACATAAAATATTTGTCACCATTTATGGTTTGTGTTCTCATGGGTCCACATAAATCAGTGTGTATTAGTTCCAAAGGTTTGCTTGTGTAGTACTCTTTTGTTTTGAATGTGACTCTAGTTTGCTTCCCCTTTTGGCATGAAGCACAAATGTTGTTTGCGGAGTTTCTTGATGGTGGGAATATCTCTCACTGCCCTTTTTGAGTTGATTTTTACTAAATTATCAAAACTAATATGACCGAGTCTCTTGTGTCGCAACCAATTTTCTTCTTCCTGTCCAATAAAATAAGCTCCTTCTGAAGTCTTTGAGAGCGTGTACAGGTTTCTAGATGTCCTTGATCCAGTTGCTATCAATTTTCCATTATTTATTGTTCTAACTTCACAACCCTGCTTCTTAAAAACTACTTCATGACCTTTATCACAAATCCGACTTACGCTCAACAAGTTATGTTTCAAACCATCCACAAACAAGACTTCTTCTGACTTAATTTTTCCGTCACTAATTTTAACTGAACCTTTGCCAACTATCTTAGCTCCATCATTATTTCCCTAACTTCTCAAATTTTTGTTTGTCACCTATCATAGACTGGAGCATCCACTATCAAGTATCCATAGTACATATTTATTTTGTGCTTTAAATGTTGTTTGTATGATTAAGGATTCATTTTCTTCCTTAAGTCGCTCTTTTTCTTTCCACTCCATTTTGATAGTAGTTTTGGGCTCTTGTTTTGCCTTTCCCTTATCAATAGCTTGTGCATGTTTTTCAGGAAGTTTTCTATTTTGTCTCATCCTATTTGGTTGAAATTTTCTTTCCTGAAACTGATTTGATGCAAATGTACTTCTACAATTTTTTGCAATGTGCCCAAAATTATGGCAGTTATAACATTCTCTTGTATAATTCATCAGAGGAGAAAAAGCATTTCTACTGGTGAAATTCCTTGGTCTTACATTATATTTGTAGTCTAAGATTTTATGTCCATAGCCATTGCATTTAAAATAGAAACCAAGAAAGGGATAATTGAACATGTGTGATGGTCTTTGCCATGTTTCCATAGGAGCCATAGGTCTTCTTCTTATTTGATGTGTGACATTGGTGAATCCATCATTGTCAATTCTCCTTTCATGCCTGGAATTATTTCTTTCTTTTGCATGAGACGTTTTTCCCTGATCAACATGTTTCTTGTCTTCATTCTTTATGGATTCTACATTTCTGGCCTTTGATCTATTTTATGATTCTCCTTCGACGAAACCCAGACCAAATTTTATGCCTGTAGGCCTTTGGTCATTTATAATCTTATCCAGCTTCATAGAACTTTCTTCGCATTTGTGATAGCAAATAATTTTGTGATTCATCTCTTTTATCTGCGTCCATAAACCAACATCCTCTTCTTCTAGTTTGCAACAATAATCTATTTTCATGGTAATTTGTACTTCGATATCTTTAGATATTTTTTTGTATTCTTCTGTCTATACTTTCATACTGGTTATGATTTTGTTTGCATCCTAAAGCTTTTTTGAAATTTTCTTATTCTTTTTCCTCTTTATTTTCCACTCTTCAAGTGCAGAGATCAACTCACCTTCTAGATCTACTTCAGCCTTAGGGTTTTCACCACATACTTCAGAGTTCACTCCTTCTTCCTTTTTTGATTTTACTTCTTCAAATGCAATGAAAAGAGCTTCACCTGTTTCCTCTTCAGAATCCTCATCGGAGCTGTCTTCTGTTCAAATGGCATTCCTGGAGATGAAAATTTTCTTCTTGAAGTTGCCTTTTCTAAAATTCATTTTCTTCTTCCAGTCACTTCTTTCTTGGTGCAATCCTTCATAATTTTTTTTCTTCTCATTAAGTGGACATTTAGTCGCAAAATGCCCAACGCCTCCACAGTTGAAACATTTAAATGGTAGCTTTCCTCTATATTTTCCTTTTCCCCTTTTTAGTTTTCTAACAAAGTTTTCTTTCATTTCATTTGATGTCTCTTCTTCCTCAGAATCTTGTTTTGTATTTTTATTTTTAAGGGCTTTAAAATCCACTTCTCTATCTATGGGTTTAGATCTTCCTATCCTCATCTCATATGCAATCAAAGAACCATACATCTCATCTATACTAAAATAATTTATATTTTTAGCTTCTTCTATCATTGAGACTTTAGAATCAAACCTTTGAGGAAAAGATCTTAATACCTTTTTCACGACGGTAGAGTCTTCGATATACTTGCCGAGTCCTCTGATCATATTAATGATTCCATTAACTCTCAACATATATGCCTCAATGTTTTCATCATCATTCATATTTACTGCTTCGAACTGAGCTCGATGTGTCTGTAACTTGGCCTCCTTGATCTTATCATCTCCTTCATGAATACTCAATTTATTTCATATTTCTTTTGCCATTTTATAGCTCATGATCTTTACTAGTTCACTGTCTGCTAATCTGCACATGATAGCATTCTTTGCTTTTGAGTTATTTTCAAACAGTTTTTTTTTATCAACCTCTTTTGGAGGAGTGATGGGTATTGTGTATCCACTAACTACTGAATCCCAGATGTTGTATCCCAAAGCACAAAGATATGTCTGCATCCTGATTCTCTAAAACGTGTAATTAGATCCATCAAACAATGGTGATTTTTTTGATGAGAAGCCTTCACCACATGCCATTATGTTTCTTCCAAGATCATCCTATCCGGTTAAGCTTGTACAGGAACTTAGGTATGATACCAATTTTTAGTCTTACAATGACACTCAGAGGGGGGGGTGAATCAGTGTAGCTCTATAAACTTAAATTTATAGCTCATAATATCGCAACAATTAAAACTTATTACTAGATACAAGTATAACAAAATAACATCACACAACACAAGATTTAATGAGGTTCACCAATGTGGCTACTCCTCAAAAATTGATTGCTTGGACTACCATCCAAATCCAGCCTTTACAAAGCACCAACTTTACAATCAATTTACCAACACCCACTATAAGGAGCACCAACCCTTTATTTATCTGCACCAACATAAAGGAGCACCAACCCCTTATTTATCTTCACCAATAGAAAGGAGCACCAACCCCTGATGCCAAGTTGCAACCTGGACTTCAATTTGAATTTATAAGTTTGACAGTAAGATACCTTTGCTTTTGCAAGACCCTAACTGGTCTTCTTCACCTTTGCGTTCTCTGTGCACTCTGCTCTCTCTACACAATCACTTCACACACTCTGCTTCGTTACAGTCGAACTTCACGATCACCTTCTCCATTTTGCACACTCTGCTCTCTTTGCAAATTTTGCACTTAGCATGATTCGACACGACTTGCTCTCTATGCACAATGATCGTATTTTACACAAATTCAACCATATTTTAAATTCTCCAAACAACCCTCCTTTTATAACAATATTTTTTATGATGAAAACCCTAATCTTAGTCGTTTGTAAATCCTAATCTTAGTCAACTTTCATAACAACTGTAAACCCTAATTTTAGTCGGTTGTCATCGGTCTTCGTCGGATTCAGCTCAAGAAGATGTTCGATTTATCCATCGCTTGATGATTTCATTCTGGACAAACCTTGTAATCGCCATACTGACTTTTGATCACTTTTCATATTTCCGCAGTATGAAATCACTCTGTAACTGCCCCTGTAAATGTTGTAGTGATGTCGGTCCACTATCATACTTCTCATTTTAGTCGGGTTCTCCTTCTTGACTTGCGCATTTACGACCTGTCACAAAATCGTGACATTTCTACCTCTATAGCTTCTTTTGTTGCTATTGCCGCAAAAATACATGTCACGATATCGCGACACTTTCACCTCCGTACACTTTATCTATTCTTTTGTCACAATATCATGACATTTTTGCCTCCATAGACTTTGTCTTTTCTTTTATCACGATATCACGACATTTCTGCCTCCGTATACAGCGTCTTTGCTTTTGTCACGATATCACAACACTTCTACTTCCATAGACTTTGACTTTGACTTTGCTTCCATAGACTTTGACTTTGACTTCAACTTTGCTTTTGTCACGATATTGCGACACTTCTGCCTCCGTAGTCTTCAACTTAGATTTTGTCGCAAAATCGTGACACTTCTGCTTCCGTACTTAGCTTCTTTGCTTTTGTCGTGAAATTGTGACACTTCTGCCTTCGAAGTCTTCTTCTCTACTTTTGTCATGAAATCGTGACACTTTTGCTTTTGTACTTTACTTCTTTGCTTTTGTCATGAAATCGTGACACTTCTGCTTCGAAGTCTTGCTTTCTGCTTTTGTCGTGAATTGCGACAGTTCTGCTTCCGTACGCTTCCTCTCTTTCTTTTTTCATGAAAATACATGTCACGATATCGTGACACTTTTCAAACTTTCTTTCTCTCTCCTATTTTAGTCGCAAAAATGCGACATGTCACGAAATCGCGACACTTTTCTTACTTGTTCTCTTTCTTCGAACTTGTCGTGAAATCGCGACACTTTTTCTTGCTTTCTCTTTCTCTTCCAACATGTCACGAAATCGTGACAGTTTTTCCACTTGCCTTTTTCTCTTCCAACATGTCATGAAATTGCGACAGTTTTTCTCCTTTTTTTCTCTCTTCCAACATGTCGCGAAATCACGACTGTTTTTCACTTTTTCTCTCTCTTCCAACATGTCGCGAAATTGCAACAGTTTTTCTTGCTTTTTATCTCTCCTCCAACATGTCGCGAAATCGCGATAGTTTTTCTTGCCTGATGTATCTGTCGCGATATCGCAACACTTTTCTTATATATATATTTTTTGATCTTTTGCATATGGGTCACTTCGGTCTTCTTGGAAAATCACTGTACATACTCTGAATAACCTTTGAACTCCTGTCTTATGCATCTGAATAGCTTTTGAACTTCCTGTCCACTGCATCAACAAATTTATCTGACTGTGTTGACAACAATGACAATATTGTTGCTACACCTTGCTCAACAGATAGTTGGAATATAAAGGTTCTCACTCCTAGATGTTTTCTCTAGGTATAATCAAGTATGGATCAAATATGATCAATTTAAGATCGCATTCACAACTAAGTGGGGAACGTTTGCTTACCAGATAATGCCCTTTGGGTTATCCAATGCTAGAGTAATTTTCCAAAGAGTTATGGATGTGACATTTGGAGAGTTGGTCAATAAAATAATGAAAGCACGAGGATACGGAAACAAAAAAGGAAAAGCTCCAAGTACGATGCAAAATGGAACTAAACTTAACGCTAAGTCCTACGAATTGAAAATGCATGAAATAGGAAAAGCATAAACGAATTGAAACCCAAATGAAAAGCCAATGCGGAAAACAGCCCTTTCTTTTATTGATATGTTTCGGAATTCGGTTACAATTCGCCTCCTCCCTTTTTAGGGGTGAGGAGCGTTAAATTTGTTTCTTTGTTACATCCATGGATAGCCATTCCTTCTTTCGCGTGCCCACATGTAAAGTGGGCGGACCAAACATCGTCGCCGCTTGCGTTGATGAGTCTTGACTCTTCGTTGCTCCTCTAACGTCTAGATCCTGCATTCAAAGAAACAAGAAACAGTCAGTAGCACCTGCGGATGAGATGAAACATGCAATCCCCAAGCCTACGATTAGTGCATGCAAAGAATAAATAAAATGATAACTAACATATATCCAAATGATCTAAAAATTTGACAGGGGCATCAAGACCTCACAAAGGAAACACTGCAAATGGAACAGTCAGGAAATTCCTCACATATTTGAATTCGCTCCGGGGCGGGACGAATAGACCTGCAACAAAATGCCAGATAGCACCGCCCAAAATGTCACATCCGGAGAGCTCCAAATCTCCTGCAAAAGTGGGGGTTAGCTAATTGGGGGTATTTTGGGACGACCCAGATGGTCAGATTTCCCCAATTTGGCCTCTAACGCCTAGATTTTGATGATGCCCTCTGCAAGTTAGTAAAGACGGAAAAATGATGAAACATGATAAGATTTTCTCAAAACGTTATGAAATTGAAATTGCAAACTATCTAAGCAGCATAAGATGAAATGCAAAAGAAAATGATAGAAATAAAATCTGCCATAGATTCCTAATCGCTCCTAAAGGGGACGATTAGATCTGTAGCAGTGCGAGGGGGGGCACCCGGGGCAGGCCGCCCACCGTTTGGGGCCTGATTTCGGCACCAATCCACTTGGGATGGGTCCAAAATCTCTTGTAAAGTGTTGTCGGCAAATTGGGTGGGATATTGTGACCAAATGTCGGGTTTTGGTTCTCAATATTTGCCCTTCCAATAACCACCCTATGACCTCTTTTCCAAAAGAGATCAAGGATGTGAAAGGCACAAATCAAACAAGGGTGTGGGTGTGAAAGTAAAATGATAGCACTTCGTTGCTCAAAAATGCTCCTTCTCTGTATATTTTGGGGTGAGGAAACTCACCAATTTATAGACCTGGAGGTCTCTTGAATTGGGCATGCAGAGGCGCCACTTGGCAATCATGCCTTCCCGAGGGGAAGGAGATTCCTCCCTGATTAGGGACTTCATGACTGCCCTTGCAACTGCCTCTAACGCTCGAAAATGCTCACCCACACTCCCATGCGATGAAGGAAGCGTTAAGTGGCGGATCTGAGCTGCCATTTGTCAAGATTTGACTTTTTTCCCATCAAACCTGCTATTCGCCCCACCCTGGAGCGAATACTGCTATTCGTCCCTGGGTGGGGCGAATCCCAGTTTGAAATCGTCCCTGGGTGAAACGAGTATTGAGCAAAGTGCCTGAAGGTGCCAAATTGATCTCTGACCTTCCAAAACTATTGTGAGAGTGGTTAGGACCACTTTTTAACCTCTGGGGCTATGTGTGTCAATGCGATCAGTGTTTGCAGTCACATAATCGGATTGGTGTTGTTTTGGTGTCTATAGATGCCCCTTTTTGGGATGCGTTGTGCAAGGCGCAATGTTGAGCAAAAATAGATAACCAAAGCACTAATGATTAGGGTTTCTCAGTAACCTAACCAAATTTTGATGCCCCAAGTATGGAAAGGGCATGCATTCTTGAATCCTTGCTTCGACGAGCGAAGGAACTCAATTCAAGTGTTAACCTTTTTCGGTGAGGTGTTACTTGATCTTGGACATTGATCGGTCATGAATAGGCAAAGGGCGCAACCTTTTGTCTATGGGAACCTTGAGTTCATGATTCATGAATGCCAAGTGATTGATCAGCTTGTGATTATTGCTTGTTTACTGCCCCAAGCAGGAGCGTGATTGTCTTTGCCAATGATTCTTTCAATGCATGCCATTTCCATGATTGGGTGTGTATTTGTTGATTGGTGACTAAGTGTGACTACCCCCTCAAGCGACGAATCGATGAGGGAATGACCAACATGAGAAAAGCGATGAGTCGCTTGACCCAAGATGACTTGTGTAAGGGTGCCTTCAGATGTTTAGCGTTAAATGTGTGTGCAGTTTTTCGACATTTAGACCTATTTTTGGTGGGTGTTAACCCTTTTGGTGACGCTTTTTGGGGCTAAAATTGGCAAAAATCCGTCTTCCCGTGGAGCGGTCCGGCCATGGTGGCCTTCTTAGGGAGTAGGATAGTGACAATTTGTAACCCCAATGTCTATTTTGGATGCCAAGAATTTCAGGCGCAAAGGCGCCTTCGTTCGGCAATGTTATTGCTATTTTTGGTTGGGTGTGGACCCATTTTGCGACGCCGCTTGGGGATGAAATTCTCAAAAATCCATCCTCCCGTGGAGCGGTCCAGCTATGGTAGCCTTCTTAGGGAGTAGGATAGTGAGGATTTGTGACCCCGACATCTATTTTGCATGCCCGAAATGTCAAGTGCAAAAGCACTTTCATCGGGCAAGTTTATTGTTCATTGTTGGGTCATTTTTGTGCATTTTTTTGATGTTTTTGAAATTTTTGCCCTGAATTCATTCTTGGGTGGGACGAATACCAGTTTAGTATTCGTCCTAGGGTGGGACGAGCGCTAACCAGAGTGCTCATCCCAAGGAAGAACGATTACAAGCTTAAACTACCTATTTAAAGGCCAAAACTGAGTTTTGGGCTCATTTGCCTTCGTTTTTCCTGGTGAATTGGAGCTCTGAGGAGGAGGAGGTTAATTCTACGAAGCGAAGCGCTACCAAATTTCTCCCAACATCATGAGTGCATGAACCAGATCGAGCGGCAGAGCCGAAGCGAGACCAGTAAGTGATCCTCCTCGTTATTGCTTGCATTTTGTTGTTTACAGTTTTTAATACCACAATTTGTTGCTTCTTTTGTAGTTTGTTGTTGATTTGAAAAACCCTGATTAACTGTATGTCATTATGCATGACTTGTTGTCTTATGACTTAGGTAAAAAACCCTAGGTAAGAAAAAACTGAGTTCAAAACTTAGTTTAAAAATTTGTTTTTCTTTTTAGTTGGCTTCGTAAAAATGAAACCCGAGTTTACATGTATGCTGAAAAGACGTGATAACAGTCTGAAATTTGTTTCCTTTTTATAGTAAGGTAAACCTTAAGTAAAAGAAAAATTTTAAACTTAGAATACAGAAACCCTAAGACTGACACACTGTATTTGACAATTTTTTTTTTTTTTTTTATGTTGTCTGTCAGTTTTAAACTTAGAATGCAGAAACCCTAAGACTGACAAACTGTATTTGACAATTTGTTTTTTTTTATTTTTATGAATTTTGTTGTTTTTGAGTTGTACATTGTTTGATGTAGTGTTGTATATTCATGTTACTGTTTATGCAGTTTTTCATGATTTTAATGTTTTTGTGTTGTTTTCTTTTGCAGGTTGTGAAGAGCCGGTATCGTGTGCCTACTATTTTTGCTGAAGCACGGGAGGCGCTAGCTGTGGCTGACTAGGAGTGGCTTGATGCCCTTGGGCTCAAGCAGGTGACTCGGCTGGAGCCTGTGGTCGGGGATCGAGCTTATCTGATGGCCCTGATCAACTTGTGGGATCCTCGGACCAACACCTTCCATCTCCCAACAGGGGAGATGACAGTGACCTTGGAAGATGTCTATCGGATTCTATGGATTCCGATAGATGGATTACCTATCAGGACGACACGGCGATCAGCGGACAACAGTGCTGACACGCTGCTTCGGGCATGGGGAGGAGGTGGGTGTGGATAGCCCAGTGGAGAGGGCAGAGGGTGACTGCCAGATTGGTGGGATTCTAGTTCGATGGTGGCTGGAGAAGGGGGTGTTGGGAGTGAGGCACGCAGTACTCATGGGCCTTATCTCCAACATGCTGCTACCTGACTCGTCAGGCGCGAGGTTCCCGTGGAACCTGCTGGATGTGGTCTGTCGGTTGGTGGAGTGTTCGATGCATGAGCCTTTGATCATGAGGTGGGGACAGACACTGCTGGCACAGCTCTATGGTGAGTTGTACGAGGTCCGCTGCCAGAGGCGAAAGGGGATTAGCTGCAGCTATCTATTGTAGAGCTGGGCTTGGCAGCACATAGCGGTGGAGAGGCCGATGGGGTTACCATGGATGACTCGAGCAGAGATGGTGGATAAGGATATAGGTTACGTGGCTCTATGGCGGTGGTCGAAGGAGCAGGGATAGAGTCGATGGTGGGCAGGTGTCATAGGGCACTATGTCGATGCCTTCGCTCGGCTTGCTCCAGGGGAGGTGTTCTGGCACCCCTATCGAGACTGTCCAGCCTAGCCTGAGGCTGGAGAGTGGCTCCGATGGGTACATAGGGAGCGATGGCTGATTGGGCAGCATGGGACCGAGCAAGAGTTCTTCCCTTACAATCGGGTGACATGACAGTTTAGGGTGCACCAAGGGTTTCCTGGTGAGCCCATGGTCTATCGACACTAGGGGGACGAGAGGACTCTAGACCGGCCAGTCATCATGCCACTTGGCGAGGATTCAGATGTGATGATTGACGATGTATGGATGACTACCTGGAGTATGACCAGTGGTGGATACTACGACGATGGTGGGGAGAGGGGCCACTAGGAGGCATAGAGGTAGCAAGAGGGGGAGGGTGCCGAGGCACCAGGAGATGATTGGGGAGCTCCGCTAGAGGATGCAGACATGGTGGAGGTAGATGATGTGGGTGCAGATTATGGTGTTCCAGATCAGCCGAAGATGTAGGATGCCCCGAAGTAGTGGGAGCCAGAGCAGGCTATAGTCCTAGATTCGCCTATGCACCAGGCAGTGGTGGAGGACACGGAGGTAGGGGTGCTTTTGAGAATGCATGATTGGTGGGGCTACTATGGAGGCGAGATGAGGAGCTAGGGGAGGCTCTGCAAGAGAGGGATCTCTTATGGGCTCAGCTAGCAGAGTGAGAGAATGCATGGGCTATGCACCACCGATAGGAGGGGGATACCGATGCTACATGGGAGAGGGATCTCCTACGGACGTAGCTGGCGTAGCGTGATGATGTAGTAGCGATGTACCATCGATGGGAGGTGGAGTGGTGTCGACACCGGATGGATTTGGAGGGAGAGATCATCCACCTCGGAGGGGGGTACTCGAGCCCTCTAGAGGTGGCTCTTCGCATCAGACGAGGGGCAGTGATACTGAGCAATCAGCATCATCTTCATAGGTGATTGGATGAGGGAGGGGGTAGTAGGCATGATGCGGGGGCTAGCAGCCCTGAGGGGTCCCATAGGACCCACACCACGGGGGGTAGTTCCCGTCGCACCGATCCTGCGTGATCATGGTGGCCGACGCCTTAGGCTTTGGGGATTTTTGAGCTTTTGGATTTTGTTGTGGGGTCATAGGACCGGTTCATTGTAGCCTATGGGCATTTTTGATGATATATATAGGTGACTTTATTTTATTTATGCACATGTCATGATTTGATGTTATGCATGATGATTGATGAATATGGATGTATGCATGTTAATTTATATTGATGGATGCATATGTTTTGATGAAATGCAAATGTTTTTAATTTATATGATATGCAAATGGAATGGATGAATTGAATTTGTGATTTTTGGTGGTCGCACCATAGACTATTTAGAATTTATGGCTTTTTGTGTTGGGTGATTGTTGTGTGACCTGACTTTCTTTATGTATACGGGCTATTTTTTGTATTTTCTGATGGCAATGTGAGAATGAAAGATAGTAAGTTGGTTTAGAATGTAGGTAGGGTTTTTTGAGACTCAGATGTTTTAACTATCTAGCCAAGACTGTACTTTTATCTTACGAGACTTTTTAACAAGGTATGAATCGGACTTGTTTTTGACCAAGTTATTTCACATCCCTGTGTGTGCAATTGAGTTCATTTATGTGGTGTTTGTCAGGATACCGCCAGTGCCAGATAGGCTGTCAACCAAACCTGTACTGAGGATCACCTGATTAGCTCCACTAACTCCTTTGTTGTATTTAGTCAGATTAATCTGCGGTGCTATCGTAGGATACCATAAGCTAGCTCATCCACATGCAAACATTGATCTGCACACAAGTTAATGTGACAGATATATCATCATGCGGGAGGTTTACCACCAGTGACCGATAGGCTATCCACCAAACCAATACTGAGGTTTGCCTCATGACCTATCGGAATGCTGAGAGTTCCAGGGATTCAAGTTCGACTCCCTTATTTTCTTCAATTGTATTGGGATACTTGCTCTTGTGTAGTGATAAAAATCACTGTTTATTTTTTTTTTCTTTTGAGCAAGGGATTTGAATATGGAGTGATGAGAATCACTATTTTATGTGCTTTTCTTGATGTATGCACTTTGGTTGTGATGTCAAATTTTTTGGAGTTTTGAATTTTGCAAATTTGTGATGTTTTGCAACCTTTTGAGAACTTGGGATTCTTGGGGAATTGGGTAGGGAAGATGCTTGTCCTTTTGCCAACTCTCAGCATTCTTGGGGTCATTCGCACAGGGGGATGAGCAAGATAACCATTTCGCTTATGGTGACCTGGATTGCTTTGCAGGTTTCATCTTTCATTCACACAACTTGGGAATTCTTATGTGTTTTAATTTGTGTTGGGATGCTACGTACCAAGGTGTGATCCAAGTAGAACTCTACCTTTGTAAAATCTGTCTGACTTGGTACAGTACGTGGCTAGAAAGCTAATGACGACTGAAGGACGAAAACTCTTGATACATTAGAAGACAACCGACTATGATGTGGGAAAATAATGTGAGTGGCGGTTATTTGCGATGAATTATTGATAAAGTGGAAAAATGTGAAAAATGATGGTTTTGCCAAGTAATGGCAGTCTATGGTGCGTTGACCTTTATGACCACAAATATGTAATGTATGGATGTGATGCTTAAGGCAGCTATATATTTTTGTGTTTTTGATGGATTGATTTTTGTGAATATGAAGATGAGATGCAAAAAGATCTCTTTATTGTTGTGATGATTGTGAGTATGCATGGAAATGAGATGCAAATTTTTGTTATTTTTGATGATTTTATTGTTTTTGAATTTTCTTATTTTTGACCAAGCGATTGTGGGAACCCTTGGAGCTTTTGGTTTGACCAAAGGGGTAATGGGCACCTTTGGGGTATTTTTGGGTTTGACCAAGTGATTATGGGAATCCTTGGGGCTTTTTGGGTTGGGCTATGGCTCCTCTAGATATGGAATGGCCGCAAATGACTGATGTTCAAGGGTTCTAGTTCCTTGATTCCATCAAGAGAGGCTAGCCGGTATGTTCCAGGTCCTATTTTACTATCAATTACATAGGGACCTAACCAGTTTGCCATGAACTTGTCCCTTAGATGGGGCGGCAAGCTAGAGTTCTATTGGTTCTCTTTTAAGACCAAGTCACCAACCTGAAAGTCCCTCAAGTGAACTTTCATGTTGTATGCTTTCTTAAGTCGCTCTTGATAGATACGTAAATGCTCGAGAGCATTAACACATCGTTCATCAAGCAACGTAAGCTGGTCTAATCGGGCTTGCCACGTAGTGTCATCATCGATGAACTCTTGCATTGATATGCATAGGGAAGGAATTTCCAACTCGAGAGGCATGACAGCCTCGGAGCCATACACGAGCAAAAATAGAGTTGCCCTAGTGGGTGTCCGAATGCTAGTGCGATAAGCCCACAGGGCAAGTGGGATCTGAATGTGCCAATCCTTATGACTATCTATGACTATCTTTTTGAGGATGGCAACTAGCATTTTGTTTGACGCCTCTGCTTGCCCATTTGCCTGTGGATAATAGGGTGTCAAAAAACTATGCTAAATTTTGTACTTTGTGGTCAAAGCATGCACATATTTGTTCTTGAATGACGTCCCATTATCCGAGATTATCTTGGATGGAATACCAAAATGACATATGATGTTATGTAAAATGAACTCCACAATGCGGGGTCCTGTCGTAGAGGTAAGCGGAACCGCTTCCACCCACTTGGTGAAATACTCTGTGGCCGTTATGATAAACGTGTGATGACCTGACGATGCAAGGGAGATCTTACCGATTAGATCTAAGCCCCACTACAAAAATGGCCAAGCCGATTGGATCGGCTGCAAGGCCTGGGAAGGTACGTGTGTCAAATTAGCATGGTGTTGACATTTCATGCACTTCCTCACATATGCGCAACAATCTCGCTCTAAATATGGCCAATAATAGCCCATGTGAAGAATGCACTTTGCGATGGCCATACCACTGAAGTGGCCATCGCACGTACCATCGTGCGCTTGGGCGATTGCCCAAGTGGACTCCTGCTGGTCCAAGCAATGAAGGAGGATTCCTTCATAGCTACGACGGTACAAAATGTCTCCTAACAAGACATACTTTGCCACTTTCTGCTTGAATGCTCATTTTGTGGCATGCATCAATCCAAGTGGGAGGTTACCTAACTTGAGGTAGTCCCTTATGGGTGAATACCAATCCTGCTGATCAGAAGCCTCGATGGCATGAACAACCAATCCCTCTTGAAGTTCATCCCTAGCAAAAGTTGAGCGGGAAAGAACTTGTAAGAATAGCATTGTGTTGCTATTAAGGGGAGTAGGGGAGAATAAGGACCCCCAGTTGGCATGATTCAGATGATCATGGATTCAAGAGAACCTATCCTGAGGTGGTTCAATCTGGATCATGTGGATTCCTGGCATTAAGTCAGAGCTTGCACGCTCCATCATGGATTGTGATAGTGTTTTGACTTGAATGGTTGTCATATCACCAGAAATGTCTTACGGGATTAGTGACCCCAAAGAGGCCATAGTGTCCACAAAATGATTCGATGACCGAGGGAGTGCCTCGATGTCATACCATTCAAGTTGTGCCAAGAATTTGTCCACAAGGGCTTTGTAGGCCTGTAGAACTAGGCATTTACATTGGAATACCCCTTTGACTTGGTTGACAATTAACAGTGAATCACCAAAGATATTCAATCATTTGATGTTCATGGTGATTGTTGTCTGAAGACCTATGAGCAAGGCTTCATACTCTGCATTATTGTTGGTGCATGGGAAATTTAATTTAAATGACAGAGGCATTGGAGCACCTTGTGGTGTGAAGAATACTATTCCCATGCCACCACCTTGCTCACATTTAGAACCATCAAAAAATAGGGTTATGTCGGCCTGTGACTCAGGCTCATCAGAATCTGGTGATTCTGAGACATGGAAGACCCCATCATCGGGTAGTTCTATGATCAGAGGCTGATCATCTTCGAGAGGAGCCTCTGCTAGTTGATCGGCTATGACCTGACCTTTTATGGATTTTTGTCCAATAAACTCTATGTCAAATTCTATCAACAACATGATCCATTTTGTCGTGTGACTACTATGATAAGTATGACTCATCATGTATCGCAATGGATTCTCCTTAGACACAACATACGTCTTGTTGCTCAGCATGTAATGGCATAGCTTTTTGGTAGCAAACACCACTGCCAAGCAGAGTTTCTCAACGTATGCATAGTTAAGTTCATAACTGACCAGGGTGCGGCTAAGATAGTAAGTAGCCTGTTCTTTATGAAGTTCATTCTTCTAGGCTAACATGGCGCCCAGTGCCACCTCAATAGCTGAGATGTATAAGTAGAATGACACTCCTGGTCTAGGTGGTGCCAATACTGGTGGCGAAGCCAAGTATTGTTTAATGTCATCAAAGGCTGACTGGCACTCGTCATCCCAGTGAAATGCTACCCCCTTATGCAATAATTTGTTCATGGGTCGGCACTTGTCAGATAGCTGCGCTATGAAGCGCTTGATCGACGTGACCTTTCCCTGTAGGCTTCTGAGCTGCTTGATGGTAGTTGGGGGAAGCATTTCAAGGATTGCCTTGACTTTGTTTGGGTCCACCTCGATGCCTCACTTTGAGACTATGAAACCCAAGAGTTTTCCAGATGTGATGCCAAATACGCACTTCTTGGGATTCAATCTGACTTTATGTTCCATGAGGCGATCGAGGATCTTGCTTAAGTCATCGAGATGATCTGGGCGCAAAAGAGATTTGGCCAACAAATCATCCATGTAATCTTCCAAAGTTTTATGCATGTAATCATGGAAGATGTATGTCATGGCACGTTGGTAGGTGGCGCCAGCATTTTTAAGGCCAAAAGGCATGACCTTATAACAAAATGTCCCCCAAGGCATTGTGAACGCCATTTTTAGTTGGTCCTCGAGATTGATACAAATCTGATTGTATCCCGAGAAACCATCCATGAGGGAAAGCATTTCATGGCCTGCTGTAGCATCTACCAATGCGTCGATGCTCGACAAGGGGAAATCATCCTTAGGACTCGCTTTGTTTAGATCTCAAAAATCAGTGCATATGCGAATCCTCCCATCAGGCTTCTTGATGGGCACCATGTTGGATAGCCATGGTGGATAATCCATGCAGATGACAAACTGTGCATCCAACAACTTTTGCAATTCATCTTTGACCATTAAGGCCATTATTGGGTGCATCTTACATAGTTTTTGCTTAATTGGCTTGACTGTCGGATCAAGCGTTAGATTATGCATGACTAGCTATGGATCTAGTCTCGACATGTCTTTGTATGACCATGCAAAAACCTCCTTCTTCTCTTTGAGAAGGGTAATGTAGTCGGCTTGCTCTTCGGGGGATAAACTTACCCCCAGCTTGATAATCTATGGATTCATTGGATCAGAGCCGATGTCTACGTCAGTCGTCTCCTCGACCGACATGTGGGATCCATCCTCCAACTGGTGTGGAGTTGGGATCAAATGGATATCATTTGCTGAGTTTAAATCATCGTTAGGAACCTCGGGTCCCTCTTCAGCATGGAAGATATCCTGAGTTGGCCCTGGGGTGAAATGAAGCATCTCACCGAAAGGCCGATACTCTGATGGGGATGGAGGTGAATTGACGTGATCCCAGTCTATGGCATCTATGTCTAGATACAATGACTATGTTGGATCGGTCGGATTGTGGATGGGGGTGGTTAAGTCAATGGAGATCATGTTGATGAAATGATTTTGGTCTCCATTACCATGGGTGTGATGACTCGAACATTCTAGATGTTCTCTATGCTTCGGGTCTGGCTCTAGAGGTATTGGCATGAATGGATCGGCCCTATGTGCGGATAGGAAGATAGGGTCTACCCTCGGCACTGATATCGCTATAGGGTCTCTGGGTGGAAGGTATTCTTCGTATGCCCAAAGTGGTGGATTCAACACTTGTTCCCACCATGCTGGGTCTACGTACCACTCATGCCCTGGCACTATGTTTAGTTGTTCAAATATGTCATTAATATCTAAGGGGTATTGTTGTTGTCGCATATGATTGAGATAGGCCATCTCAGTTTCATCTTCATAATCACTGTCGAAGATCCAAAAGCCTTCATTGGCTCCAACAACTATTTGCGACATTAGAGGCTCGTCTTGCTCGAGCAAATTGATCTGGCCCCATTGGGGTTGTTTCGCTCTCTACGGTGGGGCTTGATTTCCTTGGAGTGGCACTTGCTCGATTGGAGCATCTAAAGGGAACATTGTCAAGAGGTTTTCTTGATAATCATCCATGGGGATCACCTATGAGTGATCGCTATTTGATTCAAAGGGGTCATACCTCATATTCGACTCGTCCTCTGAGGACCCTTCTTGACATTGTCTAGACCCTCCTTGAAAATGAGCTCTCGAGCTTTCTCCTCTCTCGAGCGAAGGGAAGGGATTGCGAGGGTCAACAAGGTTGATTGTCATTAATGGGAGATAATCCCTCAATGTATATGTCATGTTAGGGTTGGCATATGGATCTGATGCCAATCCCCCCTTGTTGCCTATCCCTAGGCCTTGCATGTTCTCCACCAAGATGTCCAAGGGCAGGGGGTGGTTGAACCCTACTCCTGACTTGTCATATGGCATTTGGTATCTTGGTTGGCAAAGAACACGTACCCCTTGCTCATATCTGCCTAACCCATATCCATGCCAATTGCATTGGCCAAGGTATCTCAAAGCAAAGTCTGGGTTAGACAAATAGTTGACATTTTTAGCAAAAGGCTCTTCATCTTCATCCTCTTGCATGCATGGTGCAACGCCATGATCAAGGCCCCCATACACAAAGTTTGTCTGGTTCGGCGGGTAGCCTAGGGGAACAATAGTGCCGATGGGGAGGCGAGGTCTCCCCATGTCCTGCATGGACTCCAGTGTGGGTGTTGCTACAATATTCCACACCAGATACTCCCCCGAGGCCCGTATTGGCCATTTCAACGGTGATTGTTGGTGGTTGAGGGGGAGGGAATGGAAGTTCTCCTCGAGTCCACTCCATGTCGGGTGAACTAGGAGTCTCAACTTCCATTCGGCTAGGCATCTCCTCAGTAGAGATAGTTGATACTGATGGTAGTGTCTCTTCTAGAGGTTGCGCCTCTTCCAGAGGTTTCTTCCCTTTGTCCTTCTATTTGGCCCCCATAGGTGGCATCATTGGTGGAGGACCAGACGATGAAGATGGACCCGGCTGGGGTTTTGAAGAACTTGCTAATGGGGATGCCTACGGAATCGGACCCTGTTTAGATGGATTCAATTGGAAATCCAAATGCATTGATGGAAGGGTCGATTGCGGCATCAGCTGCACCGCATTACAATACTTGAAGGGTTCTAAGTCCACTGGGACTACATGCACCTCCCCTTCAAATGTATACTTTAAGCACTGGTGAGCTATCGAAGGGACACACTTCATGTCCCTGATCCATGGCCGACCCAACAAGATGTTGTAGGCCATCTCACCTTCCAAGATGTGGCACAATGTAGGTATAGTCTTTTGTCCCACTTGGATGGGTAGGACTATTGTGCCAACTATCGAGCATATTGCATCATTGAATGCTCGTAGAGTGTAGGTGGAAGTCGTGATGTGAGATGCGGGCAACTTCAGATGTTTTAGGGCCATGGTTGTGATGATATTATTGGATGAGCCAGTGTCTATCAACACCCTCTTATATGGGATCCCGTTGACCCATGCGATAACGTGCAGGGGTGGATCCGCCATGTCATCAGCCACTGATTTCAATTCATCTTCTCGAAATGTGATGACTGGCTCAATGCATCATTTGACATGTCCCACGAAGTTGTTGAAAGAATTTGTTTCATGGGGCTGCAACTCGATGGCTTTCAATATCTCCATTAGAGCCTCTCGATGGGGCGTTGATTGTTGTATGAGCTCGTATATGGAGAGCCTAGCCGAGGTGGTCCTCAAACTCTGAGTGAGTTTGGTCCGAAGTGTGGCCACTGGTCTAGGCGGAGGAGGTTGTGCAAGGTGCTATTGTGGTTGTGACATTGTTGGCACCTCTCCTGCAGCTGTCGCAGGAGCATTTGTGCTCGGGTACCTCCTGTTTCGAGTCACTATACTGATCATCCCTACATACCCCTGCATGGGGTAGTTTTGTGTGACCTCATTAACTTGTAGGGTCTTTTCCTATGGAGCATGAGCAGGCAAGGGGTCTTTAAAGACCTCCATTTGTTGATTGCTTGGTGCCACGGGATTATCCACCGCTAGTGTCTTGTTATCAATTAGGTCTTGCACCAAGCCCTTAAACTTCCAGCAGGCATTTAGGTCATGTCCCTGCCATCTATGGAACCTACAGTACAAGTCCTCCCTGTACCCCTTAGGCTTGGGAGCATTGGGGTCTATGGTTTGAATCTCTGGCAGGTTGATCAAATTTGCCGCTAACAAGCGGTCAAACAGGGAGTCCCTGGACTCTGTGTAGGGTGTGTATTGTCGCCTAGGGCGACGCTGCTGACTCTGTTCTTGCCTCTGATTTTCTTTGTCATAGTTGTTAGGAGGCACCGCCTGATAGTTAGCCTTTTGGGGCTGTGTTGCTTGTGCAGGCTTAGGGACATTGATAGCAACTTGATTGACCGCAGCGGGTTTTTGTTGCATGGTCCCTATTTTAGTGTTCTTAGTCCACTCTTTTTTCTTAGGTTTGGCTATCTCGCCATCCTGTATCTTGATCTCTTCAATGATCCTGGCTTGCGCTAGAGCTTCTTCTAAGGTGGCATATTGCTGCAGCTGCAATAGCATAGAGATCGATCTCAAACAGCTCTTTGAGAACATTTGAGTGAGGTCGGACATAGGAGGGAGGTAGGGCAGCTTTGAAAGCAAAGTCCTCCATCGATTCCCATAGGCCACCATGGTTTCTTCCTCATACTTCCTGAGGCTGGCTAAGTCACTTAGTGATGCCTTCTTCTTGGTGTTGAAGGTGAAGCATTCGAGGAACGCATCCACTAACTGATCTAAGTTGTTAATGTTGTGCTTTGGTAATTGAGTAAACCAATCCGAGGCAGGGCCTACGAATGTGGTTATAAATGTTCTTAATAACAAAGCATCATTGTCCTGAATGCCGAAGCATTGGCTCAGGAATCTCGTCACATGCTCTTGAGCATCTTCCTCACCTCTAAAGGTTGCCAACTGAGGCAGCTTAAAGTGTTCAGGGTAAGGGGGTGCTGGCACTGACGGATGCACAGGATGACTACGGAGCTGGCGTAAAGTGGGCTTTTGGGGCCCAAAAGTTTTGGTTTCCATAGACTCCAGACGCTCTAGCAGCGCTTTATATGCATCTGAAGATTTAATCTCTTCCTCTTTAGTTTGCTCCCATTGTGGGTTGTGGGAGACTTGAGGCCTATAGAGGGGTGGCCGGATAGCAACCCCTCCACCTTGGTAGGGCATTTCGGCCCGCTCTTCTTCTTGCTCATACTCCTCGTAAGCTTCCTGAGGAGTCTCTGGATGAGACCTATGACCCTGGGTGGGTCCCCGTGGAGGGTACCCATCATTGTTCCGGGGAGTGGCCTCCCGCTCAGGTCTAGGAGGTCTCAGAGGTAGCACTTGGTAAGGTCACGGAGACCTATCTCGCACCAAGGGGTTGCGCCTCTCATACGGTTCCACTCTTTGGGTGTGAGGGGTTGGAACCCTCTCAAGCATCGGGTTATGGAGCAGCTCATTTATTTGGCACCGAATGCGCTCTTTGCTAAGGTGATATAGATGCTCTAGCTATTGTTGGTCTTGCTCAAGCCGCGTGATCTACGCTTGGTGGGCGACATGTCTGGCGATTGCCAGGTCGATTTGTTCCACCATCTTGAGCCTAGGAGGCCTGGATGCCTCTCCTATGCACTTACCTCGGTCACGATGATCCGAGATCTCAATAGGTCACTTCCCTCTATCGAGGTTGGTGGCATTTACCCGAGGCTCTGGCCTCAGTAGGTGATCATGGTATATAGCGGGTGCGGAAGTGCATGGCTCCCACACTGTATATTGCTCTTGAGGAATGTAATGGTCTTCCTCGTGCTCCCTTTCGTATGTGTGAAAGGGGCGGGTAGAGTTGGCTCGCCCTGCTTGAAGAGCCTTGTGCTCTGGGTTTTGTCTATTGGTTCTAACAGTGATGGGGGGTAAAGGAGGGATGCCATAATCATGTGGCCTCTCCTCATGGACCCTATGCTGCTCTAGCGCTTCATCGCATGGTGGCCACTCATATCGAGCTTCTAAGGGAGCCTTCTTGTCTATGTTGAGTGCCACGTGTAAGGACTCCTCCTGAAAGGGGCTATGATGAACGGGCGTGTCCCTCAAAGGGGTGCCTCTATAGTCCCATTCTAAAATGGAACGATGTGGACTCTCTTGTGGGTCAGGCCACCAAGGCGGTATGACCAAGTCCTTGGGGCTATAGCGGAGGTGACTTGTGCCCCCTTGTACACTCTCCGTAGCTTTCGCCCTTGATTGGGCTTGGCTATGGGTGTACACCATGGTGGTGTTTTTCTACAAGCTATGTAGGTTTTTATCTCTTTTTATGATTTTTTATGCTACACTAAACAGAAAAGATCACACACACACAAAGCAATGATTATCTCGTTTAAAGATTAAAAGTGTGTCCTAGACCTGGTTTAGTGTGTTTTGGTTTTTGTTTTTTTTTTTTTGAAGGTTTTTGTAAAGAACATTTAAATGCAATATGATGGCTCTTATGACTCCCAAAAATGGTCGCCCCTTCGATATACCATTGCCAGGCTGATATACCAACCTCTCTATATACCCGCCCTTACGTGAGGGAAACTATAGGTACGTGAGAGCAGATGGTACGTGGAACGTAGGCGGTACGGAAGGGGAATCACCCTATTTATGACACCTACCATAGAAGACTTATCCTCATGTGTTGGGAATCACCCCAACTACACTCGGTCAGCTTTCATCAGGATTTACGTCTAGCAATAGTAGCGATCGGGGTAATGGATGCAAAAATTCAAGCCAAGGTGGTGATGAAATCCACCGTTGGTCTTGATCAAGGGCTGGGGTTTTACGACCAGCTCCTTGGTGTTTAATTTGCCATGTGATGTGTGGGGTTCTTTTTATTTTGCAAAAAGGAAACAAGCAAGCAGTAAAAGAAAACTTTCCCTAAGCAAGCAAGTAACCCAAAAATAGAAAAACTGAAGACAAAAAATGACAGGAAAAGTTTAGAATCCCTACCTCTTCTCTGCCCAAATCTGCTGGCTCTGAGTTTCTGCCCTGAAACTGCATAGAGAGCTATTCATCCCTGGATGGGATGAATAACAGAACTGAATTCATCATAGGGTGGGGCGCATTCCCATTCATCCCTGGGTAAGATGAATTCCAGCTCTGTATTCGCCACAGACTGGAACGAACAACAGTCCCGCGTTCAAAAAAATGATACCTGCAAGCAAAAAGCAAGTTTTGATCAGATTTCTGATCTAAAAAAAAATAGAGGATAGAGTCCCACCATGATCGCCACTGAAAGCATGAGGATACGGAAACAAAAAAAGGAAAAGCTCCAAGTACGATGCAAAACGGAACTAAACTTAACGCTAAGTCCTACGAATTGAAAATGCATGAAATAGGAAAAGCATAAACGAATTGAAACTCAAATGAAAAGCCAATGTGGAAAATAGCCCTTTATTTTATTGATATGTTTCAGAATTCGGTTACAATTTGCCTCCTCCCTTTTTAGGGGCGAGGAGCGTTAAATTTGTTTCTTTGTTACATCCATGGATAGCCATTCCTTCTTCCGCGTGCCCACATGTAAAGTGGGCGGACCAAACATCACCGCCGCTTGCATTGATGAGTCTTGAATCTTCATTGCTCCTCTAACATCTAGATCCTACATTCAAAGAAACAAGAAACAGTCAGTAGCACCTACGGATGAGATGAAACATGCAATCCCCAAGCCTACGATTAGTGCATGCAAAGAATAAATAAAATGATAACTAACATATATCCAAATGATCTAAAAATTTGATAGGGGCATCAAGACCTCACAAAGGAAACACTGCAAATAGAACAATCAAGAAATTCCTCACATATTTGAATTCGCTCTGGGGCGGGATGAATAGACCTGCAACAAAATACCAGATAGCACCGCCCAAAATGTCACATCTGGACAGCTCCAAATCTCCTACAAAAGTTGGGGTTAGCTAATTGGGGGTATTTTGGGATGACCCAGATGGTCAGATTTCCCCAATTTGGCCTCTAACACCCGAATTTTGATGATGCCCTCTGCAAGTTAGTAAAGGCGAAAAAATGATGAAACATGATAAAATTTGCTCAAAACAATATGAAATTGAAATTGCAAACTATCTAAGCAGCATAAGATTAAATGCAAGAATAAAATGACAGAAGGAAAATCTGCCATAGATTCCTAATCGCTCCTAAAGGGGCGATTAGGATCTAGCGATGTGGGGGGCGCCGGGGCAGGCCACCCATCGTTTGGGGGCCCGATTTCGGCACCAATCCACTTGGGATGGGTCCAAAATATCTTGTAAAGTGTTGTCGAAAAATTGGGTGGGATATTGTGACCAAATGTCAGGTTTTGGTTCCAGATTTTGTGCTTCCAATAACCACCCTATGACCTCTTTTCCAAAAGAGATCAAGGATGTGAAAGGCACAACTCAAAAAGGGTGTGGGTGTGAAAGTAAAATGATAGCACTTCGTTGCTCAAAAATGCTCCTTCTCTGTATATTTTGGGGTGAGGAAACTCACCAATTTATAGACCTGGAGGTCTCTTGAATTGGGCATGCAGAGGCGCCACTTGGCAATCATGCCTTCCCAGGGGGAAGGAGATTCCTCCCTGATTAGGGACTTCATGACTGCCCTTGCAACTGCCTCTAACGCTCGAAAATGCTCACCCACACTCCCATGCGATGAAGGAAGCGTTAAGTGGCGGATCTGAGCTGCCATTTGTCAAGATTTGACTTTTTGCCCGTCAAACCTGCTATTCGCCCCACCCTGGAGCGAATACTGCTATTCGTCCCTGGGTGGGGCGAATCCCAGTTTGAAATCGTCCCTGGGTGAAACGAGTATTGAGAAAAGTGCCTGAAGGTGCCAAATTGATCTCTGACCTTCCAAAACTATTGTGAGAGTGGTTAGGACCATTGTTTAACCTCTGGGGGCTGCCCTTGGGGCTGTGTGTGTCAATGCGATCAGTGTTTGCAGTCACATAATCGGATTGGTGTTGTTTTGGTGTCTACAAATAATAGTGATATACCTAGATGACATGAAAATTTTCTCCCACTGAAAATAAGATCACATAGCACATCTCAGAAGTGCATTTGAGAAATACAAGGATTTTGGCATCTCCATAAATCCTAGAAAATCTATCTTTGTTGTGGAATAAGACCTTCTACTCAACCATGTTGTCTCTAAGTCTAGTCTATCCATAGACCCTAATAGGGTGAAAGCACTGTTAGATCTCCCCCTCCCCCTAAACAAAAAGGGCTTGTAGTTATTCTTCAGTCATTTTGTGCACAAATTCATAGCTAATTTTGCACAAATAATCAAACCAATGATAGAGCTATTAAAGGACACCATGTTCAAATGGATAGATATGAGGAAACAAGTGTTCCAGCATATAAAAGAACAAATATCTCAAGCCTTTGTCTTGGTGAATCTAGACTACTCTAGGGACTTCATCTTATATGTTGTAGATGAACAAGGAAGCTACGCCGTAGTGCTCACCCATAAGGGAGCTGAAAATGAAGAAAGACCCATAGATTTTTTGAGTCAAACAACGCAGGAACATGAATAAAAATATAACTTCATTGAAAATTATATATATGCAATAATGAAGTCTAAAAAAGTTTAGGTATTTCTTATCGTAGAGGAAGGTTATTGTCTATACAATTCACCCTAATGTACAAAGCTTCATCATACAAGGAGAACTCGGTGATACAATATTTGGTTGGGTGACAAAAATACAATAATATGATGTAGAAATACACCCAACCAAGATAGTTAGAGGTAGAGCACTGTGCCAAGAACTCACAAAATAAGCTTCATCCGAGTACATAGCCTGTCAGACTCAAGAAGCAGCATTAGATGATGATAAACCTTCAGAACATCTTGACTAGGTAGATGAGCTAACCAGGTATTTTAAAACAAGCTTAAATTCCTCACAGTGAAGGAGGTACCGCATGCAATATTTGAAATACACTATGCTACCTAAGGGATTGTACAGAAAAAACATAGATGAAGTACTACTTCGATGTGTAACAGAAGAGTAGAAACAATTTTTTTTAGAAGAGTTCCATGGAGGTTTATCAGGGGTACACTACTCAGGGAGGACCACTACCCTAAAAATCATCAAGGTTGGGTGTTACTAGTTGACTATCTTCATAGATGCTTTTAAAATAACAAGAGGTTGCGAGGAATACCAAAGATACATTGGAAGAAACATGAATGCTTTGTTGCCTCTAAATTCCATTCAGGTTGAAGATCCTTTTTAGCAATGGGGATTGGATTTCATCAGGATAATAGAACCCAAATAATTTTATGGGCATAATTACATCCTCACAACTACCAACTATTTCACCAAATTGTCAGAAGCAATACCCACCAAAAAGGCAGACCAAAAGGTGGTAATGGAATTTATGAAAAGTTTGATTACAATATTTGGCATCCCAGATGTGTTAGTCATAGATAATGACTCAACCTTCGCTAGTGCCAATATTATCTATTTTGCATGCAAATATGGGATCTACTTAAATACAACCTCAAAATATTATCCCTAGGGGAATGGACTAGTTGAATCCACAAACAAATATCTAATTAGGATTTTGAAGAGAACTTTAAGATATAATAAAATAAGTTAGCACTTTGTGATAAATCAAGCACTGTGGGCTGATATAATCACCATCAATAAGTCCATCAACACATCCCCCTACTCTATGGTCTATGGCAAAGATGCAGTCCTCCAAATACACATAGAGATACCGGCTCTAAAATTACTCAATCAAACCAGCACTGAAGAAGCAAAACCAATGGAGAATAGGCTGATCCAACTCCTACAATTAGAAAAACAGAAGGAACAAGCCTACAATCACTACCAAAAGCATACAATTTCCACGAAAGGATGGTTCAATAAAAATACCACCCTAAGGAACTTTAAGATGGGAAACGTAGTCCTAAGATGGAATGAGAAGAAGTCTAAAACTGGAAACCAATATAAATTTGATGCGTTTTGGGGGGGTACTTTCAAAATAATAGAGTAAAAACAACACAACTCCTTCTAGCTGAGATATGAATAGGGCCAGGTTCAACCCATCCCTTTCCACGGTTTCTATCTATAGTTGTACTACAAATGAATTGTTCATCTCTACCTTGTATGTATTTCTATGTAAATATGTTGTAAATATGTTTTTATTTCATAAACTCCAAGTCAAATATACTGCAATGGCATGACGTTTTGGTGCACAATGGCACCTTCAAGGAAATTGGTCATGATTTCATGACTTTTAGGTAGCTGAGCGCTTCACCAAGGTAAAATATCGTGATGGCATGACTTTTTGGTGCACACTGGCCACTTCAAGGAAATTTGTTGTGATTTCATGACTTTTAGGTAGTTGACCACTTCACTAAGGTAAAATATCGTGATGGCACAACTTTTTAGTGCACAATGGCCCCTTCAAGGAAATTTGTCACAATTTCATTACTTTTAGGCAACTGAGAGCTTTGCCAAGGCAAAATGTCACGATGGCATGACTTTTCGAAGCACAATGGCCCTTTCAAGGAAATTTGTCATGATTTCATGACTTTTGGGCAGCTGAGCACTTCACCAAGGTAAAATTTCATGATGGCATAATTTTTTGGTGCATAATTAGCCCTTCAAGGAAATTTGTTGTGTTTTCACGAGTTTTGGGCAGCTGAGCGCTTCACCAAGGCAAACTTTCATGATGGCGCGACTTTTCAATGTACAATGGCCCCTTCAAAGAAATTTGTCATGATTTCATGACTTTTGGGAAGTTAAGCATCATGTCAGATCGGTCGAGGACTTATGGCACGATTGATTTGAGGAAAATTCTAGAAGGTGATCCTTAGTTATTTACTAAGAGGGGGGTATTCCTCAAAAAATGGGGTCTAGATTTCAATCCGATCTCATAGAGGGTTAATTTTGTTTCCATGTGGGTTAAGTTGCCAAATTTTCCCTCGCATCTTTGCCATGTTAGTGCTTTTAAAGCGGTGGCTCAATATATCGAAGATTTTATCTCCTTTGATCATACCACCAATTCCCTATCTAGGATGCATTATGTGCACATTTGTGTTTTGGCAGACACTAAGAAGAAGCTTCCAAGTTTTGTTGAACTTATTCTCATCTAGGGAGTTGGTCTCAACCCATTGAGTATTAAAATAAGTCAATGGTTTGCTAGGTTTGTGAAAGGGGTGGGCATCATAGAAATGTTTCTTCCTTTAGGCCAAAGGCCCAGCCCTTGGCTTGCCAAGGTCAAAAAATAATATGGACTCCCAAGAAGCAGTCGTTGGTGGATAAATGAAAGAAGATTATTTTCTCCCTTCTATAAAAATATGGGCTGGGTAATGCTTTACAAGTTGTTCAAGGTGAATACATCCTAATCCTTTAGTGGAGAAGATGAGTGAACCTCACTAGAAATTGGAAGTAGTGTTGGAGTCGAGGCTTGAAGAGAAAGGTTGTGAAGTATCATTCTAGAATTATTTTGAATGCCTAGCATATAAGAACCCTGTTCTTCAGTAGATCGATGTGCATTCACCCAATGCCTTTGTTTTGAACCTAAAAATTTAGGGTTCCCCAATTTCTCCTAGTAAAGAATTTGTTTCTCCTTTTTCTGGTTCTAGTAGCCCGATGGTCTCTCCCAAACTAGTCTTTGAGAATGGCTCCCTTGGCCCTAACACAAGAAGTCATAGAATGGGGCGTATTGATGTTGGAGTGGAGAAGAAAGTGGAAAAACCTCCAAATAGCTCCGTGAGAAAAAGGAAAGTTGAAAATGATATTGCTAACGATGATCAAGCTCTTCTGATGGTGGATAAGAGAAGCGATAAGGATAGTAATTAGTTGAAATTAAATGGGTATAAGTCCTATATTTGTGGGGGTACTATTAATAAACTATCTTTTAATTCTTGCTAATGAAGATGTGCTCATGGAATATTAGAGGACTTAATAGTGCCTCTAAAAAATGTATCTTGGCCTATATTATAAGAGACAAGTCCCCAAATTTTTTGTTTATTCAGGAATCCAAGTTGGAGAAGCTTTTTTGGAACTCGGTTCATTTGACTATTTGAAAAGAAGTTGGATTTGCAACTAGTGAAGCTTCTGGCTCGTCAAGAGGATTGTTGTATTTTGGAACAAATTTAAGTATGAGGGTAATGTTATTTCTTCTTCTAACAGGGTTTTTTTTCCATAAATATACTAGGAGAAGGTGGGTATTTTACAATGTTTATGCTCCTAATTCTACTATGGGACACCATATTTTTTTGTTGAAATTTCTGGAAATGAGGAAGGCCTTTTTGAACGAACCTTGGATCTTTGCAGGGGATTTCAATTCTCCATTTTTACCATATAAAAAATGTGGTAATTGTGCAGATTTGTGAAGTATGGATGACTTCGCATATTTTATTAGGGATACAAAACTTCGGTATCTTGATATTAAAGGTGCTAAATTCACCTGGAGTAATCAGAGAACCAGATTGAATATGATTTTATGCAAATTTTATAGTCTTAATCTCCTTTTTTAGTGTTTCCTTCTTCGAGGATACTTATTTGTCGTCTCTTCCCTAGGTTGGGTCTAATCATAACCCTCTATGTCTAGAGGTACCAACTACCACTCCTTTCCTTCTGAGGTCATTTAGATTTGAAGCAATGTGGTGCTCTCATCTAGAGTTTGAAGATTGTGTAAAAGAGTGGTGGAGTGAAGAATCTTTGCGAGTGGGAATGGATTTGCTCATCAATAAGCTCAAAAATCTTAGATATTATCTCAAATTTTGGAATAAGTTCTTCTTTTATGATATCTTTAGAGCCAAAGAAATTTTGAAATCCTAGCTTTGAGAATTGGAGGCTAATGTAGAAACTCATGGTTTTTTGGTGGAAACAACTGAAAGTGAGAAAAATATTTTATCTAATCTTCATAATAACCTGGTAGTAGAGAAGTTTTTTTGGAAGCAATCTCAGGATCTCTGGTTGAAGGAAGGATACTGAAATTCAAAATTTTTCATGCTTCCACGCTTTGCCATCATAGTCACAAGAGAATTAGAAAAGTGTTCAAGTCTGATGGTTTAGTTTATAGATATATATAGAAATTAGAGAGGAAGTTGTAGAATTATTTTTCTCCCTCTTAGGAGAGTCTTCGGTTAGAGATTTTTAGGTTGAGGAGACTCTTCTCGCTTCTATTATAATGTTTGTTTTAAATGAGATGAAAGTTGGTCTCATAGCTCCCTTATTTGACGATGAAATCAAAGAGGTTTTAGACTTTATGGGACCCTTCAAAGCTCTAAGACCTGACGGTTTCCCTCCTTTATTTTTCCAAAAATTATGGCATATATGTGGAGATGTGTGATGTGCTTTAAGGTCTGTGTAGGGATCCTTGGATATTTTGAAAGCTCTTAACTCGACCTTCCTGGTCCTAATGCTAATGTTGTTTCATTTAACGATTTTAGGCCAATCAGTCTCTATAATACTATTTATAAGATTCTTTCAAAAGTCTTAGAAAATAGAATTAAACCACTATTGTCCATTTTAATTAATAAGGCTCAAAGTGGTTTCGTGGCTGGGAGGCAGATGCTTGATTGGTTCATTGTTATGTATGAATTGATCCACTTAGTCCATAAAAGTGGTAGATCTAGTTTTTTCATGAAACTTGATATGAATAAGGCCTATGATAAGGTGTATCAGACATTTCTATTCAAAGTTCTTAGAAAATTTGGTTTTAGTGAAATTTGGATCATATTGATCGAATCTAGTGTTTCTTTAGCTTAGTTCTCGGTCCTAGTGAATGGCTCTCCTACATGAATTTTCAAGTCTTCTCGTGGTATTCGCCAAGGTGATCCCCTTTCCCCCTTCCTATTTATCATATAGGTGAAAGCGTTGGAAATATACCTGTATCTAAATATGGTCATTGAAGGATTGGCTCCTCCCCTTCCTTTTCGATCCATCTTGCATTAGTAGTTTGTTGATGACACGCTCTTGTTGTGCTTTGCTTCGATAGCTCAGGCTAAAGAAATCAAAATTCTCATTTCCTATTTTGAGAGAGCTATGGACCAATAGATTAATTATCTAAAGAGAAATTTATATTTTCTAAATACCCTAGTGGAGCATCAAAGAAAGATAACTAGGATTTTGAATTACAAAATCTCCGCCAGTTATCTTGGTTTGTTGCTTTTTGTGGGCAAAATCAGGGATTCACTTTGGACACCTATTCTGGAAAGGTTACAGCGTAGACTCACCACATGGAAAGGTGCTTTTTTGAGTTATATTGGAAAGCTAATCCTTGTTCAGAATTCATTGTAAAGTATTCCTATTTATTTTTTGTCTCTCCTTTTCCTTCCTGGAAGGATTGCAGCTAAAATTGAAATTATTTTAAATCTTTTTTGTGGGTTAGTTCTGAGTTGAAGGGTAAATTTCATTTAGTTTCATGGGAGCGTGTCATTTGAGAAGAAGTTGGGGTTTGGATCTAAAGATAATATCTCAAATGAATAAAGCTCTTATGGCAAAATTAGGGTGAAAAGTGGCATCTAATAGTGAGAGCCCTTGGATTTGTATTCTCAAGGTAAAATATTTGTTTAATAATTTTTTGTTTGACCTTCTTCTGACTGGAGGTTCTACTTTTTGGCAAAGTCTTATTAAATTCAATTTTTTTTTTACATTTTAATAGCAAATGGATCATAGAGAATGGCTCTTCTATGGATTTATGGCATGATTCCTAGCTTAGATATTCTCTTTTGGATGAGGATCAACATCTTATGGTGTTATAGCCTTTCACCCATAAGATGGCTTGTATCAAAGTTGGTGATTTTATTGATATTTCAAATGGACATAGATCTTGGTTTCATTTTCTTTCAGGGATCGATGGTGTAGAAGTGCAGCAGGCTTGGAGATTGGTGGAAAATGAATTTCAGCTTTATATTTTACGTAATGAGGACACAGAATATAGACTAATTTGGTTGGGTTCCAACAAATAATATTACTCTATTAGATTGACGTATTCATTATTAGATTTGGAGGATGAGTGTTATTTCTCGGTAGGACAAAATCTGGAAAAACAATTTGATTCCCAAAATTAATATTTTCTTTTGGTTAGCAGTGTATAATAAGATTCTCTTCATCGATAATTTGCATAAAAGAGGTTTTAACATTGTTAAAAAATATTTTATTTGTGAGTCTGTTTGGGAATATACTAAGCATATGCTTCTTCGTTGTTCATTTTTTCAAGAAGTTTATTCTTTTATTTTTGAGAATATTGGGATCCAATGGTTCTTTCCTGAGTCCCTAGAATATTGTGTTCATAAATGGACATGTTAGTTTGAAAATTCCTTGGGGTGTAGTAGAGAATATCTCTTCAGTGTTCAATGATCTAGGGAAAATCCACATTGGTAGAACTTTGGGTGAAGTTCCTTTGGAATATTCCTTTTGGCTTTCCTCATATTATTTCTAGTTCTTCATTGCCCAATCTAAGGAGTGTGGTTAGGTGGTCCCCCCTACCAGATGCTGGCTCAAATTAAATTTTGACAATGCCTCAAAAGGTAATCCAGGTGTTGCAGGAGTAGGAGGAATTATCAGAGACTTTAATGGTGAGTTGGTGGTAGCATTTTTTGAACATATTTTTGCAAAATTTCTTAATTTGTAGGTGCCAGGGTTGCATTACAAGGCATAATATTGTTGAAATATTTACGGGCTTCATATGTAGTAATTGAAGGAGATTCATCGAATGTCATAAACATGCTTAGTGACACAGTTTCACCTAGTTGGAAGGTGACCAATTTGTTGTAGGAATCGAGGAGAACCATCTAATTTTTTAGGTAAATTAAAGTTAAGCATATTTGGAGAGACGATAGTTCTATGGTAGATTTTATGGCCAACCTCAAAACCAGTCAGCCAGGGTTCATGATATGGAGAAGTGAATTTCTTGAGGAACTCATTAATCATGTCCATGATGACTATTTTAATCCCTATCAGAGAATGTGTTGTTTTTAAATTTGAATTGTATGAGCATTGTGCTTTTTGATCACCGAATCCATTTTATATTTAGGGGACTTTACAAGTACTATCTTCCCTATTTCTCAGGTGCATGGTAGTGGGTGTTGAATTCTTGCATCTTAAATTTAAATCCAAACTACCTCCTTAGATATGTTAAATTGGACGAAGATCATTTTCCTTGGTGTCTGACATTTTTTCTTTTTTTTTTAGGATTCACTTTAGGTGGATGAGATGATGATTAATTATCATCCACATTTTGGATATTAATTCCCCCGTGTGGTTCTTCACCTTCTCGATTGTGTATGTCGCGACACATGCTTTATTTCTATCCTTGTACTTTGTTGTCCATGTGAGGTATGGGTGGTTACTGGATGGTGATTATCCTTGTTTGAGGGTGATCTTATTTTTTATTCCTATGTTGGTTTTTTCTCCTTGATTTTTTGAGATTGGTGATCCCAAGTTTACCCAAAGGATGGACAGAAAGAAGAGATGTCTTATTTCTGGTTGCTTTCAAGGTCATACCTAATTTTCATTTTTTGCTTTGGGACCTTCTTGCTTTGTCTAGCCCTCTACTTTGCGTTCATCCTTTGCTAGATTCTATTATGGGGTGCTTTAGGCTTTTCACGAGTTGGGTTTCTTACCTTATTTTTTATTCATATCTATGTAGTTTAGATGGCTTAGTCGAAGGTCTTATGTGAAGAAGAGGTATTTTTATTTTTGTTCAAGTGGGTGTGTAGTTTGTTTCTCTATGTTGTATTTTTTCATAGGTAAAGTGAAGATTTCTAGTAATAAATATTATTATTTGAAGCTTCGGTTAGAGCCTATGTCTCTGATTATGGATGAGGAGGTCAAGTTGATCCTAAAAGGAGTTCTTTTGAGTTATCTTCAAAAGTTCCATGGTCATAATTTTTTTCTTTCTATATGGATGACCAATATGTGGAAGGATGGTTGGGTTAAAGTGGGTAATTGGTCCTTTGAGATATCGACAAAACTAATTAGTAGAGACACTAGTCTACCATTGGATAATGCTTGTCATAATAGGGAGAAGCACTCCCTTATTAAGGAAATTAGTTTTTTTTGGATGAGGATGAGTTTTTACGAAATGTTCAAAATAGACTTTGTGCTAAGGCTCTCTCCCCACCTTGATATCAGGTTATAAAAGTAATCATGGATTACTTTACCCTTGATCAAGCTTATGATGTTATAAGGAGCTTCCATGCTATATTTTTGAATCATCTTAGGTGTCATTTATAGATGAATATCCCTTTATATTCAAGGTGGCAAAGGCCTAAACCCCAATCATCAAGGTCTAGCCATGTTGGTGTTTGATAAGTTTACTAGTGATAGAGGATTGGTGGTGAATGACATATTGAAATCCATTGAAGGTCTGCCAATTCCAAAACCTTGATTTTTTGAAGTGGATTTAGGAGGTTCTAGTGATATCTAGACACATGATGGATTTTATTCTTATTCCATGGGGACTGGAGAAGATAAAATTTCTTGAAAATTTAAAGTTTCTTATCAAGGTGTCAAAGGGAAGGCCTTGTCAATCTATGTTAAGAGAAAATAATATTTAGCTATCTCTAAGTAGGAGGCTCTATCTCCTCACGATAGGGAGGGTGGTCAGGTTCATATCTTTAGTTTAGGAGCGAGCTCCATAAGAAAGTCTAAAATACTTTTGGGTAAGTCGATCAGCAATATTGATCCATGTTTTATAGACTCATTTAGACTTTAATCCATTACCCATAGTTTTTCTTAATGAAGTGCGGTTAACAAGTTGTATTCATCTGGTAATTTTGATGAAGGGTAGTGGATTATTTCTCACAATATAAAGTTGATGAATATCAAACATCGTATCATTCTAAAATATCTTAAAATTACTATGGATTATACCGAGGAAGTATCCCGTATGGTGGGTAAAACTAGTCTTGGTCTAGATCCGATTGTAAATCCCAAAACTAACTCAATTTTATTTTTTGTCAGGTCTAGTGTCTCCCTCTATTTTTGCCTTGTTTTTTTTTTAGTTTGCTTGGTCTTTGTGGTTCTTCCCCACTATGTCAAGTTGTTTAGTTTTATTTTCGTAGTTTGTTTTTCTTGTTCTCTATAGATTTCTACTTAGGTGGAGTTGTTTTTTAATATTGAGGGATCCTTTAAAAACCCTCCTTTTTTAATATTACCAAAAAAAATTAATGAATAAAGTTATCTGTATTGCAAGAGTAATTTATGTCTTTTGTATGAGTGTCTTATTATTTTTATTGGTTTTATCTTCTCTTTAAACTTACTATTGGTATCCAAGCAATCGATTCTTACAATTGGTATGAGAGCATTCAATTCCAACAATTGGTATCAAAACTAGTGTTAAAGCTTAGAGTTGATGTTGAAGCTAGGAGTCCCAAGCACTTGCAAAGTGGTTTAGGGTAAATATTGGAGCGATGAATAAGACTCTTACATTTAAATCATAGGTTGGTTTAAGAAGGAACCAAATGCTCATTAGTAAAGCAACCTCAACAAATGGAGGTCCAAAATTTGAGTCGTAGTTAGATCATATCTTTAACAAGGTATGAGATCCTAATTGATCAAATTGAAGAATATAAATATAATCAAAAGCTTCGTTGAAAGAGAAAGGACAACAACAAGAGTATCCCTAAAGGAGAAATGGGGAGTAAAGATTATGTGGTAAAAGCAAGGTCCTATACATGAGAGAAGAAAGATGAAGATTTAATGTAGAAACAAAAAAGTTGACTTCGTAAATAGTGACTAGTTATCCATGCACTCCAATAAGATAAGAAGGTTACCATAAGGACACTTTTGATTGTGTTATAAAATCAAACCCATGTTTAAGAAGAAAATAAAGTCATCAACATAATATTTAAAAATATATGAAAATAAATGCATAGTAACCTAGAAAATTAAAAAACAAAAACTTTAATCATTAAGGGGAAAAATGTTGAAAAAGTAATTTTTAATGTAAAAAAGGATATAAGAAAAACAATTTTCAAAATAAAGTTTGAAGAAATAAGAAAAAAAAAATCTAAATATAGAAAGACAAGTAAAAAGTAAAAAAGTGTATAGAAATCAAAATAAAAAAAATTATATAAAAAATAAGTTAGTATTAAGATTGTTGTAATTTTATATGTTGATGTATCCAATATTAATTAGTTGATTCATCCATATTTGAGTGGATCATCCAATCTATATAGTTAAATTAAATTGTATAAAACATTGATTATAACTTTTAAATGGTGTAAAAATATGAAAAAAAAAGGTTGAAATATCAAAATGTGTAAAACCTATATATATAGAGTTAAATTAAATTGTATGGTGCAAAAAATATGAAAAAAAAGGTTGAAATATCAAAAATGTGTAAAAAAATATTGTATTGCAAGACCACTCAATTCTTACATCGCCCCAAATGTACTGAATCGATTTTTTTCACATGTAGCCTTTTTGGCATTTTCCGTTCAAAAGAAATATCGATGGAAACATTATTATATCTTACTGATGTAAAAACAAATAAAGGTCTGGAGTTTTTCCTTTTCCATGTGAATCTGACAACTTAAACCAAATGCATATTGTCCATACTACATCTTGTAATGCTTACGCAACTTGATGCAAGTGACGTGATTCGGGGGCGTCGAGGTCGTCGGCGTGGACATGTAACATCCGAAAGGGAAAGGCTCCTCCAACTGAAAAGACAAAGACGTCAAGGAAGGAGGGTGTTTGGTAAATCTATGACTAAATATCACGTTTGTCGTATGCAAAGTGCAAAAGACATGCGATGCCTCCACCCTGTGGATATCACGCGATGATAAACGCTGCGGTACATACCTGCAATTAACTTTATTCAGCAGACAGTAGAAAGGTATTGTAGTAATGTAAGCTTGTAAAGAATTTCTTACCTTAAGGAGTCACCGACGTTGACAACGAACGAGTGAGGCCTCCCACATCGTCTGGTGAAAGGATCGTCAAGCACATCTGCTCTTTGGTTCATGTTAATGTATTGGTCAATATTTGACTGTCATACCTAACGTCATCACATACATAATCAATGTATTAAAGATTAGAAAGTAAACGTCTTCCCTCATCACATAGTTAATCAATGTATTAAAGGTTAATGCGTAGGTCAATTGACTGTCATATCTAACGTCACCACATACGTAATCGTAATCAATGTATTAAAGATTTAAAAAGTAAACGTCCAACGTCATCACATACATAATCAATGTATTAAAGGTTTAAAAACTAAACGGAGATCAAGGATGCATTGTATTAATGGTTAAAATAATTTTTATAATTTTTTTTTAACACATATCTATTTCTCACATACTCACCTAGGCACAGTTTAAACATTTTTATAATTTTTTTAATAAAATATATTATTTATTTAAGATATATAATTATTCAAAAATATAATATACCATTATATTTTATTAATTTTAAACCTTAAATTTTATCTAAACATATATTATATAAATATAAATTTAAACATTAAATAAAACATCAACATATTATAATATTTCAACTAACATGTAACCTAGCTTTAACTTTAAATATGGAATCAGGAATGAAGAAACCATTAACCTTGAAATTGTAGAGATTCAGTTTGACGTTGGAAGAAGAAGATGATGATAGTGTCTGAACAAGGAGTTAGATGCGTGGGGTTGGGGAATAATAACGGGAACGACATTGGCTTGTCTGTGAGGGCAACATGCAATGCACATGGAGAAGATTCACCTTATTTTGCCGGGTGGGATGAGTATCGCCGGAATCCATATGATCCGGTGCATAATCCTGACGGGGTTATCCAGATGGGCCTCGCAGAGAATAGGGTAATGGAATTAATAATCTCGAGTATTGTTGTTTACTTTTCCGAACTGAAACAAGTTTCTGGTAGAGTTGCTTGCTTTATGATAGCCGGGACATAGTTTGCTGCTTTCACATTGCTCTTTTGCGCAAATTTGTGAGGTGTGTTTAGAAAGTTTGGTTAGACGGTTAGTTTTGATCGATATTTGAGTTTAGTCTCGTGGCCACTCGTGAGAGAGAAAACCCAAGGGTAAATGGCTGCTTTTTATTTTTATATTTTGACGGCGTAGGAATGACTAAAACGGAAGTTTGTTATAGAGTTGCAATGTTTGCTTCAAAATGGTAAAATTGAAATTAACGTTTAAATGCTGTTTCCTCTTCTTCTTCGTTGCAGCTGTCGTTTGATCTGCTAGAAGAGTGGTTGACACAGCACCCAGAGGCGTCAATTACCTCGAAACAGGATTTGTTCAAGGACTTAGCCCTATATCAAGACTACCGCGGCTTGCTATCTTTCAGAAAGGTGAAAAAACTATCATTGTAAAATAAATCCTTTTCTGGGTGGTAGAGTGTATGCGACCAATGCTGCGCTTTATGTTTTATACCTTTTTATTTTTAATTTTTTCCTTGGGTTCTGGTAACTGCAGGCTATGGCGAATTTTATGAAGGCATCGAGAGGAGATAAAGTGAAATTCGACCCAGAGAGGATAGTTCTCACAGCAGGAGCAACTGCAGCGAACGAGGTCTTAATGTTCTGCCTTGCAAATCCCGGAGATGTTTTCCTAGTGCCGACTCCATATTACCCGGGGTAAAGTTTGGGTTCTCGGCGCTAGGCATATCAGACAATTTTAACAAATATAGACACATTAGTCTTTACTATCTACGTTTATTTATGTATTTTCTTCTTTCACTGTAAATTTGACAGAGATCTTAGGTGGCGCACGCAAGTAGATATTGTGCCAATCCATTGCTACGGTTCAAATAATTTTCAGATCACCAAATCGGCACTGGAATCGGCATACACGGAAGCTCAAAGTCAAAATAAGAACGTCGGAGGAATTCTCGTGACAAACCCGTCAAATCCCTTGGGCACAACGTTGAGCGCGCTGAAGATGCTACTGACCTTTGCTCAGATCAAGAAAATACATCTGGTGTGTGATGAGATTTATTCGGGGTCCGTTTTCTCCTCTCCACAATTCTACAGCATTGCAGAAATTATGGCCGAGGAGAACTACACGCCAGACAACGTCCATATAGTCTACAGTTTGTCAAAGGACCTGGGCCTTCCAGGCTTCAGAGTTGGCGCAATATATTCCTACAACGACAACGTTGTGACCACCTCCAGAAGAATGTCCAATTTCTGCATGGTGTCTTTGCAGACGCAGCACTATTTATCCACGATGCTCTCAGATTCTAAATTTGTCAATTATTATATAACAGAAAACAAGAAAAGGTTACAAGAGAGGCATCGATTCCTCGCCTCAGGGCTTCGACGAGTGGGATTTAAAATTTTAGAAGGCAACGCAGGTCTTTTCTGTTGGGTTAAAATGAGCCATCTGCTTCCATCGCATGACCTAGAAGGAGAAATAAAGCTATGGAAAAGTATAGTATACGAAGCAAAATTGAATATATCTCCGGGGTCTTTGTTCAAGTGCAAGGAGCCAGGCTGGTTCAGAGTCTGCTTTGTGGATATGAAAAAAGAGACCATGGAAGTCGCATTGCAGCGATTTGAGAAATTTGTTTGAAATTAAACTAGATTTCACATCTCTCACAGATCTTATCTTCCAAAATCCGATCGCCGCATTTTATATTGTGTGCAGTTATTACTGGCAGTTGCAGTTGTTAGTTGTTCGACGATTGGATAGAAACCCTAGTTTTGAATTAAATCCATATCAAAAGGCCACTATGCCTTTCCTTCTGTCCCAACTATAAATATGTGAACAGACGTGAGGAGAAATAGAATAGAGAGAAGAATGCAGCAGTGTAGTGTGGAGCAGAAGAAGGAGCAGCAGAGTAGCCGAGAGTAGAGTAGCATAGCAGAAGCATGAAAATAAGTCAGGAGTTGAAGCCATAGCCTTCAAAAACTCCTTTGTGTTTGTAACCAGAAAAATCTCCAAGTCGAAATATTTATGTGGATGAATTTCCAGGTTTATGCAATAATCAATATTTTTGTGTATGTCTGCCTTTTCATAATATGTTTTGTGTTTATTGTCCAACTTAGCAAAGTTTAGATATATTACATTTCGCTTTATTACAGTTGGTGTTATACCCCATTGGAGTTTCTTTGTTAATTCTAGTGGATGAGAACATGTTCTATCCTGCTCATATATCTTTATATTTTCTATCGGTGTAGAAAAAGCATGTTCTAGCCCACTCTCTAGTTTACATTGTAAAGTATGCTCATAAGTCTAAATAGTGACGTAGGACATATTTCTATCCTTTCGATAGATCGCGCCCTTTATTTATTAATTGTCACAACTCATGATATTTACCTAGCTCCAATACACGGACTTATTCCATGTTTAAATTCGTGGCGTATTGCCTTGCTCCTTCTCATGCCATTCTCTTTGTTACAAATCGTGATGTAAAGCTCGTGCTCCCAACCGCTCTCCTTTTGCATCGAAAGGTATGAAAGCCTAATGTTCTCAGGTGGCTCAAAATATTCCACTATAGTCTGCTCATTCCTTTGTGTTATATAGGGTGGCATACAACATATGCTCTTGGTCGCTCTTATTTTCCCGAAAAGGCAGGCAAGCCTTTAAGACTTCAGCGACTCAGGACATCATACTATAGTTCGAGGACCTAAAGCTTGTTTAAGACAGTGGGGTGCTACAGCCCGCTCTATCAAGTGAAGAAAATTTTATCTGCCTTCGTGTTCTAGGCTGCTCCATTTTCAGTATTAAATCCAGTGGCTTGCAACTTGCTCCACACCACTCCAACATCGTGTTGCAGCCCACTACGTGTGCCATCCTGCTCTCTATGAAAATTTTCAAATTGGTATCAGAGCCTACGTCAGACTCATTGAAGATAAGAAGCAATGGCTTCCATTGGCAACCTGTTGTAGTTGCAAATCTCATGTTTCAATGGCAAGAACTATGATTATTGGAGCATCCAGATGAAGATCCTATTTGTATCTAAGGAGTTATGGGATTTGGTGGAGAATGATTATGCAGAACCAGTAGATGCAGTAGCGTTGAACGCTCTCTCCCAAGCAAAGTTGGACTTGTTGAAGGAGAATAAAAAGAAAGACCAAAAAGTATTATTTTAAATAATGCAAGCAGTCAAAGAAATAATTTTTTTGAGAATTGAAGCTGTAGTCAAATTAGAGGCATCATAAATTTTATCCGACTCTTTCCAGGGCACCAACAATGTAAAGTTGGTGAGGTTGCAGATGTTAAGAAGTGAGTTTGAAAAATTGCTGATGACTGAGTCAACGTCCATGGGCGACTTATTTATCTAGATAATGGGTGTCATCAAACAGATGAGGTTGAATGGAGAGAATATAACAAATCAGAGGATTGTGGAGAATTTACTAAGGAGCCTACCAACAAGGTTCGACTCAATTGTGATAGCAATCAAATAATCGAGGGATTTGACAACCCTCTTTGTGGATGAGCTCATAGATTCTCTACAAACACATGAGCATAGGCTGAGTTGATCTTCTAAGTCCTCATTAGAGAAAACATTTAAGAAATAAGTCTCATTCTAATATAATAGTAGAAGAGAAGAATCCCACCAAGCTACCTCCAGTTCTCAAGGAGGAAGACGACAGAGCAGTCGAGGTAAGCATGGAAGAGATCACAAGCAATGAGGAAGGTCAAACTCTAGTGAAGGAGAGATCAACTGCAACTTCCATCAAGTAGGAGAAAGAGGCAATGGCAAAAATCAACAAGGAGGATCAAATTAGAGGTATGATAAACAAAATATTCAATGTTATTACTACAATAAGTTTGGTCATTATAGCTATGAGTGTAGGAATAATATTTTCAAGTATAATAAACAACAAACGCACTATACAAATGAATCTAAAAATATATAATGCAGAGATGCTTATGGGAATCTACTATTAACTTGCAATACTAAGGAGAGTCAAAATAATACCTGGTACCTTGACAATGGTTGCAATAACCACATGTTTGGGAATGGAGAGATGTTATCACAGTGGGATGAAACAATAAAATCAGAGGTAAATATGGGGAACAACAACAAGATACCTATCATGGAAAAATGAAAAATCATTATCCGCATCAGGAAAGGTGAAAGAAAGTAGATCACTGATGTGTATTCTGTGTCTGGATTGAAACATAACCTATTGAGTATTGGATAGCTTGTGCAAAAGGGGCACACTATGCAATTTAAAAATGGATCCTGTATCATTCGGGACAATGAGAATGGGCGCATAGCAATAGTGTCCATGACAAATAATAAGATGTTTCCCCTATATATTTAGAATGAACTGTTGCTTTCATTTAGTGCAATAGTGATAGATGCTACCTGGTTGTGGCATATCATATTTAGTCAACTGAGTTTCAGTGGCCTGAACTTACTACACAAGAAACATATGGTGAAGGATTTACCCCTTATAGAGCAATCCAATGAAGCATGTAAAGGTTGCTTAGTCGGCAAGCATCATAGGGATGCATTCCCTATAGGACAGTATTGGAGAGCTTCACAGCCATTGGAGCTGGTGCATTTAGATATCTATGGACCTATGCAAACCATCACATTTATCGGTAACAAGTACTTCCTGACCTTTATTGATGATTTGAATCGAATAACATGGGTATATCCCATCAAGAAAACGTCAAAAGTTTTCAAAAAACTCAAGGAGTTCAAGGCTCTGGTTGAAAAATAGAGCGACTATAATGTGAAGACTCTCAGAACAGATGGATAAGGTGGATACATCTCTAATAAATTCCATAATTTTTGCAAATAAAATGGAATTTGAAGATAGTTCATAGTCAGATACACACCATAGCAGAATAATTTTGTAGAGAGGAAGAACATAACCATAAAGGAGATGGTACGAAGTATGATGAAGACAAAGGCATTTCCACATGAGTTATGGGTGGAAGTTGTAGCTTGTGCAGTTTTTTAGCTAGATAGGTGTCCCACAAAGAGTGTGAAGGACAATATTCCTTAAGAGGTATGGAGCAACCATAAGCCAAGTGTTGCTCATTTAAGAGTTTTTGATTTCATAGCATATGCACATATCCCATATGAGAAGAGAAAGAAGCTAGATGACAAAGCAGAGAAATGTATCTTCACTGGTTATAGTGAATAATCGAAGGCTTATAGGTTATATAACCTTGTAACAAAAAAGGTGATTATCCGTCGAGATGTGAAGTTCCTAGAAGATGAAGCTTAGAACTAGAAATCAAACACTAGTCAGCTAGAACCAAAAATCATTGAGTCTGAGGACTTGCAATAAAATAGAGTGCATCAGCATGTAGCTTCAAGAAGTAATACTGGTGCCAACAACAACACAACCTCATCATCACGGTCACCTCCACTTGGAACAAGGATCTCCAAATTGGAGACACCAGTAAACACAAGGAGCTTCCAAGATATTTATGAGGTAACCATGAATGAAATTGATGAAGAACATTCTGATTTTGCTTTATTTTTTGAGTGTGATCCAATTTCATTTGAAGAAGCAATTCAAAATTGGAAATTGGTGAAATCTATGGATGATGAGATATAGACCACAAAGAAGAATTAGACATGGTAGTTAATGGATATTTCACAAGGTAAAAATACCATTGGAGTAAAGTGGGTATATAAAACAAAGTTTAATTCTCAAGGTGAAGTTGATAGGCACAAGATCAGACTAGTGGTAAAATGCTACAAGAAGAATTCAGGAATTGACTATCATTAGGTATGTGCACTTGTAGCAAGACTTAACACAATCAGAATAATCCTAGCATTGGCAGCCTAGAAGGGTTAGAATGTTTTCTAGATGGATGTCAGGTCTACCTTCCTCAATGGAGTTTTGGAAGAAGAGGTCTACATAGACTAGTCACCTAGTTATGAGTTGGAAGGACAAGAAGGCAAGGTCCTAAAATTGAAGAAAGCTTTGTATGGGTTGAAGCAAGCACCTAGAGCTTGGTATAGCTGCATTTATGAATAGTTTCAGGAGAATGGGTTCATAAAATACCCATATGAGCACACTTTGTACATGAAGATAAATATAGAGGGTGATATGATAATTGTCTACTTGTATGTAGACGATATGATATATACTAGCAATAACAATATGCTATTTGAGCAATTTAGAGATGCCATGAAGGAGGAATTTGAGATGACAAATTTAGGCCTGATGAAATATTTTCATGGTATTAAAGTTGACTAATATGCGTATGGTATCTTCATATCTCAAGTCAAGTATGCATTAGATGTCTTGAAGAGGTTCATAATGGAGGACATCAAACCAACGATTACACCTGTTGTAATAGGTTTAAAATTGATCAAGATAGATTGCAATGGTAATATTGATCCAACTTTCTATAAAAGGTTAGTTGGAAGTTTGATGTACTTTACAATAACCATATCAGATATGATGTTTGTAATGAGTCTGATTAGCAGATTTATGTAGGCAGCAAAGAACACTCACTTGCAGTTAGGGAAGAGGATTCCAGGACGAGGAATCATGGAATCTTTTATGTCAGAAAAGATCAACTTGAACTGGGTGACTAAGTAGATAATGATTGGGCTGGTAGTATAGATTATAGGAAGAGCACTTCGAGTTATGCATTCCATTTTAGTTTAGGTATAAGTTTATGGTCATCAAAGAAGCAATTAATTATTGCATTATCTACTATGGAGGCAGAGTATGTTGCTACCACTTCAACCGAACATGCAGTATTGCTGCAAAGAATTATGTGCGAGCTCAATCATGACTAGGAAGGAGTAACAACGATATTTTTTGATAATAATTCCACCATATATCTATCAAAGGATCTATTGTTTCATGATAGAAGCAAGCACATCGATATCCGCTGCCACTTCATAAGGGAGCTGGTAAAATTTAATGAAGTTGTGTTATTGTTTTACAAGTCTAAAGACCTTGTTGTGGATATCTTCACAAAACCTTTGAAGGAGGAAGATTTTAACAGATTGAGAGAAATGCTAGGTGTTAAAGTCTTTGTGAAATCTTGTTTAAAGGAGGATGTTAGAAATTAAACTAGATTTCAGATCTAATAGATCTCTGATAGATCTTATCTTCCAAAATTTGATCGTCGTATTTTATATTGTGCACAGTTATTACTGGCAGTTGCAGTTGTCAGTTGTTCGATGATTGGATACAAATCATAGTTTTGAATTAAATGCATGTTAAAATACTGGTATGCCTTTCCTTCTATCCCAACTATAAATATGTGAATAATCATGAGAAAAAATAGAATAGAGAGAAGAAAACAATAGCGTAGTGTGGAGAAGAAGGAGCAGCAGAGTAGTCGAGAGCAAAGTAGCATAGCATAAGCATGAAGATAAATTAGGAGTTGAAGCCATAGCCTTCAAAAATTCCTCTGTGTTTGTAACCAGGAAAATCTTCAAATTGGAAGATTTATATGGATGTATTTTCAAGTTTATACAATAATCAATATGTCTGTGACACCTTTGCATAATATTATTTGTTTTTATTATCCAATTTAGCAAAGTTTGGATATATTACATTTCACTTTATTACAGTTGATGTTATATCTTGCTGAAGTTTCTTTGTTAATTCTAGCTGATGAGAACATCTTCTATCCGCTTATATAGCTTTGTATTTTCTAGCGACGTAGAACAAGCATGTTCTAGCCCGCTCTCCACTTTACATTGTAAAGTATGCCCACAAGTCTAAATAGCGGCGTAGGACATATTTCTATCCTCGCTATAGATCATGCCCTTGACACGCAATATTTACCTATCTCCAATCCGCGTACTTATTCCATGTTTAAATTGTGGCGTATTGCCTTGCTCTTTACTGCACCATTCCTTTTGTTACAAATCACGGCATAGCGCCCGTGCTCCCAGTCGCTCTTCTTTTGCATCAAAAGGTGTGAAAACCTAATAAAGCTCCAGGCCGCTTACTAACGTAAAAACAAATAAAGCTCTGGAGTTTTCCTTTTTCCATCTGAACTGGAATCGAAATGGGTGACAGTTTAAAATGAATGCATAGTACAAATCCTATATCTGGGATTATACCTAACAATCGAAATCCATGTTCAGTTTTATTTTTTTATTCCAGATTAACTGGATCTACAAAATTTGTTACATAAGTCCCACTCACGCCTACATTATGGAAGCCAAAGTCAGAGGGGGACTGTTGGATGTCTATTTCATTCTCACACGGTCTCAATCTGATCTCAAAATTATTGCTAACTTTCACACCGACAATACTCGACTCTTAAGTGGATCGTCAATACAATATCGATGTCTTCAACGGGTGGGCAACACTAGGAGTATATCCCCACTTGGAATTGGGCAAAACCATGAGTAGCTGAATCATCGTTCACTGAATGTTTTGAAAATACTTTTCAAATGCTTTTGACCTGAGAAGTTTTGAGTTATGGGATAACTTCCCTTTCAAGAAAAGATGACACAGATTTTTATATTCAAGCATGTCGCAAGGGTTAAGCATAAATTAAACACAAAAAACAAGAGTCATTAACTGTCCAACTCCAGGCCAACTCATGTAAAACATCAACATTTTGAGTTCCGCATGGCAGAGAGAGTCATTTAAAAAAAATGTCGTTTCTTCTTCGTTGCATCTAGGCTATTGAAAATTGTTTCCTAGGCCATTGGAAATTAATTCCAAGTAAAAAAATCATTCTAGGGTATATAAAATTAATTTGTGCAAATAGAATCGGTTTTAGACTATTAGAAATCATTTTCTAGAAATCAGAATTTAATTTAGGATTATTGAAAATTATTTTTGCAAAAAAAAAAAAAAAATTTTGGTTATTGAAAATTAATTATGGACTTTTAAAAATTAGTTTTGGGTAATTAAAATTATTTTTGGCATAAAATGTTGTTTACAAGTTATTGAAAATCAATTTTGGACTCTTGGAAATTAGTTCCAAATAATTAAAATCATTTCCAGGTATAAAATAATCTTTTCCGTTTATTGAAAATCAATTTTGGACTTTTTGAAATTAATTTAGACAATTACAAATCATTTTCAAACATAAAAAATTGTTTTTGGGCTATTGAAAATAAATTCTTGATTATTGAAAATTATTCTTGGATCAATAAGAGTATAGGTTGAATTCATGACCATATTTAAGGTATAAGCAATCAAGCTCTTTTCCCTAAATAAAGTCAACTAAGTGTTTCTTTTAAGGTGAATGAAACCTCAATGCGGGTGAATGAAAAAGCAAATGCATAAAGGGATAGTTTCTTTTAGGGTGAAGTAACCATGGAACATTAAAATCATGGATTTTTGCAATACCCGAAGCTCAAGAAAATATTAAAAACAAAATGCACTTTGCACAAAGTCAAAAATGGTTAATAAAGAAATAAACAAATCCAATGCACACTTGCATAAAGTCAGGTTTGTATAAAGCAAACCTTGGACTTGAATGAAGTTGGGCAAACCAAACCCTAAAAGTAACTTGCATAGTCTTGAAAAGCAAATGCATAAAACCAATTTTTTTCTTGAGACGATGTAACCATGGGAATTTAAAATATTGGATTTGTGCAATGCCAAAAACTCAATAAAGTCAAAATAGCCAATGCACACTTGCATAAATTCGGGTTTGTGCAAAGTAGACCTTGGACTTGCATAAAGTTGGACAAACCAAACCCTAAAATAAACCACATGTTCTTGAAAAGCAAATGCACAAAACAAAAAAATTTCTTGAGATGATGTAAGCATGGACTTTAAAATCTTGGATTTGTGCAATACCAAAAACTCAATAAAATATTAAAAATACAAAGCACTTTGCACAAAGCCAAATTTTATCAATGAAGAAGTCAATGAAGAATGCGAATGTTTGAAATTAAAGCTAAAGCAAGGAAATTTCCCTAGCCATTAAAGAATTTGAAAATTGTCTTAGCCATTAAAGAATTTGGTCTGGCAATGAATTTAGCACCCAACAATTGAAATTTTTGTATTCTATTTAAATAGTGGAATGATAGCCTGCACAATGATCCTAACATATTATTTGTCTTTTATGGCTACCACTGTATTTTATATTGTATACCCCTATAACCACCATGTCGCAATCATTTGAAATCACGAGATAAGCATTCATTCAACAAGACCTAATATTTGACCCTTGGACCTCCGTCCCCCTTATGAATTTGGCTTAACCAATTCGTCTACACCTCAAACCTCCAACAATTGAAAGTTAAACTCAAAAATTGAAAATCATTTCAAGGCACTTATATATGAAACCCTAGTAATTGAAATCTACAACCAATTCCCTAAATATGAACGATTCTACAATGCCCAAAAAGCATAATAAAAAATTCAAAAAATAATGTGATATCTATACAATACCAAAAACTTAAGAAAAATACAAAAAATAAAAAATATAAACATAGAAAATTATATATATATATATATATATATATATATATATAAATGAATAATAATGTTAATGTTCTAACTTTTGTTTTTAATTTTATTTTATAGAAAATATTTGTTGGTGTATACAATAAATATGGTAGAGGTAATGGCAGATATTGAATTTTATTGTGGATTGGGCATGTACAATCGTGCAAGATGGAAGATATGGGAAATCAATGATCAACCCAAATTTTGTAGATAAATGGAGAGTTAATGATGCATGGTAGTTCCAATATTAGCATCGTTCAAATTCCATAGTATAATTGAAAACAATCTTGCATGGGCATAAAAACAATTCCATGGAGCATGTCTTGGGAAATGAATAACAATTAGTTATAAATGTAGCATTGTGTGAAGGCCAAAAAAATTGGTAAATAGTGGCTCACTAATATGTTAGAAAACCATCTATCAGGTGGCTTCTTTAACTTTCTTCTTTCTTTATACTTTTTCTTGTAGTTGGACAACATTTCTAAACCAAGCTTCTATTTTTCTGAGCTCTATTCTTGTAATCCAATTGAGTGGATAAATATGAATTCATGTACTCATTGAATATATTTATAATATTAGGCTTCTAAAATTTATTTTTTCAATCTACACATTTTGATGGTGGTTGCACTTAGTTTGTTTCATGGCTTGTTGCTTCTTTGAATACTGCACCATCTCAGACCTTAGACTGTTAGAATGCTAGTTGGGTCACGATTGGTTTAAACCATATTTATTGCTTTATTAGATCAAAATGGAATTTTAGGTTAGTATGAGCTTGTTTTCTTGTTTATTTTCTCTTACCCTTAAACCTTTGATTTTTATTTGGATCATATTTAAATTAGGAAAATATTAGTTTCTATTTGAAGTATTGAAGCTAGTCTTTTTGCAATGCATTTAAAATTTTCATACAACTTCACAGTAATAATTGTTGTTATATGTGTAATATATTTTAATTGCAATGAATGATATGGATAGGGCAACCATAGTTTGCAAAGCTTAACGTTTATCTTTACTTTACCAAATTTAATTATGTTGAGCTCATGTATATTATAATATCAATGACATAGAATTATTTTTAGATAGTTAGCATTTCATATTTAAGAATTGTGTCAAGAAATTTATTTTTTAAGATATGACCAACAAAGGTCCCTTGAAGGAACAATTATCAATGACCTCTAATTCTATCTACACTATCAAATACCTAGTATACCCAAACCTTGCTGAAAAGATATTTTCCTTTCAATATGGAATATAACTCGGTTTCAAGTATGTTGGCTTACCCTTGACAATGTTTCAGTTACATGCTCAATAGAATTGGTGCTAAAAGGAGGGATTGAACCTCCAAATATTTAAAATTTTCTTGGTTTAATTTTTACATTTCAAATATTGACTATCAAAGCTAGAACCTAAATTCATCATCACTAGTATCATTTGTTGATCCTTTTTACCACTTCCCAAAGTCCATCAATGATAACTCTTGCTCCATGTCTAGGAGGGAGTATTCCTCTAAGCATACATAGGCATGCATATGATATGTCTAAGGATGTTGAAATATATCTTTCTCAATATACACATGATGGAATGAGATTAGTTGAAGAACATATTTAGATATATGTAAAAACCTTAATCTATTTATAAATTATGCATGAGGATCTTACCTGTAGAATGCTTCCATACATATTGTATGAGTTTGCATATGATTGGTATATCAACTTACCTTCAGGCTCTATCACTTATTGGTGTTAACTAGAAGCAACATTTATCGACCATTTTAGATTACATATTAACCCAAATATGATATACCATTAGTTTACCTCTACATGTAGAAAACCTAATGAATCCTTGAGACTATCCAATACTAGGTTCCGTAAATTATATACTAGGCTAGTGACACCATACACCCTAATAGAGGAAGTAGCCATCCATAGCACTTTAGAGCTTTACACCCATTAACTTCCATATTTTTTAGGATAGTTACTTAAATAACATCCTTGCCATTAACATATAGTAAGGTTGTAACAATTGAACAATAATCAATACCTCAAGGTTTTGACTTAGGTCAATTAAATTCAATTGGACAACTAGGAGCTTATAATCAGATACCACAAATAAATCAAGCTCTTACACAACATCTTCCCATGCTGAATTCATTAACAAAAGTTATGTATCCTAACTAGTACCAACCTTTCAATCTAATATGCCTAAATTAAATGTTGCCTAATATGAGCAATCAAGAAATTACAAACAATGTTATCAATCATATACCTATAATAAAACATCAACAAGTATTACCCATATTTTCAAACATATATTCATTGATGAATAATGTAATAGCTCAACCAAGACAATGTCAACTTAATAATCCAAATCCTAAGTTAGATAGCTTACAAAATATGGTTAAAATTTTGAGCAATGATATGCTTCAACTACAAAGGCAAGTTCCTCAAAACCCACTTACAAATGATATTTAAAATAAAAACTTTAACTTCCAAAATATTAACCACCAATGACATACTTACCCAAATAATGGAGAAGTCTAAAATCTTACTAGCAAAAAATTAGATGACACCTAGGCACTTCCATAAATTTGGATGATCTTGCTCTACCTAAGTGGTGTAGTGTCCATTCCACTACTCAACATGGTTCAACTGGTTGTACAAAGTTTAAAACTACTTTATATATTGTCTAAGAAGAGATAAAAATTTTGGAGTCAGTATCTACCAATGAGGATTGTAGGAATGAAGCTAACCAAAATGCAGGGGTAACCCTAGTTTTAAAAATATATGAACCCTAATAAGTGGATGAAGATGAACTTTATGAATTCTTGGAAGAAGATATGCAAGCTTATTAGTAATTTTATAAAGCTAAAAATTATATTTCCCAAAGTAAAGGTAAGGCATCACTGACTTCTTCCACACCTCCCAAAGAAACTTCCATATCACCTGATGTGTACGACAATGAAAAACCTATCCCACTTAAGGATACTACAATGCCTATGTAGCCAAAAGTAAATATACCAATACCACAAATAGAAATAATCTTAGGAACACTAAATTTGAATATAATATTATCGAAGATCTTAAGAAAAATAAGGAGAAAATTATTTTTTTAAAGGTAGCTTAGTTGATTAACCAAGAAGATTTATAGTTTAAAACACTCGAAAAAAAAGGAAGAGGAGTTGAAATGGTTATGTATGAAGAAAAGATAAAATACCCACTTTTCCTTATGACTATTAGAATTGTTGGTAAAAGTTTACATAATTAGCTTGTGGATTTAGGTGCTTCTCATAATATGATGTCATGTGTAGTCGGTAAAATATTAGGCTTAACCCCTACTTATTAAAACAAGAAGGTTGTTCAGATGGATAAAACAAAGGTAAATATGATTGGGGCGTGGAGTGAAACTCATATACAATTGGCTAATGAACCCAAGATATGATAATGTATCGATATCCAAGTTGTGGATATATCAGATGCACATTGGATGTTTCTTAATTATGATGTGTCAAAAATATTAAATGACTATATGGCAATTGAATTTTCAAATAGAAATATAAGGCTGAAGGAGCTAATTGTTGAGCACAAGAATATCAATAAGATTTTGTATGATAAAAAAAAGTGAGAGTGCACATTGTGGTAGTGGAAAAAATAACTAAAGATAATTATCCAGTAGTAGATACCCCACCAAGTAAGCAAAAATCAACTAAAGACAAGTTGTGGACCCTTAAGTTTGTTGGATCAAATTCTAAGTATGGTAGTGCCTATGGGATTAGATTGAGCTGGTGGGGTGAGGAAGGCAAAATAAATGCTTTTGAGTTATCAAAATTGGTATTACTATGGGATGAGGCCCATAGAAACCTATATTCCTATCATCATAATCATTTTTTAAATTACTGTAACCATGTTTGGGATGTTGGGAAAATTAACCATGCAAAATTTGATCCCATTTGGCTAGATCCCCTTCCAATACTACCTTTTGAATAAGTCATGTACATAGTTTTATGTTTTGAGATTTTTTGGTGTTTTTTTCTTATTTTATTTCATTATTTTGCTTTGTTTTTATTATCTTTAGTTTTACTTTGTTATGCACTTTAGTCTTTTTGGCTCAGATTCGTCAAGTGAAACCAAATTTATGTTACTTTATATTGGAAGTGTTTTCTACACAATTTGGTGAGGAAAGGTCCTACTCTAAAATTCAATGAAGCCAAGGTTGGTTTAATAAACAATCTGGTGCATATCAATTATTTTGGGATAAAATAATTAATCTAGAAAGTAATACAAAAATATAATGTAGCTTCGCACTAAAAACACTTTAAGAAAATTCCAGATCAAGAGGAATAGAACCATTGTGGTTTGATTCTAGGTAAAATGCTATTCTGGTGTTCACTCTCTTAATTTCCGTAGTTATCCCCAACCCAAAAGAAAACCCCAATGCTTTTGAAATTTCATGTGCTAAAAAAAGAAAATAAAAACAAAAAATAAAAGAGATAAAAGAAGGCTCAAGTACTTGGGTGATTTAGACAACCTCTATCAAGGCTATAAATGCTTATATAGAAATATAGAAAGGTTTAGAGTGATATGAAAGATAACCTTATTAGGGCTATAAATTCTTGGTTGGTAGCAGAGCAATGTTTGATAGTTGGTGACATATCTACCTATATGACAAAGCTCATCATCAGTAGACCAATGTTTGCTCAGGGGTGAACTAGCCTAGTTTCCAAACTATGGTGGAAATTTTTAACTAATTGTAGAATGAGAATGAATTCACATGCACATAGTTTTGCTAAAAAAATATGAAGTATTGCTTTCAAATAAATTTTCAAACCCAAATTTGGATGAATATCAAATTTTTAGTTTTGTTGATCTTAAATTTTCATTATTTTAGACGAGGGTTCTTTCTATTCCCATAATGCTCAAGATTATTTTTCAATAGAGTCACCATTTGTTGTTGCACTTGCACAACATGCCCCAATATACATAGATTGGGGACCCATTTTTAAAAATTTTGGTAAGCCTTCTATTGTTTTTCTTGGGTTGGTTTGCAATTTTCAATCATCCAAAGCCTAGGTATTTAGTTGAAATTTTTTATATATCTCTAATTTTTTTGTACCTTCAGTTTGTTGTGATGATTATTTTCATGGTTGTGTTTGTAAACTTCTTCCATTATATGCTCTCTACAAAGATATTTTGAGAATGTATGAACTTTCATATGCTCTAAGGAGAATTAATATCCAAAATTGTTTACTTTTTGTAAGTTGGACCATTGAAAATTAATTCCAGACATGTAAAAAATTATTTTTGGGATATATAAACTTAATATGTGCAAATAACATCATTTTTTGACTATTAGAAATTATTTTCAAGAATTCAAAATTCATTTTCAGACTATTGAAAATCATTTCTAGGCATTAAAAAAATGGACTATTGAAAATCTATTATGAAATCTTGGAAATTAGTTTTAGCCAATTAAAATTATTTTTGGGCATAAAGAAATTATTTCCATACTATTTAAAATCAATTTTGTGTTGTAATCACAATGACACTGAGAGGGGGGGTGAATCAATGTGTTCTTTAAAAACTTCTAAAACAATTAGTTTTAAATCCAACAACAGTTTAAAGTAGATAAGAGAGATACTAAATGCATCAAGAAAGCATCACACATAACACGACAATTTAACGAGGTTCACCAATGTGGCTACTCCTCAAAAATGACTGCTTGGACTACCATCCAAATCTAGTCAATGCAAAGCTACAACTTTACATAATCCTTTACCAGCACCAACTGGAAGGAGGACCAACCCCTTAACTTTATCTGCTTCAACAGAATGGAGCACCAACTCCTATTTTACCAGCACCTACTGGAAAGAGGCACCAACCCCTTATACCAAGCTACAACTTGGAGAACAATAAAGATAATAAAAATGATGGAATAAAACTTAATTCCTTACAGTCTGCTGTTCTTCTGCATTCTGCTTCTGCGTAAAACTCTTTGCACTATCCGATCGCTTCTGCGCAAAACTCTTATCACTGTCCGATCGCTTCTGCATAGCACTCTTAGCACTGTTCGATCGCTTCTGTGCAAAACTCTTCGCAATCTCTGCTGCAACCCCAAAGAATTATCACTTTGCACACGCTCTTCACACCCATATTTTTAAACTCGAAGTACCCTTGCTTTTATAGAAGAAATTTTAGAAATAAACCCTAGAAGAACGTTAGCTGAGAAACCCTAGAATTTGTCAGCTGCCAAACCCTAAAATCCGTCGGCTGTAACCCTAAGAATGTCAGCTGCCAAACCCTAAAATCCGTCGGCCCAGATTTAACTTTGTCGACCTCAAACTCTTCTGCCACCTTCGTCACTTTTCTATAGCTTATTGCCGCGAAATAGTAACACATCGGCCCTTTTAATTTAATTTAATATTTTAATTTAAATTTTAAATAAAATAAAATTTAAACTAAATATTTAAAATTAAATATCTTCATCACCGGGGCATCATTTTCAACGAAACGAAGAGCCAACTTGGGTTTTAAGAAAAACCCATTTCAAATCTGTTATCCATGGTTTTAAATAAAACTTTTTATTTTGATTGCCTTGGTTTTCACAAAAAACCTTTAAAATTTAAACTAAATATTTAAAATTAAATATCTTCATCACCGGGGCATCTTTTTCAACGAAACGAAGAGCCAACTTGGGTTTTAAGAAAAACCCATTTAAAATCTGTTATCCATGGTTTTAAATAAAACTTTTTATTTTGATTGCCTTGGTTTTCACAAAAAACCTTTCCGCTTCTTGACATCTCAGGTTCTGAAGACTTCTTCTTCTCATTCTGAATTATGTTTTCTGTTTCTGTGCATCTATCATTTAAGGACTCATGATCTGGCTAACTTTTGAACTTAATCCTCTACATATGAGTGACTTCTGAACTGCCTATCCATTGCATCATTAGATCTAACTGCCTATGTTGACAACAATGACAACCTTCTTGCAACACCTTGCTCAACAATCTCCCCCTTTGGAATTGTTGGCAACACCTGTATACATTCCTGTAACTCTTCTCCCCCTTTGTCAATAATACCAAAGGGCTGCTGCAGACTCTCCCTGAGTCCATCCTCACACTTCTCAGGCACAATTTGACTCCCCCTGAGTCCATCCTCAAATACTCAAATGCTCCCCCTGAGAAAGTGATCCTTATAGCTAGTCACTTCTTAGGAAGTGTGACTCCTCCTAATTTGCTTCGAAGATACTCAAATACTTCCTTGGGCAAAGGTTTTGTAAAAATATCTGCTACCTATTCTGTAGTTGGGACATAGTCCAATTTAACTTCTCCTTCTACAACTTTTTCTTTCAAGAAATGATACCTTATAGCTATGTGCTTTGTCCGTGAGTGCATTACTGGATTCTTAGAAATGTTGATTGCACTGGTGTTGTCACACTTTACTGATATTGGTTCACTAAAATTAATGCCTAGATCTTTCAAAGTTTGTTTCATCCACAAAACTTGTGTACAACATGTTGCTGCTGCAATATATTCTGCCTCAGCTGTAGATAGAGAAACTGACTCTTGCTTCTTACTATGCCATGCAACCAATCTGTCCCCCAAATAGAATGCTCCTCCATTGGTACTCTTTCTATCATCAACACATCTAGCCCAATCTGCATCTGAATATGATATAAGAGTGAAATATTTGCCTTTTGGATACCACAGCCCATACTCCATGGTGCCTTTGAGATACCGAAATATCCTTTTAACTGTTATTACATGAGTCTCTTTGGGACTGGCTTGAAATCTGGCTACCATGCAAGCGCCTCGCGAATATCGAGTCCGGTTTCTTGTTAAATATAGTAAGCTTCCTATCATTGATCTATACATGGTTTGATCTACAGGTGGAGATTTGTCTTCTTTACTCAATTTGCAGCCTTTTGTCATGGGAGTGCTTACTGGCTTACAGTCCTCCATAGTGAACTTCTTTAGAATTTCTTTCACATATTTGATTTTGGAAATGAATATTCCTTTCTCATTTTGATTAACTTGTAGCCCTTGAAAGTAAGATAGTTCACCAATCATAGACATCTCAAATTCCTTCTGCATATTATTTGCTAAGTCTTTACAAGCTTCATCTTTGTTGCTACCAAATATGATATCATCTACATAGACAACTAAAACAATGAGATGCCCATCTTCTGTTTTCACATACAGATTACTGTCTACTAAACCCTTTTTGAATCCTTGTTGAGAGAGATAGTTATCTAGCCTAGCATACCAAGCCCGTGGTGCTTGCTTTAGTCCATACAGTGCTTTCTTTAATCTGCAGACAAGGTTAGGATCCTCACTAATTTGAAATCCATCCGGTTGTTCAATAAAGACCTCCTCTTCGAGTTTCCCATTTAAGAAGGCAGATTTTACGTCCATCTGATACACCCTAAAGTTTTTGTGAACTGCTAAGGCCAAAAACATTCTAATTGCTTCTAATCTGGCCACTGGAGCAAACGTCTCTTCAAAATCAATGCCTTCGACCTGTGCATATCCTTTACAAACCAGTCTTGCTTTGTTCCTAATGACCTGTCCGTCTTCATTTAATTTGTTTCGAAATATCCACTTGGTGTCGATTACATTCTTGTTTGCAGGTCTAGGTACTAACTCCCAAGTTCTGTTCTTTTCAATCTGATCTAATTCTTCATTTATTACCTTCATCCAGCTGTCATATTTTCTTGCTTCATCTATGTTTTTGGGCTCAATGCTGGATAAAGAGAGTAATTACTTATTACTTTCTTTCTTGTCTGAATGCCAGCTGTGGGATCTCCAATTATTTGGTCTCTAGGATGATTTTTCTGCCAGCTGCCCGTTTTGAATTTTCTATTTTCTTGCATCTCTGAGTCATCTGATAAGTCATCTGTATGAGCCGTAGGTGTATTTTCTGTGCCATGAACTTCATCACTTTCAATTACTTCTTCGTAGATTGGGTAGTTTTCTTGAAAATTAACTATTTGTTTCCTCCCTTCATCGAATTTAACATCTGCACTGTCCACAATTTTCTTGAGTCTCTTGTTGTAGCATTTGTAAGCTTTGCTATGTGGAGAATAACCAATAAAAACACCTTCATCTGCTCTATCTTCAAACTTTCCAAGGTTGTCATCAGTTTTTCGGATGTAGCACTTACAGCCAAATACTTTGAGATGTTTTGTTGTTGCTTTTCTACCAAACCACAACTCATACGGTGTTTTGCATTCACGAGTTCTTAACATATACCTGTTTTGAATGTATACTGCTGTGTGAACTGCTTCTTTCTAGAATCTATCTGCTATTTTGTTTTCTGCCAGCATGGTGCGTGCCATTTCCTGTATAGTTCTGTTCTTCCTCTCTACTACACCATTCTGCTGAGGAGTTCTGGCTGCTGAATATTGTCTCTTGATACCATATTTTTCACAGTATTCTGTAAATTCATTCGAAATGAATTCTCCTCCTCTATCTGATCGCAAGCTTTTAATCCTTTTCCCTGTTTCATTCTCGACTAGCTGTTTGAAGGTTCTGAACATTTCAAATGCTTCTGTTTTATCTTTTAGGAAGAATATCCATGTCATTCTGGAATAATCATCGATACACAAGCATAAAGTATTTGTCGTCGTTTATACTTTGAGTCCTCATGGGTCCGCATAAGTCTATATGAATGAGTTCCAAGGGTCTGCTCGTGTGATATTCTTTTGTTTTAAATGAAACTCTGGTTTGCTTTCCCTTCGACATGAAGCACAAACACTGTTTGAGGGTTTCTTAATAGTTGGAATATCTCTTACTGCTTGTTTAGAGCTGATTCTCACCAAATTATAAAAACTTATGTGTCCTAGTCTCTTATGCCACAACCATTTCTCTTCTTCTTGTCCAATAAAGCACATACCTTCTAAAAATTCTGAGAGTGTGTATAGGTTACCAGACGTCCTTGAGCCGGTTGCTATCAATTTCCCGCTTTTTATTTTTCTGACTTCACAACCTTGCTTCTTGAAAACCACTTCATGTCCTTTGTCACAGATTTGACTCACACTTAACAGGTTATGTTTCAAACCATCCACATATAAAACTTCTTTTGACTTGATTTTCACTTCACTAATTTTGACAGATCCTTTACCTATTATTTTGGCTCCATCATTATTGCCGAACTTCACAGAACCACCCTCATATTTCTGTAGATTTTCAAATTTTTGTTTATCACCTATCATATGACTTGAGCAACCACTGTCAAGAATCCATGACACATATTTATTCTGAGCTCTAAAAGCTGTCTGCACTATTAAAGATTCCTATTTTTTCCTGAGCTGTTCTTTTTGTTTCCATTCTATTTTAACTGTGGTGTTAGGTTCTAGCTGGGATTTCCCCTTTTTAAAATCATGCACATATCCTTCAAATGAAATTCTATTTTGTTTTTCCCTATATGGTTGAGTTCTTCTTTTTTGAGATTGATATGAACTAGAAATACTACGACAGTTTCTGGCAATATGCCCAAAGTTGTGACACTTAAAGCATTCTACTGCATAACTCATTAGAGGAGCAAAGGCATTTATACTAGTGAAACTTCTTGGACCTACATTGTACTTGCAGTCAACAATTTTATGTCCATAACCATTACATTTAAAACAGAAACCATAGAAATAATGATTGAACCTGAAATATGGTCTTGGCCAAGTTGTTGCAGGAGCCTTAGATCTTCTTTTCTTCTGATGTGTGACCTTGGTAAAGCCATCATTGTCAGCTACTATTTCAGGACTGGCATTACAGCTTTCTTTTGCCTAATTTGTTTTTCTTTCCATAGCCTGTTTCTTGTCTTTACTCTTTTCACTTTCAACATTGCTTGCCTTTGTTCCACTTGATGATTCTCCTTCAGTAAAACCCAGACCAAATTTGATACCTGTGGATCTTTGATCACTTAGAATTTTGTCCAGCTTCATCGAACTTTCTTCACGTTTTAAATGACAGCTAATTTTTCGATCCAGCTCTTGTATCTGTATTCGGAGACTAACATTTTCTTCTTCCAATTTGCAACAGTAATCTATCTTCATGGTTACCTATACTTCAAGATCTTTTGACATTTTATTGTACTCTTCTGTCTGTGTTTTTAGACTGGCTATAATGTCAGTTGCATCCTCAAGTTTCCTTAATAGTTTTTGATTCTTTATTTTCTCAGATTTCCATTCCATAAGAGCAGACACAGCTCACCTTCTAAATCAACTTCAGCCTCATCTATTTCAATAGATAATTTAGAGTTCATTCCTTCTCTCTTTTTTGTGTTTTTTGCCTCTTCTGATTCTTCTACTTCAAACGCCATAAAGAGAGACTCACCTGTTCCTTCTTTAGAGTCTTCACTAGAACTGTCCTCTGAAGATTCTGCATTTCGGGAGATAAAGCTTTTCTTTTTGAAATTGCCTTTTCTGAAGTTTGTTTTCTTCCTCCATTCACTTCTTTCTTGATGTTGAGTTTCTTCACCTTTGTTTTTGTCATTGAGAGGACATTTGATAGCAAAGTGTCCAATGCCTCCACAATTGAAACATTTAAAAGGTAGCTTTCCTTTGTATTTTCCTTTTTCTTTTCTCAGCTTTCTGACAAAATTTGCTTCCATTTCATCTAAAGCATCCTCTTCATCAAACTCTTGTTTTGTGCTTTTGCCTTTTAGGGATTTGAAAGCTGCTTCTCTGTCTGTGGGATTAGACCTTCCTATTCTCATTTCAAAAGCAGTCAAAGAACCATGCATCTCATCCATACTAAAACTATTTAGATCTTTGGCTTCTTCTATGGCAGAGACTTTAGAATCAAATCTAGGAGGGAGTGATCTTAATACCTTTTTCAAGATAGCAGCATCGGTTAATTCTTTGTCGAGACCTCTAATTTAATTGGTGATCCCATTTACTCTTTGCATTAAGGTCTCTATGTTCTCATCATTGTCCATCTTTAACGATTCGTATTGAGCTCGATGTGCTTGAAGCTTCGCCTCCTTGATCCTAGCATCTCCTTCATGAATGTTTTCCAGTTTATCCCTTATATCTTTTGTTGATTCACAATTTATGACCTTGACTAGCTCACTGTCCACTAGTCCACACATGATGGCATTTTTTGCTTTTGAATCATATTCAAATGCCTTTTTACCAGCAGTGTCTGTTGGAGCAGTGGAAGGAGCTTTGTAACCATTAACTACCACACCCCATATGTCAAAACCTAAAGCACTAAGATATGTCTGCATTCTAATTTTCCAGAAAGCATAGTTAGTCCCATCAAACAATGGTGCTTTGTTCGAGGAGAAGCCTATTTAGGAACCTAGCTCTGATACCAATTGTTGTAATCACAATGACACTGAGAGGGGGGGTGCATCAGTGTGTTCTTTAAAAACTTCTAAAACAATTAGTTTTAAATCCAGCAGCAGTTTAAAGCAGATAATAGAGATACTAAATGCATCAAGAAAGCATCACACATAACACGACAATTTAATGAGGTTCACCAATGTGGCTACTCCTCAAAAATGACTGCTTGGACTACCATCCAAATCCAGTCAATGCAAAGCTACAACTTTACATAATCCTTTACCAGCACCAACTGGAAGGAGCACCAACCCCTTAAATTTATCTACTTCAACAGAATGGAGCACCAACTCCTATTTTACCAGCACCTACTGGAAAGAGGCACCAACCCCTTATACCAAGCTACAACTTGGAGAACAATAAAGATAATAAAAATGATGGAATAAAACTTAATTCCTTACAGTCTACTGTTCTTCTGCATTCTGCTTCCGTGTAAAACTCTTTGCACTATCTGATCGCTTCTGTGAAAAACTCTTATCATTGTCTGATCGCTTCTGTGCAACACTCTTAGCACTGTCCGATCGCTTCTGCGCAAAACTCTTCGCAATCTCTGCTGCAACCCCAAAGAATTATCACTTTGCACACGCTCTTCACACCCATATTTTTAAACTCGAAGTACCCTTGCTTTTATAGAAGAAATTTTAGAAACAAACCCTAGAAGAACGTCAGCTGAGAAACCCAAATTTGTCAGCTGCCAAACCCTAAAATCCATCGGCTGTAACCCTAAGAATGTCGGCTGCAAAACCCTAGAAATTGTCGACTGCCAAACCCTAAAATCCGTCGGCCCAGATTTAACTTTGTCGACCTCAAACTCTTCTGCCACCTTCGTCACTTTCTCGTAGCTTATTGCCGCGAAATAGTAACACATCGGCCCTTTTAATTTAATTTAATATTTTAATTTAAATTTTAAATAAAATAAAATTTAAACTAAATATTTAAAATTAAATATCTTCATCACCGGGGCATCTTTTTCAACGAAACGAAGAGCCAACTTGGGTTTTAAGAAAAACCCATTTCAAATATGTTATCCATGGTTTTAAATAAAACTTTTTATTTTGACTGTCTTGGTTTTCATAAAAAACCTTTAAAATTTAAACTAAATATTTAAAATTAAATATCTTCATCACCGGGGCATCTTTTTCAACGAAACGAAGAGCCAACTTGGGTTTTAAGAAAAACCCATTTCAAATCTGTTATCAATGGTTTTAAATAAATTTTTTTATTTTGACTGCCTTGGTCTTCACAAAAAACCTTTCCGCTTCTTGACATCTCAGGTTCTGAAGACTTCTTCTTCTCATTCTGAATTATGTTTTCTATTTCTATGAATCTATCATTTAAGGACTCATGATCTTACTAACTTTTGAACTTTATCCTCTGCATCTGAGTGACTTCTGAACTGCCTGTCCATTGCATCATTAGATCTAACTGCCTGTGTTGATAACAATGACAACCTCCTTGCAACACCTTGCTCAACATTTTGGACTCCTGTAAATTAGTTTCGGGTAATTAAAATCATTTTAAGGCATAAACAAATTGTTTTTGGGTTATTGAAAATCAATTTTGAACTCTTGAAAATTAATTTGGGATAGTTAAAAATTATTTTTGATCATTAAAAACTTATTTTTGAGCTATTTAAAATCAATTTTATATTATTAGAAATTATTTCCGGGACAAGAATATAGGTCAAATTCATAAGTAGCCACACTCTTTTCCAAAATAAATTTGACTGAAATCTCAAGGAAATACCAAAAAATACTTTGCACAAAGTCAAAAATGGTCAATAAATAAGTCAACAAAGCCAATGCACACTTGCATACCGGCTTTGAACAAAGCCAAAGCAAATACACAAAGTCATTGTTTTCTTTGAGATGACATAAGCTTGGGACTTTAAAATCCTAAATTTTCACAATGCCAAAAAAAATGAGGAAATGTTAGAATAAAATAGCACTTTGCACAAAGCTAAAAAATCATCAATAAATAAGTCAATGAAGAATGTAGAAGTCCAGAATTAAAGATAAAGCAATGGAATTTCCCTAACCATTAAAGAAGTTTCTCTAGCAATGGGTTTAGCATGAGTATTAAAATTTAAACTCAAAAATTCATTTCCAGGCACTTAGAAATTGACCCTCAACAATTGAAAGCTACATCAATTTATGCCCTATTTATAATGTTGGAAAAGCATGATCAAAATCTTGAAAAATAATATGATGTATCTATGCAATGCCAAAAACTTAAGGAAAATACCAAAATATATATATATATATATATATATATATATATATATATATATATCTAAAGATTATCAGTTTGTATACTTAGTTGGGTTCATAAACTCATACCCTCTCCTGCCTCGAGTTATGAGCGTGGGGGCAAGTTCGACTAGGCTAAACCTTGATGGGTCGAGGTGTAGCTGATTGCACTAACCCAAAAGTGTAAAAAAAATAATTTTTTTTTTTTTTTTTTATAATAAAGTAAGTTGTGGGCTTCCGAACTCAAAAGGGTAAAAAAAAAAAAAAAAAAACCATTTCCTTTTTTATAATAAATTATAAAATGGACACCAATTCATTGTAAAGTGAACTCGATTCCACTCTTTTTATGTAAAGATATCATGATATATTGTATAGTACTTTCAGTTTTTCATGTTATATTGTTATCTCTTTATGACTTTGACATCCTATCATTTTTGTACACGAATATCATATATGCTTTTATAATGCCATATTTAAATATTTTACAATATGAATTATTTTATTTTTTAATACATAGTCACACCCACAACTAGAAAACTTTGTTTTTAGCAAAGGACACACTCGTACCCTCACCGTAATTCCTAATATAGAAGATATGAAAAATCAATGATCAACCTAGATTTTGCAGCGTAATTGAGAGTTAATGAGGCATGACCATTCTAGATTTCCTAAGAATCATGCAAATTAAAATTTAATGATACATGGCCATAGTATGGTTGAAAATAATCCTGCATGGTTATAAAAACAATTCCAGAGAGCATGTCTTGGGAAATGAAAAGCAATTAATTGTAAATGTTATGCTATGTTAAGGCAAAAAAAATGATAAATAGTGGCTCACAAGTGTGTTAAAAAGGTCAAAAACCACCTATTAGCTGACCTCTTTAGATTTATTCTTTCTTTGCATTTTTTTCTTGTATTTGGATGGAATTTCCGACTAGGCTTCAACTTTTTTGGGCTTTGTTCTTGTAATCCACCTAAGTGGAAAAATATAAATTCATGTACTCAACAAATATCTTTATAATGTTAGGCTTTTATTTATTTTTTTGTGTTTAATCTATGAATGTTGATAGTGGTTGCATTTAGTTTATTTCACAATCTGTTGCTCCTTTGAAGATTGCACCATATTGGACCTCAAGCTATGTGAATATTGGTTGGATCAAGATTGTTTTAAATCAAATTTATTGCTTTACACATAAAAATAGAATTTATGGTAGTATGAGCTTGTTTATTTTTATTTATTTTCTCTTACTCTTAAACCTTTATTTTTTCTTTAGAGCCTATTTAGATTAGAAGTATACTAGTTTTTGTTTAAAGCAATCAAGCAAGTAATTTATAGTGCATTTTAAATTTTCATACGTCAAAATAATCATTGTTTTTATATGTGCAATATATTTTAATTGCAATGAATGATATGGATAGGTCAACCATAGTTTGCAAAGCTTAACATTTATCTTTTTTTGACCATTTTAATTTTTTTGATCTCACATATGTTGCAATATCAATGTAGTAAAATTATTTTTAGACACTCAAGCATTTCATCTTTAAGCATTATGCCAAGAAATATATTTTTTAAGATAAGGAACAATTATCAATGAACTTCGAGTCTATATGCATTGGCCAAGATTTGGCATACCCAAACCTTGGAGGAAAGATATTTTCCTTTCAAGAGGGAAAATAACTTGGTTCCAAGTATGTTGGCTTGCCTTTGAGAATATGTCATTTGCACACTCAACATTATCTAAGAATCAAAAATTCAAAATTTACCTAAAGTGGTTGTTATAGTCATCTAATCCAAAATCCTCATTGATTTATTGAATTAAAATTCAAACTTCATTACAAAACATTCACTTATGAGAGAGTCACAACATATACAAAGCCTTTACTTGATGCAAAATAAGTATAAGAGTGGTATTATATTAGAGATGGAAAATTAATAATGGGCTTATTTTGCTAAAATTCACACTAGGTAGAAGCAAGTAATGACATAGGTAAATCTAAGAAGATTGTAAAATTAGAAATTAAATTGACCATCTCCTTTGTCTTAGATGAGGATGCAAATAATACAAGGACCAACACATCATGCAAAGGGTAAAGGTGTTGATATAAATTTACAATATCCATTCTTTAATTTAAATTTGAATTTGTTCACTTTTGATAGGAAACCTAAATGAAATCACTTAATTTTACATTTGTTTATATTGACTTGTCACTTTTCCCAATAGAGTATTGAGAAATATACTAAATTGAGATGTTTTTACATGAATTAATAATTGTAAATGGAATTCCATGTGTAGTACTTGGATTATTTGTTATTTTTGCCCTTTTTAAGATAATGATCATATTATAATATTGTTTTTCTAAAAACAATTAAGACTTGACATCTAGTTAATTTTTTTGAAAATGCATGACAAAGAAAGGGTTTCCAATTGAAACAATTTTGGTTTCTATAACAAGAAAACTTATTTTCATGTTTGATGTTTTTAATGATATTAAGTTCCATTATCACCTTTCCTAACTTCGAGTATGCTGAAGAGTTAAAATAATATATTTATGGAATTTTAACTCATGTTCATTTTGATAAAACCTCCTTTTTAATCACTTACCTTAAAGTTTATAATGACATTTTTTTGTTCAATGAGAACTTATAGGTTTTTGAGTTTATGAAGATGTGATTTAAAATCTCCTTGAAAAAGACTTACATTACCTCTAGAATGGAATATATTTCTTTCATATTATCCCTATGTTATATTTGATTGTAGTTATTATAAGTGGAATAATATGGAAGTTTATTTGATTAAATGCCTCAAAATAATAATAAAAATTGAGGAAATTTGCAACAAATTATGCTAAATTGAGATATTTTTACATGAATTAATGATTGCAAAGGGAAGCCCATGTGTAGTACCTGGATTCTCTTTTATTGTCATCCTCTATAAGACAATGATCAAATCATAATAATATTTTTCTAAACATAATTAAGACTTGATATCTAGTTAAGAAAATTGAGGATCCATAACAAAGAAAGACTTTCCAATTAAAGCAATTGTTGGTTTCTCTAACAAGAAAACTTATTTCCATTTTTTATTTTTTAATGATATTAAGTCCCATAATCACCTTTCCTTACTTAAAGTATGCTCTAGATTTAAAATAATAGATTTGTGGAATTTTACCTCATGTTTAGTTTGATAAAACCTCATTTTTAATTACTTACCTTAAAGCTTATAATGAATTTTTTTGGTTCAATGAGAACTTATGAGTTTTTTAAGTTTTATGAAGAGGTGATTTAAAATCACATTGAATAAGACTTGTCTTACCTCTAGCATGCGATATATTTATTTCATCTAATATCTATGTTATACATATGAGAGCAGTTATTATGAATAGAATCATATGGAAGTTTATTTGATTAAATACCTCAAAATAATATAAAGAATTGAGAAACTTTGCAACAAATTATTCATGTAGGAGGATCTTAGGGTATGAGGTTTTTCATGATTTTTTAAATAAGGAGATAAGTAAATAATTATGTATGAATTGGATTACCTCTCTTACCACACAAATTAAGTGGAGAAGACCAACCCTAGTGAAGATATTGAGGATTCAAGAATAATAAATTTCAAAGAAGACTCACCTTAGGTGCACAATGAGAATTAAATTTATAAAATGATGGTGTATTTATAAAATTCACCAATGACTATAGTGTCCATGTGTTCCAAAATTTTATCTTCACAACTATAAATCATCTAGAACATTAAATATTAAATTTTCTTCCATAATATAATCCATAAAAATTGACACATATAGATAATACCCTTATGATATAACAACACAATTAGTATTTCATAAGTAAGGAATAACTCCATAAGTTCTCCGAAGAGAAGAGCCTACTCCATTGGAAAATATTATTATAAGGGAATACTCAATATGAATTATGATTATTAATTATCCTTACAATGATAATATCCTTTATTTATACGCACAACATTTGATGCTACTTTGGGTAGGGTATAAACCTTGCCTTGTCTGATTCCTAAACCCTTATCCAACTTACTATTGTAATATATTATTATAATACAATAAACCCAATGTTATGTGTGGTCCATGCTGACTACCCATAATACCCATATACAATATAATATCATATCCCCATATACCTATTCTTGGGTACCATGGCATTTCACCCTCTTACAAATTTTATCCTTAAGACATGAGATGAAAATTAATAATATTATCTCTAAGCATTCTTGACAACAAGTACCAATCTTGACCATCTATCCATCCAAGTAAAATATTTATTGGTAGTGGTATTCAATGATACAAAGTTATTTTTATACCATTTGTATATCGATGTTTCTAATGCCCCACTTAGATATCTAGAATAATTACTCATATGGTTCTATGTTGTTTTTGTACTAGTCTAAAATCTAGAGTTACTATATTTTTTGCTATTAACTATAATAATTGATGCCTTTCTCACTCCATGTAGGTCCATAATAGTAGTAATTTCCTGAGCCATACCTCCATCATTGTTTATGATCATGATTGTGTGTGGAATGATATATCATAAACTTCATCTAACATTCAGGTTCCTTTGAATATTCAACCTTTTGTGTATTTATTTTAAATTATTCCTCACTATATTATTTCTTAAGTCATTCTTGGATGCATCCTTATCCTATTATAACTATAACTCCTTGGATTTTTTTCTATTTATTCCTTGTACTTTGCTACCACTCCTTACTTGGACTTTATTGCTACTTATTCCTTAGATTCTACTTGTTATTTCTTTGTTTGTTCTTCAAAATGTTCCCTTGCCATAAATTCTTCTTACTTATCCTACAATCCTTACATTGTAAGCTAATAAATATCTTGTAGTGTTATCTTATTTTTCCCATACCATAACTTTTAAAACTTATTTTGCACATTAATGTTAATAGTACTCAATGAATCCAAGGATAACCAACAACAATATCCACATCCTCCATAGCTATGACATTAAAAAATAAATATAAAACTTCTTTATAAATGGTTATCTTAAAATTTTGAAAAAAGTGAACACAATTACCCGTAAGATATATGTCATTGATATTCTTTCCTTGAACTTGCAATGAGAAGGTTGAAAATCCAACTAGTGTTCTATATTTCATAAACTGTATTTATAGGCTCCAAAGGCCCAAAATACTTAACCAATTCCACAAATTCATGGATTGGTCCCAAATTACAGAACCATATAACCAAAGGCTATAATAGTGCATAAGAAAATGCACATAACATCTTAGCCAACAAGAATATAAGAAGTTATCTACAAACATGTTCTTGGCATGTTTGTGGTAGACCCCTGGAAATTTTATTGAGTATTAGTGTCATCGATATGATTTGAATCCAATGGTAACTTAGAATCAAGAACCATGTCCATAGGATGACTGATATCTGGTGCGGTCTCCAATGTAGAGTCATGATACAACTTCAAAAGATCTACATTGATGGCATCATGAATCTCAAAATGTGTGGGAAGATCAAGGTGGAAGGCATTATCGAACACCTATTGAAGGATAGTATAAGGCCATAGTGAATCAATTTTATTTTGCTATGAGTCTTATCAGAAAAACTCCTCTTGTCAAGGTGCAACCATACTTTGTCACCAAATTGAAATGGATGAGGAATTCGATGTCAATCCATGACCTATTTATGCTGCTGATGTATCTTTTGCAAAATATCCATCACTTTTGATTGAAGATTTTACAAGTGCTGAATAAATTAGTGTGCCTTGTCTTGCTCCTTCTAAATATGAGAAGTGATAGGAGAATGCAAGGATAAATGTAACTCATAAGGTTCCAAAGGCTGAAATCCTAAAAAAACTCAAAAGGAGAGTGACCTGTAGAAGAATGTAGTGTCCTATTGCAAGTATGCTCAATATGAGTGAGACTCAACTTCTGCTTTGCTAGTGAAGCATGATGATAGATGCGTAGATTCTGCACAAGTGCATGGTTCACCACTTTAGTCTACCCATCAAATTGTGGATGGTAGGCGGTGGAAAAATTAAGAGAAACTCCCAAAATTTTCCACAAGGAATACAAAAAGTGACCCACAAAGCATGAATAACGATCTGATATAATGTTGGTAGGTAGACCAAAGGATCACCAAATGCTATCAAAGGAAAATTGGGCTAATTTTGGTGCAAAACTTATCTTGTGGCAAGGAATAAACTTATACATCTTACTGAATATATCAACAACCACGAACACACAATCATGTTGTCTCACTTTCATGGTTAGACCACTAACTAAGTCCATGGAAATGCTTTTCCAAGGACATGAAAGAAAGGGTAAAGGAATGCCTAAGCTAAAATTTTTGTTATCTGATTTCAAGTGATAAAAAACTGCACACTGTTTGAGAAATATTAACACATCCCTCTACATTCTTCGCCATTAGAAAAATATTTGCAAGTGATGAAGCATTTTGTGTTTCCTAAAGTGACCACCATAAAGTGTAGAATGAGCTTCCTTAAGAAGTGATACTCTTGGATCACAAGGAACACAAACCTTATCCAATTCATAAAGGAGTTCATCCTTGATGTAAAAATCTTGGAAAGAATACAAATTGAAAGAAGAAGGCTTACTTGCTCAAATATTTTTCCAAAATTAGGATCCTGAGAATATTGATTTGGACAAGTCTGAAATCCCAAGTGTGAAGTAGATATGACTGTTAAGGCAAGTGTAATAGGATGCCTACTCAAACAATCAACAACAATATTACTCTTCCCATTTTTGTACTTGATTACCAAGTGAAATTGTTGGAGGTAAGAGGTCCACTTCATATGTCTTGACTCTTCAATTTTACTTTGGGATTGTAGAATAATATAGTTTATTTTCCTAAAATATAGTGTCTCTAGTACTTTATATCTTGAACTAATAGATACAACTCCTTGTCATATCTTGAATAGTTCAACTTGGGAGCATAAAAAGTTTCTAAATGATAAGCAACTAGATGACCATTGTGTTTGTGCACAACACCTAGAGAAACTTGAGATGCATCTGTTTCAATCTCAAAAGGTTGAGAGAGGTTAGGTAAGGATAAAAAATGAGTTGTACAAATTTTATTTATTAACTTCTCAAAGGTAATATCTTGGTTTTCTCCCATTGAAATGGAACTTTAGACTTAGTGAGATAGTGCAATGGAGTTGCAATAGTGGAATATTTAGAAATGAAATTGCGATAAAAATTTGCAAGTCCTAGGAAATTCCTTAACTCAATGAGAGTAGAAGGAGGGGACCACTTAAGTAAGATATCAACTTTAGTGGGATCTACCTGAATTCCACTTTCACTAATCACAAACCCAAGGTAGGAAATAGAAGTGTTTCCAAAGGAACACTTGGAAAGGTTGGCATATAATTGATTCTTTTGAAGGATATCAAGTGTATTATGGATATGCCTAAGATGTTCTTCCCAAGTTTTTGAGAATATTAATATATCATCAAGATATATGATTACAAATTTGTCAAGTACATCACGAAATACATCATCCATCAACCTCATGAAGGTTGCAGGAGCATTAGTAAGACCAAAAGGCATGACCAACCACTCAAAAAGGCTCATCTTTGTCATAAAAGCTATATTTCATGTATCCTCTACTTGGATACATACTTGATGATAACCACTTTTGATATCTATTTTAAAAAAGAATTTGTCTCCTTTGAGCTGATCTAATAAATCATCAATGTGAGGTAGTGGATATCTATTCTTTATAGAAATTTTGTGCAAAGCATGAAAATCAATACACATTCCCCAAGTGCCATATTTTTTAAGAACCAACAAAATAAGTGATGCACAAGAAGAAGCACTTTCCTTAATGAAACCTTTAGACAAAAAATATTCTATTTACCTTTTAATTTTTTCATTTTACAAAATACATTGTCTATATATAGGTGCATTAGGAATTGAAGATCCAGAAATGATTTCAACTCTATGATTAGTTGTGCAAATTGGAGTAAGAGACTTGGGCTACTAAAATATGTGTGAGTAACTTTACAATATTTTATCCATTGAAAAATGTTGATGTGGAATGGAATCTGATGTAGAAGTGTGTTGAGAGTGAATGAAAATTAGAGCAACATCACCACCTTTGTTAATTTTTTTTCACTTTTTTTGGGGTTTAAAACCATGTTAGGAGTGTTGGTACTTTTTATGAGAAATACCTTACCATAATTTTGAAATGTGTAGGTTCGTTTAAAATCATCATAAAAATCTTTCGTATCATACTAAAATGGTTGCCCAAGAAAAAACCCACACTAATCCATAGGAGTCACATCACAAGTGACTTGATCTATGAAATGTGCTCCAAGTGGAAATTTTAATGTGCAAGTGTGAGTGATTTATGAGCCCCTTCCACTATCCTTCCAACCCAAAGAATAAGGTTGAGTATGAGGCTCCATTGGTAATTTCAATCTCTCGATAATGGACCTCACAATTAGATTTTTCAACGAGCCATTATCCACTATACAATATGTTGTAAAGTTATGGAGCAAATGAGCTCGAGTGATGAATAAAGCATCACAAGCGCTCCATGATGAACTAAAATTTACTAAGATAAAATCATTGAGTTTACCTCATAATTTTGTGTATACTCTACTTTCTCCTACTGACTCAAGGGGACCTTTCAAGGCATCCTCTTCTTGAGTAGTTACAACCAAAATTCTCTTCTTAATTTTAAAACAATTAGACTTTTCATGGCCCTTTTTCTTACAATAGTCACAAAAAATTTTGGAAGAAGTTTTTGAAGAATAAGAAGGATAATAATATGAAGGAGAAGGAGAGAAATAAGAAGGAGAAGAAGAAGTCTTCTTTTGGTTAAAGTTCTTTTGAGAGAAATAATTATTCCCTTTTGATGAGTTGGCAATTGCTTGAGTAGTTGGAGCACAAAATCCTTGCGAGTGCACCTTTGAACTTGTCCTCAGCAAGTTGCGCCCATTGAAATCTGAATCTAAAGTTTATATAGAAACAAATTGTTAGTCTTACAATTGCACTGAGAGGGGGGGTGAATCAGTGTAGCTATTTAAATTCAAATCTACAACTCTTAAAGCTGAAGTAAGGAGAACTTAAAACAGATAAAGCAAATTTAACAAGAGAGCATTCCACAACACATGATTTAATGAGGTTCACCAGTTTTGGCTACTTCTCAAAAATTGACTACTTGGACTCCCATCCAAATCCAGCCTTTGCAAAGCACCAACTTTACAAATAGTTTACCAGCACACACTGGAAGGAGAACCAACCCCTAATTTATCTGCACCAACATAAAGGAGCACCAAACCCTGATTTACTAGCATCGACTGGAAGGAGCACCAACCCCTGATTTACCAGCACCAAATGGAAGGAGCACCAACCCCTGATTCCAAGAACCAACTTGGATTTCTATTTTGAATCTTAGATTGACATAAATATACCTTCACTTTTACAAGACCCTCACTGGTCTATTGCTCACCCAACCTCTCTTTCAATTTAGGAAACACATATTCCTAATGCACACTTACAACCACACTCTCTCAGTCACACTCTATCAGCTGCGCTCTTTCTCCATCGCTCTTGTCTCAGTAGTGCTCTCTCTCAACTCAATTTCTCTCTTCGGCTTCTCTTATCTATCTCTACCCACACAGAGCTCAACCTAACGGATCACTCCTACCGCTCTACTTACTACACTCTGACAGCATTATCTACGCTCTGAAAACCTTCTCTATGCTCTTACAGCCTTCTCTGTGCTCTGATAGCCTTATTTGCTTGCTTACAACTTTGACAGCCTTATCTGCTCATTTACGACTCTCTAATAGCCTTCTCTACTCATTTTGGTGCTCTGACATCCTTGTATGCTCTCTTACATAGTTCATAGCTCAACCCTAATTCTTAACTTATATGCACATTCTTATAGCTCTCTTCAACAACCTTTTCTCAGCACATATATTATTTTATCAGCGGCACCTTCCCTCTTTATGGCTGCACATTTTTTCAATTCTGAGCAACTCTTTTTTCTTCTACACGCAACTGCCATTTTAAAACAATATTTTTCATTTTGAAACCCCAAGTCTTCTGTGACTTCCATAATCCCGCATGTAGCCTATTAATAGCCACTCTTGTAAGTAACTCCTTTCTGACACAATATTCTTACACGCAACCTATTAATAGATTTGTCTCTTTAATTGGGATTCTCAGTATGGCCACCGCTCGACGAATTTACTCCGTAATGGACCCTGTAACTGCCGCTCTGACTTCACTGCCACTCCTGTAACTGTAGTTCTGACTCCAGTTAACTCTTATTTATTTTTCCTGCATGATTTTCTTTGCAACACCCCCTGCAACTGTAGTTCTGACTCCAGTTAACTCTTCTTATTTTATCTGCCTGATTTTTCCTCTGCAGCTGCAGTTCTGACTCTAGTTAACTCTTCTTATTTTATCTGCCTAATTTTTCCTCTGCAACTGCAGTTATGACTCTAGTTAACTCTTCTTATTCTGGCTGCATGAATTCTTTTTGTAACTGCCTCTGTTACTATCGTACGACTTCAGATAATTTTACTTCGATTGGGTTCTTCTTCTTCCATCACGCCAATGCGACCTGTCACGAAATCATGACATTTCTGCCCCTTTGACTTTTCTTGGCGTTTGACCACGAAAACAAGACATGTCACGATATCGTGATACTTTTGCCTTCTTGCTTCATTATTCGGCTTGCACCCACGAAAACACATGTCATGATATCGCGACACTTTTCACTTCCTTGCACTCTTCTCGGCATGCACCCATGAAAATACATGTCGTAAAATTGTGACACTTTTTGCTTCCTTGCACTCTTCTCGTCTTGCTTCCATGAAAATAGAACATGTTGTGAAATCGTGACACTTTCGCTGTCTTGTGTTGTTCTCTGCTTGCACCTGCGAAAATGGAACATGTCATGAAATTGCGACACTTTCGCTACCTTGTGCTTTTCTCTGCTTGCACCCATGAAAACACAACATGTCGCGATATCGCGACACTTTCATTGCCTTGTGCTTTTCTCTGCTTTTTGCCCGTGAAAATAGAACATGTCATGAAATCATGGCACTTTTGCTACCTTGTGCCTTTCTCTGCCTTTCACCTATGAAAACAGGACATGTCACGAAATCGTGACACTTTCACTGCCTTGTGCTTTTCTCTGCTTTGGGTCACGAAAACCTGACATGTTGTGATATTGCAACATGTTTTCTCCTTAGCACTTCCTCTTGCAAATTTTCATGAAATCGTGACACTTTTCCTTGCAAGATCTTTCTCTCAAACATGTCACGAAATCACAAAACATTTTCGTCCATACTGCATCTCTTGCAGATTGTCGTGAAATTGCAACACTTTTCTTTGTGAGCTCCTTCTCTCAAACATGTCATGAAATTGTGACACATTTTTGTTCGTACTGCCTCTCTTGCATATTGTCACAAAATCATGACACTTTTCTTTGTGAGCTTCTTCTCCCCGAACATGTCGTGAAATCGTGACAGTTTTCTTTGCTTGCGCCTTCTCTCCAAACATGTCATGAAATCATGACAGTTTTCTTTGCCTGCGTCTTCTCTCCAAACATGTCATAAAATCATGACAGTTTTCCTTACGCTTTCTCTCTCTTCCAACATGTCGTGAAATCATCATAGTTTTCTTACTTGCCTTCTTTGCTTTCAACATGTCACGAAATTGTGACAGTTTTTCTACTTGGCTTCTTTGCTTCCAACTTGTCACGAAATCACGACAGTTTTTCTACTTGCCTTCTTTGCTTTCAACATGTCACGAAATCGCAACAGTTTTTCTACTTGGCTTCTTTGCTTCCAACTTGTCACGAAATTGTGATAGTTTTTCCACTTGGATTTTTCTCTGTCAACATGTCACAAAATCGTGACAGTTTTTTCACTTGGCTTTTTTTCTGCCAACATTTCACGAAATCGTGACAGTTTTTCCACTTGGCTTATTTGCCTCCAACATGTCATGAAATCGTGATAGTTTTTCTACTTGGCTTCTTTTCTTCCATTATGTTGCGATATTGCGACAATTTTATTTTCTTGCCAAACATGTCACGATATCGCAACAGTTTTTCTTTCTGGTCAAACATGTCACGATATCGTGACAGTTTCTCATGCTTGCTCAACATGTCGCGATATCGCGACACTTTTCTTACTTGTCTATTTCTTTGAGCTTTTGCATATGGGCCACTCCGTTCTTCTTGGAGAATCATTTTACATTATCTATATGACCACTAAACTCCTATCCATTGCATTAACCGATCTATTGTCCACTGCATCAACCGATCTCCCTGACTGTGTCCATTGCATCAATCGATCCTCTGTCTGTGTTGACAACAATGACAATACTTTTGCTGCACCTTGCTCATCAATGAACTCCTGTCCATTGCATCAACCGATCCTCTGTTTGTGTTGACAACAATGATAATACTTTGGCTACACCTTGCTCATCAATCTCCCCCTTTGGAATTGTTGGCAACACACATAATTGCGTGCAATTACCTGTAACTCTTCTCCCCCTTTGACAATAATACCAAAGGGCTATTGCAGACTCCCTCTGAGTCCATGCACAACATTCTCAAGCAAAAATTATTATAGTTAGCAGAAATCATAAACATGAGCCCCTTACTGATGCAGGAGCATCCGGCAGCACCAGCAGCAGAAGCAGCAAAGTTCGAGAAAAATCGCGCTGAAGAGTCGGGAGAAGAAGAAGCAGGAAGCAAGAAGGAAGAAAAAATGGCCAAGTCAGAAAACCATCATGATTTCGCGACATGTCACGAAATCACGACAAAAATTGGCAAGGAGGAAGTGCAGCAGAAGGGGCCATGATTTCGTGACGTGTCGCGAAATCGCGACAGTTTGTTGGAGAGGGACAAAGGCGCAAAAGGGGGCATGATTTCACGACATGTCCCGAAATCGCGACCCATGATTTTGTGACATGTCGCGAAATCACAATATATTTCGAAAGCGGACAAAGAGGTGGAAAGGTGTAGCGAAATCACGACGTCGCGATTTCGTGACGTCATAAAATTGCGACGTCGAGGCAAGGAGGAAGTGCAGCAGAAGGGGCCACGATTTCATGACGTGTTATGAAATCACGACAGTTTGCCGGAGAGGGACGAAGGCACTGAAGGGGGCACGATTTCGCGACATGTCGTGAAATCACGACCCACAATTTTGCAACATGTCGTGAAATCGCGATAGGTTGCAGAGCAGAGGAGAGAGCGAGAAAACAGTCGTGATATCGCGACGTCAATTGGACAAGCGGGTGCGGAGGAAAAAAAATGGTCGCGATATTGTGACATGTCGCGATATCGCGACCAAAATGAGAAGAAAGCACAAGGAGCCAGAAACGTCACGATATCGCGACATGTAGCGATATCACGACATGTCACGATATCACGACGGAGAGAGAAGATGGCGCGGGAGGAAGAGAAAAAGATGGCGGGAACGGTGTTTTCGAGGACTGTTCGAAATGGACACGTGGACTGCCACGTGTATCATCGAAGTTGTAAAGGGCACGTGCCTTGAAGATTGCACATTAAGGAGAGGGCAAGCCGAATTTAAACTTGTGGTTAGCTATGTGAATCTGGTTAAAGTTGGAGGCCACGTATCACGGAATGAAATTTTACAGCCGCATGCATTAAAGAAAGAGAACCACCTTTTAGAGGGATTTTATTTTTCGACAAAATAGCAATGTAGAGTATGGTCTGAGCAAAGCGGGTGGTGCAGGGTAAGGGAGGCCATCAATGCAAGCATTTGGTGGATCGGGCAGTGGCCCATTAATGCCGAAATTTTGAATTCTCGGGGGGAAAAGGAAAATTTGAATTTTTGTTTTAGGTGGGGGGCATTAATTGCGTGAGAGGGTCGGGGCCTCTATAAAAACCCATTTTATTGTTTTAATCGGGACGGCGGACCGGAGAACAGAGAAGTAGAACAGAGAAAGAAGAGAGCCGAACTCGGCCTTTGTAAAGCCTGCGGGCTGTTGCTTTCAAGCTTGTAATTATTATTATTTTTTTTTCAAATTTTAATGAAAAGGCAAGTTTGTTGAAGTGTTCCGTTCCCGGTGCCCCATCAGTGGTATCAGAGCCGGAGTTCCTGAGTGTGCAGCAGATCCGCCGAAAGTGAGGCAGTTGCACCAGGACCTACGGGAGAGTTGAGAGAGAAGGAGAGTTGAGGATTCCCGAGCGTGTTAGCAGACCGTCGGACGTGAGGCAGCTACACCGGGATCAGTTAAGTTTGTGAAAAAAAAAAAGCAAGCAAGAAGAATGCATTCCCGAAGAAGACGGGATAACCAGGAGGATGTGGTTTTAGAAGAAGAGTATTTAGCCTTGAAGCGGCAATTAAAATCATTGCAAAAGGAGTGGCTTGCAATGAAGTTATGGGAGAAAGAAGAACGTCAGAAAATGCGAGAAGAGAGACAGAGAAAAAAATAAGAAAAAATGAAGGAGGCTGTAGAGGAAGAGAGCAGTAGTACCGGGACCTACCCCGAAGAAAGCACAGATTATTCTGTGCAAGAGGAAGATTTAAAGCCGACTGTAGCAGAAGTTTGCAGCAGTGGAGAAATCTATCCGGTTGAAGACAGAAATGTGGGCCCGAAGTCGAGGTCGAAGCAGTTTGTAAGAGACAGAGAAGAGTCCGAAAGTGTTGCGGGAGGCAGCAACCGGACCCAGTAGAAGTGAATATCACTTCTTCACTTACCCCGGGTGTCTGATGTAGGAGCATCCGGCAGCACCAGCAGCAGAAGCAGCAAAGTTCGGGAAAAATCGTGCTGAAGAGTCGGGAGAAGAAGAAGCAGGAAGCAAGAAGGAAGAAAAAATGGCCAAGTCAGAAAACCGTCGCGATTTCGTGACATGTCGCGAAATCATGACAAAAATTGGCAAGGAGGAAGTGCAGCAGAAGGGGCCGTGATTTCGCGACATGTCATGAAATCGTGACAGTTTGTCGGAGAGGGACGAAGGCGCAAAAGGGGGCATGATTTCGCGACATGTCGCGAAATCGTGACCCGCGATTTTGCGACATGTCACGAAATCACAATGGATTTCAGAAGTGGACGAAGAGGCGAAAAGGTGTAGCGAAATTGCGATTTCGTGACGTCGCGAAATCGTGACGTCGATGCATGGAGGAAGTGCAGCAGAAGGGGCCGCGATTTCGTGACGTGTCACAAAATCGTGACCTGCGTCGCGAAATCATGACAGTTTGTCGGAGAGGGACGAAGGCGCTGAAGGGGGCACGATTTCGTGACATGTCACGAAATCATGACCCGTGATTTTGCAACATGTTGCGAAATCACGACAGGTTGCAGAGCAGAGGAGAGAGCGAGAAAACGGTCGCGATATCGCGACGTCGTAATATCGCGACGTCAATTGGACAAGTGGGTGCGGAGGAAAAAAAAATGGTCGCGATAGCACGACCAAAATGAGAAGTAAGCACAAGGAGCCAAAAACGTCGTGATATCATGATGGAGAGAGAAGATGGTGCGGGAGGAAGAGAAAAAGATGGCGGGAACGGTGTTTTCGAGGACTGTTCGAAATGGACACGTGGACTGCCACGTGTATCATCAAAGTTGTAAAGGGCATGTGCCTTGAAGATTGCACATTAAGGAGAGGGCAAGCCGAATTTAAACACGTGGTTAGCTATGTGAATCTGGTTAAAGTTGGAGGCCACGTATCACGGAATGAAATTTTACAGCCGCATGCATTAAAGAAAGAGAACCACCTTTTAGAGGGATTTTATTTTTTGACAAAACAGCAGTGCAGAGTACGGTCTGAGCAAAGCGGGTGGTGCGGAGGTAAGGGAGGCCATCAATGCAAGCGTTTGGTGGATCGGGCAGTGGCCCATTAATGCCGAAAATTTTGAATTCCCGGGGGGGAAAAGGAAAATTTGAATTTTTGTTTTAGGTGGGGGGCATTAATTGCATGAGAGGGTCGGGGCCTCTATAAAAACCCATTTTATTGTTTTAATCGGGATGACATACCGGAGAACAGAGAAGTAGAACAGAGAAAGAAGAGAGCCGAACTCGGCCTTTGTAAAGCCTGCGGGCTGTTGCTTTCAAGCTTGTAATTATTTTTTTTTCAAATTTTAATGAAAAGGCAAGTTTGTTGAAGTGTTCCGTTCCCGGTGCCCCGTCACTTACTCAATCTCATACTTCTTAACCTCGTATTGGAATTTTATCAATAGTTAAAATGAAACTATCTATGAATTAAATAATTTCACCAAGGCGTCATGAAAGATCTCACAATATTAATCATCAATGTGTCGAAAAAATACATGCTGCTATTATTGAAACACAAATATGCAACTAGGGCAAGCATTCTTTCATTAAACAAAAACAATCTAAACTATTATAATCCATAGCTATGAACAGTGGCAGTAAGAACCATCAACAGAACAACAATGACATAAGCAACTACCAATGGTGACGATTCTCAATTCAATCACTACCCTTCATGACACCTCCATAAATAACTACAAGAACTGAAAACACACTTGAAAACTGAAACAACAATATCTCGACTACTTGCCTTTCATCCTCAAAAAACCAAACAAATACATAGGAGCATTTAAAATAATACTTTAATATCGCTCCCCCTGAGGATGTGCCACCTGGAGTGGCTTAGTGCAATAGCGGAGTAGTCTCCTTCAATCCAAGGAGACATGATTCCCTTTCTTCTGTCTTTCTCCAGACTTTCCTGAACTTGGGCTTGAGTTTTTCAACTACATCCCTATTTTGCCCCTGTTCGTGAACTTGAACATTTCTCTTGCGGGGTTGTCTCTTGTGCATCCTTGATGGATGAAGATTTTCCTTTCTTTTATGCACATGATATGTTCCCTGTCTGTGTTGCACTCTTTGTGTATGATGAAATCTATGGTCTTGCCTTAGATTAGATGCAGAAGTGCTTGGACAAAACCTTGCTATGTGCCCATGGCCATTACATTTAAAACATTGCTCATGGTGTTCACTCAAAAAAATAGATGTATTTCTACCAGCATAACTCTTTGATCTATTATTCAATCCATAATAAATTGCCTTGTGACCATAATGGTTGCATATAAAACAATAGCCATTAAAAGCATTATTATGAATAGAGTGAGAGTGATAGAACCTCTTTTGTTGTGGTTGCTTTACTGTAGATCTCCTTTAAGATTTTCTTCCTTTTGAAGATTCAGCTTCAATATTTTCTTGCTTTGATCCCTCAGCAATGGACTTCTTCTTCTCTTCAGATTTAGATGATGAAATTTGTTCAGCTTCACATCCAAGACCAAGCTTACACATGGGGCTTCTTTGTTGCCTTATCATTTTATCTAGCAACTCTATGCTCTTCTCAAATTTGAGATTTGTATTGGCCTCTTCTAATTGTTTTTTAATACAACAATCTCTTCTTCTTGTTGGCGGCAAACAGTCTCTTTCTCATTGATCTATGACCTGAGAGTTTCTTCAGTCCTTTTGGACTCTTCTACTTGCAGCTTCAGATTACTAACAACTTTGTTAGATTCCTCTTCACATTTGTTATATACCTCAACTTTATTATCCAGTTGTGTCTTCAGGGCATCTTCTGTTTTCTTGGCCGTTTGAAATTGTAAGAAGAGATTTTCAATCTCATCCCCATATTCTTCCAAATTTTTGGACAGTCTGTTGTTCTTTTTCTTTTGTATACTTAACTCTTCAAGTGCGGTGATCAACTCACCTTCTAGATCTACATCAATCTCAAGGTTTTCAACACAAACTTTAGAAATCACTTCTACATTTTTTGGATCAATTTTCTCTTCCATAGGAACTAAAACTGACTGAGATGTCCTTTTGGAGGAGGATCTATTCTTCTTACCCATTGCATACTAATCCAAGATCAACCCTAGCTGATTTAGCCTGATAAAGGAAACTGACTCTGATACCAATTGTTAGTCTTACAATGGCACTGAGAGGGGGGGTGAATATACAAATCTTAAAGCTAAAGCAAGGAGAACTTAAAATAGATAAAGCAAATTTAACAAGAGAGCATTCCACAACACATAATTTAACGAGGTTCACCAGTTTTGGCTACTCCTCAAAAATTGACTGCTTGGACTCCCATCCAAATCTAGCCTTTGCAAAGCACCAACTTTACAAACAGTTTACCAGCACACACTAGAAGGAGCACCAACCCCTAATTTATCTACACCAATAGAAAAGAGCACCATCCCCTGATTTACGAGCATCGAATGGAAGGAGCACCAACCCTTGATTTACTAGCACCAACTAGAAGGAGCACAAACCCCTAATTCCAAGAACCAACTTGGATTTATATTTTTAATCTTAGATTGACATAAATATGCCTTCACTTTTATAATACCCTCACTGGTCTATTGCTCACCCAACCTCTCTTTTAATTTAGGAAACACATATTCCTACTGTGCACTTACAACCACACTCTCTCAGTCACACTCTATCAGCTGTGCTCTTTCTCCACCACTCTTGTCTCAGTAGTGCTCTCTCTCAACTCAATTTCTCTCTTTGGCTTCTCTTATCTATCTCTACCCACACAGAGCTCAACCTAACGGATCACTCTTACCGCTCTACTTACTGCACTCTGACAGCCTTCTCTGTGCTTTGATAGCCTTCTTTGTGCTCTAACAGTCTTCCCTGCTCACTTACGGCTCTAATAGAATTATCTGCTCATTTACGACTCTCTAACAGCCTTCTCTGCTCATTTCGATGCTCTGACATCCTTGTATGCTCTCTTACATAGTTTAGAGCTCAACCCTAATTCTTAACTTATATGCACATTCTTACGACTCTCTTCAACAACCTTTTCTCAGCACATATTTTATTTTATCAGTGGCACCTTCCCTCTTTATGGCTGCACATTTTTTCAATTCTGAGCGGCTCTTTTTTCTTCTACACACAACTACCATTTTAAAATAATATTTTTCATTTTGAAACCCCAAGTCTTCTATGACTTCTATAATCCCGCATGTAGCCTATTAATAGCCACTCCTATAAGTAACTCCTTTTTAACACAATATTCTTACATGCAACCTGTTAATAGATTTGTCTCTTTAATTGGGATTCTCAGTATGGCCACCGCTCGACGAATTTACTCCATAATGGACCCTGTAACTGCCGCTCTGACTTCATTGCCACTCCTGTAACTACAGTTCGACTCCAGTTAACTCTTCTTTATTTTTCTTGCATGATTTTCTTTGCAACACCCCCTGCAACTGCAGTTCTGACTCCAGTTATTTTATCTGCCTAATTTTTCCTCTGCAACTGTAGTTCTGACTCTAGTTAACTCTTCTTATTTTATCTGCCTGATTTTTCCTCTACAACTGCAGTTCTAACTCTAGTTAAATATTCTTATTCTGGTTGCATGAATTCTTTTTGTAACTGCCTTTGTTACTATCATACGACTTTAGATAATTTTACTTCAGCTGGGTTCTTCTTCTTCCATCACACCAATGCGACCTATCGCAAAATCATGACATTTCCACCCCTTTGAATTTTCTTGGCATTTGACCATGAAAACAAGACATGTCGTGATATCGTGACACTTTCGCCTTCTTGCTTCATTATTCGGCTTGCACTCGCAAAAACACATGTCACGATATCGCGACACTTTTTGCTTCCTTGCACTCTTCTCGGCATGCACCCACGAAAACACAACATGTCACAAAATCATGACACTTTTTGCTTCCTTGCACTCTTCTCGGCTTGCATCCGCAAAAATGGAACATGTCACAAAATCGTGACACTTTTGTTGCCTTGTGTTTTTCTCTGCTTGCACCCATGAAAATGGAACATGTCACGAAATCGTGACACTTTCACTGCCTTGTGCTTTTCTTTGCTTACACCCGTGAAAACACAACATGTCGCGATATCGTGACACTTTCATTGCCTTATGCTTTCTCTTCTTTTCGCTCGTGAAAATGGAACATGTCACGAAATCATGACACTTTCGCTACCTTGTGCCTTTCTCTACCTTTTGCCCGCGAAAATAGAACATGCCGCAAAATCGTGACACTTTCGCTGCCTTGTGCTTTTCTCTGCTTTAGGTCACAAAAACCCGACATGTCGTGATATCATGACATATTTTCTCCTTAGCACTTTCTCTTGCAAATTGTCACAAAATCGTGACACTTTTCCTTGCAAGATCTTTCTCTCGAACATGTCACGAAATCATGACACATTTTCATCTATACTGCCTCTCTTGTAGATTGTTGCAAAATCATGACACTTTTCTTTGCGAGCTTCTTCTCTCAAACATGTTGCGAAATCATGACACATTTTTGTCCGTACTGCCTCTCTTGCAGATTGTCGCAAAATCGTGACACTTTTCTTTGCGAGCTTCTTCTCCCCGAACATGTCACAAAATCACGACAGTTTTCTTTTCTTGCGCCTTCTCTCCAAACATGTCACAAAATCGTGACAATTTTCTTTGCCTGTGCCTTCTCTCCAAACATGTCGCGAAATCATGACAGTTTTCCTTTTGCTTTCTCTCTCTTCCAACATGTCACAAAATCGTGACAGTTTTCCTACTTGCCTTCTTTGCTTTCAACATGTTGCGAAATCGCGACAGTTTTTCTACTTGGCTTCTTTGCTTCCAACTTGTCACGAAATTGTGACAGTTTTTCTACTTGCCTTCTTTGCTTTCAACATGTCATGAAATCATGACAGTTTTTCTACTTGGCTTCTTTGCTTCCAACTTGTCATGAAATCGTGACAATTTTTCCACTTGGATTTTTCTCTGCCAACATGTCACGAAATCGCGATAGTTTTTCCACTTGGCTTTTTCTCTGCCAACATGTCGCAAAATCGTGACAGTTTTTCCACTTGGCTTCTTTGCCTCCAACATGTCGTGAAATCATGACAATTTTTCTACTTGGCTTCTTTTCTTCCATTATGTCACGATATCGTGATAGTTTTCTTTTCTTGCCAAACATGTCGTGATATCATGACAATTTTTCTTTCTGGCCAAACATGTCGCGATATCACGACAGTTTCTCATGCTTGCTCAACATGTCGCGATATCGTGACACTTTTCTTACTTGTCTATTTCTTTGAGCTTTTGCATATGGGCCACTACGTTCTTCTTGGAGAATCATTGTACATGCTCTGTATGACCACTAAAATCCTATCCATTGCATTAACCGATCTATTATCCACTACATCAACCGATCTCCCTGACTATGTCCATTGCATCAATCGATCCTCTGTCTGTGTTGAAAACAATGACAATACTTTTGCTACACCTTGCTCATCAATGAACTCTTGTCCATTAAATCAATTGATCCTTTGTCTGTGTTGACAACAATGACAATACTTTGGCTGCACCTTGCTCATCACAAATATGATTTTCTTGTACAAATTCTCTAATAATCCACTTTGAAATTTGAGAATCAAAGCTTCGATAGCATATTCCGTGTTCAAAATAATTTTGTACCTGTTGAATTGGAAGATATAATCCTACACAGTCATATTAGTTCCTTGATGAAATCTAAACCACTTAATTACCAACTCCTTTTGATAATTAGAGGGATAAAAATTTTGTTGAAGAGAAGTTACAAGGTTATCCCAAGTGGTAATTTCATCATGTCCCCCTTTGTGTTCCACTAACACTTTAGCCAAACCTAAAAGTTTGAGCTTGGCGAAGGGAACCTTGTCCTCATTTGAGGTATGAGTGTAAGAAAACCAGGACTCCATGTCAAGAAGCCATTTTTTCAAGATGTCTCAGTTTTGGGATCCATCATACAATACCACTTCACACCTCGCTTTAGATCAAGGATCATTATTGTAGATTTTAACATAACTGCATTTTGAATTCTAATGTCGCTAACCTTGTCAGCAAGGCTACTTACTACTTGAATCAATGTAGTATCATTCACATTTTTGACAAGTATACTTACAACATGTGCTAATTCTACCATTTGGGCAGCCAAATTTGAAGCCATTTGGAACCGGGTATAAGCTAGGAGTAAAATGGTAAAGCACTTAAAATCAGGGTAAAAATTTGGGGTACCCTGTTACAATGTTGTGCCCTTAATTGAAAAATACTCCTAAGGCTAAATAAGCAAAAATATTCTTCTTGTAATCTTAAAAAGATGAACAAAATAATTCTTCACAATGTGTTATGAGGCTAGAGCTAGAAGAATTTGTAGTTAGAATGTGAAAAATTGCTTTGAAATTAGAAATTTTAACTTAACCTAAGGTTTAAAATTTTTATACTTTATTAATTTTAAACCATATATTAGTAAATAAAACCAAATTTACCCTTTCACTATTACATGTCACTGGGCACATGCAAAATTTAATGTGTGCATGAGATTTGGTATACTTCTAGTGCACGTTTCTTGAGGCATATTTATTTCAGTGCCAAAAAATATAAGTTGTAGATCCCAAGAAATTTCTTATAGGAATGGCGCACGTTTTCTAGGGAATGGTTCAAAGTTGATGTGTATGGTTTCTAATGAAATATGGACCTCCTGTCTCTTTCATCCAAATACATTTGTGCTGGGTGCAGTACTGACTACAGTTGTAGCAAATAGTATGCTAAAAAATGTGAAGCGGATGCTGCACAGCAATACGTATAGTAGATGTTGCATGTGTGTGCTTACGTTGTGCACGACCTTCATAATATATGCATTGCAACTCCCAATGCAACGCTACCAAGGCACAGTGCCTACAAGCACTACCGGTCGTAGCTCTGTCAGGCGTAGCCTGACACAACACTGCCTAGTATAGTGTCATCAGGTGCTACCTAGTGTATTGTTGTTAGGTGTTTCCTGACATAGTGATGTCAAATGTTGCCTGACGCACTACAGGTGCAAGGCTGACACCTAGAAAAGATAGGCACTAGCACACCTGCAAACGCCTGTGCGGCTTGCAAAGGCATTTGTGCAGGTCAGCCATTGACCTTGCAAACACAGGTTGTTGAAAAATGTTGACTGCGGTAGAACGACAACCTACAATATATATATATATATATATATATATAATTAAATTAATTAATATTTATAAAAAAACATTATATATATATATATATATATAATTATTAAATTAAATTTTAAATAAAATTAAATAACTTTAAAAGGTTATTTAAAATTTAAAATTCAATTTTATAATAAAGGCATGAAATTTAAGGTAAAATTACCTCAAAACTTTCAAAACAAATGTGCAATTTTTTGTCAAACCAGCAACGCACCTTCACACTAGCACTCCTTTTAAGATCCAGTTGACACACAATCAGCGTTTGAAAGGCAACCAGACCCAAGTCGACACATGACCTAGTATTGGGTAGAATCCTTGAGCTCTTTAGTACTCAAAAATGGCAGGGCAGTAGGGTTAAATGGTTTCCTAATCCTAATTGGACTGTAGCTATGATCCAACCCTTTCCAAGGATTAGTGTATGAAGAACTTTGGAGAAAAAAATTTCTATACTCCTTGAGCATAAGAAGAAATTTGGAATGAGGAGTTTGTCACCGAAGGAATTTCCTTTTGTGAATGGTTTTCAAGCATCCTTTGAGCTTAAACCGAGTCCTCAATGAGAAACAATTTCTCATAACAAAATTATCTCCTTCCTTTTCAACTCACAAGCCCTAGTGCAAACATGAACTAGGCTCTGATACCAATGAGAAGGTTGAAAATCCAACTAGTGTTCTATATTTCATAAACTGTATTTATAGGCTCCAAAGGCCCAAAATACTTAACCAATTCCACAAAATCATGGATTGGTCCCAAATTACATAACCATATAACCAAAGGCTATAATAGTGCATAAGAAAATGCATGTAACATCCTAGCCAACAAGAAGATAATAAGTTAGCTACAAACATGTGCTTAAGTTAACTTTGAGTTCAGTCTTCCTAACTAATATTTATTAGTGACAACTATCTTGCCAACTAATTCACAAGGAGTCTATGTGATAATAAGACTCACTTACAATATTAAATTGCAAGAAATAAACTATGCAAACCTAGATAAGAAATAAAGAGGGGTCATATGAGTGATCAAACATCAATCCTCATCATGCAACCTCTTAGCCAAATCAATATTGATGAAATTGTACTTGTTGCTAGGTTTTATTCAAATAATATCCTTTTCTTTTTGAATGCATTCATAAACCTACAAAACGGATTTGGTAGATGATAAAAAATCCTTTTAACACTTACCTTGATTTTCTAAATTCAAAAACATGGTGTCTTTATTCTTCTTATTATTTTTCCTCCATAAGTACTTATATTTATTTTCCATGGTATTCATTCTATTTCTTGAAGAATTCTAACATAATATTTATTTCTTTGTGCTCCTTCTAAAACCTTTTATTCTCTTATCATAACCCTTGATGGTATTTTTAAAATTATCTATCCTTATATATGGCTCCTATTTTCTTAATAATGCTTGTTCAATCTATTTTCAAGTGAAAAATGTATTATCATTAGAAAATCTATGATACCATAATTTTATCTTCCCTTATAAGAAGAATCGAAACAAACATATCTAGTAAATATTATCATGGTATATATCTCTAAGTTTTGTCTAGAACTCTCTAGAATTAATACCATATTCTCCATAAAATTTTGGTAACTACATGAGCTTAAACCCCAAAAAAAATAACAATGCAAACTAAAGTTACACAACAATATATCTCCCCACTAAATAAAATCTAAATTCTTATATAAATAAGTAGATCCCTAAATTTTTCTTCAAAATACAACAAAAAAAAGTTAATTGGGTTACCTAAATTGAATGTTAACTCAACTTCCATTATTTTAAAAAAATACATTTTGAAAAAATATTATCTCTATATTCTAGATTATAGACTTAAATAAGGTTGTATCTCTCTCAATACCATTTGAATTCCTTTATATGAAAATTTCTTTGAATATTTTCAAATTCTAAACAAGAAGGCATAGGAATCATCTAAACCAAAATATCTATGCAAAGATATGGCTCCTCAAACATGAGATATTTTTTAGGAAAAAAATTTCTAATTTTGCAATCCACAGAGAATAATTCCCACTTTGCCATAATTTTTTATTTTATGCCACTTATTTTAAATAGTTATTCTCATAAACATAAATCGTTTACACTATTCAAATATATCAAACAGTCATCGATGACATAATATAAAAAATGCACTACACGAAAAATGGTCTTTAAGGGTGTTATTCAGCCACCGTCTATGGAGGCATTATAAAAAGTCCACGTCATATTATGACTGTTAAAAACCACTCTCTGAGGGTCTATTAGGGTGGCTAAAAATCAACTTTAAAACTGTCTTACTAGACCCTAATAGGGCAGTTTGAAACCGCCCTCTTAGGGATAAGAGGTGTAAGGTCTAAGAGGATGGTTTTAAACTTCCCTCTTAGCCCTAAGAGATATTAGATATAAGAGGGTGTTTTAAAACATCCCTCTTAGGGAACAACCCTTGTTCATATAAGGGGATTATGACCAATGTTCAAAATTTGATCATATGTTTGACATATCAAAAGTGTTACAAATCAATACCTTCTTAATACTTGCACACAATAGTAAAATACAAACATACAAGAATAATATTATTGAAGACTAAAGAAACAACAATGCTTAATAAAATAGATGACCATGGGGCTAGTATAGTGGATGATAATCAAAAAACTTTTTATCCATTTAGATACTACAAATCATTAATTTAAAATAACTCATCACCCACATGTATCCTAAAATATGTTATAAATGGCCCATATGCCATGGTTTTGGTTGGCTTTACATTCAATAAAAAATTGAGTAGGCTTTCCTGGAATAGTATTATAATTCAATATGGTTACCTCTGAAGTATGATTGACCCAAAGGTTTTAGATTTTTAATGACAACCTATGATTGGAACAATGACCTCTTACTTTGAATATAAATTTTAAGACCAATCATGACCCCCTCTCATAGATTTGTATTATAAACCTCATATTTCTATATATGTTTCTTTTTAAGTGACAAGCATATCTCATTTGTAAAATAACATTGTGAATCCAAATGGTATGACTAGACAAGACTTGGACTAATAATTATTAGATCTCAGAGTTCATTATGAAAGAGAATACTTATGTAGTATAATAATTACCTACAACACATTGGGCAAGACTAAATGCATTATACATTCTATACACCAAATGCATCCAAGTTGAAAGTTGAGCCCTATACTTCCACTTTGACTCATTTGCAACCCAATATTTATCATTTGAAGACTCTTTTATTTCAAGTTGAACCGAGCTATTCTCTCCACTCCTACTCTCAATTATCTTGGAGATAATATAGAATACCTTATGTTAGGTCTACTTCACCTCCATTGGATAATCACATTATCCTCATCACTGTTGTTGAGTCCGTCATCTCTTATTCTAGGATGAGAATTCTCATCCATATAAACTTATTTTCTTTGCACTCTCCTTACCAATAGTTCCTCTTCATAAGTTGAATCCAATAATTTCTCATCTAACTCACCTCCCTCACTCTCAATATTCTGCCTTCTCCTACAAACAAAATTTAAGAGCTTTCACTATGGAACCTTTTCACTTTGAAAACTAGGAACATATGCTAATGAATCAAAAACATATTTTGGAATGTATAGTGGAGTGTCCCCACTAAAACACCTATAAAAGAAAATGTAAAGGCCACAAATATGAAATAATGTGTTCTTACCACACCATTCACATCAATCCAACAATAGTGCAAATGGAAACATTATTAGCCTTGAGTTACCACATTTATTGAGCCATCCTCGAAGTGACGATATTTATTGATCTATTAGAAGAACAAAAAAATACATTTGGATAAATGAATCAATCAATTGAGACCATGTAGTTTCAAATTTTCTTTATTTTTAAACTATTAATATGATCCAAATTTGAGAAAATAAAATGCTTATATCAAGAAACATAAAACTTGTGAAGGTTGCCATGAACTTTAAAGAGATTGCTTTTACTTACAGGTGAAAATTAAGAAAATATTTTGAGACTGTTATCCAATTTCCTAATTTTTTTTAGTTTGGTATTCCAAACACTCACAATAGAGAACCAACAATAAAAATTAAAGAGCAAACATAGGCCTAGCTTACATCAATGTAGATCAAGCTATTACAAATACTCTTATCAAAACTAAACAATTAAGGGGTTTTATTCACTTTTAAGTAGAATAAAAACAAACACTTTTTTTGTTTTAATTTACCAATTACTACAAATAAATATAATATAAAATATTATCAAACAACATGAGCCCAAGTGGTTAAAAAACATGGATTTTTAGTGGGAAGCCCTAGTTGCAAATCTTGCTAGGCAATATATGCATAATTGCCAAAATGTTAATGCAATACCACTATGTGGTTTGATTAAATATCGTGCTAACATTATCATAATATAATATGGATGGGATTTGTTTCAATCCCATATATATAAAGTTGACACAAAAAGTTATAACTCCATTTTATGATGTTAGATTTATTAGTGAATACAATGTTCAAAATTTGTTATTTACCCAATATTACAATCCAAAATAAAATTAGAAAGCTATATGAAACAAACCATGCTATAATATCTTTTCATGAAAATAAATGCCCTAGAATATTTACGTAAGTGATTCACAACTGTAACTCCCACTATCAATAGAAAGTGAGTGTTGATGTGGACTGCCCTCCCATCATAGGGATATTGCACATGAAGATCAACTTTTTCTAATTGGAAAAGCATCAAAATAATAACCATCAGAAGAGGACTCATAAAGCACAACAAAAACCATTTTAGAAATATTAGTACCAAATAATAGAAGCATGCTAACACAACTACCAAGGGAATACCACCTCAATGCCTTGCTTGAGGATTTTCCCTTCCCTTTTGGTCCATATTGCATCAATAGTTTGCTGATGATACGCTCCTGTCGTGCTTTGCTTCGATATTCTAGGTTAAAGAAATCAAATCCCTCATGTCCTATTTTGAGAGAGTTACAGGCCAACAGATTAATTATCTAAAGAGCGGTTTATATTTTTTAAATACTCTAGTGGAGCGAGCATCAAAGAAAGATAGCTAGGACTTTGAATTACAGAATCTCCAATCACCCTACCACTTATCTTGGCCTACTACTTTTCATGGATAATATTAGGGATTCACTATGGATTCCTATTTTGGAAATGTTGCGGCATAGACTCACCACTTAGAAAGGTGCTTTGTTGAGTCAGGATGGAAAGCTAATCCTTGTTTAAAGTTCCTTGCAAAGTATTCCTATTTATTTTTTGTCTCTCCTTTCCCTTCCTGGAAGAATTGCAACCAAAATTAAAGCATTTGTAAATATTTTTTGTGGGATGGTTATAATTTGAAGGGTAAATTTCATTTAGTGTCATGGGATTAAGTGTGTCAGCTGAGAAGTGGAGGTTTGGATCTAAAGAGAATATATCAAATGAATAAGGCTCTTGTGGTTAAGTTGGGGTGGAAAGTGCATCCAATAGTGAGAGCCCTTGGGTTCGTATCCTCAAGGTGAATTATTTGTTTAATAGTTTTTTGTATGACCTTTTTCCACCTGGTGGTTCTACTTTCTAGAAGTCATATTAGGATCAATTTTTTTTTTTATGTTTTAATAGTATATGGATCATAGGAAATGACTCTTATATGGATTTTTGGCATGATTCCTAGCATAAAGATTCCCCTTTGGATGAGGATTAGCATCTTATGGTGCTACAACCTTTCACCTATGATATGGACCGTATCAAATTTAGTGATTTTATTGATATTTCAAATTGACATAGATCTTGATTTCATTTTCCTTCAAGGATCAATGGTGTAGAGGTGCACCAAACTTGGAATTTGGTGGAAAATAAACTTCAACTTTAAGTTTAATGTAATGAGGATGTAGAATATAGACTCATTTGGGTGGGTGATAGTGAAGGATCTTACTCTATTAGATCGACTTATTCATTATTAGATTCAGAGGATGAGTGTTCTTTCCCAGTAGAAAAGGCAAAAAAAATTGATTCCCAAAATTAATGTTTTCTATTGGTTAGCAATGTAGAATAAGATTCTCTCCATCAAGAATTTGCATAAAATAGGTTTTAACATTGTTAACAGATGTTTTATTTATGAGTCTGACTGGTAATCGACTAAGCATATGCTTATCTGTTGTTCATTTTTTCAAGAAGTTGTTTATTTTTTTTTTGAGAAGCTTGGGATCCAATGGATCTTTGCTAAGTCCCTGGAAGATTGTGTTAATCAATGGACCTCTCCCTTTTCCACCCCCAACTCAAGTGCCTCTAGAATTTCTTGCTTTTACACTTATTGTGGGGTGTTTAGAAGGAGAAAAATGCTCAAGCATTTAAGAACTTCAATAGAAGCACCTTCAGTGTTAGTTTAAAAATTCTTTGGGGCGTAGAAGAGAATATCTCTTCAGTGTTCAATGATCCTAGGAAAATTCATGTTGGTAGCATTCCAGGTGAAGTTACTTTGGAAGATACCTTAGTCTTTCCTTGTATTATTACTGGTTCTTCCTTAACCAATCTGAGGAGTGTGGTTAGGTGGTCTCCCCCTTCCAGAGGCTGGCTCAAATCAAATATTGATGGTGACTCAAAAGGCAATCTGAGGGTTGTAGGAGTAGGATGGATTATTATAAACTTTAATGGTGAGTTGGTGGCAACATTTTCTAAACCTATTTTTTTGCCAAACTTCTCATTTTTTAGAGGCCAAGACTGTGTTCTAGGGCATAATATTATTGAAAGAGTTGGGGTCTATGTATGTATTAATTGAAGGAGATATGTTGAATTTCATAAATATGCTTAATGACACAATTTCATCCAATTGGAAGGTGGCCAATTTGTTGTGGGAATCAAGGAGAACCATCCAGTTTTTTAGGCAAGCTGAAGTTAAGCATATTTGGATAGAGGGCAATTATGTGGTGGATTTTATGGCCAACCTTGGAACTAGTCAACCAGGATTCATGATCTAGAGAAGTGAATTTCTTTAGGAACACATTAATTGTGTCCATGAGGATTGTTTTTAATCCCTATCAGAGAGCGGTTTCTTTTTTAAATTTGAATTGTGTGAGCATTGTGTTTTTTGAGCACCGAGTCCATTTTGGATTTTGAGGACTTTGCAGGTACTGTCCTCCTTGTTTCTCAGGTGCATGGTAATGGGTGTTGGATTCCTGCATTTTGAATTTAAATCCAAACTACCTCCTTAGGCATGTTAATTAGATAAATGACATTTCTCTTGGTTCGACATTGTTGCTTTATTTTGAGGATTCACTTTAGGTGGATGAGATGGTGATTAATTATCATCTATATTTTAGATATTAGTGCCCAGATATCATTCTTTACATTACCGATTGTGTATGTCACGATGAATGCTTTGTTTCTATCCTTGTGCTTCATTGTTCGTGTGAGGTATAGGTGGCTACTGGATGGTGATTCTCCTTGTCCAAGGGTGATATTATTTTTTTGCTTCCTTTATTGGTTTTTCCTCTCTTTTTTTGGATATTGGTGGTCCGGAGTTCACCCGGAGGATGGATAGAAATAAGATATGTCTTATTTTTGCTTTCTCTCGAGTTCAAACCTAATTTTCATTTTTTGCTTTGGGACCTGCTTACTTTGAATAGCCTTCTGCTTTGGGTTCATCCTTCGCTAGATTCTATTATAGGGTGCTTCAGGATTTTCATGGGTTGGGCTTCTTACCTTCTTTTTTATTCGAAGCTTTGTAGTTGATATGGCTCAGTCGAAGGTCTTATGTGAAGGAGAGGTGGTTTCCCCATCGTTTGAGTGGGTGTGTGGTCTGTTTCTCTATGCTGTATTTTTTCATGGGTAAAGTGAAGATTTCTAGTAATAAATCTCATTCTCTGAAGCTTCGATTAGAGCCTGCATCTCTAATTGTGGATGAGGAGTTCAAGTTGATCCTGGAAGAAGGAGGTCTTCTGAGTTGTCTTCAAAAGTTCCATGGTCATAATTTTTTTCTTTCTAGATGGATGGCCAATTAATGGAAGGATGGCTACGTTAATGTGGGTAATTGGTCATTTGAGATCTTTATGGAACTTATTAGTAGATACACTGGTCTACCATTGGATGGTGTCTGTCATAATAGGAAGTGAAAGCACAAGGATACGGAAAAAAAAAAAGGAAAAACTCCCCAAGCACGATGCAAAATTGAAACTAAGCTTAACTCTAAATCCTACGAATTGAAAATGCATGAAATGGAGAAAGCATGAATTGAAACTCGAAATGAAATAACAACCCTTCTCTTTTTATTGATGTATTTCACAACTCGGTTACAATTCGCATCCTCCCTTTTCAGGGGCGAGGAGCGTTAGATTCATTTCTTGGTTACATCCATGGATAGCCTTCCTTCTTTCGCGTGCCCACATGTAAGATGGGCGGACCAAAACATCACCGCCGCTTGTGTCTATGAATGTTGATTCCTTGCTGCTCCTCCGATGTTCCGATCCTACATTCAAAGAAACAGAAGATGATCAATAGCACCTGCGGATGAAACGAAGCATGCAAACCCCAAGCCTACGCTAAGTGAATGAGAAAAATGAATTAAACTATGACTAAAACAAATAAATATGTTCTAAAAATTTGACAGGGGTATCAAGATATCACTAGGAAGGCACTACAAGAAGAACAGTCCAAAAATTCCTTGCCAATTTGAATTCATTCCGGGGTGGGACGAATTCACCTACAACAAAACACCGAAAAGGTACTGTCTCCAATGTCCTGCCTTGGAAGCTCCAAAAAACTTGCAAACTTGGGGTTAGCTAATTGGGGGCATTTTGGGAAGACCCAGATGGTTGGAATTTACCAATTTGACCTCCATAAATAGGGATTTGATGATGCTTATTTGCAAGTTAGTGAGAGCGAAAACGTGATAGCATAATGGCAATTATTCAAAACGAAATGAAATAAAAATTGTAGACTACCTAAACAGCATAGAAATCAAATGCAAGAAATAAAAATGACCGAAACCAAAATATGCTACAGATTCCCAATCGTTCCTAAAAAGGGCGATTAGGCTTGTAGCAGTGTGGGGCGCCCTGGCAGGCCATCCACCGTTTGGGGCCTGATTTTGGCACCAATCCACTTGGGATGGGTCCAAAATCCTTTACAAGGTGTTGTCGACATATTGGGGTATTTTGTGGCTAAATGTTAGGTGTTGGGCTTGATATTTTTCCTCTCAAAAGTCACCCAATGACCTCCCCTCTAAAGGAGATCAAGGATGTGAAAGGTGCAAATCTAAAAGGTGTGAGGCATGTAAATAAAATGGCAGCACTTCGTTGCTCTAAAATGCTCCTACTCTGTATATTTTAGGGTGAGGAAACTCACCAATTTATAGACCTGGAGGCCTCTTGAAATGGGCATGTAGGGGTGCCACATGGCAGCCATGCCTTCCCGGGGGGAAGGAGATTCCTCCCTAAATTGGGACTGCATGACTGACCTTGCAGATGCCTCTAACGCTCAAAAACGCTCACCCATACTCCCATGTGATGAAGGAAGCATTGGGTGGCGGATCCAAGCTGCCATTTATCAAGATTTGAATTTTTGCCCATCAAACCTGCAATTCACCCCATCTTGGAGTGAATTCAAAATTCGTCCCTGGGTGGGGTGAATCCCATATTGAATTCATCCCTGGGTGGGACGGATACTTAGCAAAGTGCCTGAAGGTGTCAAATTGACCTCTGACCTTCTAAAACTACTGTGAGAGTGGTTAGGACCACTGTTTGACGTTTGGGGGCTGCCCTTGGGGCTGTGTGTGTCAAAGCGATCAGTGTTTGCAGTCACATAATCGGATTGGTGTTGTTTTGGTGTCTACAGATGCCCCTTTTTGGGATGCGCTGTGCATGGCATAGCGCCAAGCAAAAATAGATAACAAATGCACTAATGATTAGGTTTTCTTAGTAACCTAACCAACTCTTGATGCCCCAAGAATGAAAAGGGGCATGCATTCTTGAATCCTTGCTTTTGACGAGTGAAGGAACTCAGTTCAAGTGTTAACCTTTTTCGGTGAGGTGTTACTTGAGCTTGGACATTGATCAGTCATGAATAGGCAAAGGGTGCAACCTTTTGTCTGTGAGAACCTTGAGTTCATGATTCACGAATGCCAAGTTTTTGATCATCTTATGATTATTGCTTGTTTACTACCCCAAGTAGGAGCGTAATTGTCTTTGTCAATGATTATTTGAATGCATGTCATTTTCCTTAATTGGGTGTGTTTTGTTGATTGGTGACTAAGTGTGACTACCCCCTCAAGCGACGAATCAATGAGGGAATGACCTTCATGAGAAAAGCGACGAGTCGCTTGACCCAAGATGACTTGTGTAAGGGTGCCTTTAGATTCTTATCCATGAACGTGTGTGCAGTTTTTTGACATTTAGACCTATTTTTGGTGGGTGTTAACCCTTTTGGTGACGCTTTTTGGAGCTAAAATTGGCAGAAATCCGTCCTCTCGTGGAGCGGTCCGGCTATGGTAGCCTTCTTAGGGAGTAGGATAGTGACAATTTGTAACCCCAACGTCTGTTTTGGATGCCAATAATGTTAGGCACGAAGGCGCCTTCATTCGGCAATGTTATTACTTATTTTTGGGTGGGTTTTTGACCCTTTTGCTGATGTCGTTTGGGGATGAAATTCTTGAAAATCCATCTTCTCGTGGAGTGGTCCGGCTATGGTAGCCTTCTTAGGGAATAGGATAGTGAGGATTTGTGACCCCGACATCTGTTTTGCATGCCCGGGATGTCAAGTGCCAAAGCACTCTCATCGGGCAAGTTTATTAGCTGTTTTGGTGCATTTTTGTGCATGTTTTTGCTATTTTTGAAATTTGTGTGCTAAATTCGTTCCAGGGTGGGACGAATTCCTGTGATGATTTGATTTTATGCATGATGATTAATGAATATGGATGTATGCATGATAATTTATAGTGATGAATGCATATGTTGTTGATGAATACAGATGTTTCTAATTTATATGATATGCATATGGAATGGATGGATTGAATTTGTGATGTTTGGTAGTCGCACCATAGACTGTGTAGAACTTTATGGCTTTTTGTCGTAGGCGATTGTTGCGGTGAATATCTTTGTAGGCATACATGTGTTTATTTTTTTTTTTTTTTTTTGACCAGGCTAAAATATATCAAGTTGGTTTCAAATGTACTTAAGGTTTTCTGAGACTCAAATGTTTTAACAAACTAGCCATGACTATACTTTATCTCACAAGACTTTTGAACAAGGTATGAATCGGACTTGTTTTGGACCAAGTTATTTCACATCCCTGTGTGTGCAATTGGGTTCATTTATGTGGTATTTGTTAGGATACCACCAGTGCCAGATAGACTGTCAACCAAACCTGTACTGAGGATCACCTAATTAGATTCACTAACTCCTTTGTTGTATTTAGTCAGATTAATCTACGGTGCTATCATAGGATACCATAAGCTAGCTCATCCACATGCAAACATTGATCTACACACAAGTTAATGTGGCAGATATATCATCATGTGGGAGGTTTACCACCAGTGACCAATAGGCTATCAACCAAACCAGTGCTGAGGTTTGCCTCGTGACCTGTCGAAATGCTGAGAGTTCCAGGGATTCAAGTTCGACTCCCTTCTTTTCTTCAATTGTGTTGGGATACTTGCTCTTTTGTAGTGATAAAAATAATTATTTATTTTTGTATTGTATTTTTTCTTTTGAGCAAGGGATTAGGATATGGAGTGACGAGAATCACTATTGTTTGTGCCTTTTGATGTGTGCACTTTGGGATATCAAATTTTGGAGTTTTGACTTTTGCAAATTGTTCTGATGTTTTGCAATTTTTTTTTTTTTTGAGAACTTTGGGATTCTTGGGGAATTGGGTAGGGAGGATGCTTGTCCTTTTGCCAACTCTCAGCATTCTTTGGGGTCATTCACACAGGGGGATGAGCAAGATAGTTGTTTCACTTATGGTGACCTAGATTGCTTTGTAGGTTTCATCTTTTGTTCACACAACTTGGGAATGTTTTATGTGTTTGAATTTGTACTGGGATGCTACGCAACAAGGTGTGATCCAAGTAGAATTCTACCTACGTAAAATCTATTTGAATTGGTACAGTATGTGGCTAGATAGCTAATGACGACTGAATGACAAAAACTCTCGATACATTAGGAACAACTGACTATGATGTGGGAGAATAATGTGAGTGGTGGTTATAGGCGATGAGCTATTTGATAAAGCGAAAAAATGTAGAAGATGATGGTTTTTGCCAAGTAATGACAGTCTATGGCGCTTTGACCTTTATGACCACAAATATGCAATGTATGGATGTGATGCTTAATGCAGCTATATGTTTTTGTTTTTTTGATGGATTGATTTGTGTGAATATGCAGATGAGATGCAAAAAAATCTATATTGTTATAATGATTTTTGCATATGCATGGAAATGAGATGCAACTTTTTGTGTATTTGTGATGATTTTATTGATTTTTTTTTTAATTTTTCTTTTTTTTGACCAAGCGATTATGGGAATCCTTGGAGCCTTTGGGTTGACCAAGTGATTATGGAAATCCTTGGAGCCTTTTGGGTTGACCAAGCGATTATGGAAATCCTTGGATCCTTTTGGGTTGACCAAGCGATTATGGGAATCCTTGGAGCTTTTTGGGGTTGACCAAGCGATTATGGGAATCCTTGGAGCGTTTTGGGTTGACCAAGCGATTATGGGAATCCTTGGAGCGTTTTGGGGTTGACCAAGCTATTATGGGAATCCTTGGAGTGTTTTGGGTTGACCAAGAGATTATGGGAATCCTTGGAGCGTTTTGGGGTTGACCAAGCGATTATGGGAATCCTTGGAGCGTTTTGCGGTTGACCAAGTGATTATGGGAATCCTTGGAGTGTTTTGGGTTGACCAAGTGATTATGGGAATCCTTGGAGCATTTTGGGTTGACCAAGCGATTATGGGAATCCTTGGAGTGTTTTGGGTTGACCAAGCGATTATGGGAATCCTTGGAGCGTTTTAGGGTTGACCAAGCGATTATGGGAATCCTTGGAGCTTTTTGGGTTGACCAAGCGATTATGGGAATCCTTGGAGATTTTTGGGTGGGCTATGGCTCCTTTAAATATGGAATGGCCGCAAGTGACTGATGTTCAAGGGTTCTAATTCCTTGATTCCATCAAGAGAGGCTAGCCGGTATGTTCCAGGTCCTATTTTGCTATCAATTACATAGGGACCTAACTAATTTGCCGTGAACTTGTCCCTTAGATGGGATGACAAACTAAAGTTCTGTTGGTTTTCTTTGAAGACCAAGTCACCAATCCGAAATTCCCTCAGGTGAACGTTCATGTTGTATGCTTTCTTAATTCGCTCTTGATAGATACGTAGATGCTCAAGAGCATTAACACGTCGTTCATCAAGTAGCGTAAGTTGGTCTAACCAGGCCTACCATGCAATGTCATCATCGATGAACTATTGCATTGATATGCATAAGGAGGGAATCTCCAACTTGAGAGGCATGACTATCTTAGAGTCATACATGAGCGAAAACGGAGTTGCCCAAGTGGGCATCCGAATGCTAGTGCGATAAGCCCACAGGGCAAGTGGGATCTGAATGTGCCAATCCTTATGAATTTTTGCGAATTTATTTTTAAGGATAGCAACTAGCATTTTGTTTGACACCTCTGCTTGCCCATTTTCCTGTGGATAATAGGGTGTCAAAAAACTGTGCTAAATTTTGTACTTTGTGGTCAAAGCACGCACGTATTTGTTCTTGAATGACGTCCCATTATCCGAGATTATCTTGGATGGAATACCAAAACGACATATGATGTTATGCAAAATGAACTCCACAATGTGGGGTCCAGTCGTAGAGGTTAGCGAAACTACTTCCACCCACTTGGTGAAGTACTCTATGGTCGTTATAATAAACGTGTGACGATCGAACAACGCAGGGGAGATATTTTTGATGAGATCTAAGCCCCACTATGAAAATGGCCAAGCCGATTGGATCGACTGCAAGGCCTGGGAAGGTACATGTGTCAAATTGGCATGATGTTGACACTTCATGCACTTCCGCACATATGCGCAACAATCTTGCTCTAAAGATGGCCAATAATAGCCCATGCAAAGAATGCGCTTGGCGATGGCCATACCACTGAAGTGGCCACCGCATGTACCATCGTGCACTTGGGCGATCGCCCAAGTGGACTCTTGGTGGTCCAAGCACCGAAGGAGGATCCCTTCATAGCTACGATTATACAAAATGTCCCCTACCAAGACATGCTTTGCTGCTCTCTGCTTGAGTGCTCGTTTTGTGTCATGCATCAATCCAAGCGGGAGATTACCTAACTTGAGGTAGTCCCTTATGGGGGAATACCAATCCTGCTGATCAAAACCCTCAATGGTATGAACAACCAGTCCCTCTTGAAGTTCATCCCTAGCAAAAGCTAAGTGGGAGAGAACTTGCAAGAATAACTTTGTATTGCTATTAAGGGGAGTAGGGGAGAACAAGGACCCCTAGTTGGCATGTTTTAGACGATCGTGGATTCGAGAGAATCGGTCCATGGATGGCTCAATCTGGATCAAGTGGATTCCTAGCGTTAAATCGGATCTTGCTCGCTCCATCGCTGATTGCGATAGTGTTTTGACTTGAATGGTTTTCATATCACCAGAAAGGTCTTACAGGATTAACGATCCTAAAGAGGCCATAGTGTCCGCAAAACGATTCGATGACCGAGGGAGTGCCTCGATGTCATACCATTCAAGCTTTGCTAGGAATTTGTCCATGAGGGCTTTGTAGGCCTGTAGAACTAGGCATTTGCATTGGAATACCCCTTTGACTTGATTGACGATTAACAACGAATCACCAAAGATGTTCAATCATTTAATGTTCATGGTGATTGTTGTCTGAAGACCTATGAGCAAGGTTTCATACTCTGCATTATTGTTGGTGCATGGAAAATTTAATTTAAATGACAGGGGCATAGGAGCACCCTGCGATGTGAATAATACTATTCCCACACCACCACCTTGCTCACATTTAGAACCATCAAAAAATAGGGTTATGTCAGACTGTGACTCAGGCTCATCAGAATCTGGTGATTCTAAGACATGGAAGACCCCATCATCGGGTAGTTCTATATTCAGAGGTTGGTTGTCTTCGAGAGAAGCCTTTGCTAGTTGATCGGCTATGACCTATCCTTTGATGGATTTTTGTCCAATACACTCTATGTCAAATTCTATCAACAACATGATCCATTTCGTCGTGCGACTACTGTGATAAGTACGACTCATCATGTATCACAATGGATTCTCCTTAGACACAACATACGTCTTGTTTCTCAGCATGTAATGGTGTATATTTTTGGTAGAAAACACCACTGCCAAGCAGAGTTTCTCAATGTATGCATAGTTAAGTTCATAGCAGACCATGGTGCGGCTAAGATAGTAAGTAGCCTATTCTCTGTGAATTTCATTCTTCTGGGCTAACATGGCTCCTAGTGCCACCTCAGTAGCTGAGATGTATAAGTAGAATGACACTCCTGGTCTAGGTGGTGCCAATACGGCGACAAAGCCAAGTATTGTTTGATGTCGTCAAAGGCTGACTGACACTCGTCATCCCAGTGAAATGCTACCCCCTTGTGCAACAACTTGTTCATTGGTCAGCACTTGTCAGATAGCTACGCTATGAAGCGCTTGATTGATGCGACCTTTCCTTGCAAGATTTTGAGCTACTTTATGGTAGTTGGAGGAACCATTTCAAGGATTGCCTTGAATTTGTTTGGGTCCACCTCGATGCATTGTTTTGAGACTATGAAACCCAAGAGATTTCCAAATGTGATGCCAAAAATGCACTTTGTGGGATTCAATCTAATTTTATGCTCCATGAGGCGATTGAGGACCTTGCTTAAGTCACTGAGATGATCCAGGCATAAAAGAGATTTGGCCAACAAATCATCCATGTAATATTCCAAAGTCTTGTGCATGTAATCATGGAAGATGTATGTCATGGCACGTTGGTAGGTGGCGCCAATGTTTTTAAGGCCAAAAGTCATGACCTTATAGCAAAATGTTCCCCAAGGCATTGTGAACGTCGTTTTGAGCTGGTCCTCGAGATTGATACAAATTTGATTGTATCCCGAGAAACCATCCATGAGGGAAAGCATTTCGTGACCTGCTGTAGCTTCTACCAATACGTCGATGCTCGACAAAGGGAAATCATTTTTAGGACTCGCTTTGTTTAAATCTCAAAAATTAGTGCATATGTGAATCCTCTCGTCAGGCTTCTTGACGGGCACCATGTTGGACAGCCATGGTGGATAATCCATGCACATGACAAACTGTGCATCCAATAGCTTTTGCAATTCATCTTTGACCATTAAGGCCACTGTTGGGTGCATCTTGCGTATTTTATGCTTAACTGGCTTGACTGTCGGATCAAGCGTTAGGTTATGTGTGACTAGTTGCGGATCTAGCCCTGGCATATCTATGTATGACCATTGAAAAACCTCCTTCTTCTCTTTGAGAAGGGCAATGTAGTCGGATCACTCTTCAAGGGATAAACTTACCCCCAGCTTGATGATCTGCAGATTGGTCAGATCTGAGTCGATGTCTACATCAGTCGTCTCCTCGATCGACATGTGGGATCTGTCTTCCAACTGATGTGGAGTTGGGATCAAGTGGATATCATTTGCTGAGTTTAGATCATTGTTAGGAACCTCGGGTCCTTCTTCAGCATGGCAAATATCCCACACACCACGTGGCAACTTAAGAACCAAGGCATTGGTCATAAAACCCCAGCCCTTGATCAAGACCAACGGTGGATTTCATCACCACCTTGGCTTGAATTTTGCATCCATTACCTCGATCGCAACTGCTGCTAGACGTAAATCCTGACGAAAGTTGACCGAGTGTAGCTGGGGTGATTCCCAACACATGAGGATAAGTCTTCTATGGTACGTGTCATAAACAGGATGATTCCCCTTTCGTACCACCTACGTTCCACGTACCATATTCTCTCATGTACCTATAGTCTCCCTCATGTAAGGGTGGGTATATAGAGAGGTTGGTATATCGGCCTGGCAATGGTATATCGAAGGGGCGACCAATTCTGGGAGTCATAAGAGCCCTCACTTTGCATTTAAATGGTCTCTAAAAAACTTTAAAACCAAAAACAAAAACAAAAAAAAATTGAAACACACTAAACTAGGTTTAGGACACACTCTCAATATTTAAACGAGATAATCACTGCTAGTGTGTGTGTGTGTGCTCATTTATGTTTAGTGTAGCATAAAAAATCATAAAAGAGATAAAAATCTACATATCTTGTAGGAAAGCACCACCATGGTGTACACACGTAGCCAAACCCAATCAAAAAAGAAAAAAATCCCCATCATGATCGCCACTGAAAGCACGAGGATACAGAAACAAAAAAGGAAAAACTCCCCAAGCACGATGCAAAATTGAAACTAAGCTTAACGCTAAATCCTACGAATTGAAAATGCATGAAATGAAGAAAGCATGAATTGAAACTCGAAATGAAATAATAGCCCTTATCTTTTTATTGATGTATTTCACAACTCGATTACAATTCGCATCCTCCCTTTTTAGGGGCGAGGAGTGTTAGATTCATCTCTTGGTTACATCCATGGATAGTCTTCCTTCTTTCGCGTGCCCACATGTAATATGGGAGGACCAAAACGATGTCGTCGCTTGTGTCTATGAATGTTGATTCCTTGCTGCTCCTCCGATGTTTCAATCCTACGTTCAAAGAAACATAATATGATCAATAACACCTGTGGATGAAACGAAGCATGCAAACCCCAAGCCTACGCTAAGTGAATGATAAAAATGAATTAAACTATGACTAAAAAAAATCCAAATGCTCTAAAAATTTGACAGGGGTATCAAGATATCACCAGGAAGGCACTGCAAAAAGAACAGTCCGAAAATTCCTCGCCAATTTGAATTCGTTCCGGGGTGGGACGAATTCACCTGCAACAAAATGCTAAAAAGGTACTGTCTCCAATGTCCTACCTAGGAAGCTCCAAAAAACCTAAAAACTTGGGGTTAGCTAATTGGGGTCATTTTGGGAAGACCCAGATGGTTGGATTTTCCCAATTTGACCTCCATCAATGGGGATTTGATGATGCTTATCTGCAAGTTAGTGAGAGTGAAAACGTGATAGCATAATGGCAATTAGTCAAAACGAAATGAAATCAAAATTGTAGACTACCTAAATAACATAGAAATAAAATGCTCACCCATAATCCCAGGGGGAAGGAGATTCCTCCCTGAATTGGGACTGCATGACTGACCTTGCAGATGCCTCTAACGCTAAAAAATGCTCACCCATAATCCCATGCGATGAAGGAAGCGTTGGGTGGTGGATCCAAGCTACCATTTGTCAAGATTTGAATTTTTGCCCATCAAACCTGTAATTCACCCAACCCTAGAGCGAATTCAAAATTCGTCCCTGGGTGGGGCGAATCCCATATTGAATTCATCCCAGGGTGGGACGGATACTTAGCAAAGTTCCTGAAGGTGCCAAATTGACCTCTGACCTTCTAAAACTACTGTGAGAGCGGTTAGGACCACTGTTTGACATCTGGGGGCTGCCCTTGGGGCTATGTGTGTCAAAGCGATCAGTGTTTGCAGTCACATAATCGGATTGGTGCTGTTTTGGTTTCTATAGGAAGAAGCACTCCCTTCTTAAGGAAATCAATTTTTTGGATGAGGATGAGTTTCTACAAAAGGTTCAAAATGGAATTTTTGCTAAGGCTCTCTCCCTGCCTTGGGATTAGGTTATAAAATTGATCATGGATTACTTTACCCTTTATCAGACTTATGATGTTATAAGGAGCTTCCATGCCATATTTTTGAATCATATTAGACATCATTTGTGGATGAATATCCCTTTATTTCTCTTTCATTCCATGAAAAAGTCAATGTTGGATGTTCAAGGTGGCAAAGGCTTGAACCCCAATCATCAAGGTATAGCCTTGTTGGTGTTTGAGTAGTTTTCCAGTGATCAAGGATTGGTTGTGGATGATATCTTGAAATCCATTGAAGGTCTGGCAATTTTAAAGCCTTGCTTTTTTGAAGTAGATTTGGGACGTTCTAGTGATATCTAGACGCGTGATGATTTTTGTTCTTATTCCATGGGGACTAGAGAAGATAAAATTTCTTGAAAAATTCAAGTTTCTTCTCAAGGTGTTAAAGGGAAGGTCTTGTCGATCTGTGTGAAGAGAAAAGAATCTTTGACTATCTCTAAGAAGGAGGCTCTTTCTCCTCATGGCATGAAGGGTGGTTGAATTCATATCTTCAATTCGAGATAGAGCTCGGTAAGAAAGTCTAAAATAATTTTGGGTAAGTAGGTTAGTAAGATTGATCTACATTTTTTTTAGACTCATTTAGATTTTGATCCATTGCTTGAAGTTTTTCTTAAGGAAGTGTGGTTAACGAGTTGTATTTGTTTGGTATTTTTGATGAAGGGTCGTTGATTGTTGCTCACAATATGAAGTTGATGAATATGAAACATCATCTCATTCTAGGATCTCTTAAAATTGTTGTAGATTATACTGAGGAAGTATCTCATATGGTGGGTGAAACTAGTCTTGGTTTGGATCCAATTATAAAATCCAAAAACTAACTCAATTTTATTTGTTGTCGGCTCTGGTGTCATCCTCTTGTTTTGCTTTGTTTCCTGTTCGACTTTCTTGGTCTTTGTGGTTCTTCCTCGTTGTGTCAGGCTGTTTAGTTTTGTTTTCGTGGTTTGTTGTTCTTGTTCTATGTAGCTTTCTCCTTAGGTGGAGTTTATGTCTAAGGTTGATAGATCCTTTCAAAACCCTCCTTTTTTAATAATACAAAGTAAAAAACAATGAATAAAGTTATATGTATTGCAGGAGTAATTTTTGTCTTTTGTATGAGTGTTTTATCTTTTTTATTGGTTTTCTCTTCTGTTTAAACTTACTATTGGTATTCAAGAAATTGATTCTTACAATTGGTATGAGAGCATTCAATTCCAACAATTGGTATCGAAGCCAGTGTTAAATCTTAGAGTTGACATTGAAGCTAGGAGTCCCAAGCACTTGCAAAGTGATTTAGGGGAAAAGTTGGAGCAATGCCTAATACTCTTACATTTAAATTATAGGTTGGTTTAAAAAGGAACCAAAAGCTCATTAGTAGAAGGAGGTCCCAGAATGGTCATAAATTAGTTCCACTACAGCCGTTCTCTCCGACCAATTTTGGACATAGGAGATTTCTCAACCATTCCTCCATCCTGCATTGTATACTCATCATCAATACATTGCCGGATTCATTATGACAGGGGCATTTGCTCATGGAGCTATATTCCTCATTAGGGATTATAATCCAGAACAGAATAAGGATAATGTATTGGCGAGAATGTTGGAGCATAAGGAAGCTATAATATCTCATTCATTCGTGAAGGTACCCCTAATGGATTTAATACCATATCCATCGGTGTTCCATTTTGCAAATAAGGCATATCTTGTCTGGGCAAAACTATTGAAAAGCTCACTCGCATCATCAACTCGATCTGAATATACTTCTGGGGTATCTACTTCGGGGTCTGCTATCTTTGCTTTGCTTAACTTTATTCAGCAGACAATGGAAAGGTATTATAGTAATGTAAGCTTGTAAATAATTTCTTACCTTAAGGGAGTCACCGACGTTGACAACGAACGAGTGAGGCAGAGGCTTGATGTTTAACCACTTTCCTTCTTTTGATCTAATCTGGAGGCCTCCCACATCGTCTGGTGAAAGGATTGTCAAGCAACACACATCTGCTCTTTGGAAAAATGTATTGGTCAATATTTGACTGTCATATCTAACGTCATCACATACATAATCAATGTATTAAAGGTTGGAAAGTAAACGTCTTCCGTCATCACATACATAATCAATGTATTAAAGGTTTAAAAAGAAACGTTAATTTTGGTTTAATGCGTAGGTCAATTGACTATCATATCCAACGTCACCACATACGTAATCAATGTATTAAAGATTTTAGAAGTAAACGTCTAACGTCATCACATACATAATCAATGTATTAAAGGTTTAAAAACTAAACGGAGATCACATCCATCATGCAGATGCATTGTATGAAAGGTTAAAATAATTTTTTTAATTTTTCGGGGAATAATAACGGGAACGACACTGGCTTGTCTGTTACGGCAACATGCAATGCACATGAAGAAGATTCGCCTTATTTTGCCGGGTGGGATGAGTATCTCCGGAATCCATATGATCCGATGCATAATCCTGAAGGGGTTATCCAGATTGGCCTGGCAGATAATAGGGTAATGGAATGAATAATCTCGAGTATAATTGTTTAATTTTCTGAACTGAAACAAGTTTCTCGTAGAGTTGTTTGTTTTATGATAGCCGGGACATAGTTTGTCGCTTTCACGTTGCTCTCTTGCGTGAATGTGTGAGGTGTGTTTAAAAAGTTTAGTTAGAAGGTTAGTTTTGATCGAGATTTGAGTTTAGTCTAGTGGCCTCTGTTGTGAGAAAGAAACGCGAAGGTAAATGGCTGTTTTTTTTTTTTTTTTTTTTACGGCGTAGGAATGCTTAAAACGGAAATTTTTAATGGAGTTGCAATGTTTGCTTAAAAATGGTAAAATTGAAATTAACGTTTAAATGCTGTTTCTTCTTGTTCGTTGCAGCTGTCCTTTGATCTGCTGGAAGAGTGGTTGACACAGCACCCAGAGTCGTCAATTACATCGAAACAGGATTTGTTCAAGGACTTAGCCCTATATCAAGACTACCATGGCTTGCTATCTTTCAGAAAGGTGAAAAAACAATCAATCTAAAAGAATTTCTTTTCTGGGAGGTAGAGTGTATCCGACCAATGCTGCGCTTTAAGTTTTATACCCTTTTAATTTATTTTATTATTGTAATTACTTTTGTAATAACATACTTGAGTTTATTTTTTTATTTTTTTATTTTTTATTTTTTTTTAATTTACATGGTGGAATCGGTAGCCACCACGAACCGGGCAGGCTGTCCAGCTTTTATGGCCGCCACAGTATTCTGAGCTGTCCACCCCGAAGCCGCCATACAGATCTTCGCGCAGTCCGCCCCTATAACCACCATGCCACAATCATTTTAAACCTTTTACGTCGTTGAAAGCACCAAGAAAGGGACAAGCGTTCAGTCCGACGAACATACTTGAGTTTATTAGCAATTACTTTTTGTAATAATATTGTATATGCATTGCAAAAGGCTTATCATCTATAAACTTTAAAAGCTTTAGCACCTGCAATTATTGGAATGAGAATAAGAAAAGTAGAGTTTACATTTCTTGGTATAAAATTGGATTTTTGAGCCTCTTTAACTACTTTTATTACATCAGGCCCAACAATCCTCCAAAATCTTTGAAAATATGCAGCCTAAAAACCATTTGAAACTAGAGCCTTTTACCCACACATATCAAACAATGATATTTTAATCTCTTCTTCTTTGAATGGGCTAATCAAGTAATCATTGTGTTGAACTGTAAGAAGAGAAGAAATATTTTGGAGTTGTAAATTCATTGCTTCTTCATCTATCATCTCCTCTCTTCCAATAAGATCTATGAAGAATTTAACTGACCCATCTCTAAATTCAAGGATATTATCAATAACTCTATCATAAACTCTAATAATTTCCCTAATCTTGTTACAAGTTCTACGTTTAAGATCTGAAATATGAAAATTTTTGTGTTTCAATCACCTTTTTTAAGCCATAAAAGTCTAGAATTTTATTTCCAAAAAAGCTCCTCACTAGCTAGTAAATTATGATAATTTGATAGCAATTATTTTTCTTTTCCTTGAATATCATCCAATAGATTTACATTGTTAAGAGATACATCAATATCTATCATTTGTTATTTTAAATCATTCTTCTTAACAAACTAATTCCTAAAAACATTCCTATTCCAGATTTTAAGGTTTTGTTTTATGTACATTAGTTTCTTTGCAATCTATGAGATTAGGGGGCCTAAAAAGTCTTCTTTCCACCATTCTTCAATTCTATTTTCTATATCATCATTTCTCAACCACATCAATTCAAACCTAAATGGATTTTTAAAAATCCTTGTTCCTATTTCTATTTCCCAAAATAAAGGATTATGATTAGATCCAATATTTGGTAGAGTTGAAAATATAGAATTCCCAAATGTAAAGAACCCTTCCTTTAAAATTAAAAATAATACAACCTTATTTGGATAAGTTGATCACCATTTCTTCTATTATTCCATGTAAATTTGATATCTCTTAATTCCACATCTATCAATTCATTGATATTCACAAATATTTCAAAATACATCATGCCATAAAAAATTGAAGAATTACCTCCCATTTTATCAAAAGAAAACATTCCCCAACTAAAATCCAAGGAGTATTTTCAAAATATTTCCTAACATAAGTTAACTCTTGCCATATTTGTCTTCTTCCTATAACTATATTTTGTGCATAAACTGAAAAATAAATCTAACTCTATTTCATATCAATAAAATAGAAAATATTGAGATAAATATTTCTACTATTTTTATCATTGTTACATCCACTTTATTTGGATACCATAAATACATTATACATATTTAAGCCCCATTAGCATGACTTGTTGTAAATTTTGTTTCTTTCCAAATCTTTTTATTTATACTTTCACAATTTTATTCTGAGATATTAGATTCTTATAGAGTGAAAATGCATGGTTTTATTTATTTTCTCAATGAAAATACCAACCAATGTTTTGAAGGAGCATTGATACCCCTCACATTCAAATAATAAACATTCATTTCTTAGATCTAGTGGGTTGTCTTTTCTCATTTAGATTAAGAACTATTTGAATTTCGTTAATCACATCAATTGATTTTTCTCTCTACATTTTTCTACTTTGAAGGTCTTTCTAGCTTTGACTCCACTTCAACATCAATCCCACCCTTTCTTCTATTCCTATTTATTTTTTTTGGAGTACGACTATTACTTCCTTTTATTAAAGTATTCTTTTGGCCAATTATTATCTAATTGGCCATTTCACCAGGTATATCTAGTTATTTTTTAAAAGATTCATTATTTTTATTTACCCCTTTCCCATATTTCTCTGCATTATCTTCCTCAACATTTAAAATTTCCAAAGACTCAAAATAATTCTTAGTTAAAATTTTATTCCTAGTATTATTGAAATCAGAAGTAGGTTGACTTACTTTTTCCAAGTCTTCAACAATCCCACCTTCTTCATATGTAGCATTTTACAAAGCATTATTTTATTGATTCTCCTTTGGATCAAAAATCTTTTGGTCCTTTGCATCATAATCTTCATTATTCATTTTCTCCTTACTTTATTTCTTTTATCAAATCTTCTAATAATGCTTTCTCCCATGTTTATTAGGGTAGAATCTTCCAATATTTCCAAATTTTTTATAGATGTTACACTTGGTTGGCACATTTTTATACTCTATTATTTGCAACCATTTGTCAAATTTTGAGATAAGCTCACACAAATTTGTAAGATCCCTTTCCAAATTAGTATTAACACAAAACCTAGCATAAATCAGCCTTGATCTTACCACTATTGTTGGATCTACCACAACAAGCTAGCCAAAATCTCTTCCAATTCCTTCAAAAACCTTCTCCTACCAATATTGCAATGGTAGACCTAGTAACTTCTCAAATCGTTGCTTGTAGAATGGGTTGACTATAGGGATTAAATTTTAGAGTCCAATCCTTCAAAAACAAACCCCTCCTCCCAAAAAACCAAGGTTACCTTTGCAATATTTGATCAATATCCTCTACACAATTCAATCTTACCAATAATTTTTTTTTGGTTAGGGCTACAATTTCCATATGCCCTAAAGGGCTTCCACTTTTCATTGGCCCATTTTTGAATCATATCCAGATTTGGTCTCACTCCCAAAATTTTCCTAACAAAATAGAGATCCCCTTGAATCACACCCATTTTATCTAGTTCATCCAGTATTACTAGCTTTCCTTCATCCATTAATAAGTTAATACTCTTGATTTACTTCCTTTCATTTCCTTGAACTACATTAAGCCATAATGTTTCCTCTAAATCAAAAAATTTGGTGCTAGAAGCTTCTTCCCACTTCTTCATTTCTTTGCTTGTCACCATGCCCAGCTTGAGAAGGTTGTTGTAGGCTTAGATCTATTGTGTTTGTTGATTTGACATCTCCAAAAATTTGTTCCTCTCCACTACCAAATTTTCCCTCCACCTCACACCCCAAATTGTGCTCCATTTCATAAAAAAATAGTAGTTGCATTTGTATATTGTTTAACCTTTTTAACAACCAATTTTTTATCAAAGCAATCTATTGGGATGAGTATTTTTACAAATAATTATCAATTATATATTATAGTTGACTAATCAATTCTATGTTAGCAAAATAATATATATTGAGAGGTGCAAATAATATTTTGAACTTTACATCAGGTTAGAGTTGGAGATCATTTCCTCTAATATCTTGTACCATCAAAACTACCTATAACAAGGCATAAGAGTACAATCAATGTGATATGAAAACCAAAGGCAATAATGAATCATTCAAGTAGTTAAAAAACCTACAATATCAAATATGCCTAGGCATAACTTGTATAAAAGACATCTAAATTTCATAGGTATGATTATATGACCATAACTACTCATGTCCATTTCAATTGTACTCTACAAATTACATGGCATTCAAATTGTACTAATTTAAAAATGCTCTTAACCACCTAAAAATTTCAAAATATGTGTTTGATTGATTTAAGATGATACCAAATTTGATTTACTTTATCCTTCATGGTATTTTATAGTTAATTATTTTAGAGGGAAACAAAATATAGGTCATCATGGCTTTAGACTTCTAAATTTACACAATTAATATGTACCAATATATCATGGATAAATTAATCTACCATTTGCCCTTGAGCCTATCAAAACCAACATATGTATGGCTTTGTATAAATAACAAGAGAAGAAATATTTTAATCCATAAAACTTTAGGCTATTGCAAGGTGGTCCATACTATCCCATATTGTAATACTTACACAATGTGATGCAAGTGACGTGATGCGGGGGTGAGGAGTCGATCGACGTGGACATGTAACATCTGAATTGGAATTGCTCCTCCACTAAAAGAGAAGACTTGGGCATCAAGGAAGGAGGGTGTTGGTAAAACTAACGCACACAACCCTTGAAGGGTGCAACCCTTAACTGTAAAAAAAATCACAATATTATGAAAGGTGCAGCCCGAGACTGTTCAACCCCTGATTTCTACTAACGCACACAACACTATTAGTTTATTATATTTATATATATTTAAAACTAATAGAAGTAGAATGTCCAACAAATAATTTTTATTTTCCATTCTGGTGCTTGTAAGAAAAGCATATCAAGTTGGGATGGGTTAAAGGAATTTTATTATTACACAACTCACTAGGTTATCAACTTCTTGATATCCATGTTTTTTTAAAGCCTCAAGCAAGTGGGATCCTTTTCAGCCAGAGGTTGAATATTTTTTTTTTTGTAATTAAGAGACTTCTTCTAGTACAAAATTTAGCCTTATGCTATCAATGTGTATCCTTACCTGCTTGAGGACTACCTATCCTCTATTTTAGCTAGCCTTCCTAGGCCCATGACCATCATTGCCTAAACAACCAACCCTGACATAGAACTACCCAACGAAAATCCAGCACACCCCACAGGTGCAACCAACCCCAAGGAAACTTCCTGAAGACTCTAGGAACCTAACACAGACACCAATCTCAAAAAAGGACCAAATCCTCTGTACAGTACTTAATTCAAAAATTGCCATGGATACAACAATTACAGTATTTGCACAACAAAATTCTGCATAGAGGCATTACATGACGAACCCTAAGTCTCCTCTTCCTCATCCTCGTCGAGCTCCTCATCCTTGTCCTCCTCATCATCGTCTGAATCCTAGTTAACCACAATAGGCTTGTTGCTTTGGTATCCTTCATTGAAGAACACCTTGGTAAGTGCCTCATGAACCTCCTGCATTTATTGCATGATGTTGGCCGAAGTGTTCAACATGAACCGCTTGAGGACCATGGTCGACGGGTCGGGTCCTTCATCCTCGATTTCACTCACCTCAACTTTGGAACTCTCATGCACTTGTTTTTTCTTCATCCGCATGGACGTACGCTTGGTTGGCTCCTTGATTCTCAATTTCTTCCTCGCCGGGCCTCCTCTGGTGGTCATGTCCCCCACTCTCTTCATTGCTAGTGAACCAGAGGGGGGTTTGGATATGCCCGGGCTAGCCCTAGCCCTGGAGCTCTCTACCTCATGGCTAGCAGGGACATCCTCAATAGCAGGGGGTGCAACTTGGGGAGCCATGGCCAAAACCCACTTGTAAATCACCTTGAATAACCCCTGGTGCAGAGGCATAGTAGAACCCCTCTTGCTTCGACATGAATTTATTGTATAATTCATGGAATTCATCAAGAACTGGGGTATACTAATCGGGTTTACATCACAAAAGAAATTGACGAAGGCATAGTGAAAACTGAGCAAAATTTTACCTGGGTCCTCCGCAGTAATGAACTCCATAACATTCTTCATGACTCCATTCCACAGGGTGGGGATGTCCATCCTCATCAACCTGTTCTTCGCCTCCTTAAAAATTTTAGGATTGTCCTTGAATTCGTGTAGTTCGACCTCCCAATGGTGCTTCTACCTATGAATGGACCTTCCTTTCACCGTTTTCCTAGTGATGGTAGCAAGCAAATTTACATCAATGAGAATTTCTCACCCATGGATTTCGACCCTGCCATCCTCCCAAGTATCCATCACCACCTGGGTAATGTCCTCCTCTACCCCAGAGAATAAGTCAAAAAATTGGGTGAACCTCCTTTTTGTAAGGATAGCTTGGGCCACAGGCTCCATGACTACCATGTAGGGCTCAACGTAAGTCATATTGTTCTTGCTCATAGTAACCTTCTCCTCTGTGCTTCCAACCTTGCATGCCAGAACACTCCTCGTCCTAGCTTCTTTTTTAAAATTATGAAGGTGGTGTTGCTTTTGCCTTTCCTCGAACATTGAGGAAACTTCCTTGATGAGGGTGCCATTGAAAAGCCACCCACTACACTCCACCTGGATCTCCTCCCACTTGGCCTTACCTATCAGCTAGATAAGCGTGCCATCATGCCCATCACCACCTTGTGAAGGATCCGTTATCTTCATAATCATGGAAATGTTTGACATTCTGTCGTTGGCAAAAAAATGATGATTAAATATGCCTTCAAAAGTGCTCAAAGCGTAATAAAAAATATTTACCCATTTGCCTCAGGACCACATCCTACCTTGGGACCACGTCCAAGCATGAGTGTTTTTCCTCAGGGAATTCATTACTCTGACGTGTCTCCTCTTCCCTGTCTTCCATCTTGCCAAGATGGCACTAACCATGATTCACGTTTGACTTGGTCAAAACCCCAAGCACCTTCTTCTTTTGTTCTATTTCCAACACTTAGTGAGAGTGCCAAAAGGGCACGTGACAAGGGTCCACCCATCCAATGTCCCCATCACGCGATTCATTGGTGCTCTTTTTGAATTAATTCATCCACGTCACATGGGACCTCTTGCATCCATGTGACCAATCCATCAACATCCACCCCAATATTGGCCAGCTTGTCCGTAATTTTATTGGCTTCACAAAAAATGTGTTGCATTGCTCTATCTTGCTTGGCTTCAAAAAGGATCCTTGCCTCACTTATGAGGGCCTCAATCCTCCATGGAGGTTTCTTTCCATTCTTTAGGAGGTTGACTATGTTCATTGAGTCTCCTTCGACCATACATTTACCTTGAAACTATTGTGAAAGTTGCAAACCTCTCCAGAGGGCTCTTGCTTCTACCTCATTGTTGGTCTTGGTTCTGAGTTGTTCGGAAAAGGCCATCACTACATTTTCTTTGATGATCTCTAATCACTCCTATAGCACCTGCCCTTCTAGGATCACCCTTGGTTGTCCCATACAAATTTATTTTAAGCCAGTCTTTAGGGGGTGGGGTCCATTTAATCCCGATTCTGGGGTTTGGCTTTCTGACCACAGACACATCCTCAAGAGGAATGTTTAAGGACTGAGCTAACTGCTTTTCCAGAGGAGGGATCACTTGGGCCTCTAAAGAAAGGATACTAACATTTTCTTTAGCAAAGGCAAGAATTCTATTGGTAATAGACATAGGATCATTTTTGGACTCATTGAAAGCTCTATGGTTCCTTTCTAGCCATATTTACCATAGGGAGTGGTGAAGGCATATCTTCCACATGAACCTAAGTCTTAGGCTTACAAAGGGGTTGGGCCATTGTTGGAATAACTCTACAACTGTAGTAGGTCTAACCCAAGAGACACTAAAATATTGGATCACTCCATTAAGGATCGTAGTTGAGACCGAGCATTCAAGGAAGATGTGTTGAGTGGATTCCCAGCTAGCCCTACATAGGTAACAACGATTAGAAACAATCATTCCTTTGTTTAACATATTATCAATGGTGAGGATCCTCCCTTGAATCACAAGCCAAGAGAAGAAAGTAATTTTGGGAATCAACTTTTTGATCCAGACCATCTGGGTTGGGACCTGAGGATCCTCGGGATTAAGTAGCAATTTGTAGGCGGATTTGACCGAGAATTGCCCACTCTCAATCACTGCCCATGTTAAATGATCTTCTTTTGCACTTTTGGGAATGAGTTGCTAGGAAAGGATGTGTTGAAGCTCCTTTGATTCAGCTTCCAAGCCTTGAATTTTGATTTGTTTCCACCTTACTCTATTCTTGTCCTACCTTATGAAATTGGCCACTTTTCTCCCTATGGCATGATCAATGTGTGCTTTGATCCTTGATAAGCATGGATCTTGTTATAGGGCCTCCTCCCTGGCCCATTTATCTTCCCAAAATCTAATCTTTTGGCCATTTCCTAGGATCCATCTCATCCCTTTTTTGATAATGTCTCTACTGGTTAGAATTGCTTTCCAAAAGGCTGAACCTCTGCTTTGAATGGTTTCATTCAATAAATATGTACCTTGAAGGTATTTTATTTTTATGATGGCAGTCCATTCATTCTCCACATTGGTTATGAGTCGCCATGCTTTTTTAGCTAAAAGCATTGTATTCATATGGGAAACTCTTCTTAGGCCTAAGCCCCCATTTTCTTTGGGTTTGCATACCTTGCTCCATCCAACCAAATGGATCCTTTGCTTTCCTTTTGACCCTAACTGAATAGAGAATTTTTTTGGAGTTGTTCAATTTTTTGGTACACCCTAGCAGGAGCTTTGAAGAAAGAAAGAAAATAAATCGGGATGCTCTGAAGGGAGGCCATTGTCAGGGTTTCTTGCCTACTTGAGATAGAAAATGCCCTTTCCATCCTGCTAACTTTTTTTGAATTCTTTCTAACACATTGTCCCACATAGACTCTGTCGAGGTTCCTGAGAAGAGGGGGAGGCCTAAGTAAGAAGTGGGGAGGTTGGTGATAGAACACTCTAGAATCTTGGCTATCCTATTTTGTCTAGGGATAGGGTTATTGAGGAAATACAATTTGCTCTTGTTAAAATTAACCTTTTGCCTAGCTGCTTCCTCATATAACTTTAGAATATGTTTAATCCTTCTGGCCTCTATGATCGATGTCGAGGTCAACATTAAGGTATCATCAACAAATTGTTGATGGGTCATTAGGTTGGTGAGAGAGGTGGCTTTTATCCTAGATATCAGCCCAACATTGCAGGTAAATTTGATGGTTCTTTCAAGGGCTTCAACCACAATAATGAAAATCATAGGGCTAATAGGATCCCCTTTTTTGAGGCCTCTATTACTTTGAAAATACCCTGTTGTCGTTCCATTGACCAGAACAGATAACCAAGGCTTGGAGATGCACCCTTTGATAAGTCTGACCCATAGAGGATGGAAACCAAATTTTAATTAACATTGCAATCAAAAAATCCTAGTTAATGCGGTCATAGGCCTTATTCATGTCTAACTTTAGGGCAAAGGTCGCCTTCTTGGTCTGACAAGCTGAGTGTAAGGCTTCATGGACTGAGATGACACCATCTAAAATTGATCTTCCTTGAACCAAAATTCCTTGGCAAGGATCAATGATAAGGGGCATGATTTCTTTCATTCGGTTGGCTATGACTTTGGTAAGAATTTTATATGATACATTGCACAAACTAACCGACCTATAGTCTACCATGGATTTGGGTGCCAACCCTTTGGGAATCAGTGCTATGAACGTGGAATTAAAACCCCTAGGAATGTGTTTAGAAGTCTGGAATTCATGTATTGCAGTAGTAACATCATTCCCTACCATGTCCCAGAACACTTGGTAGAATCACGATGGGAAACCATCTAGTACAGGAGCCTTATCAAGTTCCATGTTGAACAGGACAATTCTAATATCCTCATTAGATAAAGGAGCTAAGAGTCTATCTTTTGTAGCCCTATCTATAGCATGAGGTATGAATTGTAGAAGTGAATCCTTGGCTTCCTTCTAGACAGAGGTTGAATATTAACTTCTTTATGTCGATGTTTTTTTAAGTCTCAAGAAAGTGGGCTCCTTTTCAGCCAGAGGTTGACTAAATATTCACTGAACGAATGGACTGAGATTGCAAGTACTTTCGAGAAAGAAATATGTTTTAGATTTCTTTTTTTAAGCAATTTTTTTTTGTCATTCTTAGGTATGCCTTACATATTTTTAGCTTTTATTATGTTTTTTTTTAATTAAATACATAGGAGAGTTGGTTAAAACCACATTTTTTTTAAGTAAGCGATAAGCGGAAGTGCAGGGTTTAAACCACAGGGTTGCTTCCAACAAGCCTATTCCAAGTTGTTGTTGACCCGACATGAGGGTGAGACCACCGATCGCTTGGAATTTTTACCGTCGTCATCAATATGATGCGCACTCAAAAATATTTAGAGCAGACTACTACCTTTACAAATTGGCACCCCCAAAGTTTATACCCAAGTCTCTTGTTTATTACTAGTTAAACTTTTTTATGTGTAGAAGGAATATGCTACAAGAAAATATAAGCATTAGAAAAAATTTTCTTAACTTTTATTTATGTTTTAATTGGAAATTCTTATATTAATAGAGGAAATAAAACTTTTAGTTAAATTTCATCATCATTATAGTTGACCATATAAAAAAGTTCAATACATAGAGGATATATTTCCATTTTCTTTTTATATTGAAGAAGACAAGAGTTATAAAATATACCATTCATTAATAGTTTAGTATAAAAATAAATAGTTTAATTTATAAAAATAGTAGCTTTTTTATTATGTTGGAGGAAGGGGTTTTTGAAAGGGCCCCAACCCTTTTACATTGTCATAAACAAAAACATAATACTTCGATACAAAGCCCAAAATGTGACATAAAGTGAGTCACCAATTTGAAAATACAACCCACATAACCTATATCAACTTATACTATAGAAAACCAACTTAGTCAAAAACTTAACAACTGAAACACAACACTGAGACAAATACTTAACAATAGTTTCTTTTACATTCTCTACTATCCTGCATTTGTAAATCCCTTTTCCTAATCCTTATATCAAATAACTACATTTTGAAATTCATTATTGCTAATTTCCATAATTTCTTGTGGAAAATTATCTTCCAAGATTACATATCCTTCATTATGAATTCCCCAATTGGCTACCCAATTTGCAGCCCTATTGCCTTCTCGGTAGATATGTACAATTTGCACATTTTCCAAATTCCTAATTTGTAGTCTAACCTCCTGAATCATATCATTTATATCCCAACTTGAATCCTGATTACCCTTGATCAGGTTGATAATGTTTAATGAATCTCCTTCTATGATGATATTTTTAACTCCAATTCTATCAATCAGCCTAATGCCTAGGAACAAAGCTCTAGTTTCAGCAAAATGATTAGATTGAATTTCAAGATTCTTAGCATACAATAATACCACTTCTCCTCTTTCATTCCAAAAATACCACCAACACCTGCTATACCCAGATTCCCTTTTGAAGCACCATCAAAATTCAATTTTAACCAACCCTACGGTGGAGGCTCCCATTTTTTTGAAGTCTTTTAAGCTTGGAAGAAATTAATGGTTGATTACTGCAAGAATCCAACCCCCAACTATTTGCAATAACTTTTTCACCATCATCTTCCCATGAGTCCTTGAAATTGATTATCAAAATGTTCTCCTTCATAGCATTGCAGATCCTGATCACTGTAGACATCACATCTTTCTTGCATCCTTTAAAAAATCTATTGTTTCGTTCTTTCCAAATACCCCACATAAAGTGAGGTAAACAAAAGTTCCATAAAGTACTCAGTCTTTTGCTCCTAAAAGGTGATTCCCAACTTAAGTATAGATCAACAATAGAATTTGGCAAGACCCATGTTGTACAAAATTTGTCAAGGATGTTGTTAAACACCTCATTTGAAAATGAACATCCAAAAAACAAATGCCATACCTCCTCCCAATCCCTTTCACATAATGGGCATCTGTTAGGGATCTGTAGACCTCTCTTAAGCAAATTGTCCATTGTGAGAACTTTGTTTTGAACTGCAAGCCAAGAGAAGAAGGCCACTTTTGGAGTTAGATGTTTCAGCCAGATCTTGCTTACCGGTAGCCATCCCAATCCTACATCTTCCAAGAGAAAGTACCCAGATTTTATAGAGTACTTCCCATATTTCCTACATTTCCAAATTGGAGAATCCTCTAGTCTACCTTGATTTAGAAAATATACCTACAACATTCTATTCAATTTCTTTACCACTTGTCTTTTCTTATCATTCATACCCTCAACATATATATGTTTCCATATTTTTCCATTAGTATCTACAATGATAAAATTGTGAACCCATTGTCCATACTGATGAGAAATTTCCTGTTCTAGTTTCACAAATTCAGGGTCTTCACACAAAGGGATATTTTTTATCCATCTATCTCTCCAAAAGTTTACTTTTCTTCCATTTCCAATATGCCATATTAACCCCTCTTGAAGAAGAGGTTTAGTTTTTTGAAGATTATTCTAGAAGAAATATCCTTTTATTACATTCTCTTCTACAAAAAAATTTATTTTCATTTCTCATATACTTTGCTTTCAAGATCTGAATCCATCCTACTTTTTCATCTATAACTATTTTCCACCCTTGCTTTCCCATGAGAGCTTTGTTCATTTGTTTCAATTTCCTAAAACCTAGGCCTCCCACCTCCTTTCTAGAACAAACCTTATCCCAAGCAACAAGAGCTATTATTTTCTTCTCCTCCATTCCAGTCCATAGGAAGTTCCTTTGAATTTGTTCAATTCTTTCCCAAATTTTCCTAGGCATTTTAAAAAGGGACATAAAGTATATTAAAATGCTTTGGAGAGTAGATTTGACCAATTGAGCCTTACCTGCCTGGCTAAGAAGTGTACCCTTCCAACCTGTAAGTTTTTTAGCAAATATTTCAACTACCAGATTCCACATTTCCTCTTTCATTCTTCCATTGAAAAGAGGCATTCCAAGGTAGGTAGCAAGAAAATTTCCAATCTCACAACCAAAGATCCTTGCAATATTATCTGTCTTAAAATGGGAGTATTGATAAAGAAAACCTTACTTTTGAGAAAATTCACCCTTTGTCCAACAACATTCTCATAAATACCCAATATGTTCCTTATTACCTTTGCTTGGGGAATGGAGGATTTTGTGACAATAATCATATCATCTATGAACTATTGATGTGAAACTAGATTTAAAGTTGAAGTTGGCTTAATTCCATCCAATTTACCTTCTCTAGTAGCAGCTGAAATTGCTCTTCCCAAGGCTTCAACCATAATTATAAACAAATAAGGAGATAGTGGGTCTCCTTGTCTCAACCCCCTCATACTCTTAAAATAACCAGTTGTAGCCCCATTAATCATTACTGAGAACATTGTTGTTGTGATACACTCCTTGATTAAAACAATCCAATCAACATGAAAACCAAAATTTTCCAAAACTTTGACTAAAAAACCCATGACACTCTATCATATGCTTTATTTATATCCAACTTCAACAACATCCCTGCTTCTTTACTCCTTTCAATAGAATGAATGACTTCATGAATGGTTATAATACCATCCAAGATCTATCTACCCATCACAAAACCCCCTTGTTGCATATCAATTATAAAGGGCAACACATACTTGAGTCTATTAGCAATTACTTTTGTAATAATCTTGTATAATGTATTACAAAGGCTTATCGGTCTATAATCTTTGAAAGCTTTAGCACCTGCAATTTTTGGAATTAGAACAAGAAAAGTAGAGTTGACATCCCTTGGTATAAAATTGGATTTCTGAACCTCCATAACTGCTCTTATTACATCAGGCCCAACAATCCTCCAAAATCTCTGAAAAAATGCAGCCTAAAAACCATCTGGACCTAGAGCCTTCTCCCCACACATATCAAACACTATTGTTTTAATATCTTCTTCTTTGAATGGACTAATCAAGTAATCATTGTGCTGACTTGTAACAAGAGAAGGAATATTTTGGAGTAGTAAATTCATTGCTTCTTCATCTATCATCTCCTCTCTTCCAATCAGATCTGTGAAGAATTTAACTACCTCATCTCTAACTTCAAGGATATTATCAATAACTCTATCATCATCTCTAATAATTTCCTTAATATTATTACAACTTCTATGCTTAAGAGCTGAAATATGAAAAAACTTCATGTTTCGATCACCTTCTTTAAGCCATAGAACTCTAGATTTTTATTTCCAAAAAACCTCCTCACTAGCTAGTATGTTATGATAATCTGATAGCAATTTTTTTTTTTTTCCTCAAATATCAGCCAATAGATTCCCATTGTTAAGAGATACATCAATATCCATCAACTGTTGTTTTAATTCATTCTTCTTAACAAACAGATTTCCAAAAACATTCCTATTCCAAATTTTGAGGTTCTATTTAATGTACCTTAGTTTCTTTGCAATCTATGAGATTAGGGGCCCTGAAAAGTCTTTTTTCCACCATTCTTCAATTCTCTTTTCTAGATCATCATGTCTCAACCACATCAATTCAAACCTAAATGGATTTTTAAAAACCCTTATTCCTATTTCTATTTCCCAAACTAAAGGATTATGATCAGATCCAATCTTTGGTAGAGCTGAAAGTATAGAATCCCCAAATGTAAGGAACCCTTCCTTTGAAATAAAAAAATGATCCAACCTTATTTGGATAAGTTGATCACCAATTCTTCTATTACTCCATGTAAATCTGATACCTCTTAATTCCACATCCATCAATTCATTGATATTCACAAATGTTTCAAAATCTATCATGCCATCAAAAATTGAAGAATTACCTCCCATTTTGTCAAAAGGAAAAAGTGGAGAATTAAAGTCCCCAACTAAAACCCAAGGAGTATTTTCAAAATATTTCCTAACATAAGTTAACTCTTGCCATAATTGTCTTCTTCCTACAACTGTATTTGGTGCATAAACTATAGTTAAATCCAACTCTATTTCGTATCAATAAAATAGAAAAAAATTGAGATAAATATTTTTGCTATTTTTATCATTGTTCCTTCCACTTTATTTGGATCCCATAAACACATTAGACCTCCTGAAGCCCCATTAGCATGATTGGCTATAAATTCTCTTTCTTTCCAAATCCTTTGCTTTATACTTTCACAATTTTATTCTGAGATCTTAGTTTCCTATAGAGCTAAAATGCATGGTTTTATCTCTTTTCTCAATGAAAACACCAACCGATGTTTTGAAGGGGCATTGAGACCCCTCACATTCCAAGAAATAACCTTCATTTCTTAGATCTAGTGGGTTGTATTTTCCCGCTTAGATTAAGAACTGTTTGGGTTTCGTTAGCCACATCAATTGTTGTTTCTCTCTGCATTATTTTTTACTTTGAAGGTCTTCCTAGCTTTGACTCCACTCCAACATCAATCCCACCCTTTCTTCTATTCCTATTTATTTTTTTTGGAGTAGGGCTTTTACTTCCTTTTATTGAAGTATTCTTTTGGCCAATTCTATATTCAAATCCCCTTTCCCCCCCCCTCCATTAGAAGTAGGTTGACTTACTTTGTCCAGGTCTTCAACAATCTCACCTTCTTCATATGTGGTATTTTCCAAAGCATATTTTCTTTGAATCTCCTTCAGATCAACAGTCCTTTGTTCATTTGCATCATAATATCCATCATTCCTTTCCTCCTTACTTTGTTTCTTTTGCCAAATATTTTGATAATGCTTTCTCCCAAGTTGATTAGGGTAGAATCTTCCAAGATGTCCAAATTTTTTATAGATGTTACACTTGGTTGGCACATTTTCATATTCTATTGTTTGTAGCCATTTGCCAAATTTTGAGATAAGCTCACACGAATTTGGAAGATCCCTTTCCAAATTAGTATTAACACAAAATCTAGCATAAATCAGCCTTGATCTTGCCACTGTTGTTGGATCTACCATAATGAGCTGGCCAAAATCTCTTGCAATTCCTTCAAAAACCTCCTCCTGCCAAAATTGCAATGGTAGTCCTAGTAACCTGACCCAAATCGGTGCTTGTAGAATGGGTTGACTATAAGGATCAAATTTTGGAGTCCAACACTTCAAAAACAAACCCCTCCTCCCAAAAAACCAAGGTCCTCTTTGCAATATTCAATCAATATCCTCTACACAGTTCAATCTTACCAAGAATTGTTTTTTGGGTAGGGCTACAATTTCCATATGCCCTAAGGGCTTCCACTTTTCATTGGCCCATTTTTAAATCATATCCAGATCTGGTCTCACACCCAAAAATTTCCCCACTAAATAGAGATCCCCTTGCGTAACACCCATTTTTTGCTAGTTCATCTAGTATTACCAGCTTTCCTTCCTCCATTGATAAGTTAAAACTCTTGATTTGCTTCCTTTGATTTCCTTTAACTGCATTAAGCCATGATTTTTCCCCTAGATCAAAAATTTGGTGCTAGAAGCTTCTTCCCACTTCTCCATTCCTTTCTTTGTCACCATGCCCAACTTGAGAAGGTTGTTGTAGACTTGGATCTAGTGTGTCTGTTGAGTTGATGCCTCCAAAACTTTGTTCCTCTCCACTACCAAAGCTGCCCTCCACCTCACACCCCAAATTGTGCTCCATTTCATAAAAAATAGTAGTTGTATTTGTATCTTGTTTAACATTTTTAACAACCAATTTTTTTATCAAAGCAAGCTATTGGGTTGAGTATTTTTACAAATCATTAAGCTATTCGACTGAGTCTTTTTATAATTTGTAGTGGAAAAATTGTCTAAAAGACATAAATTTTATAGGTATGATTATCTGACCATAAATACTCATTTCCATTTCAATTGTACACTATAAATTGCATGGCATTCAAATTGCACTAATTTAAAAATGCACTTAGCCACCTGAAAATTTCAAAATATGTGTTGATTGATTTAGACCTACCATAATTCTTACAACTAGAATAATGATACCAAATTTGGATAACTTTATCCTTCATGGGTGTTTATAATTAATCATTTTAGAGGGAAACAAATTGTAGGTCATCATGGCTTTAAAATTCAAAATTTACATAGTTAATATGTACCAATATATCATGGATAAATTAATATTCCTTTTGCCCTTGAGCGTTGTAGATACCAAAACCAACATACGTATGGCCTTTTATAAAGTAAGAACATAAGTAATATAAATTCTACTATGATTAATCCACCTTTAGGATTTCATTTGTTTAAACTATAGACAATTGCTAATTTATCCTACCACTTAAGTTGAAAGTTATTATACTCAAGCTCTAGAAGATTTGAAGCATGGGGTTAGTCCAAATTGGGCCAAGATTTCCTCTCAATAGAAACAACATACCAAAGGTTGATTAGTTTATGCATACCTTTCTTGAAGAGCAACTTGCCTTTAATAGAAGTATTGAGGACAAGAGGTTTATTCACACACAATAGAAGTTAATTATAGTATATGGATGACATGGAAAATATAAGACTTTGCCTTAACATGGACTTGATAGATACAATACATGATAAACTCTTTTAACATATATTGCCCTATAAACAATTTTGGAATCTATTTGAACATAAGACAAACTCCTTTTGTTCATGTGTCTATGAGATCTAATACCCTCTCGGCCTCAAGTTGAGTATATTGATCCTAAAATATTTCTAAATTCATAGAACTAACATCCCACTACTTCCACAAAAATCCTCAAACAAGATAATTAAAATGCTCATATTGAGGTTTACATGATATCCAACATGAACAGTAGTGAACATTTATGACCAATGTTTTTTAAAACTATGCAATATTCTTATGAAAGATAAATTCCTTGTGACCTAATTGTCATTTTTATTTCAAAATTTGGAAAAAATCCAAGACCATACATTAGATATAGCCACCATAAATCCAAAAGGTATCCCCAAACACCAATTGATTTCCCATGCACAACTTAATTCATTCATCTGGAATCTACAAAAGCCTAGGCTCTATTAGCTTTTTATGAGAGGTAGTACAACCACAAGATTTAATATAAATAATATGAGATAACTATAAACTAATGTCACAATAATATGCAAGAAAATAATAATATGAACATCTATAAAAAACTCAAAAATATACCATTAATGAGAGTGAAAAAATAGTACATTGTTATATAATTGATAACATGAACACTCCATGAAAGAATATGAAAGGTCTACATTGTACCATACTACTACACACTCTATATTTACTACTACATTATATTTACTACTACACTCTATATAATTACTACTACATAGAAAACACTCACTATTAGGCCTTTATATAGAAAGATATATTCCTTGTCCTTTACTCTACCTAACACTCATGTACATATGGACTACATGCACATTTACAACTTGCACATTGACACTTGTGCATTTATTACAATACTTGAAGTAACTAACTTTACTATAAAGTAAACTCCTACTTTATTTATGTACCAAAGGTGGTACATTTACATGATCCAAATGATGTAATATACTCTAACACCTCCTTGTATTACATTATTTGGGTATTGAAGACTTTAGTATTCAATATGGATCTTTATCTTTAGAATAATCTTCAACTTTGTATGGTTCTTCTTCTTCGTTTGCTTCTATTTTTATGTTGTTTCTTCTTGTAATTTGTATTCCATTGCTTTTTGTTGCTTCTGAGTGTTTGGAAGAGTCTTTAATATTATATCCTTCTAGATATTCTTGATGGAGTAGTGATCTCATAATTTTTCAAGTCATAAGTAGGTAATAATTACTTCATTTTATGTTTAGTGGTTTCCTGTATGATCTATTTTCCTAATATTCACAAAAGTTAAGCTTGATTTCATTGTTAGTGGATGCTTCTGAAATAAGAGCTTGGAAGAAATAATCTAATCTAACTATTAGTTTCTCCTCAAATATTTTATAGTATTTGTCTTTGTTGTAACAATAGTAATATGGATGATATTTTCCTCCACAATATTTACATGGATGGAAACTCCAACAGTTAACCTTCTCATGACCACATTTATTGTAGTAGGTGCATAGTAAAGATATCCTAATGTCTTTGTTATCTGTTTTAGGAATATCATGTTTATCTATTTCTTTGATGAAATAGTTGAACCATGTGTGTATAATTGAAGATATTCCTTTTTCATAGATCTATATGAGATATTTTTTATCAATATTCTTTTCTATATTTTGAATATGATCAATTCTCTTTATTATCTTGTTAGAAGATGTGCTTTAAGAATCTACTTTCATAAAACTATTAGTTTATGAGTTTTCATAAATTCTTTTAAATTCTATTGATTCTTCTATTTCATTTACATCTTCTTTATTATCCATTTAGTTTTATGAATCATCAATCATGCTTTTAAGCCATATTGGTATTTTTATTGCTCCTTTTCTTATTACGTTATTTAATGTGTTCTTTGAAGTAGACATCCTTATTGGGAGGTGAACCAATTTGATAAAACCTTTCTAGAATTAGGTTTTGTTGAATTCTGTATGTCTCCCTAGTGATTAGAATACATTGTAAGCTTAATAAAGTGCTTATTAAGTAATAGTTCATCTTTTGAGTTGATTTTGTAATGTTTTATAGATAACAATAATCAAATTCTATTTCACCTTATCTCTCCTGATGAACTATGCACTTAATTTGAAGTTCTCTATGGTTGGATTTCTTTTATCCCTTTAGTATGATTATGAGACAAGTGTAAGTATATAATTCCAACTCCTTTAAGTAAATGATGAAATTCTTTTTATAGCCCTTAATACCCAATAGTTTAATATTTCTAAATTCCAATAAAATATTTTGATGTAGTATACATTATATCTCCCTAATTTGGAAAATTAGAAAATAATAATATTTGTAATAATAGAATTTTAATTTTCCAAGTAGAAACCCTTATATCTCCTATTGTATTTAATTGCAAATATTAAACTATTTAATTATATAAATATCCTTTAAATTTGCTTTCAAATGTATGGTTGATTTTGCTATTATTTCCAAAGTAAGTAATAGAAGAGTTTCAACCTTATACTATACTCCTTATATCTCTGTAATGAAAGCAATTTAATTAAGAGGTAAAACCTTACCTTTATAATGCTCTAACTCCTAAATAATGAGTGTTGGGCACTATCTTACTATGCATTACTCTCCTTCAATGGTGGATGTATGATAGTAGTGATGAGTCTTTAATGCTACTTTGACCCTCTTGGAAGCCTTGACTTCAAATATTTAATGATATCCACTCCTCTTTCACTGCATATGGATTCATCTTCCTGCTCATTATGGACATGCCTCCTCATTATAGATATGACTTCTCATTATGGATACGAATTTTCTATGCCTCCAATTTTAGGTTCTTAAGTAGCTTCAATTACGTTTAAAATGACACCCATGTGTCTTATGTTCTTGGGTATTGCTTGTGTAACTTCAATGCTTCTTCTTTCATAGATATAGTTAAGATGCTCTTTCTAACACTCAAGAATGGGCATTTTTTTCTACGTAGATGTTATGGAAAATATGAGTGCTCCATCAATTTTTCCAAGTGGTAACCCTTTTTTTTGCATGAGAACAACCTTTATCAACATATATTATTTCTTATATACTTCTTGCCAACAATAGCTTCATTGTATATTTTCTTCAAGGCTTCTCTTGAGTGTTCAGTTATGTTATTCCTCTTGCTGAAATTTAGCTCTAGTTATATGGTTTTATGACACTTTGATTATGGCTATATGGTGCTCTTCTAGCTGGTGGTTCTTCCATAGTACACCTTGGTAATCTACCCTTTCATTTATGATTTCTTATCTATTGTAATGATTTGTACTTAGTTTTGTGTTGGAATGCAATAGATGATAGGTGCTTAGTGTAGACCTTGATATTACACCCCTCTTACATGGATAATGAGCTCCTTATATTTAATTTTAACACTATATGTGTATGTTTTTGTGTATGCTTGATGATAGGCTAAAGATAGTATCTTTATACACCTTTATCCTTGAGCAATGTGATCCCTTTGACAGCTATCTTTCTTTTTTGGATAGAGATTATTTTCTTGACCGATTTGTAATGAGTGAGCAAGTTTTTGGAGTGTTATTAAGACGCTCAAGCCTAACCTTATAATGGTGCAATAAATTAACATAAATAATTTTACAATATTTAGAATAGAATATTTGAATTTGCACCTATTTTTGAGATCTTCCAATATCCTTCTTGCAAGATTTATTTCTTCTTTTGATGAGGTGGATTTATTCTCCACTCCTTGGAGGAATATTAACCTATAATATGGATTCTCTAGGCCACAATAGATTGTAGGTTTTATGCATTGAATAGTGCCTCTAGACACTTTGATATATGCAGATTTTGTGCTCTTTGGTTTTTAGCTTAAATTAACAACCAATGCACATAGTAAACTTTTAAGAGTAGTAAGTTTGATAATCTAGAATAGTGCAATAGTAATCTAGCCTTATTGCTTATTAAAATTAACTTGGAATATGCACTATTGATAACTCTTAAAGTATTATAATCTATGTACCTTAATGTAGTCTTATTTACTGTAACTAGATAATACGAAGATGATATTTTATTTCTTTTGAAATATATTCAAATCCTATTTTAATATGTAGGTAATAACTCTAAAATAAACTTCCTTTTACACTCCCTTTGAAGACTATAATGCAACCTTATCTTTGCAACTTCTAAAGAATTAAAATGGTGCTTAATCAAATTGAATAATAAGCCAAATTAAATTTCAAATAATGAATCTATTTGCACCTAAGTTTCTTACCTTAATGATCCCTATATATGAAGGATTTCTAGGTGATTAAATTCACCTTATTGTTCCCTTTAACTAGATGGATTTGCAACTATTTTTGGTTGTCCTAAATAGCTACCCCTTAATTTGTAGTAGGTGACTTCTATTAACCTTCAATATGGACTCTATAACTCTTGAATTTTTGCAACTAGCAGTGTTTTCTTAAATGATGCCCTTTCACAGTCAATTTTTGCATTGAAATGCTATTCTTGAAACTCAAAATTTTTGTAGGGAATTCCTACAAATCGCAACTAAGTTTCCTTAAAGAACCCTTTCAGTATTTTTTTGTAGATTCATAAAACCCCTATCTCTGGATGAGCCTTCTAGCCTTCAAGGAAAATCTTCAAACCTTTAAAGTTTGGTAGTAATGTTAGGCTCCTTTCTCCTTCAACCTCCTTATCAAATTCTAACTTCAATCTAGGCCTTCTTCTCAAGATTATGAAAGTCTTGAGGTCTTCACCAATCTCCTCTAAAATTTGGCAAGCTTCTTGCCAAATCCTTCTCCCTTGGGCTTGTTGTATGGTGATAATTATCCCAAAAATATTCCTTTTTTAAGAACTTCTTGGTGGTATATTTTTCTACATACCAAACATAGCGTCAGTTATGTTTCTCCAAAGAAGGCATTTTAATATATATACGTTTATTTTATTTAATTTATTATCATCTTTTACATTATCTAGTTTTATTCATCTGTGTTATAGTAATTACCTATAAGGTGAGGATCTGCCCTCCTAAAGAGGCAATCGTTTATTTCATTTTTGATTACTTATTCCTTCTATTATATTAACTATTGTTCTATATTAAATTTGCATCTACGTTGGAAGAGCAAGGAGAATTCTTGCAAGTGGTATCAGGTTGGTTCGATCATACTCAGGAGCCAAGGCAGTTTTATTGTCACACATGCATAAGGAGCTCTCTATCGCCAGTCGCAACCAATGTTTACCAAATGTAGACAAAGAGAACAACACATGCCGAAGGTCTAGGATTTTGAGCCATGTTTTAAACTCCAGGACAGGCATGTTTGTGAATAATATATGCCATCCTTCGAGCACTTAATATAAGGTTACAATAAATTTTGAAGTGTCAATAAACAAGCGTTGTCCAGGCGAGTTTATGAATAAAATACGTAGTCAGCCAAACATGTAATATAATTTAATATTTAAAAGACTTTTGAATGCTATCCAAATTAATTCACCATGTGCGTTGCAAAGGCTAAATAATATGAACCATTCATGGTGGAATTTGGAATGCGTTACTTATTTTAAAAAATATCAAGTGAAAAAGCGCACACCTCATTGGCCAATTGCATCAGGTACACAAAAAATTAATTGCTATTTTATAAGGTTTATTCTAAAGTCAAAACTGGTTGTGATAACATATAAGTTATTTGTCCCACATTCGTGAGGGATTCAAAATGTTATGCTTTATAAGCAAAAGGAATCAAATATTGAGTTATGGATTTGGCCACATGAGTCTCCTCCCATGCATATCCAAATAATTAGTAATCCAAGTGTTCCTGTTCCTTTTTGGTTCACTGCTATCCACGTGTCTCGTCCCTCATGTCCACTCCCTTGTGGTTGGTTCACTTCTGGGTTGCATGTTCCTTCTGTCAGTCGTCTCGTGTCCACTTCACGTACTCTCCCTTGTGATTGGTTAACTATTGTGGCCATGTGTTCCTTCCATTAGTCATCTCGTGTCTACTTCATGTCCTCATTTGTGTCCACATATTTCATTCATGTCCTGCTTAGTTGTCATGAGCTATCACGTCTTTGTGTCATGTCTCATTATCTCTTGGGTTATGTGTCCTTGTTGGGTCCCTCGTATACTCATCTCCTAGTCCCGCTTAGATGTCATCATCTCCTAGTCCTTCTTGCATGTCAATTTGTCAAGACAATTGTCAAAAACTACTTTGAAAAGTTGTCCAAAAAATTATCAAAAATTGCTTCGAAAAGTTGCTATAAAATTGTCAAAAATTGCTTCCAAAAGTTGCTAAAAGTTGCTATCAAAAAGTTGCTAATAGTGTCGATCAAGTGTTTGAGTTAAGGAAAGTTACCAATTCAAAATTTAAAATTTATCTGAAGTCACTAGGACAAGACCCAAAATTTGAATCCGCGTCACAGTGGAGTGACAATTAGGCAGACTATAAACCAAATTTTTGGGCCATTTAAAAAAAAAAATTGCAGGAAATTAAAGCACAAGGGTTCCTAAGCAATAAATTTTGAAAAGTGCATGAGAATAAGGTGTATTAAAGGATCAAACGATCGACTATCAAGCTTGTAGACCTCTAACAAGGAGAACTTGGAATCACCAAGAAGACCTCATATAAGCAAGGGTACACAAAATTTTTCTTCTCCTTTAGGAAATGGTAGCTATAACCCGGGTCATCCCTTGATTAAAAAATGACATCCAATATCTCCCCTCAAGATAAAATCACACAAGAAGAAATAGGACATCCCAAGGTCACTGATGAGATGTATTCTTCTTAGTAGAGAGTATTAATAACATGACTACCAGCTTCAACCAACTATTCCCCAAACAATCCCAACCAAATCCTCCTAGTACCAACCAATGGAGTACTAAAATTCATTATGGAGACTATACACACCAAAGAGGTCATAATAGTCAGTCCCCAAATCTCAATGGCCAAAGAAATAATGAGGATATGGGAAATGAAGAAGTTTTTGAGCAACAAAGGGGTTTTGATAGACCTTACCAAAATTGCATCTAGCGATAGAGGAATAACGAGGAACAAGATAGGAACAATATTCACCACCAACCAATAGGTCCTACTAGAGCTAATTATCCATGCGTTGACATACCCACCTTTGAAGGTCATGATCCATGTGGGTGGATAGCCAAAATGGCAGGCATCTTGGACTTCTACCAATTTTGGGAGTTGAAAAAATTTCCTTTTGTGACAAATAAATTAAACATAGAAGCTTATCAATGGTTTACATGGTTCAAATGTGAGGACAAAAATTACAACCACTAGCAAGAGTTCTCAGATGCCTTTCTTCATAGATTCAACAAAGGTCCCACAGGTTCCTACACAGTGCGATTGTTGTCACTCAAAAATACAAGATCAATAGGGGACTATCTCTCAAAATTTACTAGCATGCTTCAATATGCAAAAGACTTACAACCAGAGGTGGTGGTAGCAAATTTTAGAAATGGATTGAAAGTAAATATTAAAGTTGAAGTGTACCTACAAAATCCATCCCGGTTAGATGAGTGTATAAGGATTACCAATTTTGTAGAGACAAAGGTGCAACTAGAAACATCCACACGATGTGATTCATATGGTCAACCTCAATATCATAACTCTTTTCACAAAAATGATCAACCATAAAGATATTTTTACTACAAATTTCGCACTCACCATCCAAAATATCAAGCATGTGTACCAAGACATAACTTTGAAATTGAATATGCTGACAAGGAAGATGAAAAAATAGAGGAGAAAAACTCACCTGATAATTCTCTAGATGATGACCAAAGTGAGAATAAGGTAGTTGTAGATGGAGAATATACCATAACTATTTTAGTACATGCTCTTATGGGGTTATCCTCTCACCATACAATCAAGGTAGCAAGATTCATTTGGAAAATAAAGGTAACAATATTAATTGATTAAGGAAGTACTCACAACTTTATTGATTCAAAAATTGCTAGGACATTAAATTTTCCCATCTATTATTCTAGTAAAGAAAAATTTCAATTTAGAACTGCAGGCAGGGAAACTTGTCAATACCTAGGTAAGACATCTTCAATTTCATTACAAATGGGAAGTTATACCTAGCGTCACATCATAACTAGAACGAGCATCCTAAGGTCGCATCACATCTAAGGATTTCTCATCAAATGGCAGGGCCTATCAGAAGCAAACGCTACATAGGAACCTGAGTATTTTCCAGACATTTCCAACTTTGAGGACAAAGCTTTCCGAGGAGGGGATTCATGCAACATACCTAACATAGCATCGGCTATGTTTTTCCAAATAAGACATTTTAATATATATACATTGATTTTATTTTATTTATAATCATATTTGACATTCTCTAGTTTTATTCATCTGCATTATCATAATTGCCTATAAGGCGGGGATCTACCCTCCTAGAGAGGCCATCGTTTATTTCATTTTTGATTAGTTATTCCTTCTATTGCATTATCTGTTGTTCTGTATTAATTCATTATTAAATCTGCATCTACGTTGGAAGAGAAAGGAGAATCCTTGCAGATTTCTCCAATGAGTTCTCCTATAAAATCCTTTAATGGCCTTCTTCAAATTTTAAAATAAGGCTCTCCAAGCCTTCTCCTTATTTATCCTTGATACCTCACCAAGGTCTTCAATCTTGTAGCTTCTCTGGTCTTCCAAAAGAGACCTTTACTTCAACCTTCTACTAAGTAAGTATTGGTAATGATATATTCTTCCCAGATCTTTGAAAACTATTACTACTGGAATGTGGAACAGGACCTTTACTGGTCCTTCTTTACTTCTATAGTTTACAGGATTTAATGGAGATCACCAACCTCCAATCTTCTAGAACTAGAAGTTTTGTAACTAGACCTTCTAAGGGTCTCTTAATCTTCTTCAATCTACTATCTTCAATCTTTAATGGAGATCACCAACCTCCAATATTATTCTAGAATCTTCTTTGGAGTCTCTTGAACCAATAGTAAGGCTACTATGATCTTTTTTTTCTTCTACACTCTGTAGGTATACAATATCTAGTAATGGGACCTCTTCTCAGGTCTCTAAAATATTTAGTCTTCAATTTGTTGTTGTAAGTGTTAGAATTATTCTTATGAAGATACTCTTGCTAACTCTATTTACGAAGCTTTCCAAGTTTCTTGAATCTCCTTTTTCTACAACAAGATGTTAGAAACTAGAATGAAATAAATTATAAATCTAGAGATGATGAATATTCACTAGTTGATTTGTCAATCTATTGGAATTCACATTGATTCATAGTCTTCACGAGTTTTCCTATAACCCTATGGAAATACTCTACCAAATGTAATCTTAAAAATTTTGTAAATGAGATTTTTGAGTTTCTCTTAGTATCACTTATGTCTCTCCTTATTTCCTATATGATCTACCATGTGCTTTGATATCGCTGTTACCTTTTTATGGGAGGTAGTACAATCACAAGATGTAAGATAACTAACTTAAGATAACTATAAACTAATGACACAATAATATGCAGGAAAATAATAATATGGACATCTACAAATAACTCAAAACTATGCCATTAATGAGGGTGATGAAAATAAGACAATGCTATATAATGGAGGTCATGAACACTCCATGAAATAATATGAAAGGACTATATTGTACCATACTACTACACACTCTATATTTACTACTAAATTTTATATATTCACTACTACACTCTATATATTTACTACTACACATAAAACACTTACTATGAGGTCTTTATATAGAAATATAGATTCCTTGGCCCTTACTCTACCTAAGACTCATGTACATGTGGACTACATGCACATTTACAACTTGCATATTGACACTTGTGCATTTATTACAATACTTGAAGTAACTAACTAACTTTACTTTAAAGTAAACTCCTACTTTAGTTATGTACCAAAGGTTGTACATTTACATGACCCAAATGATGTAATATACTTTAACAAGCTCACCTCTAATTATGACAAGTTCTATTTTTTCAAGTGTCAACATGGCACCATAGGCTAAACAAAAAAAAATTAATACTCTAAGAGAATTATTAACTTCACTGACTCATTCTTCAATAAGAGATTTGAATTATCAATGACATAGTAATTAACCACTTCATATTCATTAGGTAATGCAATACCTATGATTGCACTAGCATATATAGCCCTGTCAAATAGATAGTTAATGGGATCTACTATATAATATATAAAAGAGAGTTAATGGTTAACCTTGTATGATAGGCCTTTGTAGCACCATCAACTTAAATAAATTCTCATTAATAATAATTCGCGTTGATGCATAGGAATAAAAATATTTATTTTAAGCCTACCATTGGATTTAAAGCCCAACCACTACATTAGTTGAATAATAACATGGTCATAATACTTTTCAAATTCTAACTTGACAAACATAGCATCTTGACTAAAATTGGTTACCTATTCTAGAGCTTCCCAAGACAAAATTAAGTTATTTAGTATAAATCTACTGCTAAGAAATATTGTTTGATCTAACCTCACTCTTTGTTGAGAACTTTTGCTAATTATTCTAACTAAAGTCTTGACAATAATCTTATAAGATACATTCAAGAGCATAATATGTCTTCACCCAAAAATTCTCTTTATTAGCACCTTTTGGAGTAAGTTTAATCATTCTTTAATTGATGAAAGATCCCAAGGAACCCTATCAATCCATTTATGTATACATTATAAAACATCCCTTCCAATAAAAGGCCACATTTGCATGAAAATTTCAATTGGCAAACCATCAAAGCCAAGAGCTTTACCCTTCACCATTGTAAAGAGCACATCAAAAAAATCATTAAAGGAAAGAGGAATATCCAAGAAAATATTTTTGTTGTCACTAATTTTATGGGGAATACAAGCCATCTAATATGAAGTTTTATATTTTCAAACACCTAGGCATGGTTTGTTTCCTTAAAAATGCTATTTGATTATGTAAAACCTATATATTTATGAAGTAATATTTATGTCCAACTATTTTTAACTTTTGAATAATATTCAACCAAATTTTTTTCCTAATGCCAAAATCATAGCTGTATAATTTCATAGGCATGCCCCTCCAATATTTTTTCTCTTCAAGCACTAGTCTACCTATAAAGAAGAGACATAAATTTATCCTCACATCCCTTCAATATATATATATATATATATATATATATATATATATATATATATATATATATATATATATATATATATATATATATATCAAATTCAAATATTATGTGTCTAATACTAATATTTAAAGTGACATTGTATATATATGGGTAGACTATAATGTAACGTTTGTGAGTTGTGCACTTTCATCTATAATTAAGAAGTTATATTTCCAACTAGTTAGATAATATATAATTATACTAAAAAAAGCTCCTAGATCTTTTACTAGTCAAGGGAATACCTATATATATCAATAACAATTATATAACTTTAAAATATTTATAATAATTCATTGCAAATAAAAGATAGTTATGTCTAGGAAAATCTAAATTTTGTCATATCAACCAACTATCCAATGTTCTTATCATAGCATGATAATATTAATTTAAATTGTGTGTTCTAACTATCTAAGTTATGACATAAAAGAAAAGTGTAGTCTAGAAAATATATATGAGATTTGAAGGGGCCATTTATCACAATATAAATACCTTTGCTTTTGCTTTCCAATTATACCTTTAGGAGAGCTCTTGATAATGCCTCAATATCAATAATAAAAAACTAAGAAAATTGTGGATTAGTCTAGGAAATAACGATGGGATGATTCAAAGTATCTAATGAATAACCCATTGATAAAAAAAAGGGATGTTTTGAAGTGCTATAACAACATCTAGTGCATCTATAGCAACCCTAATTACAAATTTTTTTTTAAGAAGATCATATAGCTAAATATAGAAAACCTTATCATATGCTTTGGTTATATCTAATTTTTAACTATAATTGGTTTTTCATTGACCAAAGAGAATGCATGGCCTCTTATGAAACAATGATACCATCAATGATTTGGTTACCACAAAGAAAACCAAATTTTTCATATTAGATAGCATAATATAGAATTTTTTTCATTGATCTATTTGACATAATTTTTTAAATTATTTTATATATCAGAATATAAATTCTTTTCGGATGAAAACTATAAAAATATTTGGTTACCCATTTCTTTATAACAAAAAAAATAAATATCGTATTGATTTAATGTATCATAGACTTCATTTTCCCAGCCTGTTCAAATACAACCAACATATCACTTTTCAACATATCCCAATTTTGTTTTAAAAAAGTGCAAGTAATCCACTAGGATTAGTTCTTTATTAGGATGGAGAGAGAAAATTTCTTCCTAAAAATCCTGCATCAAGATTTGATTCTTTTGTGTGGTAATTTATGGAATATTTGTAACTATTATACATAATTTATAATAAAATATATACATAATTTATAATAAAATAGTCCTTATTATACATAATTTATAATACAATGTATTTCAAGTAATTGATTTCTTCCTTTCTAATATCTTTTTTGTCCTCAATAGTTCTTTCATATTGAGTTGAAATAATTCGAATATGGAAAATGGATAAATTTATCTTTATAATAACATCAAAATTAGTACTTCTCCCATTTTTCTTGAGCCATCTCACCTTGGATTTTTTTTGTTCAATATAATTCTTGCCCTTGTGATATGCCATGATAATTAGAAAGTAATTATTTTCTTGCATGTTAGTATGTTGGTTCGTTCTACTTATTTTCACTATCTAGTGTAATTCCACATTCTTGGACTTAATTTCATCCTTTATTTTATATTACAAAGAATTTGATGTTCCAAATTTTTAGTTAGGCCTTTATATATTTTATATTTTTAAGAAAACTATATATGTGTAATCCTTCATACTTTGTTTCATCCCCAAATATAACAATTTAGAAAAAAATTAGTGTCTAGGATCCATATAAAAATAAAATACAATATCTTTTAATTACCATTATTGAGTACAACATATACATAACAAGATATATTTGTGATTAAAAATTACTTGTAACCAAATATGTGAATAAATTATGTACTTTTTAAACTGAATATAAGATATCATAAACGTATCCAATCATTTAGCTACATGAGAGTGACCAATATGCTTACTATCCCATGTGTAATAAATATTGAAGAAACAACATCCTAAATGATGGAATTATTGGTTTAGACCAACCAAAATTACTGCCTTTCATTCTCAAGAAGATAGAATTATTATGATGTCCCACCTAAGAATCAGGAGATTATATTAATTAATCATTGTATAACTTGACATGCATAAACTGAGGCCCTTATAATATCTATTTGAAAAAGTAACTATATTTTGAGCATCTATATTTATGAATTCAATATACATATTTTCTTCTTTTCTACAAATGTGAACTTGCAACCCAATTGCTTGTTACTTCTAGAAATTAGTCATCCCATTTGAGATTTTCCTACACCATTGCAACACCTTGTGAATCAACCACAATAAAAATAACTAGATAATCCTTCATCATCCAAATATTTTTAAATGTATTCTTCCATTCCTCACTACTTGTAATATTCTTGTATTAAAATAAATTCATGACTATAGAAACCTATTCATTCTTTGATGACTTTATTTTTGGTGCATATTCATACCCAAAATATCCCAAGGTTCCATATTCACATTAATTTTTAATCTTATTTGTGGGCTTAGCTCTCACTTCTTATTAACATTTGTGATATTATTTCTACCTTTCCAAATCAATACAATTTTAGATTTTCTTTCCTCTTTGTTTTTACTTTAATAATTTCCTTCTCCTTTACCAAACCATCAATACTTCATTTTTTTAGTAGATCAAAATTAATAACTTAAATATTTATTTACTTTATTTCATATCTTCTTTTGTAACTTTATAATTTTCTAACATTAAACTTGCATATTGCACCTTTTAATCCTATTAATATTTCTTAGTTTCTTCTAATGTCTATTCTAAATGATCCATGATGGGACTATCCATCTAATGAGGAAGAATATATTTTATTTCTATATTTTAGGGATTTAAAAATCCTTGATATAGTTGGGTTTTACTATAATATGATCCTGTTGTTTGATATTTAAGTTTGTATCATGACCAAAACTTTTTATCTCTTTCTAAATCATTTTTACATTTCAATCTTCTAGCATGTGTTTGATATCATACTATTTATAGCAATCAAATGAAATGTTTTTATAATCAACTTGTTGCTCAAACTATCCTGATGTAGATATATTATAATAAGTTTTTTTAAATAAATCTAAAATATCCATGGTATCACATACCTATGTATATACATAATGCTTTGACTCCTTAACTATTAGTTCCTCATGGATGAATTCCTCTATAGCATTAACAACATTCTTCATAACATCCATACTAATAAATATATATGAAAGTAAAAGAAAAAAATCTTAATCTACATTAGGATTCTTAAAAGAGTTTCAATATCCATATTAAACATCCACATGCTATCGACAAAATCCCGTAAGGGGGAGAATGTCCAAGCTTCAAATCTCGGGCCTCATAATGCTTATCCTTTTCCTAGTACTTTCAGTGGTGTAAAAGGTGTAAAATTATTGTGACATGGTGATTATAGGGGCGGACTACAACAAGAATTGTGTGGCGGATTTTAGGATGGAAAATGTAGAATATTATTGCATCCATAAAAACCATACAACCTTCCCAGATTTGTAGCAACTACCGATTTTACCATGTAAATTCAAAAAAAAACTTCCACATGCTATGGTCTTAAATATAAGTTAAATATCCCCATTAACCATGATTTACCATCTATTATTTTATCCCTTTCTATTGTACTAGAGAAGATGATAAGAAAAAAAAAATTTGGAAGTAAAGTTATTAAAATATGTGAACTCAGTTTGCACTTCTATTTAATCCACTTGCAAATCTCTAAAAAACTAACTAATATCTATTGAACTTACACATTAACCTTCTATTTTTAAAACCACTATGCATGCCTAATCATATTGACATTTGACGAATCATTTGCTTATTAGATGTTATATTAAAGTGAAATCAGAGAAAATATCTTCATTCATATTCAATGCAATTATAGAGATGCCAAGGTACATATGTATAATCTCTTACATGATGATCTCATAAGATAAGAATTTCATATATACTGTTAAAATAATAAAATAATAGGAACTTGTAACTTCCTTATATTTAATATTACATTCATACATGATATAAAAATGGAGAGAATGATTAATACAATAATGAGAAATATGAATTTCTATCCTAACATACTCCCCTTATTACATTATGGGAGAAAACTATGGAATAACATGCCCCCTAAATATGAATATATTTTGGCACTATCATTAAAAATATTTGTGCTTCTTAAACATAAGTTGACTCTATGAATTACTTATGGTTGACAAAGTATTATGTTTTATTTTAAAGCATGTATGACACATCTATTTTATTTGATGTCATTCTATAGTTTTAGGTTATCTAATGCTTAATATTTTGTAGTGTTCCAATACTTCCTAAACTTCCTAAATGTATATTTGAGTGTATGACAATATGTACACCTATATATTGGAGAAGACGTATATGGTGTTGTGAGATCAACTTGTAGTTTACTTTTTGTTTATTCATAATGGCTAGTATGTTTTTTACCAATATTTACAACATGATTCTTATTAGTGATACAACTATTCTCTACCACAATGCTATCTTCTCAATCAATTTAATGTCATACTCAATTCCTTTGTTTCAACTTATAAGTCATTAATATCATAAATGAAGTCATTTGTATGAACATTTCTTGTATTACAAGCCATTTTTTTCCCTATGACAGGATCACCTATATCACAAATCATATTTTTTATCAAGTTATATGTATTATTATTAAAAGACTATCATCATTTATCTCTCCCAAAGTGTTTAATTTTCTCTTAAATTCTTCTATCCTTTGGAGAAAATATTTCACACTCATGTTGTCTAGCATTTGTAATGTGTATAATTGAGATTGTAAATGATGAATAGTCACTTTATTTCTACTTTTATAAATTGTGCATAAGATATCCCATGCCTCTTTTGATATACTAAATTTTCTAACATGTGACTGAATTTCATTTGTTATACATAACATAATTATTAATTTATCCCTTTTTTTTATTAAAATCCATTTGTGCAATTATGTGGTTCATCTCCTAACATTATATCCTAAATTTTTTCTACCGTAATAATTTTCCTCTTTTATTCTTCCATGGGGTGAAGTTTGGACCTTTTAATTTTTGAGATTCTAAGAGAAACAATTTAAGAGTTGTCATTTAGTTTGATGTTTCCTTATAACTCAAAAATTATTAATATCTCCTTAAGTAAATAGATTTATATCTCACTATGGATGATGTTAAAAATAAAATCAATTGTAATAAAAAATTTTAACAAAATTATTAATCCCTAATTAAATATTCAATTGGACATAAATATCTTATAACTCCTAGTTAAAAATATACTTTTTTTATTATTATTCTCTTATAACTCTTGGTTTAACCTTTTTAAGAATGCAATAAATTATTTAAAAAAATACTCCAATTTTATAACCACTTTTCCAATTTAAAGTCTAATTTTATTTCTCAAAAATATTTGAACGTACACCGTCATATATAAAATGTTAACACTTGATGCTCTATCCAAAAATTTCCTTTTGCAATTTGCAACAAAAAAAGGGAATAAAAGTACCTTTTTTTATAGGTGCCATGTTTAACTTAAAATAATCAAAAAATATACTTTAGCATGTTATTTAAATTTTGTGATACATGTTCGTGAGATATTGTGGTACTCATTCTTTGAAAAATAATCTCCCACTTAAGCCTTTGCATTGAAAAAAATATTTGCTTCCTTTTGCATTTTGGTATACAAATTGCACAAGTAATAGGATTAATTGTTATGCCAGAGTATGTGAATTACATAGATAACAATATTGAATGTCACCACATCAATTATCTAAAACTTGTCACATCGCAAATGCTTCTCTTAGTGCTAGAAAAAAATGGTTTTTTTTCTCAAATATTGTCCTCGAGCTTTCACATATTACATTAAATTTCAAGTACTATTTAGACCTCTCAAGTACAACAACTATTTGTATTATACTAGTTTTTTAAGATATCCTTTGTTCATTCATTTCCCTTCTTTGAACTGGTGACTCTAGTGCAATTCACTGTCAGATCTTTAGTATGATAAATCTGCATAGATGTATTAATTCCTGCATAGACATTCATTTAAGTCTAAGCATTTAGCTATTTATAAATTTAATAAAAAATGATATCTCCTTTTTTATATAGATAATCCATTACAATAGGATTTTTCTAGTCAACAAATTTTAAAAATAGATGTTCCACTTTGGATATGTCTTACACCACGTAAATAAAAAAGTCTTCTAGTCTTTCTCAACAAATCCCTCGTTAGATTTATATTCATGCAATAAAAGCTTTAAACAAAATACTTTCAAATGGTTCCAAATTACCACTTTGGAATGGAATAAACATCAATATGAAAACATCTTTTGTTGTTTCTAAGTCTTTGACTCCTATGAGGCATTCTAGAAAACAATCACCAACAATGCTTCAAAAAAATCCTCTCCAATGCTGTCTCAAGAATCTCAGCTTTGATACCACATATTAGATTAAAGTGAAACCAAATAAAATATCTTTAATAATCTTCAATGCAATTATATATATCAAGATACATATTTATAGTCTCTTACATGATGATCTCATAAGAGAAAAATCTTGCATGTACTGTTAAAATAATAAATTAACAAAAAAAAATTACTTCCTTATATTTAATATTACATCCTAATAATAAAATAATAAGAAATATGACGTTATATCTTTACATTAGATAGGGATTATCATAGATTTGTTTTTCTATTTTGTTATTGATAAGAAAATACCTCACAAAATAAGGCATCCTTCATTTCTAGTTAGGGTTCCTTAAATGATATTTTTTCCTTGCTAAATATTTCCTATTTTACACACATTTATTTGTAAATTTTTCTGAAGGATACTAATTAACAACTTTAAATAGGAGAATCATTAATTGCTCACAATATCTACCTACTTTCACTCCATCCGAAAATGTTGAGGTTCACCCATTGTATTAAAAATATAGATTACACTTTGGAATTTATCATTGCCCACTACTCCCAAATACATTTAATATTTATTTTAAAAAATTAAAATATAAAAATTATTAATATTCATAATATATATTGTACTAAATCTATTAGATGTGTCAATCAATTCCTGAACAAAGTCAACACATTATCCAACGAAGAAAATATAAATACTAGATAAGCATGATACAATATGAAGGGTGTCCTTAGAAACCAAATAATGTCATTAATAAAATAAAGAAATCACTCCAATCAATGATGAAATAAAAATTATAGTGCTAATATCACTTGTAATTTGGATATTTATTATACTCTTTTTGTTTCACAATCTAATTTCAATTTTGTTAAAAGTAAGGATACTCTAGTTGAATGAAGTAATTTTCTCCCATAAAAAATAATGAAGAAGAGTGAATCCATGGAAATAACTATATTAATGATAGGTAATTCATAAGTGATTATAAAACATGATATGATTGAGCATGTATTTTAATTCTTGAAATAAAGGTTAATATATAATTTAAATAAATTTTATCCATGTGTTAGATATTAAAAATCAAATTGATAGGAGGTAGAGATTAAATTCACAATATTTAATGGATTTCCTTCCCAAAATAAATTTCTCATCATATTATCTAAAACGTTAGGGATGAAGTAATGAGTTGTCATCCCTAGTTTATGAGCATTTTGGCTTATTTTTAAGAATGTGGAGTGAAATTTGGTTTATAGTTTTATATAAGCTATTGAAAGGGTTCTAATGTTGGTAAGGTTGTTTTGACTTCTACATCAACTTATCGATAAGTAATATTTTTATGAAATATTGGTGATAATGTAGGAAGTCCATATAGGATGCACAAACTTTTGGGAAAAATACTAGTTGTGTATGCATGCATGTGTTTCCATTATATTTTAAATATCTTTTCCTAAAATATTTGTAATTATATCTGAATTAAGATAACAATTTTGGATTGTGAAAGAATTACATTTTGATGTCAATACATGATACTAAACACATGGAAATAAAATGTAAAACAAGAATGGTTGAGGAAAAGGTGAAAATTTTGAGTCATGGGATAAACATAGAGTTGAAGCAATGGATCATGTTGTAAAAAGAGAGTGATTATATCTAATATTTTTCCACTCCTAATTTTTTTCAAACAATCTCCCATTGCCTCATTAGATGGTGAATGATGTTATGGTTCATTCAAATAAACCATTAGACCAAATTAAAATGATGCACAACATGAGGAATTTTAATGTATAATTTTAGATTAAAAAGCGTCAAAGTAATTTCAAATTAGATAACATGTAAGACGTTAAGTCTAATTCAAGTAAAAGGTCTTCATTTTCTTCAAATAGTAAAAATTCATATTATTCCCATAAGAATAAATTTTGTATGGAATCTATTTCTTGCTCTTTACAGTTTCCAAGGTAGAATCTAATAATTAAAATAGAATAGAGGTTATTCCTTGCATTTTGGATAGAATTAAATTAAATATATTAAAAATAATAAATACATTTATTGGAATTTATGAAAGGGAGGAAAATCCCCAAAGTATGATCAAACATAAAAGGAAGAATCAAAAAAGGACAATGCATAAAGTCAAAAAATAAATATAAAAAACTATTTACAAGTGGAGATAAACCTATGAAGACAAAAATGCAACACCAAATATATAACAAAAAATGATACAAGATATTGCACAATGAAATAGATCTTATATTATTAATGTCGACGGATCTCAATACAACCAAATGTACCCCAAATAGGGGTATACCATTTTTATTCTTTGATACAATGAATACAATATTCTAGGGTTATTCGAAATCCTAGCCAACAATATTGGTGGTGTATTCAAAGAGCATATTTGCTCCCAATAGAGGTGATTTGTCTTTAGATATCCATTGGTCGGACCACTCCAACTTAAACAGCTGTCAAATTCTTGTATATCTCCATATCTACACATAAAAAATGATAAAAGAGGGTTAATAGAAACTATGAGGGCTCCATTATGTGAGACCCTTAGAAATCAATAAAAAACCTAGCTATCAAATAAAAATATTGCATGCAAATATGGAAATAATGAAATAAATACAATAAAAGAATATTTACCTTGTGAACTTATCACTTTTTGATCTATCATTGTCATTGTTGCAGTAAAATGGTGTGTAGATGACCTAGCGACACCCAAGGATTTGCTGATCTATAGAATTAGGATCTAAAATACCTGTAGGTGCTCGACAGTAGCATAAAATACTTGTGGATGCTCGAGGATGGTAGAAAGTGCCCAGAGGTGCTTGAGAATAGTAGATGGGCATTTGGGAGTATCAGAGGGGTGCTTGGGAGTTGAAACAGGTTCTATTGTTTCACGTGAGGGATGTGGCGATGGATGAAGCAACAAATGTAGGGGTGAGGGTGATGATGGATGAAATGGATGGTAGTGGGGAACTTGAGGATTTGACGCAAAAAGGCTCAAATAACTCAAGAGTAGATTAAATATATTTAGGCTTGGAAAAACTTAGGGAAAACTTGTTAGGCAACTTAGGAGTTGAGCCATCAAAATAAATCTTATTTATAATATCTTCTAGGGCACATTAGAGTTTCAATGACACAATTTGTGTGGTCTATATTAAAATGTGATGGATGGTGGAGATCAAATCTAGGCAGGAGGTATGGATCAAGGTGGATGAATGGTTGCGATTAGACTAAGATGGATGACTAGGATTAATTTACACATATATACATTTATTAAATATATATTAAATATAATATAAAATATTAATATTTAAATATATATTAAACAAATATATGTAAATATATGTAAATAATTAGTAAAAAAATTGAGAAGACTTGAATGGATGACAAGTTGCTAGATTTTGGTGTCTACAAATGCCCCTTCATTGCTTGAAACACAATGCGGTGCAAAAATATGAAACATGATGAGGCCTGGAAATGCCTCAATCATAGCATGTTTTGAACATTGAAACTGCCTAAAAACTCTTGTGTTTAATCTGATATGCTAGTTAAGTTGATTTAATATGTTGTGTATTAACTGTTTGCATGATCAATGTGTTAGAAATACTATATTCTGATTTTTTACAGTTTTTGCATAGTTTTATGTTACTTTGTCATGACTTGCTAAATGAGAAGTATGCTTAGGTTGATAGCAACACTTCACTAGTTTTGTTTTGATGTGTTTCAAGCATTTATTTATCTAAATCTAGCAAATAGTGCAAGCAAACTGTTACTGTGCAGCAAAAACTGGTTTTCCAATGTAAATTCCAGCCAGCTGCCAATGAATGGCAAGGCATGGAATTCACACATGGAGAGAGATGAAGGCTATTGCAATCTGATCCTGAGAGCTAACCCACCTAAGAAATGCAGATGAAATCACTTGAAGAGCACACAGTTGTTCATTCCGAAGATCTTCGAAATGAGCAGACATCTTCGGAATGAGAAATACAGTCTCTTCGAAATGAGCGGACATCTTCGAAATGAGAAATACAGTCTCTTCGAAATGAGCCACTTATCTTCGGAATGAGAACAGAAAGTGCTTTTTGACTTGTTGACTGATTTATGATGATGGAAAAAGGGAAAGAAGGTTGAAAAGGTTAAAGGAAAATATCTCCCATCTGACTTTGTCGTCCTTGCCGTCCAAAGCCACCATTCATGGAAAAGATCAATTTTGATCCTCTTCTAGGATAAACCCAAGAAATGTTGCAGCATAATAGGAATAGATCTGTAAGATAGGAATGAGATATTCTTAGTTTGTAAGTAGATTTTAGGATATCTATAAATATATAGCTCCCATCCAGGTTGAGCTAAGAAGGGTAGGGGAAAATAAGCAAGAAGTATAATAATAAGAAAAGTGACTGTTACAGTCCTGTAACAGGGTTTTTAGCAGCAATACTGTAATTATGTTCTTGAATCAATAAAGTGCACTATTTTTATTCATGTTGTTGTGAATGAGTGTGAGTAAGATCTAGAGAGAGAGAAAGACTCATACCTTCTTCTGGACAAGGAGGTTGGCCACTTCCAGACCTAGGAGGAGGACTAACAATAGGTTTTTATTCTGATTTTGTTACAGTAGAATAAGTTGTAAAACTTGTCATTTCATTTCCTTGTAAACAGCTAATAATATTTGCAATCTTAGTTTATTTCATGATTAGGATGATCTTGTGATTAATGATAGGTTTGGTTGTAATCTCCATTTTTAGCAAGCTTTCAAATTACTACAGATTGTCATTTCCAGAATTTACTATTTTTTGCAATTTATTGCATTTTGTGTTTTGTTGTCAACCCCTGCATAGAATATTGACAACCTTCTATTACAGAGCATTGACAGGACTTAATTTCCATGTTATAATCAGGTTTCCATTACTACAAAAGTAAATAGACTTCCTTTCTACAATCATAATTAGATTTCTAATTCTGCAACTGTAACTAGGGAGTTATTTCTGCAACATAATTAGATTTCATTCTGTAATTGTAATTAGGATTTCATTTCTGCAGTTAGTAATTAGTTTCCATTCCTGCAATTAGATTAAAGTTCAATTTATGCAATTTAGAGATAAAAATGTCCTAAATCCCCCACACAATCGGTTTCACCAATAAGACCTGTTGCTCCCAAATGACCTAAGTTATAGCCCTGTTCACTCCTTCCGCAAATAGCCTTGTACACTGCCCTGGATTGAAAAATTCATTGAGAATTAATGATGTGCATAATGACAATGCATCATTTTGGCATCATTGCTGGGGAATAGTGTTGCTAGAAGGTGACAATAGTCCAATAGTTGTTAATTAGACTGAGCTATGAAAATTTAGGATAAAATCTGAATATAACAACTGGTTAAAGTAACAACTATTGACCTATAATTTATGTCATTCAAGAGTAAACATGAATGAGTAAGCCTAGGGATGAAAAAGGTAGAATTACTCAAAAGGATCCCTGGCTTGTTCCATTAAGAAGATCTTCATGCCTAAGGGGTGAATCACCTATGTTTGAACTACCAAAAAAATTGAAACAAAAATCACCAGCTTCATCATCATTAGAACATCCTGAGAAAGAAAAATCATCAGACTCATCATCAATAGAGGATTTTGGACCTCTTGAGAGTGAAATTTGGATAGGTTTAACTGTTCCCAAGGAACAGGAAACTATGGCAGAGAGAGGCAATCTAGATGGGGATGGCCAACATGGCTATGTCCATAATGAAGGAAATGATCAGGATATGCCCCAACCTTCCAGAACATTTGAATATCCTATCCATTTGAATCCAACACAAAACTCCCCCATGAAAACCATTTCACCTTCAGTACTTCCAACCTTTCGAGGTGTTGTATCTGAAGATCCTGATCAATTTTTGTTTGAATTCAAAGTAGTGTGTCAAACCTATGACTATGTAAATGACAATCAGAAACTTAAGGTTTTTCCCTCAACACTCAAGGACTCAACATTACGTTGGTTCATGAGCTTAGAGCCAAATTCCATCCGAACCTGGGATCAAATGGAAACTATGTTTTTAGACAAATATCAGGAGTATTGTCATGTAAGGAATAGGAAAGATGAGTTATTCAAGATTAAGCAAGAAGATGATGAAACATTAGAAGACTATCTTGATAGGTTCTCCTTTGTTCAAAGGAGATGTGGACTTGTAGAACCTGAGTTATGCAAAACCATATTTTTGAGAGGATTACAAGATGAATCCAGAGAAGTATTGGATTTGATGGGAAAAGGGGATGTAAATACTCTCAGTAATGAGGAAATTGTGGGTCTCTATAGGAATTACTCTCGCACTAAGCAGGGAAGAAGAAAAAAGAGTACAAATGGCACTGATGTGAAGGACCTAATAGAGGAACTTGCAAATTTTAAAACTGATATTCTGGTGCAATTGAACACAACTTTGGGAGAAATATCTGCAAAAGCAAAAACCATAGAACCTTTGGCAATTTATTGCCCAAGATGTAGAAATAAACATGCTTTGCAGGAGTGTCCTTTGAATAAAATGTCTATCTCAACCATTTGTAGTATCTGTTCGAAGAAGCATTTGACTGATAAATGCCACCTGCTACCACAACTCAAAACTATGTTAGAGAGTCGATCGAGGAACTCAACTATGTTGGACCAAAAAAGGGGGAAATTTCTCTCAGTACCAAAATCCCCCTCATTTTCCTACAAATTGGGGGCATAATCCTTGGACTATGCCTTGGGGACAATCAGAACCACCCCAACGTCCTTGGAATTATTCTCAATGGACAAATTCCCAAGAATGGCCACAAACAAGTTGGAGTAATCCAACCTGGAATCAGAATCAGAATAACCCATCATGGAATCAAAACAACCCACCCTAGAATCAGAATCAGACTAATCCACATTGGATGCAAAATCAACCACAGTGGAGTCAGCAATACCAGTCCTATCCAAGGCAACAAAGAAATCAAGGTCAAACTCAAGCATTTGTTGCCTGCACCTAATCAAAATTTTCAAGAAAAATAGAACCAACCACAACAAACACAATAGGTGAAACAACCTCAACTTCCAGCTCAACCAATCACTAATCCAAACAACATGAGACAGGCATCCCCTGTCTATGTGGCTGAAGCTAAAGAAAATGCTGAAATAAATGTTCTTGATTGTAGTAACATCCAACTTCGTTCAGGAAAAGTTGTACCTGAACCTGTTTCAACTAAAATCAAGGAAAATGAAAAGCAAGAACCTTTGGAACCAGTTAGAGTTAAACCAACAACAGAGAAAGAAGAAGAAAAAATAGAACCACAGGAAGAGCAATTACCTTCATCAAGGATAATTCCATATCCTGAAAGATTCAATACCACAACAGAAAATTCTGAGTCAGACCTGGTCAAGGAACTTAGAAAGTTAACTATATCATTGCCCTTATTGCAAGCCATTAAGGATATACCAGTGATTAAAAGTACTATCCGAGATTTGTGCATTAGAAGAGCAAGAAGAAAAAAGAAAGCATTTCCCAAGACTATTCAGGTTGAAGGAAAGATAGTTGATCTCTTGTCCGGAAAACTAGTACCTCCAAAGTATAGTGACCCAGGGAGTCCAGTTATCATAGTTACCATAGGCTCAATACCAATATCAAATGTCTTAGTAGATCTAGGAGCTGCAATAAATGTCATGACCAAGGATATAATGGAACAATTACAGCTCAAACATCTCAGTCCCACATTTACAGTTTTAGAAATGGTTGATAGGTCAGTTGCAAAACCTGAAGGTATCATTGAAGATGTCCCTATAGAAGTCTCTTCTTGGGAATTCCCTACAGATTTTTTGGTTTTACAGCCAAGAAATTTAGCACATGGATATCCCATCATTCTGGGAAGACCTTGGCTTGCAACTGCAGCAGCCTTCATAGACTGTAGATCTAGAAAAATGACCATTTCAAATGGTATTGATCTAAAATAGATCTCTCTGTATCCTCCTGCAAGACCCTCCAACAATTTTTTAGGTCAGTTATGGTTTCCTGACTCAGATGAAGAACCAGAAGAGGTTATTTCCACACTAGCCACCTTGGTAGTAAGGGAACACACAGAAGACCTCCATGACATAGAAACTTTAGAGAATGAAACTATCCTAATGAATGTTCTGCATGAACAAGGGTTAGAAGAGGAAGCAGTAAATATCCATCAGTTGTTAGGGAATGAGGAGAACCAAAATTCTGAAGGTGAGCCATCTATACTATCATAGGAAACATCAGTTTCACTACCACATGGGTGGCACCATCACCTGATTTTCCCTTCTCACTGTTCCATACAGGATATGCTTCCATTAGAAATCAATGAAACAGAAACTTCTTATTTCCTCCCATCTCATCATTGCCCTCTTAACTCCCTAATCACCAAGTATGAAGAAGTGAATTCAGTCCTTCCAAATACAAAACAAATAGAAGTCCAGCCAGGCAAATTACTGAACATTAACAACTGGCTTACTAGGGAAGAGGAAGAAAAATTGATAACTATTTTGCAGAAGCATGTTCATGCTTTTGCTTGGGACTACAAAGATATGTCAGGAATTCACCCTGATATATGCACCCACAGGATTTATACTGAAGAAGTCAAGCCAGTAAGACAACCCCAGAGAAGACTGAATCCTGCCTTGAGGGATATTGTAAAGGAAGAAATTGAAAAACTTTTAGAGGTAGGATTCATTTACCCAATTTTTGATAGCCAGTGGGTCTCTCCATTGGTTATAGTTCCTAAGAAAAATGGAAAAATGAGAGTATGTGTAGACTATAGAGAGCTGAACAAAGTGACATACAAAGACCATTTTCCATTACCTTTCATAGATCAGGTGTTAGATACCCTTGCTGGAAAGAAATACTTTTGTTTTCTTGATGGATTTAGTGGGTATAATCAAATTCAAGTTGCACCTGAAGATCAAGAGAAAACAACCTTTACCTGTCCATGGGGAACATTTGCCTATAGGGTTTTACCTTTTGGTTTGTGTAATGCCCCAACAACATTTCAACGAGCGGTCTTAGCAATTTTTTTTGATCTGACTACCAACAGTGTTGAGATATACATGGATGATTTCACAGTATGTGGACAGACTTTTGACTTTACATTAGAAAACCTTGACAGAGTTTTAACTCGCTGTGAAACATACCAGTTATCCTTGAATCCAGACAAATGTTTTATGATGATGGAGGAAGGAATAGTTCTTGGTCATAACATCTCTCTTCAAGGGATCCAGGTTGATCCAAAGAAGGTGGAAATTATCAAGAATCTTCTTCCTCCTAAAACTCAGACTGATGTCAGAAGCTTCCTAGGACACATTGGTTTTTACCGCAGGTTTATTCCTAGCTTTAGCACAATAGCCAATCCCATGTTTGCCCTATTGACTAAAGATTTTGAATTCTCTTGGACTGCAAGGTGTCAGGAATCATTTGAAGCTCTGAAAGAGAAATTAGTAACTCCACCTATGTTAAGAGGACCTAATTGGACATTACCATTTCACATACAGGATGATGCTTCCAATACTGCAATTGGAGCAGCATTAGGACAAATTGACAATGGTGAACACTATGCCATCTACTACATTAGCAAGAATTTGATAGGAGCTGAGAAAAATTATACCACAACTGAGAAGGAATTCTTGGCAGTAATTTATGCCATCAACAAATTCAGGCATTACATCATAGGTTATCAAATATTCATTCACATAGATCACACAACCATTAAGTATTTGATGAATAAGCCTATGGTAAGTGCAAGAATTATTCATTGGTTACTATTGCTGCAAGAATTTGATATCACAATAATCAACAAACCAGGAAAAGCTAATGTTGTAGCAGATTTCTTGTCCAGGTTGCAGAACACAGAGGAAGGGGAATTAGTTGAGGACACTTTTCCTGATGAAAAATTATTTGCTATATCTGTCCAATCACCTTGGTTTGTAGATATAGCCAATTATTTGGTCACAGGGAAAGTTCCTCCACATTTCACTTCAAAACAAAAAAAACAATTGATCAAACAGAGTTCTTCCTTTGAGTGGATTAAGGGTATACTTTTTAAGTGCAGTCCTGACCATGTGTTACGTAGGTGCATCCGAAAGGATGAGGTATATGATATCCTTAGGGCTTGTCATGATGAACCCTCAGGTGGACACTATTATATAAAAAGCACAATTAGAAAAATTTTAGGGACAGGATATTATTGGCCATCTCTTCACAAGGATGTGAAAAAGTACATCAGGCATTGTGATGCATGCCAAAGAATGGGGAAACCCACTCATACAAATGAAATGCCACTACAACCTCAATTGGTTTTAGAGCCATTTGAGAGGTGGGGGCTTGATTTTGTAGGACCTATTGATCCACCTTCTCAAGGAAAGGTGCATATTCTAGTATGCACTGATTACCCGACAAAGTGGGTAGAGGTGCGTGCTTTCAAACATGCTCATGAAGAGAAGGTCATCGATTTCTTGTATACTCAGATTTTTTAGAGATTTGGAGCTCCACGGTCTATCACCACAGACCAAGGACCCCAATTTGCATCTAAAGTCATTGAGGCTTTTACAGAATTATATGAAATCAAACATAGGAAATCATCACCTTACCACCCACAAGCAAATGGCCAGAGTTGAGGTAACAAATAGGGAACTGGAATGAATCTTGACAAAAATAGTAGCTTTTCATAGGAGAAACTGGCTAGATAAATTACCTGAAGTAGTTTGGGCTTACAATACTACTTGGAAATCCACTACTGGATTCACACCTTATGAACTAGTTTTTGGTAAAAAGCCCCTCCTACCTATTGAATTTGAGCTACTAACATTGCGCACAACATTGGAAATTGGGATTGAATTGTCACAGGCATAGACGGATAGGATTCTACAGCTGAATGCATTGGATGAACTTCGGTTGGATGCTCTGCACCAAACTGAAGTAATTCAGGAGCAGAGGAAGTTGTGGCATGACAATCACATTCAATAGAGGAAATTTTAGCAAGGAGATTGGGCTTTGCTATTTGATTCTCGCTATGAGGACTTCCCTGGAAAGCTGAGAACTAGATGGCTTGGACCTTACCAGATTGAAGAGGTATTTGACAATGGAGCAGCTCGTCTATCTCCTATTGATGGGTCACGAAGAAAGTTGGTAGTGAATGGACATCGCCTCAGGGTGTACCATACACCTCTGACTAAAGAGGAATTCTTGCAACAGCTTGACAGTTTGGATGCACAACAGGTGGAAGAGATTCCCTCTTCCACTTCAATAAAATCAGCATGATCATGGATTTCAAGAAAAGCAAAAAAATAAAAAAATCAAAAAAAGTAGAAAACAAAAAGATGAATAAATTTTGATTGTGAATTCCTTCATGGGCATGATTTCAGGGAAATCATGAATTCCTTCATGGGCATAATCAGAATAAAAAAAAAAAGAGAGAAAAGGAGAGGTAAAAAAAAAAAGAAAAAAGAGAAAAATGAATAGCTCAACAGTGAAAACCTTTCCTAAGGCACTATTGAGTTGGTATGCATGAAAACCAGTTTTCTGGCATGCATAACCTTGAAAATTTCTGAATCATCATTGTACAAATTCACCAACTGCACTTGTTTTGAAATATTGCAGAAAATCTCAGCAGAACATCAACAAGAAGCAGTCATTCTTCAAAACTTGCATTAACTTGTTTTAATCAGTATATATTTCTTACATTTCTTCATTGTAAATGATTGGTATGTAGTATATAACAATTAACCATTAGCATAAAAGGTATCCATAAGAGTTGGCATACTTAAAACATGTTTTGAGAAGGAGAATATTGGTTTCTGCCTAATCTTCGAAATGAGAATGCCAAAAATAGTGCCTGCTATCTTCTTTAGAATAACTTGTATTGTCTTCAGATTGAAGTTTTCTTCATAATTGTACTTGTCTTCAAATGAAATTATCTTAATGACTATTGCACTTTGTCTTCAATGAAATTGTCTTAATTTTGCACTTTGTCTTCGAATGAAATTGTCTTTTTTCTTTTTTAAATAAATTATCTTAATGAATGAATTTGCACTTTGTCTTCTAATGAAGCTTTGTCTTCAAATGAGGAATTGTCTTCAGAATGAAGCTTTGTCTTCAAATGAGGAATTGTCTTCGCAATGAAGCATGATCTTCGAAATGAGGACTTGTCTTCGAAATGAAACTTTATCTTTAAATGAGGAATTATTTTTGCAATAAAGCATAATCTTTAGAATGAGCATTCAACATGATATTTCCACGTGGCATCCAAGGAGGGGGAAAATATACGATCAATAGAATTCTTTGACTGCATATGATAAATGACATGTGTCAGTTGAGATGTGATTTGTCTTATCTTGCACCCATTAAGGAAGTACCAGAATCATGGAGAAGTGACCAACAACATGCCACCATTATTCGATGTTGATAACCATGCACGTGAGAATTCTACAGAAAACAGAGGAGCTAAAAACAAGTGAGGTGGATCTAACGACAAGGACATCTGTGCAATCATTAACGGATAGGTGTTCAGAGAAAAAATAGAGATGCGTGCCACCCTTCCTTTCGAAGACATAATTGTTAACGCAAAATGATTACGAGGTACAATGTCGATATTGTAGTTCATTCCGAAGAAGACAAACAAAGCAATTGAAAACCTAAAAACAAACCCTACAAGTCTACAAGAACCAGAAACCAACGATCCAACGGAAGAGTAGCAGCAGAGGTGAGCAATTTTTAACATACCAAAATAGGAAAATGGGATGAAAGACAAATATGGAACCAACAGATACCACCCACCTTCGAGAAAATCTAGAAGTGCTACAAATTTTTGAAGATGGAGGGCTTATGCCATTTTTGGACAAATTTGATGGGTCCTCTGAAGATTTGGCCGACATGTTCGCTCACACATTCAGAAATAACCAGGCACACATTAACGACATGACAATTAAGGTAACCCCTAAAGTTTTAAGTCAAATTACTGAGCTTCCATTAGAAGGTCTTCAAATTTCTAGAACTAGCAAAAATACACTGGCAAATGTAGTTAATCAATTTCTGGAAGAAAATGATAGGGAGCCAGAATACTTAATACACAACAACACATGCAAGGGGGTAAAAAGGGCCAGCCTACAAGAACCCTGGGATGAAGTGGCCACATGGGTAATAAAATTTTTAACCTGTGAAGGGCAATATGTACTTTTATCAGGGCATCATTTCAAAATTTTGAACCACCTAAGACATGGTAGGCAACAACAGAAGTTAGGGTAAATCTTCCCCTGTATCTGCACCAGGAGTTGAAAAATATGGCAAAATGATATCAAGAAGGAAAAGGGAGCCCTCACCACCATGGTCTTATTAAATTAGTCTACCAACATCATTTTAGAGGAAACCCTAGAAGCTTTGATAGGTTTTATTCTACTCTGAATGATGTAGTTTTTGGAAGAGAGGATGAGGAGGAAGAAGAAACAGATGTTATCATAGATGTTATTGTAGAGGAAGAAGAAATAGATGCTACCATAGATGTTATTGTAGAGGAGGAAACACACCCAGTAGAAGCAACAGAGCACCTTTCTCTAGAACCTTCAACCTCACAAGCTAAGAAACAAAAGAAGAGAGGGCCTGGAACCGACAGTCAAAAAGAAAAATAGAAGAAAGTTCATTTTTCTGAAGATGTTACTGATCTATCAGAATAGGGGAGTGAAGTGCCTAGAAAAATAGGGGAAGAGACAACAAGGGAAATAGAAGCACTCCCACTAGAATCTGAAACTATCCCCACAGCCCCTACTGTCACCAAAAAATAGGGCAAGAAGAAAAAATTTGCATCAGGAACTAGGAGGTCTACAAGACTCCACTTGAGAGAAATAGAAGAACAGGTGATAGAAGAAGAAGGTGGACAAGGCAGTCTAGATGTTACAGAAGTGCAACCAGCCCCTAAATATTTTTTAGAATTCCTTAAACAAATGATTGAGGAAGAGACTGGGCAAGACAGTTTTGAAGTTGCTACAGTTCAACAAGCCACAGAAGATGTGGATGCAATCATAGATAGTTTCATGGAACCTCCTGAACAAGAGTAGATAGCTAAAGAAGATGAGATAGTTGTTGAGCAACCAACTATAGATGATTTATCTACATCAGATTCTAAATCAGAAATAGAGGAGGTAGACATCACAGAACAACTAAGAGCAACAAAAAGTGTTATCAAAACACAAACTAAATGGATTGAAGAAAAAGAAAATATCATTGAAATACAGGAAAAGAAGATTGTAGAATTACAGCAGGAAGTGGCAGAATTGAGGAAGAGGTTGTCATAGTCTGAAGAACAGCCAACTGTATCTATTGATGAGGATAATTTGGCTCAATTACTTATGGGATTATCTAGGGCAGATGACTCTTTTACTTTGATTGAGGCATCTAATGACTAAAGACATAGGTGCTCATTCTAAGCAGCCCCTTTCATTCTGAAGAAGTGCCCTTCCATTCTGAAGCATTGCCTTCTCATTTCGAAGATGCTCTAGAATTGATAAAGAGCATAGAAAGGAATATTGGAGATGAGTCACAATAGGAAACACCAGCACAGGAGCAGTCTAAACAACAACATGAAATTGTTCAAGTAAGTACTCCTTCAAATGAGATTTATGTATTTAAAATTATTATACCTTCAATAAAAGTAGAGGATAAGGGGTACAAGTAGAATTGTTGTCTGATGACCAACCAGTGGAAATAGCAAAAAAGGGATACAAGTAGAATTATTATCAGATGACCAACCAGTGGAAGTAGCAGAAAAAGGGGTTCAGGTAGATCTGCTACCCAGATTTCCACCTGTAGTTAGACCACCCAATACTGTATCCCTAGAGCAATATAATACAGACATAGCTAGTTGGGTGATCAGATATGAAAAACTTGCCACTAAAGTTGAAAATTTTAAATTGGAAGGTAAACAGTTAGAAGCAAAAGAAACAGAAATCAAGGCATTGAATGAAAAAGTGACTGATTTATGTCAGATTGCTGAGTTTTTGGTCCAATTCAGATGGTCGACCAGATTTTACAGTCTCATTCTAAAGGAGAAATATCTCAGATGGCAGGTCATGAGGATTAGCTCAGGTCTCCCATACAAATTGGACACAACTACAGATTTCTTAGAAGCCTATTTTGACAGCCCTGTAGAACAGAAAAACCTCTTATGTGAATTATTTTTACACAACTTCTTTATTCCAGAAGAGGTAGAGTTTCACCCTCAAATTTACATAGGAGATGTTCAACTGAGAGCATTCATGTCCACTTTACAAAATCAGTTTTACTGGGATCAGGAGAAAAGATAAAATAAAGAAATTGAATTAAGAGCTGAATTGTTAGTCAGAGCAGTTCAGCCAAATCATCCAATTATCACCAGACAACATTTCACCATGATGAACAGGGAAGATGTAAAAAGGATGTACTTGAGCAATTTGAGGGACTGTGTGACCAAATTCTAGAATTTTTGTAATAACAATTTTGTTCCAACATTATCATTTTGCAGAAGCAGATGGGCAGAACTTTCCATTTCTTTACAGAAAAGGGAACCTATCTCCCCCATTAACCTAGAATGGTCCAGAAGAAGGGCAGAAGGAGTGATACAACTGATTGAAATCATGCAACATCACTGGATAGGTCTCAGATTTAGGCCTCCAACCATCATTTCTCTAGTTCCCTTCTATTTTGAAGAAGATCCTCAACCTGATGATCAGTTTGAAGAATGGCTCAGAAACCTTCAGGAGAACAGGGGATATTATATAGGCACCAAATTGTTCTACAGATCATGGAATTTGAATATGGATATATGTGATTCTATAGCCCAATAGAATGCATGAGGACATGCATTAATATAAGTTGGGGGAAAATGATGAGGCCTGGAAATGCCTCAATCATAGCATATTTTGAACATTGAAACTGCCTAAAAACTCTTGTGTTTAATCTGATATGCTAGTTAAGTTGATTTAATATGTTGTGTATTAACTGTTTGCATGATCAATGTGTTAGAAATACTATATTCTAATTTTTACAGTTTTTGCATAGTTTTATGTTACTTTGTCATGACTTGCTAAATGAGAAGTATGCTTAGGTTGATAGCAACACTTCACTAGTTTTGTTTTGATGTGTTTCAAGCATTTATTTATCTAAATCTAGAAAATAGTGCAAGCAAACTATTACTGTGCAGCAGAAACTGGTTTTCCAATGTAAATTCCAGCCAGCTGCCAATGAATGGCAAGGCATGGAATTCACACATGGAGAGAGATGAAGGCTATTGCAATCTGATCCTGAGAGCTAACCCACCTGAGAAATGTAGATGAAATCACTTGAAGAGCACACAATTGTTCATTTCGAAGATCTTCAAAATGAGCAGACATCTTCGGAATGAGAAATACAATCTCTTCGAAATGAGCGGACATCTTCGAAATGAGAAATACAGTCTCTTCGAAATGAGCCACTTATCTTCGAAATGAGAACAGAAAGTGCTTTTTGACTTGTTGACTGATTTTTGATGATGGAAAAAGGGAAAGAAGGTTGAAAAGGTTAAAGGAAAATATCTCCCATATGACTTTGTCGTCCTTGCCGTCCAAAGCCACCATTCATGGAAAAGATCAATTTTGATCCTCTTCTAGGATAAACCCAGGAATGTTGCAGCATAATAGGAATAGATCTATAAGATAGGAATGAGATATTCTCAGTTTGTAATTAGATTTTAGGATATCTATAAATAGATAGCTCCCATCCAGGTTGAGCTAAGAAAGGTAGGGGAAAATAAGCAAGAAGTATAATAATAAGAAAAGTGACTGTTACAGTCCTGTAATAGGGTTTTTAGCAGCAATACTGTAATTATGTTCTTGAATCAATAAAGTGCACTATTTTTATTCATGTTGTTGTGAATGAGTGTGAGTAAGATCTAGAGAGAGAAAGACTCATACCTTCTTCTGGACAAGGAGGCTGGCCACTTCTAGACCTAGGAGGAGGACTAACAACAGGTTTTTATTCTGATTTTGTTATAGCAGAATAAGTTGTAAAACTTGTCATTTCATTTCCTTGTAAACAACTAACAGTATTTGCAATCTTAGTTTATTTCATGATTAGGATGATCTTGTGATTAATGATAGGTTTGGTTGTAATCTCCATTTTCAGCAAGCTTTCAAATTACTACAGATTGTCATTTCCAGAATTTACTATTTTCTGCAATTTACTGCATTTTGTGTTTTGTTGTCAACCCCTGCATAGAAGATTGACAACCTTCTATTACAGAGCATTGACAGGATTTAATTTCCATGTTATAATCAGGTTTCCATTACTACAAAAGTAAATAGACTTCCTTTCTGCAATCATAATTAGATTTCTAATTCTGCAACTGTAACTAGGGAGTTATTTCTGCAACATAATTAGATTTCATTCTGTAATTGTAATTAGGATTTCATTTCTGTAGTTAGTAATTAGTTTCCATTCCTGCAATTAGATTAAAGTTCAATTTATGCAATTTAGAGATAAAAATGTCCTAAATCCCCCACACAATCGGTTTCACCAATAAGACCTGTTGCTCCCAAATGACCTAAGTTATAGCCCTGTTCACTCCTTCCGCAAATAGCCTTGTACACTGCCCTGGATTGACAAATTCATTGAGAATTAATGATGTGCATAATGACAACGCATCAAAACACCTATTTTGGCTTGATGCAAAAGCAACTTTGTTGAGATGTGGATATGATTTGGATATAAAAGAATTTAGATTGCGTATCTTACCCCCTCAATTGGTGAATGAGTTTGCGAATGAATCTCATGAGCCAATTGAAAAATGAGTGCAAATGATATTATAAAATATATGGTGTGATTTTTGATGATATGAATGATGTAAAAGTGATGTCATTTTTGCCCCAACGGTGGAAGGGGTTGTTGAAAAATGCAAGTGATTGGGTCTATTTTTGCCCTAATAGAAAAAAGGATTTTTGCCAAGTGTAGATGCCATGATCATGTAATATGTATCCCATTGTGGGAAAGTCAAAACCAAATGTGGTTGTTCCAAATTTGGAGTGATTCAATATTTTTGAAGAATGTGCCTTCTGGAATCATTGATATGCAAATATGAATACACAAAAATAAAAGGAGTCAACTTCGAAGGGTGAGCTAGTGATTGTCAAGTAATTCCTATGATTAGAATCAATCACCCTAGATAAGGCTAATTACCATAATGAATATAAAGGATATGGGAAATCATAAAATGTGATTTTTTCCATGTTTAAAGCCCTAGGCCATTAATGATAACTTTTGTACAAATTGCTCTTGGCATGGTTTCACTCAAAATGTGAAGTACCAAATGTTATTGTGATTTTGAACAAGGAGATATGGGATGATGAAAATTACCAAGCGTCCGTATGGTGATTTATTCATCTTACCAAATTGCATGGATACCAATTGCTACAATCGCCAAGTAGATAGAATAAACCACTAGATACAAGGTTCACTTGAATTTTTGTTTGAACTTGGAAAATGTGCAAATGTTATGATTGGTGATTGGAAATCATGTAAAAATAAAGTATTTATGATGAGAATTATTATTATGGTAATTTGTGAAAATTTGGACCATTTTGAAATGCTTTTGGATTTGATAAGTGATTTTATGCTTTTTGGGCGTAAATTAAAATTGTGTTCAAATCGGTTTGGACCTTCACAAAACCTAATAATGTGATGAAATGGATGCATGGATGCAATTTGGATTGATTTGGTATGGTGAGCCACTATTTTGCATTGATTTTCTTGTTTTTCAATTTTTGTGCCAAACATCAGTTGGCGCTTAATGCATTCGCAAACGCCCATCAGTGTTTGGGCATGCCCCAAATGCCATGGTGCATCTCAATGCATCAAGAAACACCCATGGGCACTTCAAGGTGCTTTAAGTAGCTATAAATATCTTGTAGGAAAAAAATGGAGCCCATTGTTGCATTTGTGAATTTGCAAAGTTATGTCTGGGAGAATTGGGTGGAGTGGAGTGGAGTGAAGTGAAGTGAGGTGAGCATGAAAGCTATGGTGGTGGAAGATGTGGATGAAGTGGAAGTGTGATTTGCCATGGAAAGTCCCCTCTTTGAAGCTCATTTCATTTTTGTGCAAAATAAATTATGTTTTTTAAAATGAACATGTATTAACAACAAATGTTTTGTCTTGTGCTACAACTGAGAATTTTTGAGGTTGGATACTGGTTCTCACCTCTCATCTCTGGGATGAGAAAGGCATTGTGGGGGGAGAATTGGGAGTGGTTGGAGGCTGTGGGGTTAGCGAGGATAGCCCAGATAGTTGTGGTGAGTATGGATGAGGGGTACCTCTCTACCTTGGTATAGAGGTGGGATCTAGATAGGGGGACTGTTTAGCTCCCTACTGGAGAGGTTACTCTCACACTTGAGGATGTATATCAGATACTCAAGCTACCAATGGAGAGGATTCATGTTTAGGTTGGACATGACCATGGAATGGAGATGAAGAAGATGTTTGGTGATAGTTGTATGGGTGTGGGTGTGTCATGTGGGAGTATTTTGTACTTATCCATGTATATGGACAATAAACTAGATTATCTACCAACTTTGGTAATGTTCATGATGGCCAACATCATGGTACCGAACAGTACTGAATGTAGGTTCTCTTGGAATCTCATAGGTTTGGTGAGCGATATAATCGCTACACCACAATTGTATGTAAGGGCTCTTACCTTATTGGTGCAAATATACTAGGAGCTTTATGAGGTGAGGAGACAGGGTAGGAAGGGATTGGGATGTAGTTTGTTACTACAGTGCTGGGGATGGGAGAATTTTGGCATGGCTTGATCCAAGGGTCTACCATTTGTAGGCTAGGATAGGGAGCAACCCTATGATAGGATATGGATGATGGTAGAGGAGGTACAACCAAGTTATCTTATGTTGATGATTTCATGGTATAAGGATTTTTTGTTTGGATTTACATCCTTCCAAGTGGATTGGAGATGGATAGAATCTACGATGGGTTAGAAAGGCTAGGTGGGTGGTTGGGAGACATTGGAGTGAGGTTGAGTATATCCAATTATCATAGGTGCTCTTGTATTTTGGCATGAGGTAGGGGGTTCTTGATGAGCTAGTGCTCTATACGAGGCATCACGATGAGACAGGGTTACCATGTACTGAATCATGGAGGGATAATTATGAGTATGACAAGGAGATATATCTACTTTATGTGGATGATGTAGGGACTACTACAAAGTATGATACATAATTTTCTACACAACCACCATGGCCACTGACTCTAGTAGCATCTTGTGGATATGGGGATGAGGCTTATGTCGAGGATATTGATGAGGCTCCTAAGCAACAGAGGTGCCTTTGATAAGACAATCAAATATGGAGGACTAAGGGTGTGACAAGGCAGGATTTAGGGAGTGGAGGAGATGGCAAATATGGGGATGATGTGGAGGAGACTTCAAATGGGCCTCTAGGTCAGAGCAAGGAGGAGTGAGTGATGTTGGAGCAATAGGTGGCAAAGCGAGATGCGATGGTGATGGCTCAGTATGGGAGGATTACGAGGCTCCAAGCAGAGTTTCTAGAGAGTGAGTATCATCATAATGTTGATATAGTGTGCCTTAAGTCTCGATAGAGGTATATCTATTAATTGGAGGATAGGTTTATGGAGCATCATATTCCACTTCAAGATCCATTGCCCTCATCTGTATCTGAGCCTGCTAGGCATAGTGAGTCTAGATATAGCTCTAGTTATAGGGCTCCTTCCAGGTTATAGGGGTCCTCTAGGGGGTTTAGCTAGTGCCTAGATGCATTTTTTTTATATGAGCCTTGGTGCTCCATTGTATGTAGCCCTTGGGCATTCATTTTACATGTGATACTTATACATATATATACATGGCTTTTACTTTTTGTGTTATATTTTTGTGTGAATACTTTTTTGTGAATGCTTTTGTGTGGATGCATATGTATATGGTTGATTAATGCAAGTGATAATGTGTTATGGATGATTAATGCAAGTGAAATGTAATGCAAATGTTCTAATTATTATTCATAGTTTATATTTTGCTTGGCCATGTTTTACATTATTGTTTAATTAGGGGCACCAAAATTGGTGGCATATGATGTGGATGACTCATGAAATGACATGGATTTTGACATGGAAAAAGACATGGATGTTGATATGGAAGAATATATGGATGTTCATATGGAAGAAGACTATTTTGCAAAGACTCAAATATAATAGTGGCATCAAACAAACTCACTAAAACTGCTTAATTCTTTTAGGACCACATATGTGTGCAATGAATTCATTTACCGAATCATGAGCATGGTAATTACTTGAGGTAATCAAGAACCAATGTGTGTGCAAGTTATTTCATTAACTCATCTTGAGTAAATTGGGTAAACTTATTATGGATGATACCAAGAAGCTAACTTGTCTGTATGTGCGATTAGATTCACTTTAAAACAGACATGTTGCCACGCATGAGCGTACTCCACTGCCAGTAAAGCATTTATAGATCCGGTGGAGGCTAACTCCATAGTCCAATAATTTTTATTTCTTAATTTTTGGGGATGACTACCTAACCGTCTAATTGGAAATGTAGTATAATCCTTACAACCCAATGATCAATGGTGTGTGATGTGAAATATTTTATTTTTGGAATTGTGATAGTGGTAAAAACCACTATTGTTGTGGATTATGTTGCATGATGGAACTAGCAAGGAATACATTTTTCACTTCAAGGTTTAAAACAAGTATGGTGTTATCCCTCTTTGACACAAGTTGTTTTTAAGATGTGAAATTGTGTTTGGTTAAAGAATGCTTTGGATTCAATTTCTAGAACTCAACATTTTCATAGTGAAGATGTGTAATGGTCCTAAAAATAACTTGACATGTATTTGTGGTTTTATTAAAACACTAGGAGTGGTTGAGTGACTAAAAACACCTAGGAATTATGGATATATGAAGGCAAATGACAATTTGACTTTATGGAATTGTGTAGATGATGTTGTGAATGTGCCCCTAATTAAGGCAACATGACTTTATTGGACAAATTAATATCTTGAACTGAATAAATGATCCCTAATATGAAATGTGAAATGTGGATGGAATGTATGAAATGCAATTTGTGTGTGTAATGTAAATGTATGCAAACAAAATGTGTGTAAATGAAATGCAATGGTTTGTACTAGTCATTTCTTATATATATATATATATATATATATATATATATATATATATATATATATATATATATCATTAAGCATAGAATGCTCTCAAGTGTATAACATTAAGTGGTTCGGGTTCTTCCTCTCCCTCTAGACTGGTAAGCCTATAAGTACCTTTACCCACTTTTTGAGTGATAATGTATGGACCCAACCAATCATCCACGAATATATCACGAATATGCGGTAATGCATTGGTGTTTTATTTATTCTCTTTAAGTACAATATTTCCTACTTATAATTTACATAGATGAACTTTGGTATTGTAAGCGCGCTTTAGGTGGTCTTGATAAACTCGTAAATATTGTAAAGCATTGACTCATCTCTCATAAACAAGTGTGAGTTGGTCAAGACATGCTTATCTAGCAGTATCATCATTCATGAAAACCTACAAAGAAATTCACAAGGAGGGGATCTCAAGATCAAGAGGCATGATTGCTTCGGCTCCATAGACCAATGAAAATGGTGTTGCCCTAGTAGGCATGTAGATTCTTGTTCAATAAGCCCATAATGCCAAGGGAATTTGTGTATGCCAATCTCTATGATTTTATTTAACAAATTTCTTGAGAATAGCAATTAATGTCTTGTTGTTAGCCTCAGCTTGTCCATTTTATTATGGGTAATAAGGAGTCGATAAATTGTGTTGGATTTTATATTTCTTTCAAAGTACTTGAACATCCTTGTTCTTCAAAGAGTCACCATTTTTAGAGATTATTTTTGAGAAAATACCAAAACGAAAAATGATATGATGAAGTAAAAGTTTCACAATTCTAGGTCTTCTCATATTGGTTAAAGGAATTCAACCCACTTTATGAAGTATTCAGTGGCTGTGATGATGAATGTATGTTATCTCAAGGAAGAAGGTGAGATTTTACCAATTAGATCTAGATCCCATTATGAAAAGAGCCAAAGGCTTTGGATAGGCTATAATGCTTGTGATGGCACATGAGTTAAATTAGCATGCTCTTGACATTGCTTACAATGTTTGACATAAGTGCAATAATCTTGTTCCATGGTGGACCAATAATATCCCATGTGTATAATATGCTTTGTAATTACCATCCTACTAAAATATCCATCACAAGTACCATCATGAGATTTAGCTATGGCACTTTTTACCTCAACATCCTTGATACATCGAATGAGGTTTCCATAATAATCACGCTTATACACCACATCCCCTAAGAGAACAAAATGAGCACTTTTTGCTTGAAAGTGGTTTTAGCAACTCAATACATGTCAGATGGGAGTGTTCCAAACTTAAGAAATGATAATATTTGGCTTGATCAAGGCTCACATGACTCCAAATGGATAAAGTAAACATCATTTTCATCATTAGAATTAGCACGAACAATTGTAGATTTAGAGATCGTTGAAATGATAAGTGGTGGTACCTCTCCTAAGGTATCCTTTGGAATCAATGATCCAAAAGATGCCATCACATCTGAAAATCTATTAGTCAAACGTGGCAAACTATCAATTCCATACTTTTCAAATATGGAGAGCAATTGCATTGCTACTTCATGATAAAGTTTAATGATAGGTTATTTATATTGGTATTCTCTATTGATTTGCTTGACAATAAGTTGAGAATAACCAAATATCTTGATATGATTTATGCCCATAGCTATATCTTATTTAAGGCCTAAGATTAAGGCTCTGTACTCTATAGTTTTGTTTGTGTATTTGAATTCAAGTTTGAATGATAAAGAAATAGGTTCCCCCTGGGGTTTACGAAACATGACTCTAGAACCTTGACCTTTCTCACACTTAGAACCATCAAATAATAGTGTGATATCAACATCTTCCTCTGTAATGGCATCTTCTTCTTTTTTATTGACAGTGAATATCGAATCATATTGGATCTTGTTGTGGTTGATCCACAACACACCCCAAAATTGGGGACCCACCTTTTTGCAGGCTCACAGGGAAGGATCTCAGTGACCCAGATGCCAGAATTGAAAAAAAGAGAAAATGCACAAGTGTAGAAAGGGGTCGCGAAATCGCGACAGGTAGCGAAATCGCGACATGTCGCGAAATCGCGACCGAAACCGGAAAATTGTCGCGAAATCGCGACATGTCGGAAAATCGCGGTCAGCGCGGTCAACGACAACGAAACAGAAAAACTGTCGCGAAATCGCGACGTGTCGGTGACCAGGAGGAAAAGGTGTCGTGAAATCGCGACGTGTCGGTGACCAGGAGGAAAAAGGTGTCGCGAAATCGCGACGTGTCGGTGACCAGGATGAAAAGGATGTCGCGAAATCGTGACATGTCGCTGAGGAGAAAAGAAAAGGTGTCGCAAAATCGCGACATGCTGTTGGGAAGAAAATAAATGATGTCGCGAAATCGCGACGTGTTTTGTCGAAGCGTACGGGTGATGAAAAGTGTCGCGATTTCGCGACGTGTTTTGGAAAGGTGTACGAAAGCGGAAAAACGTCGCGATATCGCGACAGGAAACAGCTAAAGGACTCGATGAGGAAAGACGTCGCGATTTCGCGACCGATTGCAGCAAAGGTGTACGGACGAAAAAATGGTCGCGATTTCGCGACGTGTTTTGCGAAGCGTACGGAAAAAAAATGGTCGCGATTTCGTGACAGAAAGCTGCATGAAGGTCCGAGGGGGAAAAACGTCGCGATTTCACGACGAGTTTTGCAGAAACGTACGGATGATGAAAGGTGTCGCGATTTCGCGACGCATTTTGGCAAAGTTGTACGGTACAAGGAAGATGTCGCGAAATCGCGATAGAAATGAAAATCATGCTCGAGAGGAAGTGTCGCGATTTCGCGACGTGTTTTGGCAAATTGTACGGACGGAGAAAATGGTCGCGATTTCACGACAGAAAGCTGCATGAAGGTCCGAGGGAAAACGTCGCGATATCGCGACAAGTTTTGCCAAGGCGTACGGAAGATAAAAGCGGTAGCGATATCGCGACGGTTTGTCGAAGGAAGGCAAGAGGATGATAATGGTCGCGATGTCGCGACGTAAAGTTGCCAAGGAGGCCCGACAGAGAAATGGTAGCGATTTCGCTACGCCTTACTGAAAGAAGACTCAAGGCCAAAACGGTAGCGATATCGCTACGAAAAGCCGTTGGACGCGTACGGATGAGAAAGACGTCGCGATATCGCGACATGTCGCGATTTCGTGACATGTCGCGATTTCGCGGTCGGGAAGGTGAACAGGCGGACTTGCAGTTTTGTCGGGTTCTTTCATAGAAAAGCGGTACAGCAGGCACAGAAAGTGCGTGACACGTGGCGTGCAGGTGTCAAACTTGCAGAGGCGTTACATGCAGAGATGAATTTCGGAGCGTTTCCAAATTTGAGCGTGAATCAAAGCGAGAAAAAGCAAGAATTTGAAGGGTCGCCCATAGGAAGAGGAAATGAAGCGACGGAGGAAATCGAAGAGCCATAACAATGCTATAAAGCCAGAATTGCAAATCGAAGAAGGGGTTGGAAATTGCCGAATACGGAGTTGCAGAGACGAAGGCTTTGTGCTATTCTGGGCCCGTACTTGGGCAATTTCCTTCTTTTTATTCTGGGATTTTCTTTCACACTTGGAACATTTTTGAATGTAATCGAGATATCATTTAAATACAAATACAGAGAGTTGGCATCTTATTGGATGAGAAAGAAGGAGTAACTTTTGCATGCATGATTTAATGTTTATATTCCCCTTCCGGATTTCTTAGGTTTTTAGGTGAAGTTAATGCAAGATCTCTTGGTTGCTTCATGCGAATGCCTATTTTCTCGGAATTACCACAGAAACCCTCGAGACTCGCACCTGGCCTATTTGGATTGTGTGGATGTGCAGGTTCATTAGGTTAGGTTGCATGTAGAAAGCCTCAATATCTTCGGTTTCATCTGATTAATGACAACTTTCTGACTGTAATCTATTTTTATTGTTACTTTTATTTACTTTTGTCTTTGCTTTTCAAACCCATATTTTATTTTCAGAAGTTTAATTACTGTGTTTGAATAAATCACTGAAAATCCATCAGAATTTAAGGTTTAAACAGATTTTATTCATTTTGAGTCCATTGAAAGTTCAAAATTGATAAACCACAGTGCCCCTTGTTAACATCCACTTGCAAACCCTAAGGTGTTCTTAGCATTTCATTTTAAACAACATCCTTGATAATCAATAATTAGCATAATAAGAACCTTGGAGAAATCATTTTTTCTTTGCAAGCAGAGGATTTAGGACTCGGATCCTACAGGAGAGTGTGTTTTCACAATCGGGTTAAAACACCACTCAACAGATTGGCGCTAGAAGGAGGGCCGATCGGTTTATCTATTTCAATTTTTTATATCTGAGTATTTTGTTTTGATTTAATTCTGAAATAATTTACGGCTAAACTGCAACACTGTTTTTGTGTTTGTTGCGGGTTTTCTTCAAACTAGCTGAGGGTTTCCTCAGGCAAGTCGGACCCACCACGCCGTATTGCGACCGGGTCTCAAACAACCGGAGAAACCATTTTTCACGACCTTCACCGGTACTCCCAAGGGTAAAGTCAAGCAAGTCGTAAGCACTCCAGAGAGCAAAAGGCACTCATTTTCTCCAGGAACGTCGAGTGGACCTACGCCGTAGTATCTCGTTGCCCCTAGTGTGCCTATAGTTTGTAACATTTCTTCTCGCTATTGTAGGTCTGTCTACATCAATTCTGAGTCAAATGGCTCAAGCTCCAGAAGCTCCTTGGTATGGAGCTAACAATACTCCTTTGAATATTGCTGGGGATATCCATGAAATCCCCAAGAACATTGAAATATTTCTGCCTAAATACAAGCCAGATGGCCTAAGAACAGTAGAAGAACATATCCAAGCCTATAGAGATGTTTTAATTAGACTGCAAGTTCAGCATGAAGATGTAGCCTGCAGACTTTTCCCCATGAGCTTGGATCCAATAGCATATGAATGGTATATATGCTTGCCAACTGGTTCAATCACCTCTTGGACACAAATGGAAAATGCATTTGTCAATCAATTTAGGTCTCCCTTAGATCCCGCAACTATTTACAATCAGTTCATTACATGCAAACGGGGCCAAGGGGAACCAATCCGAATGTTTAATCAGAGATTCCAAAAGAACTATAACAGAGCAATTAGACATTTTGCCATCGATCCTGCAGTAGCTTTGCAGATATATTTTGGGGCATTGGACCCCATGACAGCCATGTTTGCAAGGCGTAATCCTCAGGTCACCACGCTAGCTTTGGCCTATAATGAAGCCATGACTATTGAGCAGCAGTTGACACCGCAAGGCTACGGGTTTACCCAAATGCCTATGTTGGGACAGGGTGCTCCATATGGTCAAGTTCCCCAGGCAAATCAGCTCATGGCACCACAAATGCCAAGTATGAACGCCTTCCCATATCAGCAGCCGTATCCACCAACACCCGCATATGCACCCATTCCAATCCAACCAATCGCAGCCATTCCACCTGTTCCTGCATTTTTGCAGAACAGTCAATCAACTACGCAGAAACTAGTCAAGTCAATCCTCAAGCCATAGTTCCCGTTCCGAATCCAATCCCAATTCAAGGTATCAATCCATTTGGGAATCCAATTCCTCGAACCCCACCCAAATGTGGAATCAAGACCCCATCAATTATGCAAATCCAATGGGGGTTAATAACAATGTGGTTCCACCGAAGGATGTCCTTTCGGAAGTCGAAGAGCTCAAGAAACTAGTGCATAAATTAAGTAATGACAGGGTTCAACAGTAGAAGCATGAGTCCCGTGCCCCTCACCCAAGTCAGAATTTTAACAATAGAGGGAGGCATTGGAACACTAAGCCAAACAATGGGGGAGTTCCTGCTCCCATTGCTAATCAATTAGATGCTTCAGCAGGCCCTAGCCAATCCAATTCTCTTTTGAATCTTTCAGATTTGGCATGGGAAAGAGGGTGCAGATTACATAACACAAAAGAACACAATGAAAGGAATTGCCCTGAGATAGCTAGATACACTCATTGTCTTCAAGCACAAGTTGATGATTTGGAACTGGTATCAAATGAGGATCCATCGTATCAGTAAGATGAAAATATTATGGTGATGGAAACAGTATATCACCAAGAGGGTGAGAGCGAGGAGGAAGAAGATGAAGTTTTGGAACAGGAGGTGCAAGCTTTTCGAGATTTCAGAAAGGGGACTCATGGGTACCATTTGAGGAGTAAGTCTAAAGCCCCTAAAACCTCATCAACACCTCCAAACAGTTCTATTCTTCCTCCAGATACAAAGGCAAGTAACAACCCTCCCCCTCCACTCATAAGAGAAATGTCTAATGACGTCCGTAAGACAGTCAAATTCGAAAAACCAAATTATGACGTAGTGGAGGATATGAAGAAGTCCAAATCTAGCCTTTCATTCCTGGACGCAGCTAAATTGCCTGGTCAAAAGGAGGCATTGATAAGAGCTTTGAACTCACCTGATCCGATGTGGAAGGAAAAAAGAGCTGAATCCCATCTGATTTTGCGAAAGGAGAGAAGGGATGTCCCGCCATTCTTATTAACTCTGAGAATTGCGGGTAAGAACTTGCATAACTGTTTGGTAGACACAGGAGCCACGAGCAACCTCATGCCTACGGAGATATGTCAAATGCTGGGTCTACAACCGGTTTCATCCAAATGCACGGTCTTGCAATTGGACCGTTCAGAGGTAAATGTAGTAGGGACCTTATATGATGTCAAGATTCAATTAAATTCTGAACCCGTGGTCCAAAGAAAGTTGTAGACATTTTGGTGGTTAACATCCCAAGTAGGTATGGAATGTTACTTGCGAGAGATTGGATGAAAACGCTGAATGGCTATTTTGCAACAGATTGCTCGCATATGTGGCTGCCATGGAAGGGCATTGCTAACCAAATCAGAGTGGAAAACGAACCGAGGCTTAAGGAGATTATAACAGATTTTAACAAGCCGAATGAGGTTCAGTTTTCTGAGCCAGACCTAGGGGTCTATGCTCTTGATGTTGAGAAAGTTGCTCGATGAACTTAAAGAAGAAGTGTGTCATGGTGGTTCTTCTGAGGAAAAAGATCACACGTGGTTGCTCAAGTTTGATGGATCAAAATCTAGACAGGGAGCAGGAGCTGGAGTCGAGCTCACTGGTCCAGGAGGTAAACCATTATTGGCTGCCTACAGACTGCAATTTCCTTGCACAAACAATGTGGCATAATACGAAGCATTGATCTACGGTTTACGTCTAGCATTGAGCAAACATGTTAAATGCTTGAAGGTTTTGGGTGATTCTGAGTTGGTTGTCAAGCAAATCAAAGGACAGTATACATGCCGCGACAAAAGACTGAGCCTTTATAGGACTAGGGTTATGGATCTCATGGAGGAGTTTGATGCATTCAACATAGCCCTTATTTCTAGGAGAGGGAATCGAATAGCGGACTCTCTTGCGATCGTCGCGGGCATGTTAAACCCGGTGGATATAAAAAGATGTAAAAAGTTTTCCATTGAGCTGGTTCCTTGTCCATCAATACCTGATAATGTGAAGAATTTCTAGGTTTTTGAGTGTGACAGGCACATCTTCAAGTTTGTCACAAACTCGGGTATTTTTGAAAATCAAGTGATCGATGAGGAACAAAGGTGGCAGGATGAAACAGAAGAAAGTGAAACTGGCATATCAATCCAACAAAATTCCTAAAGACGTGGTTTCATTAGAAAAAATGTTCGACATGGAATGCAAGAACAAGAAAAGAAAAAGAGTCCCGCTCCCCAAAGATGCATGCGATTCAATTAACTGGGGAGTGCAGACAATCCAAAGGAGGTGTACATAGCAAAGGCATGTACGAGAGGAAGAAAGGAGCAATATAATACAGACTTTGAAGCATTACATAGATTGTATTGCTTGGAACTACAATGAGCTAAAGACTTACAAACGTGAACATTATCACGCATACCATACCTTTGAAGCCAGACTCCAAGCCTTTTAGGCAAAGACAACGAGTTGTTAACCCGCTATTGGAGCCTTTGATCGAAAAGGAGGTTAAAAGACTATTGGAGGCGAAAATCATTTTTCCCGTTAGGCACTCAACCCTGGGTGGCTAACCTCGTTCCAGTAAGAAAAAAGAGTGGAGAGATTAGGCTGTGCATAGATTTTCGAAATCTTAATAAAGCCTCCCAAAAAGATAATTATCCATTGCCATCAATCGATGAAATCTTGCAAATGGTAAATGGATCAGAAATGATGTCCTTTCTCGATGGATATTCTGGTACAACCAAGTTCTTATACATCCATATGACAGGATGAAAACAACCTTCACTACCAAGTGGGGGACATTTGCATATAAGAGAATGTCGTTCGGACTGTTAAACGCTGGTGCAACTTTTCAACGCGCCATGGATTACGCATTCAAAGGACTAATAGGCAAATGCATCATCGTGTATGTGGATGATATCCCAATTTTCTCGAAGAAGAGAGAGGATCATGTTAAAGACTTAAAGAAGGTGCTTCAAAGATGCAGGGAACATGGAATTTCATTAAATCCCAAGAAATGCATTTTTGGAGTGACAGAAGGGAAACTGCTAGGTCACATTATTTCAAAGGAGGGAATATCCATCGACCCATAAAGGATACAAGCTATCCAAGACCTACCTCTCCCGAGCAAGAAAAAGAATTGAGGTCTTTCTTTGGGCAAGTCAATTTTGTGAGGAAGTTCATTTCTAGCTTTGCTGAGATAGCTAAACCTCTAAACCAAATGCTCAAGAAAGATGTGGACGTAAGGTGGAACGAGGAAAGTAGAGTGGCTTTCCATAATATCAAAGACGCCATTTCCAAAGCCCCGGTCTTGATAAGCCCAGACTATTCCAAGCCTTTTTACATTTATGCTTTTGCATCGGAGCACTCCTTGGCGAGTGTATTAACCCAAAAAGGCGAAGATAATGCCGAAAAGCCCATTGCATTTTTAAGTGCCCCTCTAAAAGATGCCCAATTAAGGTATTCAATCCTTGATAAGCAAATGTACGCACTTTTTAAAACTGTGAAAAAATTTAGGCATTACATCGTACACAGCAGAATTATTGCCATTGTGCCCGATTCTGCTTTCAAGACCATGTTTTTACAAAATGAACTAGGTGAAAAGAGAGGAAAGTGGATTGCAACCATCCAAGAATTTGATCTCGAAATCCAACCAATGAAACTAGTTCGAGGACAAGGACTGGCAAAGGCGATCGCAGAAAATGATCCGCAAATAACAGGTCAATGCTCAAATACATAATACATGGCTAAGGAGGACCGGTATGTTGATATTGTGCAATTTTTATTGACCGGTAAGTGCCCTTCTAATTTGAATTCAACACAAAGGAGAGCTTTAAGGCTTAAATCTATTAACTATCTCGATAAAGTCTCGGTGTGCTTTACAGGAAAAATCATGAAGGTATCTACCTGAGATGCTTGAGCAAAGACGAAGCCGCCGGGGTGTTGCAAGAATTTCATGGCAAGCATGGAACTGGTCATGGTGCAGCCAATGCTACAGCACACCAAATCCTGTGAGCAGGATATTACTGGCCTCATATATTCAAAGATGCACATGCTCATGTGCGATCTTGTCACATCCGTCAAGTGGCCGCAAATAGAGAAAGAAATGCAGCCATGCCGTTGCAGACTCGTAGTCGAAATGAGACCGTTTGCACAGAGTGGGGACTGGATTTTATCGGGGTTATTAACCCAAATTCTTCCGACTCTCACAAATTTATTTTGACAACTACGAGACTACTCGTACAAGGTGGACGAAGCGATTCCCACTAAACATGCCACCACGGATGTTGTGATTAAATTCCTTGAGGATCAAATTATCACAAGATATGGAATGCCCGATTCTATTGTCAATGACAATGGTAAAGCTTTCATTTCCACACAATTTGCAGAGTGGGCATATGATAATAAAGTGAGCTTAAAGTTTGCATCCAATTACTATCCTCAAGGAAATGGGTTGGCCGAATCTTCAAATAAGAATTTGTTGAATACTATTAAGAAGTTGCTGGAAAAGAATCCTCGGGACTGGCACAGTCAACTAAAGTTTGCCCTTTGGGCAGATAGGACCAGAGTGAAAGAATCCATAGGGAATACTCCCTATCATTTGGTCTATGGGCAAGACCCGATATTTCCAGCAAATTTGGAGCTGCAGACCTTACATTTCATACAAGAGTACATGGGGACAAATGATCAAGTTGAAGCTAGATTGAGCCGGTTATTGCAACTGGATGAAAAGAGAGAAGAAGCCATGAATCACATGAACAAACACCAGGAAGTCATCAAGAGATGGTTTGATAGAAGGGCCAAAGTTAAATCATTCAGAATTTCAGATTTGGTGTTACTATGGGACAAAAGACATGAGGAAAAAGGAAACCATCAAAAGTTTGATTGTCTCTAGGTTAGGCCCATATCAGATTTCAGAAATACTTGGGAAGAACACCTTCAGACTAAAAACCTTAGAAGGGAAAGATTTCATGCTGCCGGTTAATGGGCAGATTCTAAAGCATTATTTTAGCCCTTAGGTTGTGAGACTTTGATATTATTCTTTTGGTGTTGGTGAAGGATTTTCAAATTTTGTTTTTATTGTTTAGGATTGTTAGTTTAGTTAGGATCTTGATTATGGATTTGATTTCAATTGACATGTGTGTTAATTTAAAAAAAAAATAGAAAATTGAGATGTCAACTTATGCTTAGGATTAGGAGAATATGAAATATTGGAATTGTCTTGTAAAAGCTCCACAAGTAGCATAAAACTTTTTTAAGTTATATTGTTTGACTTTGTGATATATGAAAGAATCAGTTTTGCATGACAAATCATTTCATTCACAATTCAAGAAGTAATGCATTCATATTCCATCTCACCTCACATACATTTCATTTTAGTTGCATATGCATCTTATGTACAAGCCATGAAAGTATGTCAAATCCTCTTAGGGTTGTGTTATAACATATATGTAAGTAGCTCCTAAGGTTGGAAACTGAGTCTTGAGATATCTAGAACCAAGCACGTCTCATAAATTAAAAAGGATCTTGAGTAAAATGATCAAAACCTAGCTTGGAAGAAAAGGTTGAGCGAAAGTGGTTTTCATGTCTATCCTATTATGCAACATGATCCTTAAAACAAGTGGTTTTAACCACTTCCATAGAGCTTAAAGCTTAAAATCATAGTAGTAAGGATAGGGTTAAATCCTCATCAAACTTAGGTTGAGGATCCAATTCCCCAAAGCTTTGATTTGACCCACATGGAGTAGTAAGGATAGGGCATAAATTCTCATCTTGGTTGGTTGAGAATCCGATTCCCCAAAGCTCTTATGTCTCATTTCATAGTAAGTCTTGGATTGTAAGGATCGTACTATTTGTCCTCTGCAAAGGATGGGTAGTCATCCCCAAGGTTTAAGCAATAGAATTAATGATTTATATCTAAGGTTTGGATTGTAAGGATCGTACTACTTGTCCCTAACCAGGATGGGTAGTCATCCCCAAGGTCCAAGAAATAAATAAATAAATAAATTTTTCCCATCTCATCTTTATTTTGGATTGTAAGGATCGTACTACTTGTCCTCTAACAAGGGATGGGTAGTCATCCCCAAGGTCCAAAGAAATGGAGATAAGTTTTGGATTGTGGGGTTAGATATGCCCATGCATGGCATCATGTCTTGCCTAAAAAAGCAAGACCACTGATTGTCTAGAGGGTTAGACTAGCATGACCATTTCTTCCATAACCGGTTTAATTATTTTGCTTAAAGTGAGGTAATGAACTCTAAATCTGAATAGTAAGGATAAGGTTAAACTCTCATCTCGGTTGGGTGGGAGTCTGATTCCCCAAAGTTCTGATTTCACATTCACTTGCACATGGGTTTTAGATAGTAGGGACTCATAACCAACTTTGGGATACAATAAGGAAATGAACTAGTGGATCCTAAGAGGGTTTGGCAATCTTGAATGCTTGTACATAATAGTAGAAGAATGATCATGCTTATTAGGAAAAGCAAAATCTCCTAGCTCATTCATTTAGGGTCACAAATCATTCACCATCCCATATATGCATTCATGCAAAACTGATAATGGAATGTTGATCAATTTCAAACGATAGGGAATGAAAACACATTGCACACACCGAGCTAATACTTGATGATTCTCGATGATTCATGTACTTTCGATCTTTGGGCATTTGTTATTTTGCTTATGTGCTAACATGTATTTACGAGTTTGTGATATGTTTCAAGGTTGGGTTCTTACTAAAATGCTCAAGAGCATTTGACAAATAGAGTCGCCATTTGTTGTGGTTGATCCACAACACACCCCAAAATTGGGGACCCACCTTTTGCAGGCTCACGGGGAAGGATCTCAGGTGACCCGGATGCCAGTAATTGAAAAAAAGAGAAAATGCACAAGTGTAGAAAGGGGTCGCGAAATCGCGACAGGTAGCGAAATCGCGACATGTCGCGAAATCGCGACCGAAACCGGAAAATTGTCGCGAAATCGCGACATGTCGGAAAATCGCGGTCAGCGCGGTCAACGGCAACGAAACAGAAAAACTGTCGCGAAATCGCGACGTGTCGGTGACCAGGAGGAAAAAGGTGTCGCGAAATCGCGACGTGTCGGTGACCAGGAGGAAAAAGGTGTCGCGAAATCGCGACGTGTCGGTGACCAGGATGAAAAGGATGTCACGAAATCGCGACATGTCACTGAGGAGAAAAGAAAAGGTGTCGCGAAATCGCGACATGCTGTTGGGAAGAAAATAAATGATGTCGCGAAATCGCGACGTGTTTTGCCGAAGCGTACGGGTGATGAAAAGTGTCGCGATTTCGCGACGTGTTTTGGAAAGGTGTACGGAAGGAAAAACGTCGCGATATCGCGACAGGAAACAGCTAAAGGACTCGATGAGGAAAGACGTCATGATTTCGCGACCGATTGCAGCAAAGGTGTACGGACAGAAAAATGGTCACGATTTCGCGACGTGTTTTGCCGAAGCGTACGAAACAGAAAAATGGTCACGATTTCGCGACAGAAAGCTGCATGAAGGTCCGAGGGGGAAAACGGTCGCGATTTCGCGACGAGTTTTGCAGAAACGTACGGATGATGAAAGGTGTCGCGATTTCGCGACGCATTTTGGCAAAGTTGTACGATACAAGGAAGATGTCGCGAAATCGCGACGAAAATGAAAATCAGGCTCAGAGAAGTGTCGCGATTTCACGACGTGTTTTGGCAAACTGTACGGACGGAGAAAATGGTCGCGATTTCGCGACGTAAAGCTGCATGAAGGTCCGAGGGAAAACGTCGCGATATCGCGACAAGTTTTGCCAAGGCGTACGGAAGATAAAAGCGGTAGCGATATCGCGACGGTTTGTCGAAGGAAGGCAAGAGAATGATAATGGTCGCGATGTCGCGACGTAAAGTTGCACAGGAGGTCCGAGAGAAATGGTAGCGATATCGCTGCCATATTTGGAAAGAAGACTCAAAGCTGAAAACAGTAGCGATATCGCTACGAAAAGCCGTTGGACGCGTACGGATGAGAAAGATGTCGCGATATCGCGACATGTCGCGATTTCGCGGCCGGGAAGGTGAACAGGCGGACTTGCAGTTTTGTCGGGTTCTTTCACAGAAAAGCGGTACAGCAGGCGCAGAAAGTGCGTGACACGTGGCGTGCAGGTGTCAAACTTGCAGGGGCGTTACATGCAGAGATGAATTTCGGGGCGTTTCCAAATTTGAGCGTGAATCAAAGCGAGAAAAAGCAAGAATTTGAAGGGTCGCCCACAGGAAGAGGAAATGAAGCGACGGAGGAAATCGAAGAGCCATAACAATGCTATAAAGCCAGAATTGCAAATCGAAGAAGGGGTTGGAAATTTCCGAATACGGAGTTGCAGAGACGAAGGCTTTGTGCTATTCTGGGCCCGTACTTGGGCAATTTCCTTCTTTTTATTCTGGGATTTTCTTTCACACCTGGAACATTTTTGAATGTAATCGAGATATCATTTAAATACAAATACAGAGAGTTGGCATCTTATTGGATGAGAAAGAAGGAGTAACTTTTGCATGCATGATTTAATGTTTATATTCCCCTTCCAGATTTCTTAGGTTTTTAGGTGAAGTTAATGCAAGATCTCTTGGTTGCTTCATGCGAATGCCTATTTTCTGGAATTACCACAGAAACCCTCGAGACTCGCACCTGGCCTATTTGGATTGTGTGGATGTGCAGGTTCATTAGGTTAGGTTGCATGTAGAAAGCCTCAGTATCTTCGGTTTCATCTGATTAATGACAGCTTTCTGACTGTAATCTATTTTTATTGTTACTTTTATTTACTTTTGTCTTTGCTTTTCAAACCCATATTTTATTTTCAGCAGCTTAATTACTGTGTTTGAATAAATCACTAAAAATCCATCAGAATTTAAGGTTTAAACAGATTTTATTCATTTTGAGTCCATTGAAAGTTCAAAATTGATAAACCACAGTGCCCCTTGTTAACATCCACTTGCAAACCCTAAGGTGTTCTTAGCATTTCATTTTAAACAACATCCTTGATAATCAATAATTAGCATAATAAGAACCTTGGAGAAATCATTTTTTCTTTGCAAGCAGAGGATTTAGGACTCGGATCCTACAGGAGAGTGTGTTTTCACAATCGGGTTAAAACACCACTCAACAGAGCTCAATAATCAAGGGATGATCACTAGGTAGTGGAGCTTCCACAAGTTGATCAACTATGACCTAAACTTTAATGTATTTTTGGCTAATGAACTCAAGGTCAAATTCAATATGAAGCATTATCCATTTGGTAGTGTGAATGTTATTATAAGGGTGAGATATCATATAATACAGAGGATTTTCTATAGCTATGACATATGCTGTGTGACTGAGCATGTAATGTCTGAGTTTCTTAGTGGTAAAAACCACTACTAAGAACAATTTTTCTACATAAGAATATCTGGTTTAGCTTACAAAGGTTTGACTAATTTAATAGATAGCGTGCTCTCGATTTTCTTCATTCTTTTATACAAGCATTTTTCCTAATGCAATGTCTATTGCTAAAACATAAATATAGAAGGGGACCCCTAGACGAGGAGGAGCTAATATTGGTGGAGAAGCTAAGTATTGCTTAATGTTATCAAAGTCTTTTTGGCATTCATTTATCCGAGAAAATTACACCCCCTTTTGTATCAGGTGATTGAATTACCTGTATTTGTCAGAATATTGCATAATGAAATAATGGATTGATTGGATATTTCCTTGTAAACTATGCAATTCCTTTAAATTTCTTGAGGGAGGCATCTCCATGATAGCCTTGAACTTGTTTGAGTCCACCTAAATACCCCTTTTAGAGACTATGAACCCTAATATTTTTCCATATGTAACACCAAAGAAACATTTCTTGGGGTTCAACCTTACCTTATGTTCTATAAGTCGGTCAAAAACATTTTTCAATACATCAATTTGCTCTTGTCAGGTTTTAGATTTTGCCAAGATATCATCCACTTAATATTTGATAATATTATACATACATTCATATAAAATGTATGTCATGGCACGTTGATAAGTGGCACCTACATTTTTAAGGCCAAAGGGCATCATTTTGTAACAAAAATTTTTCCAAGGTGAAATGAATGCTATTTTGTGTTGGTCATTAGGATTTATTCGAATTTGGTTGTATCCTAAAAACCATCCATGGGATAAAGAATTTCATGGCCAGTGCAAGTGTCAACATGAGTATCAATGTTTGGAAGAGGAAATTCATCCTTAGGATATGCTTTGGTAATATTTCAAAAATCAGTGCAAAAGCGTATCACCCCGTTAGGCTTGCGAATGGGTACCATGTTTGAGAGCCACTTAGGATAATCGATGGGAACTATAAAGTTCACATATAAAAGCTTTTGGAGCTCTTCTTTGGCCAAGAGGGCAACAATAGGATGCGTCCTTCTAATGTTTTTTTTTATCAGCTTAGCATCAGAGTTTAAGGTGATATTGTGGGCAACCAAATAAGAGTCAAGACCAGGTATATCCTTGTAAGACCATGCAAAAATTATCTTCTTCCTCTTGATAAGAGTAATTAATTGCTCTTTTTCATCAGTGGATAAAATTTTACCAAGTTTAAAAATTTGGGGATTTTATTTATATGAACTAAGGTCCACATTGATGGTATCTTCAATCGATATGTGAGAGCCTTCTTGATGCAGGAGCATCCGAGGGCAGCAAAGAAATCGAGCATCAACCAAACTTTTGTGTTATTTCTTTCTAAGTGTTGCAAATGTATTTTTTTCTAAGTGTTGTAAATGTCGCGAAATCGCGACATCGCAGAAGAAACAAAGGTGCAAAGGACCAAAGGCCACGAAATCGTGCCTAAGTAGCGGAGCAAAGACGTGGAGCAACAAAGGTCACGAAATCGTGGCCTAAGCAGTGAAATGAAGGCACAGAGCAACAAAGGTCACGAAATCGTGACATGTCACGATTTCGTGACATGTCATGAAATCGCGGCCTAAGTAGTGGAACGAAGGCACGAAGCAACAAAGGTCATGAAATCATGACATGTCACGATTTCGCAACATGTCACGAAATCGCGGCCTAAGCAGTGGAACAAAGGCGCGGAGCAACAAAGGTCACGAAATCGTGACATGTCACGATTTCATGACATGTCACGAAATCATGGCCTAAGCCGGGAAACAAAGGCACGGAGGAGCAATGGTCGCGAAATCGTGACATGTCACGATTTCATGACCGAAACGGGAGAACAGAGGCCGATAGGAAAAATGGCGCGATATCGCGACATGTCGCGATATCGCGGCCAAAACGGAGAGAGAAGGTGCAGAAGGAAAATGGTCACGATATCACGACATGTCGCGATATCGTGACCAAACAGAAAGACACGCACTTCCAGCTTTCATAAAGACGTCCCTTCGTGCACGGCAAGTTAGAGGCAGTGAAGCAGTAGTTCCAAAGGAGGATTTCAACGGGCATGTTGGCCACTCATGCAGGATATCTGGAAGATGCATTTAAAGCAACTAACAGCAAGCAACAGATCGAGAAGTAGATTCCATTGGATATGGCAGCCAGTCGCGCACCTCACCAAGAGTCTCATCAATGCAACTTTCCAGAATTGTTCCAAGTGGCAATTGTAGATCGTGGGAAGTGGGAAAGCACAGAGGATCGGGACCTCAATAAAAACCCATGGATTGTAATGAGAGGGGGTTGGCAAATGGCAGTTTGGCTGTATATTCTTGTAAATTCTTCCAAAGTATTGAATACAAAATCTTGGGCTCTTGTTTCTCTGGTTTCTCTCTTGTTTCTCTGGTTTTTCTGTATTATGCAAGATCTGTTCTCCACCAAGTGGTATCAGAGCCAGTAGTTCCTGAGTGTGTAGCAGATCGCCGAAGGAGAGGCAGTTACACCAGGACCTATGGAAGGGCTTGAAATCGGGTGAACATAATGCCTCCAAGGAGAAATCCTGTTGGTGGGAGAGGCATGGCAGTAGCAGAAGATGTTCGAGCTTTGCAACGGCAAATGCAAGCTCTGCAAGAAGAAATGCACAGAAGATTGGAGCCAAGAAGAGATGAAGGTAGTGAAGAGGAAGATGATGAAGAAGAAGACCAACCTGAGGAAGAAGAAGAAGCAATAGATCCTGCTCAGGCCAGACTATACAAGGCCATATCCCAGATTGGGAAGAGGCCGAAGATGGAGGTTTCCACATATTTTGGGAACCTTGAGCCAGAGGAATTGATCGACTGGATCAACGATCTGGAAGAGTACTTTGAGTACGAAGAGGTTGAGGACCCTGATAGGGTCAGATTCGCAAAGACCAAACTGAAAGGTCATGCTAGCATTTGGTGGAAGGGAGTGCAGCTGGAGTGAAATAAAAGAGGGAAGGAAAGAATAACTAAGTGGGAACGGATGGTAGAAAAGCTAAAGAGGCAGTTCATCCCTGGTGATTATGAGTTAGACCTGCTGAAGAAAATGCAAGGATTGAGGCAATCAAGCAAGTCTGTGAAAGAATACACAGAAGAATTTCATAAAATAATGATTAGAATAGGCCACTCAGAGGCCAACAAGGAGAAGGTAGCCCGTTACATTAATGGGTTACGAGCAAGCATTCAGGAAGAACTAAGTCTAGTCCGGATGACCACCATAGAGGATGCCTACCAATTTGCTTTAAAGGTTGAAGAGAAGCTCAATAGGAGGTTTGAAAACAAGCAAAGAGGAAGAGGTCATGGCGGAAGGACCGACGGAAGGAACAGTGGAAGAAGAAATGAAGAATCTCAAAAAAATGGAGAAAGTAGCAATAATCAAGAACAAAGGAGAGAAAATACAGACCGCTCCCGTAATCAGAATAATGGTTACCGAGGGGGAAGAGGCCGAGCTGGACGTGGACAAGGAAGAGGAAGGTTTCGAGGGACTTGCTTCCAGTGTGGTGAAGAGGGACATCACCAATATGAGTGCCCACAGCAGCGAGAAAGAAATAATCGAAGGCCGAAAGGAAATGCCAGAGTAGCAGTCATGGATGAAGATGCTGGGTCTGAGCATTCTGAAGAAGCTGAGAGAGGAGAAGTAATGATTGCAAGGAGAGTCCTGCTGAATGAAGAGGGAGCTACAGATCAGAGGAAAAGCTTATTCCGCACAAGGTGTAAATGCGCGGGTAAGATTTGCAACATTATCATTGACAACGGTAGCACAGATAACCTAGTTTCAGAGGGAATGGTTACAAAGCTACAACTGGAGAGAAAGAAACACCCGCATCCATATCGGATCGCGTGGTTGCAGAAAGACCATAAGGTTTTGGTCAATGAACAATGCCTGGTAAAGTTCAGTATTGGAAATTACCGTGATGAGGTTCTGTGCGACATTCTCGCCCATGGATGCGTGCCATTTGCTCGTTGGGAAGGCCATGGCAGCTTTGACAAGTGTGCGGTTCATGATGGCCGAGCCAACACCTATTCCATGACCAAGAATGGAATGCGTCATAAGTTGAAGCCCCTGAAGGAGGTGGAAGAAAAGGTATGTGGCAGTGCAAGAATTTGCTTGGTTGACGGAAGAAAATTTTTAGATGATTTAAAGCATGAGCATATGTGTTATGCATTAGTTCCTAGAGTCAGGGATACAGAATGCAAAGATGCCCCAACAGAAGTCCAAGAGCTGTTGAAGGAATTTCCAGATATCATATCCGATAATGTGCCTGAGGGTTTACCCCCAGTAAGAAAAATCAGTCACCATATTGATTTGGTGCCAGGGTCAAGCTTGCCCAATAAAGATGCACATAGAATGACACCTGTAGAAACTGAAGAACTAAACAGGCAAGTCCAGGAGTTGCTGGAGAAAGGGTTGATTAGGGAGAGTCTTAGCCCATGTGCAGTACCTGCAGTACTAGCACCCAAGAAGGATGGAGAGTGGAGAATGTGCACAGACTCTCGAGCCATCAACAAGATAACAATAAAATACAGATTTCCACTGCCAAGGATGGATGACATAATGGACTCTTTGAGTGGAGCCAAGTACTTCACCAAAATTGACCTCAAGAGTGGTTACCACCAGATCCGTGTCATGGAAGGAGATGAGTGGAAGACAACCTTCAAGACAAGAGAGGGCTTGTATGAGTGGTTGGTCATGCCATTTGGGCTGTCCAATGCACCAAGTACCTTCATGCGACTGATGAATGAGGTACTGAAGGAGTTTCTGGGAAAGTTTGTCATTGTTTATTTAGATGATATATTAATATTCAGCAGAACCCTGGAGGAACACCTGATGCACATCAGGAGGGTTTTTGAAAAGCTACGGGAGGAGCAGTTATTAATAAATCTAAAAAAGTGTAATTTTGTCAAGAAAGAGTTAGTATACCTGGGATTTGTAATCTCAGCAGAAGGTCTAAAAATGGACCCAGAGAAGGTGAGGGCTATCATAGAATGGCCTACCCCAAGAAGCACAACAGAGGTAAGATCATTTCATGGTCTAGCCAGCTTTTATAGGAAGTTTATAAGAAACTTCAGTAGCATTTGTGCACCCCTCACAGAAACAATGAGAGGGGATAAGAAAGAGTTCAAGTGGACCTTAGGGGCTGAAAGGAGCTTTGATGCATTAAAGAAAAAGGTCACAGAACAGCCTGTTTTGGCACTTCCAGACTTTAACAAAGTATTTCAGGTCGACTGTGATGCCAGTGGCAGTGCAATAGGGGCTGTACTGAGCCAAGAAGGCAGACCTGTAGCTTATTTCAGTGAAAAGCTCAATGATGCTCGAAAAAGTATTCAGTTTATGACCAAGAATTTTATGCTATAGTTCAAGCTCTGAAGAAGTGGAGGCATTATTTGTTGCCAAAAGAGTTTGTTCTATTTACTGATCATCGTGCATTGCAGTACATCAACAGCCAGACAAAATTGAATCAGTGGCACATGAAGTGGGTAGAGTTTCTCCAAAGCTATACCTTTGTGTTAAAGCACAGGAGCGGGAAATCAAACAGAGTTGCAGATGCTTTAAGTAGAAGGCAGAATCTGCTGATTGAAATGACAATGGAAGTAGTAGGATTCGAAGAACTGAAGGGTCTTTATCCTGAAGATCCTGATTTTGCAGCAGCCTGGACGGCTTGCTTGGCACCTATTATTGTGGACAGGACAAAATGGTTAGATTTCCTAATCCAAGACGGAATGCTGTTCAAGGGAAGTAAATTATGCATTCCAAGGAGTTCCATGCGGGAGAACTTAATCAAGGAAAAGCACAACGGAGGACTGGCTGGGCATTTTGGTCGGGATAAGACCATTGCCCTGGTGAATGAAAATTACTACTGGCCGCAACTTCAGCAAGATGTGAGAAAGTTTGTGCAAAGTTGCAGAATATGCCAGATGGCAAAAGGCGTAAGGCAAAACACAGGATTATACCAGCCATTACCTATACCTGAGAGGCCGTGGGAGGACATAAGCATGGATTTTATTCTTGGATTGCCGAGAACACAGAGGGGAAATGACTCTGTATTTGTGGTGGTTGACCGATTCTCCAAAATGGCACATTTTATTCCCTGCCAGAAGACAAGTGATGCAGTTCACATTGCAGGGTTATTTTTCAAGGAAGTGGTACGACTTCACGGCCTACCAAGAAGCATAGTTTCTGACAGAGATACAAAGTTTGTTGGGTATTTCTGGAGAACATTGTGGAAGAAGCTGAAGACAGATCTGAAGTTCAGTTCTGCATACCACCCACAAACTGATGGACAGACAGAGGTGGTAAATAGAAGTCTGGGTAATTTGCTAAGATGCTTGATAGCAGATAAACCCAAGGGATGGGATTTAGTTTTGCCACAGGCAGAATTTGCATACAACAATTCTATCAATAAGAGTACAAACAAATCTCCATTCCAAATCATATATGGAAACAGTCCGAGAAACATTTTTGAGCCGAGAAAATTAGATAAAGGAGAAAAGTGCAGTGCAGAGGCTGAGGAATTCGCAAAACAGATGAGAAGCCTGCATGAAGAAGTAAAGAAACAAATTGCAAAAATGAATACTCAATATAAAGCAAGAGCAGACCAAAAGTGGCGGTTCAAAGAGTTCGAAGTGGGAGATGAAGTCATGGTCCATCTCAAAAAAGAAATATTTCCAGCCAAAACTTACAACAAGTTGAAGATGAAGAAGTTTGGGCCATGCAAAATACTGGAAAAATGGGATTCAGGCAATGCATATGAAGTGGAATTGCCAAGTGGGCTTGACATTTCACCTATTTTTAACATATCTGATTTAGTGGAATACCATGAAGGAGATAGTACAGAGGCACCAAGCACAGAATTGTGGAGCATTCCAATGTCTAGCCCAACCAAAGAAGAGATAGAGGAAATATTAGATACTCGTGAAGGCAGAAGCACAAGGAACAAACAATATTCTGAGTATTTGATCAAGTGGAAGGGCAGACCTATAGAAGATGCAACTTGGTTGTCAAAAACAGAGGTTGACCGCCTGGGTCTTCCTCCCAAAGATCAGAAGTGAGGATCACTTCTCAATCCACCCCGGGTGTCTGATGCAGGAGCATCCGAGGGCAGCAAAGCAATCGAGCATCAACCAAACTTTTGTTGTTATTTCTTTCTAAGTGTTGCAAATGTATTTTTTTCTAAGTGTTGTAAATGTCACGAAATCATGACATCAGAAGAAACAAGGTGCAAAGGAGCCAAAGGTCGCGAAATCGTGACATGTCATCAAAGTCATGAGAGGGACAAGGTCGCAAATCTCACCGAGACAAAGGTCACGAAATCATGGCCTAAGCAGTGGAACGAAGGCATGGAGCAACAAAGGTCACGAAATCGTGACATGTCACGAAATCGTGGCCTAAGCAGTGGAACAAAGGCGCGGAGCAACAAAGGTCGTGAAATCGTGACATGTCACGATTTCGCGACATGTCACGAAATCGTGGCCTAAGCGAGAAACAAAGGCGCGGAGGAGCAATGGTCGCGAAATCGTGACATGTCACGATTTCGCGACCGAAACGGGAGAACAGAGGCCGATAGGAAAAATGGCGCGATATCGCGACATGTCGCGATATCGCGGCCAAAATGGAGAGAGAAGGTGCAGAAGGAAAATGGTCATGATATCGTGACATGTCGCGATATCGCGACCAAATAGAAAGACACGCACTTCCAGCTTTCATAAAGACGTCCCTTCGTGCGCGGCAAGTTAGAGGCAGTGAAGCAGCAGTTCCAAAGGAGGATTTCAACGGGCATGTTGGCCACTCACGCAGGATATCTGGAAGACGCATTTAAAGCAACTAACAACAAGCAGCAGATCGAGAAGTAGATTCCGTTGGATATGGCAGCCAGTCGCGCACCTCACCAAGAGTCTCATCAATGCAACTTTCCAAAATTGTTCCAAGTGGCAATTGTAGATCGTGGGAAGTGGGAAAGCACAGAGGATCGGGACCTCAATAAAAACCCATGGATTGTAATGAGAGGGGGTTGGCAAATGGTAGTTTGGCTGTATATTCTTGTAAATTCTTCCAAAGTATTGAATACAAAATCTTGGGCTCTTGTTTCTCTGGTTTCTCTCTTGTTTCTCTAGTTTTTCTGTATTATGCAAGATCTTTTCTCCACCACTTCTTCAACTTGATGGGGTATTAGAATTATATGAATGCCATCTATGATTTCATTAAACTCTTCTGACTTATCCTCATCTATGTCTACCTGGAAAACCTCGAGATTCAAAGGTGAAGGTGAAGGTGAAGGTGGAGGGGATGGAGGAATATAGTTGGTTGAAGCACTTAACAATTCCTCAAATAGGACAAACTCAGAAAAGGATGGAGGTGAGGAAATCTAGTCCATATCAATAAGGCATATGTCAATTGGAATTGGTTTAGCTAGATTGTATGGACTACGAAGTCAGGTGAATAATTTAACAGGATTCATGTTGACTTAATGGAAAATGGAGGAGGTGAAATGGATGGGATGGGTAGAACCTAAGAATCAATGCTAGTACCATGGTAAACCTAAACAATAGCAAGCAACACAAATAGATGTAGTTAACTAAATGCTATATACATGAAATGCATAAAAAGAAAATGTTTTTTTTTGTTTTATTTATGCATTATATGCATACATTATAATTTTGGCTGATGAGATGGATTAATGAGATGGAGGTGGTGGTTCACTGATAGGTTCGGCTTGCTCTTGTGGAAGAAGCAAGTGAAATATGGAATCATGGATGGGAAACATTCTAAGATAAAACTCATCTTGTTCGGTGTGGGGAATGAATGGCTCTAATTCCTCATTAGATTCATTAGAAGCTATCCACATGATATCAAATTCTTCATATAATTCCTCATTAGAGTCATTGGGGTCGAGGGCTTCTTCTGAATTCAGATTAAGCCTTTGGAATGCTTGTTCAAAATATGATATGGTGGGAAGTGGGTTATAACCTAGACCTAAATAATCATGCACTTCTTGATATGGGACATCAATAGCCTAAGGCACTCCCTATTCATATTGGCCTAAGACATTTCTTTGTAAATTATGTATGTGAAAATAGCAAGATGGAAAAATCATCATTTGTTATTTTGTTGTTTGGGTTCTTTTGGGGAGTATGATTAGACAAATATTATATCCTCCCATATACAAAATTTATGCTATTAGGCACTGAACCCATATTGTATACTGATCCTATAGCTAAAGGTGGCTCATGTGGGTGATCGAAAAACTTTATGGTTGATATATTGAGTGGTGTTATTGTGATGTCTTGGACCACGTATTCACCAATACCAGGGTTGGTGAGGTGGACCTCAACATGGTATGGTGAGGATGAAGCGGACATGAGAGGCTCATGGTTGGCTAATGGCTCAAACAATGGGGAAGATGTTGGCATCTCACAGTTTGAAAATTCTACTTGTGAAACATTGGCTAATGAATATGTATTTAGTTGTGAAGGAATTATTGTGACCAATGAAGATGATTTATTGAGTTTGACCACATTTACATGTAGTCAATGATGATGATAATGAGTGTAGAAGTGGATACTTTGTTGGAATTGGTGATGGAAAAATTCTCAAGAATAGGAGATTTTTATGAATATGTGGATGAAGTGGAAGTGTGATTTGCTATGGTAAGTCCCCTCTTTGAAGCTCATTTGATTTTTGTGCAAAAAAAATTATATATTTTTTAAATGAACATGTATTAACAATAAATGTTTTGTGTTATGCTACAATTGAGGATTTTGGAGGTTGGATACTAGTTCTCACCTCTCATCCCTGGGATGAGAAAGGCATTATAGGGAGAGGATTGGGAGTGGTTGGAGGCTATGGGGTTAGCATGGATTTCCCAGATAGTTTTGGTGAGGGTGGATGAGGGTTACCTCTCTACCTTGGCATAGGGGTGGGATCCAGATAGGGGGACCTTTTAGCTCCCTACTGGAGAGGTTACTATCACACTTGAGGATGTATATCGCATACTCAAGCTACCAATGGAGGGGATTCATGTTTAGGTTGGACATGATCAGGGAATGGAGATGAAGAAGATGTTTGGTGATAGTTGGCAGAGTGTGAGGGTGTCATGTGGGGGCATTTTGTACTTATCCATGTATATGGGCAATAAAATAGATTATCTACCATCTTTGGTAATGTTCATGATGGCCAACATCATGGTCTTTAACAGTACCGAATGTAGGTTCCCTTGGAATCTCATAGGGTTGGTGAGCGATATAATCGCTACACCACAATTGTATGTAAGATCTCTTACCTTATTGGTGCAGATATACTAGGAGCTTTATGAGATGAGGAGACGAGGGATGAAGGGATTGGGATGTAGTTTGTTACTACAGTGCTGGGGATGGGATCATTTTGGCATGGCTCAATCCAAGGGTCTACAAATTGTTGACTAGGATATGGAGCAGCCCTATGCTAGAATATGGGTGATGGTAGAGGATTACAACCAAGTTGTCTTGTGTCGATAATTTCATGGTACAAGAATTTTTTGTTTGTATTGACATCCGCCCAAGTGATATGAAGGCCATGACAGGGTTCCAGGTGGATAGGATATGGATAGAAGCTACGATGGGTTAGACAAGCTAGGTGGGAGGTTGGGAGGCATTAGAGTGAGGTTTATTATATCCAATTATCATGGGCTCTCTAGTAGTTTGGCTTGGGGTAGGGGGTTCTTGATGAGCTAGTGCTCTATAGGAGGCATCACGATGAGACAGGGTTACCATGTACTAAGGCATGGAGCGACAATTATGAGGATGACAAGAAGATATATATCCTTGATATGGACGATGCAGGGACTACTACAGAGTGTGATACATAATTTTCTACACAACCACCATGGCCACTGACTCTAGTAGCAGCTTGTGGATATGCGGATGAGACTGAGGTCGAGGAGATTGATGAGGCTCCTAAGCAAGAGAGGTGCATTTGATAAGAAAATAAAATATTGAATACTAAGGGTGTGATAAGGCAAGATTTAGGGAGTGGAGGAGATGGTAAAGATGGGGATGATGTGGAGGAGACTCCAAATGGGCCTCTATGTTAGAGCGAGGAGGAGTGAGTGAGGTTGGAGCAACAGGTGGTAGAGCGAGATGTGATGGTGATGGCTCAATATGGGAGGATCACGAGGCTCCAGACAGAGTTTCTAGAGAGTGAGTATCATCATAATGTTGACATAGTGTGCCTTAAGTCTCGGTAGAGGTATATCAATTCATTGGAGGATAGGTTTATGGAGCATCATATTCCACTTCAAGATCCATTGATGTCATCTATATGTGAGCCTGCTAGGTATACTGAGTCTAGGCATAGCTCTAGGTCTAGGGCTCCTTCCAGGTTATAGGGATCCTCTAGGGGGTTTAGCCGGTACCTAGATGCACTTTTTATATAGGAGCCTTGGTGCTCCATTGTATGTAGCCTTTGGGCATTCATTTTACATGTGATATTTATACATATATACATGGCTTTTACTTTTTAAGTTATGTTTTTGTGTGGATGCATATGTATATGGTGGATTAATGCAAGTGGTAATGTGTTATGGATGATTAATGCAAGTGAAATGTAATGCAAATGTTCTAATTATTATTCATAGTTTATATTTTGCTTGGCCATGTTTTAGCATTATTGTTTAATTAGGGGCACCAAAATTGGTGGCATATGAGGTGGATGACTCATGAAATGACATGGATTTTGACATGGAAGAAGATATGGATTTTGATATGGAAGAAGATATGGATATTGATATGGAAGAAGACTATTTTGCAAAGACTCAAATATACTAGTGGATCAAACAAACTCACTAAAACTGCTTATTTCATTTAGGACTACATATGTGTGCAATGAATTCATTTACAAAATCATGAACATGGTAATTACTCGAGTCAATCAACAACCAATGTGTGTGCAAGTGATTTCATCAACTCATATTGAGTAAATTGGGTAAACTTGTTATGGATGAGACCAAGAAGCTAACTTGTCTGTATGTGCGATTAGAGTCACTTTAAAAGAGATGTGTTACCACGCATGAGCGTACTCCACTATCAATAAAGTGTTTATAGATTTGGTGGAGCCTAACTCCATAGTCCAATAATTTTGATTTCTTAAGTTTTGGGGATAGCTACCTAACCATCTGATTGGAAATGTAGTATAATCCTTACAACCCAATGATCAATGGTGTGTGATGTAAAATATGTAGATCTTTAGGGATTTTTCCCTACTCTATATTTTATTTTTGGAATTGTGATAGGGTAAAAACCATAGTTTTTGTGGATTATGTTGCATGATGGGACTAGCAAGGAATACCCTTTTTACTTCAAGGATTAAACCAAGTATGGTGTTATCCCTCTTTGACACAAGATGTTTTTAAGATGTGAAATTGTGTTTGGTTCAAGAATGTTTTGGATTCAATTTCTAGAACTCAACATTTTCATAGTGAAGATGTGTAATGGTCCTAAAAATAACTCGACATGTATTTGTGGTTTTCTTAAAACACTAGGAGTTCCTGAGTGACTAAAAACACCTAGGAATTATGGATATATGAAGGCAAATGATAATTTAACTTAATGAAATGGTGTAGATGATGTTATGAAGGTGCCTCTAATTAAGGCAACATGACTTTATTGGACCAATTAATATATTGAATTGAATAAATGATCCCTAATATGAAATGTGAAATGTGGATGGAATGCATGAAATGCAATTTGTGTGTGTCATGTAAATGTATGCAAAAAAAATGTGTGCAAATGAAATGCAATGGTTTTTTTGTACTAGCCATGTCTATATATATATATATATAGATATATATATATATATATATATATATATATATATATATATAGATATATATATCTTATATATATATATATATATATATATATATATATATATATATATATATATATATCATTAAGCATAGAATTCTCTCAAGTGTATAACATTAAGTGGTTCGAGTTCTTCCTCTCCCTCTAGACTGGTAAGCCTATAAGTACCTTTACCCACTTTTTGAGTGATAATGTATGGACCCAACCAATTAGCCATGAATTTATCATGAATATGTGACAATGCATTGGTGTTTTATTTATTCTCTTTAAGTACAAGATCTCCTACTTGTAATTTACATAGATGAACTTTGGTATTGTAAGCGCACTTTAAGTGGTATTTATAAACTCATAAATATTGTAAAGCATTGACTCGTCTCTCATAAAGAAGTGTGAGTTGGTCAAGACATGCTTATCTAGCAGTATCATCATCCATGAAAAACTACAAAGAAATTCACAAGGAGGGGATCTCAAGATCAAGAGGCATGATTGCTTCGGCTCCATAGACCAATGAAAATGGTGTTGCCCTAGTAGGCATGCAAATGCTTGTTCAATAAGCCCATAATGCCAAGGGAATTTGTGTATGCCAATATCTATGATTTTCTTTAACAAGTTTCTTGAGAATAGCAATTAATGTCTTGTTGGTAGCCTCAACTTGTCCATTTTCTTGTGGGTAATAAGGAGTCGATAAATTGTGTTGGATTTTATATTTCTTTCAAATTACTCGAACATCCTTGTTCTTTAAAGACTCGACATTGTTAGAGATAATTTTTGAGTAAATACCAAAATGACAAATGATATGATGAAGTAAAAATTTCACAATTCTAGGTCTTCTCATATTGGTTAGAGAAATTCAACCCACTTTATGAAGTATTCAGTGGCTGTGATGATGAATGTATGTTATCTCGAGGAAGAAGGTGAGATTTTTCCAATTATATCTAGATCCCATTATGAAAAGAGCCAAAGGCTTTGAATAGGCTATAATTCTTGTGATGGCACATGAGTTAAATTAGCATGCTCTTGACATTGCTTACAATGTTTGACATAAGTGTAATAATCTTGTTCCATGGTGGACCAATAATATCCCATGTGTAGAATATACTTTGCAATTACCATCCTACTAAAATATCCATCACAACTACCATCATGAGATTCAGGTATGGCTCTTTGTGCCTCAAGATCATTGATACATCGAACGAGGTTTCCATCATAACCATGTTTATACACCACATCCCCTAAGAGAACAAAATAAGCCACTTTTTGCTTGAAAGTGCTTTTAGCAGCTCAAGACATGTCATATGGGAGTGTTCCAAACTTGATAAAGGCTACTATTTGGCTTGAACAAGGCTCACATGACTCCAAATGGATAAAGTAAACATCATTTTCATCCTTAGAATCAGCACGAACAATTGTATATTTAGAGAGCGTTGAAATGATAAGTGGTTGTACCTCTCCTAAGGTATCATTTGGAATAAATTATCCAAAATATGCCATCACATCTGCAAATATATTAGTCAAACGTGGCAAACTATCAATTTCATACCATTCAAATATGGAGAGCAATTGCATTGCTACTTCAGGATAAAGTTTAATGATAGGTTCTTTAAATTGGTATTCTCTATTGATTTGCTTGACAATAAGTTGAGAATAACCAAATATCCTGATATGATTTATACCCATAGCTATAGCTGATTGAAGGCCTAATATTAAGGCTCTATCCTTTGTAGTTTTTTTTGTGTATTTTAATTCAAGTTTGAATGATAAAGAAATAGGTACCCCTTGGGGTTTATGAAACATGACTCCAGCACCTTGAACTTTCTCACACTTAGAACCATCAAAGAATAGTGTGATATCAACATCTTCCTCTGTAATGGCATCTTCTTTTTTAGTGATAGTGAATACCGAATCATCCGGGAGCTCAATAATCAAGGGATGATCACTAGATAGTGGAGCTTCCACAAGTTGATCGACTATGACCTGAACTTTAATGTATTTTTCACTAATGAACTCAAGGTCAAATTCAATAAGAAGCATTATCCTTTTGGCAGTGTGAATGTTATTATAAGGGTGAGATATCATAAAATATAGAGGATTTTCTATAGCTATGACATATGCTGTGTGACTGAGCATGTAATGTCTGAGTTTCTTAGTGGTAAAAACCACTACTAAGAACAATTTTTCTACATAAAAGTATCTAGTTTCATAGCTTACAAATGTTCGACTAATGTAATAGATAGCTTGCTCTCGATTTTATTCATTCTTTTATGCAAGCATTGTTCCTAATGCAAATTCTATTGCTAAAACATAAATATAGAAGGGGACCCCTAAATGAGGAGGAGCTAATATTAGTGGAGAAGCTAAGTATTGCTTAATGTCATCAAAGGATTTTTGGCATTCATCTATCCAAGAAAATTACACCCCCTTTTGTATCAGGTGATTGAATGACCTGAATTTGTCAAAATATTGCATAATGAAACGATGGATTGATTGGATATTTCCTTGTAAACTATGCAATTCCTTTAAATTTCTTGGGGGAGGCATCTCCATGATAGCTTTGACCTTGTTTGGGTCCACCTCAATACCCCTTTTGGAGACTATGAACCCTAATATTTTACTAGATGTAACACCAAAGAAACATATCTTGGGGTTCAAACTTACCTTATGTTCTAGAAGTCGGTCAAAAATGTTTTTCAATACATCAATTTTCTATTGTCAAGTTTGAGATTTTTCCAAGAGATCATCCACATAATATTCGATAATATTATGCATATAGTCATGGAAAATGTATGTCATGGCATGTTTATAAGTGGCACCTGCATTTTTAAGGCCAAAGGGCATCACCTTGTAACAAAAATTTTTCCAAGGTGAAGTGAATGCTATTTTGTGTTGGTCATCAGGATTTATTCGATTTTGTTTGTATCCCAAAAACCATCCATGAGAGAAAGAATTTCATGGCCAGTGCAAGTTTCAACAAGAGTATTGATGTTTGGAAGAGAAAATTCATCCTTAGGATATGCTTTGTTAATTTCTTAAAAATCAGTGCAAATGCATATCACCCCGTTAGGCTTCCTAACGGGTACCATGTTTGAGAGCCACTTAGGATAATCGATGGGAACTATAAAGTTTACATATAAAATATTTTGGAGCTCTTCTTTGGCCAAGATGGCAACAATCGGATGTGTCCTTCTAATGTTTTGTTTGATCATCTTAGCATCAGAGTTTAAGGTGATATTGTGGACAACCAAATAAGATTCAAGACCAAGTATATCCTTGTAAGACCATGCAAAAATTATCTTCTTCCTCTTGAGAAGAGTAATTAATTGCTCTTTTTCATCGATGGATAAAATTTTACCAAGTTTAACAATTTGGGAATTTTCTTTATCTGAACTAAGGTCCACATTACTCTTTTGACTTATCCTCATCTACGTCTGCCTAGAAAACCTCAAGATTCGAAGGTGAAGGTGAAGGTGAAGGTGGAGGGGATGGAGGAATATAGTTCGTTGAAGCACTTAAAAATTCCTCAAATAGGACAAACTTAGAAAAGGATGGAGGTGAGCAAATCCGGTCCATATCAATAAGGTGTATGTCAATTGGAATTGGTTTAGCCAGATTGTATGGATTACAAAGTTGAGTGAATAAGTTAACAGGATTCATTTTGACTTAAGGGAAAATGGAGGAGGTGAAATTGATGGGATGGGTAGAACCTAAGAATCGATGCTAGTACCTTGGTAAACGTGAACAATAGCAAGAAACACAAATAGATGTAGTTAACTAAATGCTATATACATGAAATGCATAAAAAGAAAATGTTTTTTTTTGTTTTATTTATTTATTTATTTTTGCATTATATACATACGTTATAATTTTGGCTAATGATATGGATTAATGAGATGGAGGTGGTGGTTCATCGATAGGTTTTGCTCGCTCTTGTGGAAGAAGCAAGTGAAATATGGGATCATGGATGGGGAAAATTCTAAGATAAAACTCATATTTTTTGGTGTGGGGAATGATGGGCTCGAATTCCTCATTAGATTCATCAAAAGCTATCCACATGATGTTAAATTCTTCATACATTTCCTCATAAGAGTCATTGGGGTCGAGGGCTTCTTCTGAATTCATATTAAGCCTTTGGAATGCTTGTTAAAAATATGATATGGTAGGAAGTGGGTTATAACCTAGACCTGAATGATTGTGCACTTCTTGATATGGGACATCAATAGCCTGAGGTACTCCATGTTCATATTGGCCTAAGACATGTCTTTGTAAATTATGTATGTGAAAATAGTGAGATGGAAAACTCATCATTTGTTATTTGGTAGTTTGGGTTCTTTTGGGGGAGTAGGATTAGACAAATATTCTATCCTCCCATACATAAAATTTATGCTATTAGGCACTGAACCCATATTGTATACTGATCCTATAGCTAAAGGTGGCTCACGTGGGTGACCGAAATCCTTTATGATTGAGATATTGAGTGGTGTTATTGTGATGTATTGGACCACGTATTCACCAATACCAGGTTGGTGAGGTGGACCTCAACATGGTATGATGAGGATGAAGTGGACATGGGAGGCTCATGGTTGGATAATGGCTCAAACAATGGGGAAGATGTTGGCATCTCATATTTTGAAAATTCTACTTGTGAAACATTGGCTGATGAAGATGGATTTAGTTGTGAAGGAATTGTTGTGACCAATGAAGAGGATTTATTGAGTTTGACCACATTTACATGTAGTCAATCATGATGATAATGAAGGTGTAGAAGTGGATGCTTGGTTGGAATTGGTGATGGAAAACTTCTCAGGAATAGGATATTTTGATGAAGATTTGGACGGAGTGATTAATGATTTGGTGGATGACATGAGGAAAATATGGGTAGAAGGAAGCATGGATTCATAAGGTTTTGAGATGAAATTGCAATACTTAAACGACTCAATATCCGTTGGTATGAAATTTACTTGCCCTTCATGTATGTATTTGAGACATTGATGTAATATGGAAGGAACACATCTCATTTCCCTCGTCCAAGGTCTTCCAAGGAGTACATTTTATGCCATGGATCCTTCTAAGATGTTGAACAACGTATGCAACATTTTTACCGCTACTTTAATGGGTAAAACAATAGTGTCAATTGTAGAGCAGAGAGTATCGCTAAATGCTTTCAATGTGAAGGATTATTTGGTGATGTGAATTGAAGGAAGATTGAGATGATGGAGGGTAGATGTGGTGATGATGTTAATGGACAAGCAAATATCAATTAAGACTCTTTTGAATGTCTTCCTATCAATTTGAGCCATTATATGCAATGGAGGATCCATCAATTTTGATGAGATTGGTTTAATCTCAAATTCATAAAACATGATGCAAGGCTCTATGCATGTTTTAATTCTCCCTATAAAGTTATTAAAGGCATTGGAATCTTGATATTGGGGTTTGATGGACTTTAGAATATCCATTAATTCCTCATGATGTTGGGGATATTGTTGAATTAGGTCATAAATAGATAGTTTTGATGATGTCATTTTTCAAATTATGGTTAATCGGATACTCAGAGAAATTATTGGCTTTTTTAGGTGGTTGATGGGATGAATTGATGTATTAGAATCATTGGGAATGTGGATTTATGGAGAAGGATTTGGGGAAATTTTGATGGGTGGTGATGGAACAGGTTGAGACTCCCTTGCTTATGAGTTCATGGGCTATTGAATGGGTTTTTGCCATGCATTTTGTTGATTTTTTTGTCTTTTTTGACCTTAGGTTACCACATGAATGGAACCTACAAAACCTTGGTACTATTGAATATGATTAACTTGATTGGGAGGGGTCTTGATGTTAGATCCTCCCATTGTGGATTGCACCTCCTTGTGATAAGGAAGTGGTGTTTTGAAGATCAATATTTTGGTTTTGTTGAGCTAGGGGGTTGTCAAGATTGATGGCCCCCAAGTCAATAAGATATTGTACTATATCCTTAAACACATGGCAATTATTTATGTCATGCATATTTTGTCTATGATAAGAACAAAATAAATGTTTCTTGTAGTTTTTACCATGACTAGTGGGATTATCTAGTTTGACCTTAGGTAAAGCAAGTATATTGGTGTCATACAACCTTTGAAAGATAAAGGCATAAGATACATATAGAGGAGTGTATTTATTATTTTATCAAATAGATTGTTGATGTTGGTGATTATCCATAATCGGCACTGTGTTTTGCATAGATTGGGATATTGAGTGCACTACATGATAGGCAATTTTTTGTAGTGGTTTTCATTAGTTGTTGTTGAGCCATTACCAGCTGGCTCATGACCACTTGATCGATGTGATTGTCTTGATTGGTTGTTGTTGGCAATTTTGGGTACATTGGGTACATTGCCTTTACTCTAAGTGTAGATGTTGTCATTGATGTCAAGAAGGTCTTGAAGCAATTTGGTTTGATGTCAAAGAATGTGTCTTGATGAAGGTTTCAGCATGGACAGTGAGTTTCCAAGAAGATCGGGGTAGCCCGAGTTGCAAAAGATCAAGAAAAAGACAAGTAAGAAAAAGTATGCAGGCGGCTGAAAAAACTGTCACGATTTTGCGACATGTTTGAGGAGAGAGAAAGTGCTTGCAAAACTGTCACGATTTCGTGACATGTTTGAGGAGAGAGAAAGTTTGGGCAAAAGTGTCATGATTTCGTGACATGCTGGAAGACAGAGACAAAGCAGGAAAAACTGTCATGATTTCGTGACATGTTGGCAGGGAAGAAGAGCAGATGGAAAGTGTCGCGATTTCACGACATGTCGCATTTTTGTGACTCGGAAAGTGCAAGAAGGTAGAGAAGGAAAAATGTCACGATTTCGTGACATTCTGCAAAGGAGGCTGTACGGACAAGAAAGTGTCACGATTTCGTGACATGTTGCGAAGAGAGAGTCCGCGATGTGAGCTGTCATGATTTCGTGACAAGATTGAAGAGAGAGAAAGTGATTCAAGAACTATCATGATTTTGTGACATGATGCAAAGTTCCAAGTAAGGGCTATCGCATTTTCGTGACATGCTGTAGAGGTCGAGTTGAGGACTGTCATGATTTCACGACATGCAGCAAAGAGAAGAGCCTGAAAGGAGAAGCGTCATGATTTCGTGACAGCAGTAAAGAAAACGTACGAAAGCCAGAAGTGTCACAATTTCACGACAGGCATTAGAGAAAAGTTTCAGAAGATAAAAGCGTCACGATTTTATGACAGGCTACAAAGAAGTTGTACGGATGCAGAAAGTGTCATGATTTCATGATAGGTTGAGTTGGCAACTTGTAGTTGGAGAAAGTGTCACGATTTCATGATAGAAATAGTTAGCAAGTCTTAAATAGAAGAAGCGTCATGATTTCATGATGAATTGAAGAAGGAAGAGCTCGAAGGCGAAAGCGTCATGATTTCATGACATGTTCCAGTTTTGTAGGCATATGGCAGAAAAGAGCTTAAGGCAGCGAAAGCATCATGATTTCATGATAGAGTTGTAGATGACATTAAGTAGATGTGTCATGATTTCATGACAAAAGCTGAGAGGAAGGCATTGTAGACTAAAGTGTCATGATTTCGCGATAGAGTGAAGATGACGTCAGCAAAAATCATAGGTGTCATGATTTCATGACAAAAGCTGAGAGGAAGGCCATGAAGACTAAAGTGTCACGATTTCATGACAGAAGTGAGATGACGTCAGCAAGAGGCAAAGGTGTCACGATTTCGTGACAGAAGCACAAAGGAAGTCGACAAAGGCCAAGGTGTCACGATTTCGTGACAACAGGCTATAGAAGGTGTACGGCTGTAAAAATGTCGTGATATCATGACATGTTGTAGTTTCATAGGGACAGCTACAGAACCAGAGGTGGTTGAAGGACAGAGTTAACTTTGAGCCGACAAAGTTAAAATCTGGGCCGATGCAGTGCAGGGTTTTGCAGCCGACGCAGTTGAAGAGTAACAGCCGACTAAGATTGAATGTAATGATCTTGAATCTTACTCTATAAAAGGAGGGCTGTTTGAATAGTTTGGGCATCGATCAAGTGTGCGTTCGAAGTGTGACTTTCGTAGAAGCAGAGTGCAGGGAGAAGTTCGATCGTCGAAGAGCAGAGTGTGCGAAGACATTGTTGCTGTGTTTGCACAGAGGTGCATAAGTGGATATTTGATCGAGTGTTGTAATTGCACAGAGGTGCAAGTTCGAGGACAATAGTGCCAGACCGAAGGACTATGTTTTGGTGCAGATAAGAGGACCGACTATGCGGTGATAGAGTTGAGGACAGAGGTCTCCAGCCAGAGCAGGGAAGACAGGTGTCTTCTGTGGATAGAGTTCCACTTGCTAAGGGCTGCAGAGGCAGAGGTTCTCTAGAGGATCACCAGATTAAGCAGAGCTAGGGGAAGGTATCTCCTTTGGGTTGGTGCCCATAAACTTTGTAATCGGGACATGTTTCCCAGAATTTGAGGTGATAAAATTTAGTAAAAATTTTATCCGTGGAGTAGCCCGCGTTGGGTGAACCACGTAAATTGTTGTGTCTCTATTGTGGATGATATTTTGTGCATTGCTTTGATTTTTGTTTTGATACTGTTATATATTCACTGCATAATTTTGAACTGCAAGTTGAATCGAAAGAAAAAGTAGAAAGCGGTCTTATACTGTTCACCCCCCTCTCGGTATAAGCTTGTGTTCTTCAATTGGTATCAGAGTAGGTTCCTTCGAAAAGGTTTAACAGTCGGAAGGAAGAACTGGTTAAGAACACAATGGATTTTTCAGGTGGCAATGCAGCACCTATTCTTGATGGATCAGATTTCGGTCTGTGGAGTGCAAGAATGAGAGTTTATCTAATGGCACTTGGTAATGAGGTATGGGAAGTGATTGAAGATGAATACACTATTCCTGAACATGGTCCTTATACCAAAGAAGACAGGCTCATGCTTCACAGCAATTCAAAAGCCATGAATGCAATCCTGAGAGGCTTACAGAAAGCAGATCTCACCAAAGTTATTCACTGCAAGACAGCTAGTGAAATGTGGAAACAATTGCAGGTGGTTCATACAGGTGATGCAAATGTCCGAAAGGCCAAATTGAGACATTTTAAAGGTATGTTTGAACAACTCAAAATGAATGATGATGAAAATATTAGTGACTACATGCTTCGTATGGATGAGGTTGTTAACTCCATGAAAGACCTAGGTCTTGAGGTTGCTGAAAATGATGTGTGTGATAAGATTTTAAGATCTCTTCCTAATAGATTTAGTGAAAATATTTCTGCTATTGAGGAAGCTAAAGATTTAGATAAATTGAAAAAGGATGAGCTCCATAGTATTCTTGCAGCATTTGAGCTGAGAACTCAAGTGAAAGTTGATGTCAAGAAAGAGGCGGCTTTCAAAGCTACCAAGAAATCAAAGGGCAAACAGATTCAAGAGAGTGATGAGTCTTCTAGTGATGAAGAGGCATATTACAACAAGAAAGGCAAGTTCTCTAGAAAACACAAAAGCAAGAAAAACATAAGATGTTTCAAGCTGTGGAAAGTTTGGTCATTATGCTACTGATTGTATCTTGTTTCCAAGAATGAAAGTGATGAAGATATACAAGATGTTAAGAGCAAGGATTCTGAAAAGCACAGGTATTACGGAAAGAACAAAGATGAGCACAACAATCAAGGAAAGAGGCATTCACACAAGAATAATAAGAGCTTCTACCTAGACAAAGCAAGTAAGTGTTCTAGCGGTGATAGTGAAAGTTCTTCTAGTGATGATGAAAATGAGATGTTGTTCATTTCAGAAAAAGAGGAAGAACCGAAACATAAATTCATTGTCATGAAATGTTTTAGATGTGGAAATTTTGGGCACCTTGAGGATGATTGCACAAATAATGAATTGGTTGCTAGTATGTATGAGGATGCTTCAGAAAATGATAAGGAAGATGCTTGTATGGTTTTTGAAAAGGGTAGCACCTCTAGTGATAAGAAATCTGAAAAAGGCCTTGATATTTCAAAATGCAATAAAATAGAGGATCTTGAATGTGAACTTACTAATGCTCTTAGTGTTTTGAAAAAGGAAAGGAAGAAGAATGCTAGACTCAAGGATAAATTAGATGAATGTTGTATGGAGAGAGATGAACTCATAGAAAGTCTTGACATCTCTATGGCTAAGACACAAGAACTCAAGAATGAGTTAGAATCTAAGATGCTTGAGTATAGTGAATTAGAACAGAAAATGGCTGCCATGAAAGAGGAAAATAAAGAATACAAGGATAAGTTGTACAAGTTTCAAGATAGCTCCAAAAGGGTTAAGTCTCTCATCCAAAGTCAAAGAAATCCATCAGATAAAACAGGTCTTGGTTTTGTTAAACCACACAAAAAATAGGTTGGGGAATCAAGTAAGAGATTTCAGAAAGAAGAGAGTTCTGATGAAGAGAGTATTTCAGAGAAAGAGTCCATGAGTGATAAATGCGCAGAAACAGAAAATAGAATTCTGAATACGAAAAAGAAGTTTTCGGGACCCAAGAGGTCAAACAGAAGAATATTTCATGGTAGATGTTTTGCGTGTCACGGGTTTGGCCACATGGCTTCGCAGTGCATGACTCAAGTAAGGAAGATAAATGACAATTTTAGGGGCCGTAATTTATTTCAAGGGTATTGCTACTCTTGTAATCAGTTCGGGCACAAGGCAATTTTTTGCAAGGCAAATAACAGGAACTGGGTTAGTCAGAACGAGCGGATTCAAAGAACAACTATGCCCGAAAGAAATAATATTGTTACTTGCTATAAGTGCAACAATGCAGGTCACACAGCCAAACAGTGCAGAGCTGATCTTCCAAGGTACGAGAATAGGAACGAGTGGTATAAACTAGGTCCAAGGATCAAGGTATGGACAAGAAAAGAGATGAGAACAAGAACAAGAAAAGTGACAAGAACAGAAACACTGACAAAGAGTTCAAGAGAAGGCCCGACAAAGAAATTATAGACACTGATGATGATGAGTGCCTAATGGGAGTTTCACTCCCACCCTTGTTTTAAATCACCTCATCAGGAGGTGGGGGAGGGACTAAGCTAAGAGGCTCATTCTTAGTCCCGAGCCCCAAAGGTGACCCTTTGCCATTGATGACAAAGGGGGAGAGATATGAGTAAGGGGGAGAGCTTCATAGTGAAGAAGAGAGCTTCAAGTCAGGGGGAGCAAAAACTTCAAAGGTAGATTCTCAGTTGTTGGATCAGTTGTTTTCAGTTTTGGCTCTTGACTTGTGTTTTCAGTTAAGGTTTGCCATCAATGACAAAGGGGGAGATTGTTGGCAATTTTGGGTACATTGGGTACATTGCCTTTACTCTAAGTGTAGATGTTGTCATTGATGTCAAGAAGGTCTTGAAGCAATTTGGTTTGATGTCAAAGAATGTGTCTTGATGAAGGTTTCAGCATGGACAGTGAGTTTCCAAGAAGATCAGGGTAGCCCAGTTGCAAAAGATCAAGAAAAAGACAAGTAAGAAAAAGTATGCAGGCGGCTGGAAAAACTGTCGCGATTTCGCGACATGTTTCAGGAGAGAGAAAGTGCTGGCAAAACTGTCATGATTTCATGACATGTTTGAGGAGAGAGAAAGTTTGGGCAAAAGTGTCACGATTTCGTGACATGCTGGAAGACAGAGACAAAGCAGGCAAAACTGTCACGATTTCGCGACATGTTGGCAGGGAAGAAGAGCAGATGGAAAGTGTCACGATTTCGTGACATGTCGCATTTTCATGACTCAAAAAGTGCAGGAAGGCAGAGAAGGAAAAATGTCATGATTTCATGACATTCTGCAAAGGAGGTTGTACGGACAAGAAAGTGTCACGATTTCATGACATGTTGCAGAAGAGAAAGTCCGTAGTGTGATCTGTCACGATTTCATGACAAGATTGAAGAGAGAGAAAGTGATTCAGGAACTGTCATGATTTCGTGACATGATGCAAAGTTCCAAGTAAGGGCTGTCGCATTTTCATGACATGCTACAGAGGTCGAGTTGAGGACTATCACGATTTCGTGACATGCAGCAAAGAGAAGAGCCTGAAAGGAGAAGCGTCACGATTTCGCGACAAGCAGTAAAGAAAACGTACGGAAGCTAGAAGTGTCACGATTTTGCGACAGGCAGTAGAGAAAGCTTTCGAAAGCTGAAAGCGTCACGATTTCATGATAGGCTACAAAGAAGTTGTACGGATGCAGAAAGTGTCACGATTTCATGACAGGTTGAGTTGGCAGCTTGCAGTTGGAGAAAGTGTCACGATTTCATGATAGAAATAGTTAGCAAGTCTTAAACAGAAGAAGCGTCATGATTTCGCAATGAATTGAAGAAGGAAGAGCTCGAAGGCGAAAGCGTCATGATTTCATGACATGTTCTAGTTTCGCGGGCATATGGCAGAAAAGAGCTTAAGGCAGCGAAAGCGTCGCGATTTCATGACAGAGTTGCAGATGACGTCAGTAGAAGTAGATGTGTCGCGATTTCGTGACAAAAGCTGAGAGGAAGGCCATGAAGACTAAAGTGTCGCGATTTCGCGACAGAGTGAAGATGACGTCAGCAAAAGGCAAAAGTGTCATGATTTCATGACAAAAGCTGAGAGGAAGGCCATGAAGACTAAAGTGTCACGATTTTGCGATAGAAGTGAGATGACGTCAGCAAGAGGCAAAGGTGTCACGATTTCGTGACAGAAGCACAAAGGAAGTCGACAAAGGCCAAGGTGTCACGATTTCGTGACAACAGGCTATAGAAGGTGTACGGTTGTAAAAATGTCATGATATCACGACATGTTGTAGTTTCATAGGGACAGCTACAGAACCAGAGGCGGTTGAAGGAGAGAGTTAACTTTGAGTCGACAAAGTTAAAATATGGGCCGACGAAGCGCAGGGTTTTGCATCCGACGTAGTTGAAGAGTAACAGCCGACTAAGATTGAATGTAATGATCTTGAATCTTACTCTATAAAAGGAGGGCTATTTGAATAGTTTGGGCATCGATCAAGTGTGCGTTCGAAGTGCGACTTTCGCAGAAGCAGAGTGCAGGGAGAAGTTCGATCGTCGAAGAGCAGAGTGTGCGAAGACATTGCTGCTGTGTTTGCATAGAGGTGCATAAGTGGATATTTGATCGAGTGTTGTAATTGCACAGAGGTGCAAGTTCGAGGACAATAGTGCCAGACCGAAGGACTATGTTTTGGTGCAGATAAGAGGACCGACTGTGCGGTGATAGAGTTGAGGACAGAGGTCTCCAGCCAGAGCAGGGAAGACAGGTGTCTTCTATGGATAGAGTTCCACTTGCTAAGGGCTACAGAGGTAGAGGTTCTCTAGAGGATCACCAGATTAAGCGAGCTAGGGGAAGGTATCTCCTTTGGGTTGGTGCCCATAAACTTTGTAATCGGGACATGTTTCCTAGAATTTGAGGTGATAAAATTTAGTAAAAATTTTATCCGTGGAGTAGCCCGCGTTGGGTGAACCACGTAAATTGTTGTGTCTCTATTGTGGATGATATTCTGTGCATTGCTTTGATTTCTATTTTGATACTTGTTATATATTCACTGCATAATTTTGAAACTGCAAGTTGAATCGAAAGAAAAATTAAAAAGCGGTCTTATACTGTTCACCTCCCCCTCTCAGTATAAGCTTGTGTTCTACAGTTGTATTGGCCTGTGTTGATTTGGTTTGGCTAGAATAATTACTTTTGTATTGGCCCTTGTTTTGCCATTCTTTATTTCTTGGCTTAAGTATGCCTTATTGGATTTTTATCTCCTCAATGACACTAGCCTAGGAAAGATCTTCCTCAAATGAGTGATATGTTTGCACTTGAAGCATCCAAGAAATGGATTTGAGGCAAATTTTAGTGAATAGCTTAATAAGCTCTTCCATAGATAGGGTGAATGGCATTTTGGTTATGATGGCACTCCAATGGTTACCAAAATCATAGATAGTCTCATCATCATATTGTCTTAAACCATAGATATCAGACAATGAGACTTTATTTCTTACATTAAGGGTAAATCATTCAAAAAATTGGTCAACCAATTATTTCAAAGTATAAATACTATGATTGGATAATATTTTTTACCACTCTATGGTGTCTCCTCCCAATGTCTAAGGAAATATGCAGAGCATGAGAGCGTTATCATTTTGAAGCATGAGTGTATAAATGTGTTCACATGCTCTTTAGGGTCCTCAGTCCCTTTGAACTTGTCAAACCTTGGTACCATGAAGTCTAACAGATATGGAAATGATGGTACCAAAGTATGAATTGGTTGATTGATTAATTGATGTAAGATTAGCTTTTTGTTATTGTAACCAGGAGTATGTTGTATCAAATTATCAGTTTTTTGTTGCATAGCCTTGATTTTAGGGTCTTCCCCAGGAATGTGAAAGCTTTGAATCACTTTATGATTCTATGAAGGGGTAGAAAGATGTTATGGAGTGACAAGATGATTATGGATAGGAGGAGTGGATTAGAATTGATGATGATGATGATATTGATTGATAAATCATGGTGATTGTTGAAAAGGGGACAATACACGAGGACTGTGTTGTGGTTGGCCTATGGGAATAGAATGGGTATGGGTGGATGTAGGTGTAGGGATGGAAACCACTGAATATTGTGGTATCCATGATAGAATTTGTGTGATGAAGGTGGGTTGAGTGGAAATTGGATGAGGCCTAGGGCTTACCAAAACTTGTTGTTGAGCATTCTACCGCTTCATAAGAAATTTGTTCAAATGTTTCCATGCTTCATTAGTTTCCATATCATAATTGGAAGGCATGGATGAAGATGGCATAGATGATGTGGATGGGGGACAAGTGGCAATGGCAATTACAACTTTATTGGATGAAATGGGAATTTGTGAAGAAACATTGACTTGTGCTTCATACAAGAACAATGCTATATTTACACAACCACTGTGTCTTACCTCATTCATTAATTATCTCCTTTTAAAAAAAATTCATTTTTTTTTATTTTGATTTTGATTTCGTGTGTTTGAATGCACTAATATGAAATTACAATGGGTGAATACTATGGCTAGGAATGGGTAACAATATTATTACTGGTGATGAAATCCAACAAGTTTTCTTGGGGGTTACCTATGGTGTCTAGGGGCAGAGATTGGTGTATGGATATGAAACCCACCATCACTAGATCTCAAGCAATGATTGTTGATGAAATCCAACCATTATTGTTAAAAGTGGAACATGTAGTGTGTGATTCCTTTTAAAAAGTTTAGTTTTCTATTGTGCTCATACAATGTCAAAAAATAACTACTTTCATCAATCTAAATCAAAATCCAACATCAAAATATCAATTTTCCCAAAGGACATACAGTACACTGCTTAAAATTGCTCTCTAATAGAGGAGGGTTCGTATACTCCTTCGCCTTGAATCACCAAATGCGAGGGTAATTTTTTTATTTTAAATTTTTTTCCTACTTAGATTAATAAAGATAAAAATTTCTAACCCTAGGATGCACACTACTTTATGCTTTGAATATTTCATATGCAGAAAAAAGATGCAGCACACCAAAAAGCATGAATTATTTTTAAATGGAAATGTGTTATGTGTAAATGCAACTATATGCAACAAATAATTTGATGCCTAAATGCACACTAAAATTATTGTTTCTAACAGATGTATTATTATCTTATTTTTAATACAATATCTGAAAGAAAACAAGCAAAACATAAAATGTAAAATGCAAAAAATTACGTAAAATAGAGATTAGGGTTTTAAAGTAAGCTTACAGAGAAGCCTACATATTTTTACTTCTCTAAAAAATACCTCTTTGCACTTCGTAAATACCCCTGGGTTTTTCTTGAATAACCCACAAGTGTCATAGGGCATTTGTGCACCTTCTACAACTTTTGCATTGTTCCAAAAATCTAGATTCTATGAGAATCGCGTGATCCGTACTTCTGAAAACCTATAAGATAAAATAGAAAACAATAAGTTAGATCACAAGATAAATAAAATTAAGAAACCCTTAGGATGACCTACCTTGATCACCATTTGTGAAGACAAAAATGCAACACCAAATATACAATAGAAAATGAGCACACAATAATACAAGAGATTGTGCAATGAAATAGATCTTATATTATTAATATTGGTGGATCTCAATACAATCAAATGTGCCTCAAATAGGGTTAAACATTATTTATTATTTAATACAATGAATACAATATGCTAGGGTTTTCTAAAACCCTTGCCAACAATGCTGGCGGTATCTTCAAAGCGCGTCTTTACTTCCAATAGAGGTAAGTGGGCTTTAGATATCCAGAGGTCGGACAACTCCAGCTTAAACGACTACCAAATGCTTATATATCTTTATATCTACACATAAAATCATAAAAGAGGGTTAATAGCAATTCTGAGGGCTCCACTATGTGAGACCCTTAAAAATCAATAAAAACCCTAGCTATAAAATAACAATAATACATGTAGATATAGAAATAATAAAATAAATACAATAAAAGAAGATTTACCATGTGAACTTGTTGCTTTTTTATCTATCATTGTTGTTGTTGTAGGAAAATGGTGCATGAATGCCCTAGTGATACCTGAGGGTTTTTTTATCTACACAACTGGGATCTAAAACTGTTGTGAGCACTCGATAGTAGAAAAAAATGCTCATGGGCACTAGATGATGGTAGAAAGTACCTAGAGGTGCTCAAGAATAGCATATGGACATTTGAGAGTAGCAGAGAGGTTTTAAAGAGATGAAGAAGATTTTGTTGTTTCACGTGATGGATGTGGTGGTAGATGCAGGGGCGAGGGCAACGATGGATGAAATGGATGGTAGTGGGGAAATTGAGGATTTGAGGTATAAATGCTCAAAGAGGTCAAGGGTAGATTTAGGACATTCAGGCTTGGAAAAACTTAGGGAAAGCTTGTTAGGCAACTTAGCAGTTGAGGCATCAAAATGATTCCTATTTATAATCTCTCCTAGGGCACATTAGGGTTTCAACAATACAATTTATGTGGTCGAGATTAAAATGTGATGGAGGGTGGATATTAAATCTAGGTAGGTGGCATGGATCAAGGTGGATGAATGGCTAGTATTAGACCAAGATGGATGGCTAGGATTAATTTACACACACACACATATATACATTTATTAAATATATATAATATAATATAAAATATTAATATTTAAATATATATTAAACAAATATACATAAATATATGTAAATAATGGGTAAAAAATGTGGGAAGACCTGAATGGATGGCAAGTGGTTAGATTTTTGTGTCTACAAAACCCACAAGTATTAATTTAAAAAAATTATGAATATGGTTTCTAGGAATATTCAGGGTGTAAATAAGACCATAAAAAGGAGTTACTAATGATTTAATAGGTTTTTATAGTCATGATTTTATTTTAATATAGAAAACAAAAAATAGATAGTATGGAATAAAAGGATGCATTGAAAATGATTTGGGATATGGAGTATTGATTAGTTATTTTCACTATGGGAGATTCAAGAGTTATTGCAAACACCTAGGATCATTTTTATTTGGATGAACAATTACTAAAAGCAACATGAAATTGGTTTGTTGGAATATTTTGCAAGAAAGAATAAAATATAAAATTTAGAGGACATTAAATTTATCTATTAAATTCTTGGCTTTTCAAGGAGGGGACCTAGGTTTGAATCTTGTCAATACATATATGCATAATTTCTCAGCTATTATAATACTACTACATGGTCATGATGTAATATAGGCGGGGCCTATTTCAATCCCATATAATATATTAAAAAATATCATTGATATTGTACACTTATATTATATTTTATCCATTAATATTTTTCACTTTGAAGGATGACCAATGTACTATATCATGAATTAATAAAATATCATATTGATATTAATTGTGATCCATAGAAAACAATAAAACAATAGGAAACAATCATCTGCCTTTGTAGCGCAAGTGGTGAGGAGAAGGTGAGCTTGGCCCTGTTGAACAGGAGGTCCACGATTCGAACCTCGATGATACAAAGGGGGATATACGGTTGGATTAAAACCCAAAGAAAAACTCCTTGGTGGAGTTGTTGTAACAGGTTGGGGGATTCCTGGTCAAAACCCCCACTTCTTAATATTAGATAAATTTTACACCTGGGGTGCAATGCAATGGTTTGGGCTTTGGCTCTTCTTTGGGAGGTCCAAGTTTTAAACCGGGTGTGGGTGAGTGTGTGAGGGGGTGGGTGAGTGTGTGATGGGGTGGGTGTGTGTCTCCCTGGTGGAGTTGTTGTAATAGGTTGGGGGATTCCTGGTCAAAACTCCCATATCTTAATATTACCAAAAAAAGTAATAATAAGAAATGATCAAGTTAAAATGGGTATACAAGCAAGAATTTGAAAATGTCACGAGCGGGAATGGGAGCGGGAACGGGAGCGGGAGCGTCTGTGGACGATGGCGATGTTGATGACGAGATTGGAGGGTCGACGGAGTTTGCTGGTGTGGCAGCTTTGTCCTCGGGCCCTGCAGCTGGTGTTGGGCCTACTGCAGGCCCACTCAGCTTTTGTCACGGTGAAGACCCTAACGGCATGGTGAAAACGGCGTCTGGTAATGGTAGGGTTTCAACCTCCTCTCCCTCCAAAGCGCGACCTTGGTCTTTGTCCTTTGCGGACAAAGTCAGGTCCTCGACTGGAGCTTTCTCTTTTCAAACTCCTTTGCCTTTCTCTATTTCGGGCACTGAAGTTTCATTTCCAAGCGAGGCTATGGAGCCACTAATCTTTCAAGAGTCCCTCTCTCTGGTTGGGAAATTTGTTGGTGCCCGACCCGATATGGAAACTATCCGCGAATGGGCCCTTTCCAAATGGCGGCTGTCTGGAAGCATGGAGCTCGTGGCCTTTCCTAGGGGGTTCTTTATGATAAGGCTAAACAATGCCCTCGACACCCAACGCATTCTCACTGGTGGACCTTGGTTTTTTGGTCGTCGAAGCTTGTTCCTGCGGAGATGGGGGGAAGATTTCGACCCTGAAACTCAGTCTATCAACATCGCCCCGATTTGGATCAAACTCCATGGGCTTCCCCCATAGTTTTTCTATAATGATGCTCTCAAAGGCATCACTCAACCGATTGGAGATTTAGTTGCCATCGACCCTGCTACCAGAGCAAGAACCAGAATGACCTATGCTCGTGTCTGTGTCATGGCTAATCTAGATTCGGTTCTGCCTACCTGCATCGGCATCAACGTCGAAAGCTTTAGAAGGCGTCAAGGAGTTGAGTACGAGAACAAGCCCACTTTTTGTTTGGAGTGCAACACTCAGGGTCACTTGGCTTCTCAATGTCCTTCCCAAAAAAAAGATATTCCCAGTGATTCTGGTAGGAAGAAGGATTCCCAGATTCCCAACGTTCAGAAAAAGGCTCCTGGAAGGGGCCGTGGCCGTTCTGCAGGCCCCCCCAAATCATCTGCTTCCAACAACGTAAGTGCTCTGCCTTCTCGTACCAATCATTTTGCTCCTCTAAATAATCTTCCAACTAATGAGGACATCTCCAATGACCTTCCCATAGATCCAATCATCTCATCCACACCCACTGCGTTTCAGTCTCCCTTGTCCAAGGGTAAGGCTGCAATGACCTCCCCGAACTCACCCTCAGATTCTGGTCCCTCTCACCTTCCTCTTCCCTTCCCACCCCTTCCCCCGACTCAAAACCGTCCTCTTACCCTCTCCCCTGAGTCTGTTGCCCTGCGCCAGTCTCCCCGCTCTCCATCCCCCCATAGGCCTGTTCCTGGGACCAACTCCATCGTCATTCTTCAATCTTCCAGCCCTCTGAAATCTCCCATTTTTGCCCCCAAAGCTGATGTCAACAAAGAGCAGAGAAGGGGAAGACCGTCCAATGCAGAAAAGCTTGCCAAAGCAGCTGAGCTTGAAGCGGCTGATGGATCTGTGCCTACCTCCTTGGGCCCTACTTCCGAACAACCCATTCATCAAGATTTGGATGAGGTTAGACCTAAACTTACTCCGTCTCAAGGGAGAGGCAGAGGTCGCAAAGCAAATCCCAAGTCAAATCGATGAAGTTTGTCTCCTGGAATGTCAGAGGCCTCAACGGAACTGCCAAACAGAGGACTGTCAAGTCGGTGAGAAAAAACCTAAAACCAAATATCATGTTTCTTCAAGAATCTAAACTGGATGAGAACAACAACAATCAAGTTTGCAAGCTAATCTGGGAAAATAGCAATTTTGCCTCTTGCCCCTCCTCAGGGGCCTCCGGGGGTCTCCTTTGTTTGTGGGATCCATCAACTATTGAGGGGAGAGTCCTTTCAGTCTCTGACAGAACCATCAACATTTTGTTCACTAACAAAGTCACCAAACTTCAATGGATTGCCACCAATGTCTATGGACCAAACAGTCCTGTCAACAGAAGATTGTTGTGGGATAACATCACCGCAATGCGCAACAACTTTCCTGACTTTCCTTGGATGCTCTGTGGTGACTTCAATACTCCCCTTCACCTGTTTGACAAGCAAGGAGGCAATCCGATCACTAGCCGCTGCATTGAAGATTTCAACGATTTTGTCAACCTTAATGAGCTCATGGACTTACCGCTCCAAGGATCCAACTATACATGGAGCAACAGACGGGCGGGCATTCATCACATCCAAATTTGGCTTGACAGATTTCTCTTGTCCAAAGAACTCATTCCTATTTTTGGCGATGCCAGGTTGCATAGCCACCCAAAAATTGGATCTGATCACAACCCTATAATTATGGATTGTTCCCGACCCCAAAAAACCTTTAAAACCCCTTTCAGGTTTGAAAATATGTGGCTCACTCATCCAGATTTAGGTCGGTGTATTCGACAATGGTGGCAGCAAAACCTTTGTCCAAACCCTCTCTTGAATCTGTTCCTCAAACTCAAAGCAGTCAAACTCAAGCTGAAATGCTGGAACAGGGAGGTTTTCGACAACCTTTTTAGTGAAAAAAAGCTTCTGCTGGATGAGCTCAAAAGGGTGGAAAATCTGATTCAAGAAGGGGATCAGAGGGTTGAAACTTTCATGGAAGAAAAATGCCTCCTTTCAAACCTTCACAATGTTTTGGCTAAGGAAGAGTCCTACTGGAGACAAAAATCCGGAAGCCTCTGGCTCAAAGAAGGAGACACCAACACGAAGTTTTTCCATGCTTCCACCCTGTGCCACAGAGGTTCAAATAAAATCTCAGAGTTGACCAAGGCTGATGGTACCATTGTCTCTGATATCCATGCCATCAGACAGGAAGCCGTGCACCACTTTCAAGAAATCTTAGGTCCAAGTGTTGACTGCCACCCCCGCACAGACAAGTTCTCTGCTTCAGAACATTCCAATGTTGGTGTCTAACGATGATAATGAGAAACTGCTCCAATCCTACACCGAAGAGGAGATCAAAGATGCTCTGTTTGCAATGGAACCTGACAAGGCTCCTCGGTCCTGATGGCTTTCCACCCCGGTTTTTTCAACACTTTTGGGATATTGTGGGCCCTGATGTTGTTGCTGCGGTTAAATTCTTCCAGAGAGCCAAAAATATGCCGAGAGAAGCCAATTCCACCTTCATTGTTTTAATTCCCAAGTCTAATGAGCGTGCTTCCCTCTCCGACTTCAGACCTATAAGTCTCTCGTAGTGTCATCTACAAACTTATCACCAAAGTTATGGCAAACGAAGCTGAAAGACATCCTTCCCTCCATCATCGACCAGTGCCAAGGCAGCTCGGTCAAAGGCAGATTCATTGCTGATGGAGTGATAACCATCCACGAGTTGGCTCATTCGGCATATAAAAACAAAAAACCCAGTATGTTTCTTAAGCTTGACATGAACAAGGCTTTTGATCGGGTTTCATGGAAATTCCTGTTCGAGGTCCTTGAGAAGTTTGGGTTTCACAAAGAATGGGTTAGGATGGTTCGAGAATGTATCTCTACTGCTTGGTTCTCTGTTCTTATCAATGGTTCACCTGCTGGCTTCTTTCCAAGTTTTAAAGGCATTCGCCAAGGGGACCCCCTGTCACCCTTCCTCTTCATCATTTTGGCCGAAACTCTTGGAAGAACCCTTACTGCTGCCTGCAACAGTGGACTCGTCTCTGGGATCAAACCTGCCTCAACTACCAAGGCCATTTCCCATCAACAGTTTGTGGATGATACTATTCTTTCCTCTCATGCTTCTGTCCCCGAAGCAAAAATCATTAAGAGCATCCTTGACTCTTATGAAGAGGCGGCTGGCCAGAAAGTCAATTACCGCAAAAGCAAGCTATACTTCCTCAATACTCCCATCCATAGGCAAAACAGGATTGCTGAGATCCTTGGGTGTATCATTGGGAGCCTTCCAACTACTTATCTCGGATTACCGCTTTTCCATGGCAAATCGGTCTCGGCTATGTGGAACCCTGTTCTAGATCGTCTCAACAAGAAACTTGCAGGCTGGAAAAGTTCAATGCTCAATCAGGCAGCCAAAGCCACTCTGGTCCAGGCTTGCCTGCAAAGTATTCCTATTTTTTTCTTATCTATCTTCAAAGCTCCAGCTTCCATTTGCCAAAGAATTGAGCAAATTCAACGTAGATTCCTTTGGGCGGGAAACGAAAACAAGAACAAATTTTCCCTTGTTGCCTGGGACAAGGTTTGTTCCAAGAAAAAGGATGGAGGTCTCGGCTTCAGGGACATCAAGCGGATGAACATGGCTCTCATTGCCAAGCAGTCCTGGAGACTTACCATCAACGAAAAAGCCACCTGGATTGACATCATCAAAGCTAAGTACCTTCATCAGGTTCCCTTTCTTGGAGAGCACAACCTTCCTGGCGGATCTCATTTCTGGAATGGTGTCACTAAAACAAGGAAGATCATCATGGAAGGTTTAAGGTGGTGTCTTGGAAATGGATTGACCATTCATTTTTGGGATGACCCTTGGATCCGTGACAAACCTCTCAGTCAAGATCCTCATCTTGCTATGCTCAAGACGGTGACCGAAGCTACCTTTGGAGATAAGGTGTGTCATTTCATTAACCCAGGCACTACAAGACCCGAATGGAAACAACTGGCTCTGAATGGGCCTAGACATATCACCGAGGCGCTTAGGCGGCTTCAAAACGTACTGAGGAGCTGCATAATTCCCAGCTCTCACAAAGAAGACTCCATGGTTTGGAACCTTGAAGATTCTGGGCAGTTCACTGTTAAATCTGCCTACTACAGCCAAGAAGCTCCCAGTGATGGCCGTGACTCCTCTAATCTGGTCTGGGTTCCCAAGATCATTCCCAAGGTTAAATTCTTCTGCTGGTTGGCCATCCAAAATAGAATCCTCACCACTGACAATCTGATAAACAGAGGGCTTCTCATTCCCAATTGGTGCATCCTATGTAAAAACGCTTGTGAGTCTACTGAGCATGTTTTTCTGGAATGTCCCTTCTCCCTTGCAGTGCTCAACCAGGTTTTCAACACTTTCGCCATCTCCGTAGCCCTCCCTCATTCCATTCCCCTCCTTTTTCAACAGTGGCCCCGACCTTTCAAAAGCAGTCAACTCAAATTCATGTGGCAAGCTTGCCTTCACATTTTCCTGTGGCAGATTTGGCTTGAGAGAAATGCCAAAATTTTTCAAAACCTTGTCAAGGATAAGAAGATTGTTGTTGCCAAAATCTTGGCCCTTGCTGCGGAGAATGCCTCTCTCGTCTCATCGTCCAAACCCCCCCTCCTGGACTTGAATTGGATCTAGCAAATCATTTCAATCTTCTCAATTTTTCTGCAACACCCCGCACTTCTGTTGACAGGTCTGTTATCAAATGGGTCTTACCTCCTTCTGGGTGGCACAAGCTTAACTTCGATGGCACTGCCAAAGGCAACCCTGGAGCGGCTGGCGGAGGTGGAATTCTCAGAAATCACAGAGGAGAAATAATTTTGGCCTTTGCTCAGAACTTAGGAATTCAGTCTAACAATATGGCCGAGGCTCGGGCCTTGTTCCAAAGCTTGATTCTCTTGGAAGGCTTGACTATCAATAAACTCATCATAGAAGGAGACTCATTGCATTGCATCAACTGGCTCAAAGGAACCTCTGTGCCTCCCTGGGCCCTTGTTTCCATCTTCGATGAATGCAAGACACTAATGGGTGTTTATCCAGAATTAATCATTCAACATCAATACCGGGAAGGAAACAAAGCTACGGACTGGCTTGCTAATAAGGGAGTTGACGCAACAGACATTCAAGTTTGGAGAGATTCCTTCCCAATCGGCCTAAGGGACGTTTCTTCAAGTTCCAATGTTTGCACAATGTGAGTGGGTTACTGGTCTTCGGGTTTTTCGGCTGCGTTTTGGCATCTTGGAGCGTTTTCGCGTCATTTTTCTAAGTTGGTTGCAAAATCTCAGCTTGCCGCATTATCACAAAATTTCCTTTTTGCTCAGGCCGCGAGGTTGCTTCTTGTCACGATATCGCGACACCTTTCTCTCCCTCTGGTGCGGTCTTCCAACTTGTCGCGATATCGCGACACTTTTTCTCTCCGGGTGCTTTTTTGCAAACTTGTCGCGATATCGCGACACTTTTTCCCTTCGGGTGCTTTTTCGCAAACTTGTCGCGATATCGCGACACTTTTGGCCTTCAGGCGCTTTTTCGCAAACTTGTCGCGATATCGCGACACTTTTGGCCTTCAGGCGCGGTCTTGCTTTTTGTCGCGATTTCGTGACACCTTTTCTCTCTCCAACGGCGGTCTTCCATTCGGTCGCGATATCGCGACAAGTTTTCTCTCCAACGGCGGTCTTCCATTCTGTCGCGATATCGCGACACTTTTTCTCTCCGGGTGCCTTTGCGCAAACTTGTCGCGATATCGCGACATTTTTTCCTCTCCAAAGGCGGTCTTCTTTTTTGTCGCGATATCGCGACGCTTTTTCTCTCTCCAACGGCGGTCTTCCAGGCTGTCGCGATATCGCGACCTTTTTTCTCTCCAACGGCGGACTTCCATTTTTGTCGCGATATCGCGACACTTTTTCTCTTCAACGACGGTCTTCCTTTTTGTCGCGATTTCGCGACACTTTTTCTTCTTGGCAGCAGGCTTCCACTTTCGTCGCGATTTCGGGGCTCATTTCCTATTTCGGCTGCGGTCTTCATTCTTGTCGCGATTTCGTGACACCTTTTCTCTTCGGCAGCGTTCTCACTTCTTGTAGCGATTTCGTGACTCCTTTTTCTTGTCACGATTTCGTGACTCTTCTTCTCGACCGGCTCCAACCCTGCAATTTGTCGCGATATCGCGACACTTTGCAACATGTCACGATATCGCGACTTCTTCCCTTCTTCGGCTCCGATGGCGATTCTTGTCACGATTTCGTGACTTCTTTTCTTCCTTTGGCTTCAACGGCGCATCTTGTCGCGATTTCACGACATCACCATTTTGGTCGCGATTTCGCGACACCTTCCCTAGTGTGGAGGTTTGCCAGCATTCTTTTCCTCTCTTCTTGGACCACCTCGGTCGACATGGATTTATTGTAATCTCTCTTGTACAAGGTTCAGGGACCTTTCAAAACCCTTTCTACCAATAAAAAAAAATGGGTATACAAGCCACTATTAACATATATAAACCTAAACAAATATATTTAGTATCAACTTTTGTTTGATTATAATTTTTTTTTTTTGAAAAAATGAAAAACTTGTATTAATACAAAGAGCTGTTACAAACGGGAGAAAGCACATCCCAGCCAAGAGCAAACACCAAGACAACAAGAGCAGAGCAGAAAAGTCTGCACAAACCAACAAAGAGCACAAAAGCCAACAGGGCACGAAAAAGCGACATGTCGCGAAAACGCGACATGTCGCGAAATCGCGACAGTCAGCCCCGTCTCGACCGCCGCGGTGCCCCTAGTCACGAAAACGCGACATGTCACGAAATCGCGACAACCAGAGCCCTCGGCAGCCGACCGCCAAAAAGGTCACGAAATCGCGACGGCACCTCCCTCCGGCGCTCCAGCAACAAAGGTGTCACGAAATCGCGACCAAAAATCCAAAGAGCTCCCGAACTCCAGAAAGGTCACGAAATCGCAACAAGATTTCTCCAAATCGCCCATCCAGCATGAGTGTCGCGAAATCGCGACGAATTATCCATTTGGTGCCCAAGCCGTAGAAGGGTCGCGATATCGCGACAGTTTTTCCAAAAGCCTCTTAAGTGCCAAAAGTGTCACGAAATCGCGACAAGAATTCCTTTCGGCACCCAACCACAAAAAGTGTCGCGAAATCGTGACCAATTTTCCATTTTGCATCCAGTCGGCAAAAGAGTCGCGATATCGCGACAGGTTTTCCTTATGACGCCAGTTTGCCCAAAGTGTCGCGATATCGCGACAAGTTTTCCTTTTAGCTCCCAAACCTCAAAACTGTCGCGATATCGCGACGAGTTTTTCACATTGCACCCAGTCTTCAAAAGTGTCGCGATATCGCGACAAGTTTTCCAGATAGTGCCCGTTCACCAAAACTATCGCGATATCGCGACAAGTTTTCCTTGCAACTCCCAAACCTCAAAACTGTCGCGATATCGCGACGAGTTTTTCACATTGCACCCAGTCTTCAAAAGTGTCGCGATATCGCGACAAGTTTTCCAGATGGCGCCAGTTCGCCAAAACTGTCGCGATATCGCGACGGTTTTTCCTTGCATCCTCCAAACAGCAAAAAGGTCACGAAATCGCGACGGAATATGCACTGTGCTCCAATTCCCAAAAATTGTCGCGATATCGCGACGGTTTTCCTCCTTGCCGACCCTTCGCCAAAAACGTCGCGAAATCGCTGCATCTGCCAGCCAAAGGCCGTGTTGGCTCACCAAGTCGCGAAATCGCGACAGCTTACCAGCGGAGGTCGCGACAGCGCAACAAGTCACGAAATCGTGACAAAAACCAACCTTAGCCATTTTTTTACTCATTGACGCAGGGATCGTTCCAAACCTACCCGAATCACTTCATCAATCAGAGGCATGTCACTGTGCAGCTGCACTCCTACCTCTTTCTCAGCGCCCATCTTTGCAAGAAAGTCAGCCACCTTGTTCAAATTTTGTCTCACATAAACCGGGATCACATCATCTAACTCCCTCCATAAATCCTTGATTTGGGAAATCAAAATCCGTAGCCTCCAAGCTTTCGAGGAGAAGTTCCGCATGCAGTCAAGAGCGCCGACCAGAACTTGTGAATCGGATTCAATAATTATCCTCCTATGACCCTGCTTAACAGCCCAAATAGAAGCGGACTTGATCGCAATGGCTTCTGCTTCGTTGTTTGTAGCTCTGCCCAAACCCTGCAGTTCCCAGTAGAGCACCGAACCAACATGATCCCGGCAGACAACACCAATACCCGCACTGCCCGGGTTGCCTTTTGCAGCCCCATCCGTATTGATCTTGATCCAGCCTACTGGGGGAGGTTTCCAGCATTCTCTATCTTGTCTCTCTGGACCCTCTACCCCCTCCTCTGAAAGCCCAAGACCAACCTGATTCTCCTCATCAGCATTGATGGCCACAGTTTCTGTAACTTTGCTCCAAATGACCTGCCAGACGCCGTCTGTCGAGGAGAAAGTTTCTCTAAAGATCCGGGCATTTCTCTCCAGCCAAACTTGCCACCAAATGAAGAGAAAGCCGAGCTCCCATCCAATACGGAGAGCTGTAGATTTAAATCTGCCCCTTTTCCATATTTCCCAAATTTTGGCACGATTTAATTCACCATTTGCCTGAAATTTATATTGAGAGAACCAACGCTTCCATATCTGATGCGTAAAAGGGCACTCGAACATCAGGTGATCAGCAGTTTCCTCATGTTTATGACACAGAGCACACTGAGAGGGACCGATGATTCCTCTACTTCTGAGCTTGTCAAAGGTGAGAACTCCATTGTGCATGAGCTGCCAGGCAAAGAAATTCACTTTCGGCCAGCCCTTGGGATGCCAAATCCTTCTCCAATCCTGGACCGAAAATGAATGCGGGGGAGGCTCAGGGAGGATCTGCTCATAACCATCCTTTACTGAATAGACCCCAAGGCTCCCATAGCCCCAGGCTAATTCATCCTCCTCATCCCTCCCTGTAAGGAACCTTTCAGACAAGATTTTGTTCAAGATGGGTGCCAGCTCTGGAGGGATTGTTATTGGCCACTCCTCCCACCTCTTAAACTTTTTAAATTTATACTCCCCCAATTGGCTGGTGTTAAAATAGCTTTCAATGAGGATCCATCCCTGGGCTTCTATGGCGGACTTGATTGGCTGTAATTCAGGAAACATAGCAATGATGGGTGGGTACTGGTCCCAAGAATCGGTCCAGAAACGAGCCTTATCCCCTCTTCCCACTTTCCAAAAAAGCTGGTCTTTTATGACCTGAGATCCAAGCTTGAGAGTCTGCCACACTAAGGAACCAGTACCATCCAGGGGGAAGCGACCCACTTCAGTAGGGTGGACAGGGCCCAAATATTTGCTGGATAGGAGTCGACTGAATAGGGAGGTTGGCTGGGAAATCCACCTCCAATACAATTTTCCAGCCAAGGCTCTGTTATTAAGCTTGGAGCTTCTCAGGCCCAGCCCTCCTTTATCCTTAGGCTGGGTAACTTTATCCCACCCAACCAGAGCCCATTTTTTCTCCCCGTTTGCACCTTCCCATAGAAATCTTCTAGCCATTTTGTCCAGCTCTTTCCAGATGGATTGAGGGGCAGCCAGGATAGAGAATTTATAGATTGGCATAGCCTGAATAACTGACTGTAGGAAGGTTAATCTACCCCCATAGCTTAACCATTTGTGGGACCAGTGATTCATTCTATCTTTGATACCTTCTATTAGATCCTTCCAGATATCTAATTTTAGTTTTTTGAAATGCAGGGGAACGCCCAAGTAAACTATTGGAAGAGAAGTCCTTGTGAATCCCAGGATCTCAATAATCCTATCCTGCAGCCTTTGGTCAAGATTGAAAAAGACCACTTTAGACTTCCTGTCATTGAGGACCTGGTTTGAGGCCCTAAGGTAAACATTAAGAGTATCTCTGATTCCTCTGGCTTCCCTGAGACCGGCCACACCAACCAATCCAGTATCGTCCACAAACTGCAAATGGGTCAAGGTTTCCTCCCCAACCTTGACACCAGTTAGCAGGCCTTGTTGCCTTCTCCTCAAGAAGAGTCTGCCTAATCCTTCAGCCAGAATGAGGAAAAGATAGGGAGAGCAGGGATCTCCTTGACGAAGGCCACGAGAGGCTCCGAAAGGGAGCGAGGGAAGACCCTTGATAAGAACAGAATAAGAAGGTGTAGACACACAGCTCATGATCCAATCAATCCAGTCCTGGGAGAAGCCAAAGGCTGCCATAATTTTTGACAAGAAGCTCCACTCCACCCGGTCATAAGCCTTGGACATATCCAATTTAATAAACATTCCTTTATTACCCAATTTTTGCATAGTATGGATAGCCTCCTGGGCAAGAATCACCCCATCCAAGATTTGTCTTCCCTCAACGAAGCCCCCTTGTTCTGGAGAGATGATGTTATGGAGAAGTGGTTTAAGCCGCTCAGCCATTGTCTTGGTGATTATTTTGTAAATCACGTTACATAAAGCAATAGGTCTGAAATCCGAGATCTGAGTTCCCTCCTCCCCTTTTGGAATTAAAGAAATGAAGGTATGATTAATAGCCCTGAGCATTCTTTTATTGATTCTGGATTCCTCTGTCACAGCCAAAACATCCTCCCCCAAAGTATCCCAAAAGGCTTGAAAAAACTCAATAGGAAAGCCATCTGGGCCAGGAGATTTACCAGTACTCATACCAAAGACCACATTTCTCAGTTCATTTCTCTCAATGGGTCTAAGCAGGGCCTGATTTTCTTCTTCAGAGATAATAGCAGGAATGACATTAAGAACTTCAAACTGAGCCTCAGCATCCTGTTCCATACTTTCAGTAAAAAGTTTAGAAAAGTAATCAATTGAGTGTTGGTGCATATCAGGAAGGGTATCAAAGGTATGACCATTCTCATCTTTAAGGGCTTCCATATTGTTCAGCTGTCTCCTAGCACAAGCTGATCGGTGAAAAAATTTGGTATTTCTGTCCCCTTCTAGTAACCAAGTATTTCTTGCCCTCTGTTTCCAGTATGTCTCTTCTTGGTTATCAATGGCCTCAACCGCTTTACGCAAGGCATCATCTTCAGATTTGAGTTGCTCAGTAATTGTTCCTTCCCTAAAGAGTTTCTGAACCTCCTCCCATCTGGCCATCAAGGGGGCCCTTTGGAGCTGAAAATCTGACTTATTTTCTTTCCTCCATTGTTTCAGTTGAAGTTTAACATAGTGAAGTTGTTTATGAAATTTGAACATTGCTGTCCCAAAAGGAGGACGGCCTGCTTCCCACCATTGTGGAATTTTCTGACGAAGATCCTCCTTTTGCAACCAAAAATTCTCAAATTTAAAAGGCCTGTGATGCTGTTCTATCAAAGTCCCTCCCTCCAGCAAAATGGGAGAATGATCAGAAACAGGGCCCTCCAAAATCTGAAACTTAGTATTCCATTTTACAAAAGCTTCCTCAGAGACCAGAAACCGATCTAACTTGACCTTCCTGCTGTGTGGTTCCTGCCTCTTGTTTGTCCAAGTGAAATAGGATCCAGGGCCTTGAACATCAACTAATTGAAAGGCTTGGACTTGGGCAATCAGAAGCCGGTCCCCAGGATCCAAAATTGGGGAGCCACCTTCCTGGTCACGAGCAGATAACTTTGCATTAAAATCCCCTGCAATAATCCAGTCTAGGTATTCTCTAGATGACCTCATATTATGAACAACTTTCCATTGAAGCCTCTGACCATCAAGGTCTTGGGCCCCATAAAAGTTAGTGATTAAGACATGTTCTACTGTGAAGTTATTTCTGAAGTGAGATGTAAGGACACCCCTCCAAGCTATATGTTCTACTGCAGTCCAGTCCAAAGGATTCCAGAGAGTGACAATCCCCCCTGAAGCTCCTTGGGCAGCCACATCCATATGGCCAGCGCCCCGCCAGATTCTATTAACTATTTTACTCATAATATCTAAAGACATTTTTGTTTCCTGAATAAGCAAAAAGTCTGTTTTACATTTTCCTAAGAGTCTTTGAACAACAGATTGATGGGTTCTACTGTTTAAACCCCTAACATTCCAAGATTGTATGATCATTGAAAACCTTGAGAGCAGTAAGAATCAATAGTCCTCACCGATCCTCCATTGATCAGTTTATCCCCTTGAGCTGCAATCAGATCCTTATTTGACTTTCTGCCCGCTCCTTGAGTGTTGCAGTTTTTGGATCTCTTTTCTACCTGAGAGATACCCAGGGCTGGCCTTTCTCTATTTTTTTTTGCAATTCCCATGCTAACGTCATTAATTACTGGCGGCGCTTGGGAGTGCACTATCAGTGTCCCTGCATTTTCTGGCGGCAATACCTCAGAGGGCACAAACACCTGTTCTAAAACAGGAGGAGATGAAGGAGAGACATGAGTTTGTAGGTTATGGGTCTCAATATTCCCATCTACACCTTCCATATTCTGATCCTCCTGATCCACTAATGACTTAAAGATTTCATATCTGTTAGTTGGCTTAGATTGAAATTGCTCCTTACCATTTTTCTTCGGCTTTCTCCTTCGCTTGGCCTGTTCAAAGCCATCTTTCTGACCCTCATTGCCCTGAGGAGTATTAGATGTTTCTTTAGCAGAAGAAGACTTTTCCTCTCTGGAGCGATTTGGCATACCATGCTGGGCTTCCGTTTTGGAGTTCAAGAGGTTTGGACAAAACCGGGCCAAGTGCCCATGTTTATGGCAGACTCTGCATCTGAAAGGCAGTGCCTCATAGTCTAACTGTTGGATCCAGGATACCTCTGCCAGTTCCAGTTCCACCTCTGCTGGTAGAGGTTGGCTGATGTCCATTTCCACACAGATTCTGGCATAGACACCAGAGATACCTTCTATAGTATCCCTTGAAATGCCCAGGTATCTACCCAGGGAGTTACCTATCATTTCCAAGACCGGCTCCCCCCAAAACTCCATTGGCAGAGCGTACAGCCGAATCCAGACCGGGACAGCCGTGGGTTCAATGCGGGGATCGAATCCCACTCTCCAGGGTTGGACAAATAACCCTGTCGGGCCGTGGTTTCTCTTCTCTGATTCAAACGCTCTGTTTCTATCAGCTAAGGAAGAGAAGCTAACGATGAAATACCCGTTGCTGATAAACCAAAGGGAATACTCACCATGGGGCTCCCAGTTCTGTCTGACCCAAGTGTGCAAGAAATTCAGGGTTGGTCGTATACCCATGAATTTGCAAATCAAATCATGATTAGCTTTGTATAAAATTGTGTCTTCTACCAACTTTGGTTCGATTACAATCTTAGGTCTTGAAGCAGATTGTGGAAGGCAACCATTGACACGATGTGCCGCGAAACCCTTACCAGCATTCTTGAGCATCATATTCAAAGTGTTTCTCTGCGCTTCGCCATTAGATGACGAAGGATTGTCCTTAAGCATTTCAGCATAGGAGCTCTTTCTCCCAGAAAGAGGACTTGGAGGAGACCCCATTGGGCCCTCCTGAAGCGGCACACGATCCTTCAAAACCACAGAAATAGAACAACACAGAAAACTACCTGAAGGCCTGGATTATCCTACGCTTCGGGAGTCCAAGAACATCGCCTGTCGCCTGCACAGAGAGTTTCCCGCCAAAACGCCAAATCGCCAGAGCTCGAGAGTTATCCTTCTTTATAATCTTGTTTGATTATAATTAGGATCTTACTTTGGGATTTATTTTTTAAATCTTGCAATTCAAAGCATGAATAGAGTCAAGTGATATCATATGAATTCTTAAAGCTTGAAGGGATACAAAATATTAAGTATGGGGTGGATGGATGAAATAAAATCAAGAAATTTGATTGTAGAAAGAGAGTATCCACTCTTTGAAGATGATATACTTACAATTTACCAAAATCTAGAATTAATAAGGCAATGATGGATTTTGCTAGAATAAGAGAATATTCTCTTAAATTCCACTAGGATAGACACACTTGAGTTTCCACTCTTCCATGTGTTAGGAGAACTCTCAATGGTGTCTTCATCAGGTTTGATGAGTTGTTGTAATCCAACGGCTCTCATTGATCAACTTTTCTATTTATACAAAGTTGATCCTTAGAATAAATCAATCATTTCTTTTTTGAGATATTAGCTTATGGTAATTTGATTTTAATTTTTTTTTCTAACATCTATTTTACCATTTATGCAAATTATTTTTATCTCAAATATTGTTTCTTAAAATAAAATATGTTTTAATGCCCTCTACTTCTATTGCATTTGCTTATATTTTATTCTCCTTCTCAAGTGCAACAACTCTGCGTAATCTTAGAGGAGAAACAATATAACTAAGCAATTATTAAAGAGTCCATTTTGTTTCCTCATATCTTTGTCTAAGTTTTTTCTTTCCAGGAGATTGTAGAAAATTCGCCTTCAATAGCCTTCACTGCATCTATTTTAAAAACGTAACCTTATTTATGTTGAGGAATCTTTAATTATTTTATTTTTCTATTCGTTAGTCTTCATCAATAGATTATATTTGATTTTCCTTGTCGCATCAAATTAAAAACTAATGGTTTAATAAATAAACCAATAAGCATTTCCTCAAAAAAGGAAATGTGGCCTTCTATGCCCATTAAGCTACGGAGCGCTTGAGGTATTATAATTTTTCGAATATTATTTTTGTGATCTTTCACGATCTCTCTCCCGTTGCTTATTTTGGTGCTCCGACATTATTTCGTATGTTTTCTATTTATAAAACTTCATTGGCATGAGAAATCATTACCTCTTTGCTCTGCATCACTGATAAAAACTTTTAGGATCTTCTATATTTTTTTTCCAACTCTATGTTTTGCAGGTTTTAAGTGCTTCCTTCCTCATTGAAGGACCGCAACACCTCTTCTTTCAACATCGTTCTAGATACTGGTGTACCGTAGCATCTCTTATTTCAGCAACATTTATTCTAGATATTGATGTACCACATCGTCTCTTCTTTCAGCAGTGTTTATTTTGAGGAAATCATTCTGCACAGTAGAAGGTTCTAAACGTAAAGCATCGTGTTGTACCACCGCCCGTAGGGCCCTGGTATGGTCATATTTCCTTCAAAGGCCCTCCTCAACTCGATCCTCTTCCTCAATGCTCTGTGAATGACGTCACCTGCACTTTACACTAGTATAAAACATATAAATTTATTTTTTATCTAACATTTGTCTGCAGGTGTCTTGTTGGTCCATCATTTTTCCTCTCTTCCATGACATTCCTCTTATTAACATTGGCTTCCAAAGGTTCGGCTGTTGAATCATTTTGGCTTCTGAGATTTTGTCTCTCATCAAAGCTGTGAAGCCCATATTTCTTTTCAACACATCTAGGGTGATCCCACTCACTCCCCTCTCAAAAATATTTATTTTGTATTTTATTTTATTATTTGTGATTCTGGAGCTTTAAGAAGAAAACGTTACGTTTTATTTTTTGGCCTTCATTGGCTCGGATATCATTATTGTAATATTTTAGTAAAATTTGGGGGGTTGATAAGGTGTCTTTATTGCACCTATCAAGTTTTGCGTGGAGGGAGGGGGGGGAGGGAGGGGGTGTGTGTCTCTTTGCATCATTTTTAACCTCATTTTTTTTATGCTCTTAAAATAGGTTATATTGCTTAAATAATTCCCTTTAATTCCTTTTGGTTTAAAAAAAAATATTGCAATTAACTTATATAGTGATCACTTATTTATTTATAAGTTTTAAAATCTTTAAATTAAAACTAAGTTTAAAAATAATAAAATATAATCCTTTTTTTTGGGTGTTTGCCTTTTTCTTTAGTGACCATTTGTTTTATTGACTTTGTTTTACTTACTCTACATTAAAACTAATTTGTAAAGAACTATTCAAACTTATTAATAATTACAATTTTGGTTTTGAATCTCTACATTATAGCATTTTTCTTACTTTCCCTTTACTTAAGAAAATGTTTTTAAAGGGTCTAATAATACTTGTTCCAATAGTATAATAATTTCTTTATCCATTATCCTCAAAATATAATATCTCTTACCACTATTGGGATTCCCATATAACTTATAGTTTCCCTCAAGTAAAGGCTTATCAAGATCACAATATTGGCCTGGATGATATAAGCCTATGTCCCAAGTATCGAATATTTTCAATACTTATAGTTTACCTCTCGTAAGGGTGAGTATTCGAAAGACAATATATATAGGTCTAGCATATTTGTATTCTTTTAATAAAACTAAACATCAATTATCAAAAATACTTATAGTTGCCCTCTCGTAAGGGTGGGTATTTTTTGATAAATTTGGTGCTCCTAAAAGTTTGGCCATTTTTTTGTTCTCTTCTTCATCGATTACAAATTTCCTCTAATTACTTATATTTTCCCTCTCATAAGGGCGGGTAATTTTTTGGAACTTTGGAACTTCTTTGAGGACTTGAACATATTTTTCCACTCTTTCCATTTTTAAAGTTAAATGGGGGAACTTAGGGTTATCTTTAAAAATGAACTCAATGAATACAATTGATCTTCTCACTCCTCATCACTACCATACATGGAAATCCAAAGTTTTAAATCTAATTTCTTAGAAAGGTCTCACTCATATTTTAGAAGAAAAGCAACCTGAGTTTGATAAAGAAAATGAAAAATTTGTTCATAAAGGAAAAATGCATGAAAATATGGGTATTATTAGCTCTAATGTTCATGAAAGTTTGTGGTTTCATATTACATATTGTAAAACTCCTCATGAAAGTTGGGAAAAATTAAAAAAATTGTTTGTAAAAGTAGATCAAATGAGATCAATGCAGCTAGAAGTAGAACTAACATCTTTGTGTCCTGATGATTTTAGAAGTATTGTTGACTTCCTTACAAAATTCAAAGAAGTTCTATCTTAGTACAAAGGCAGTGGGAAGACTAAGACTGAAGAAGAGTGCATATATCTAATTCTGTCTAAACTAAATGGTGCATTTCATATCTTTGCAACCACTTTTCTATCTACAAAATATGCTCTTGGTGCAACCTTTAAAATGCCCTCTTTAGAAGAATTTTGTGATAGACTAACTAGGGAAGAAAATAAAATTTCCAGATATGAGTCCTCTTCCTCTTTCTATGCCTCTAAAGCTTTAGTTGCTTCCACTTATTTTGAATAAAAATACAAAAATAAGGAAAGGAATCCCATAACCTGCACTCACTACAAAAGAATGTTCACTCTGCAAACAAATGATGGAAAATGCTACAACAAATAGAAGTAGCTATGAAGGATCAAAATATAGATAAAAAAAAGCAAATAGGGAAAAGCTCTTAATGCTCAAGAAAAAACCTCCAATTCTTCTTCTGATCTACTCATTACATGACTGCTTCAGATGAGTCATTATCTTCTATCTCCTCTAGTTCTACATGTAGCATAGAAGTTGGTTACTCTTCCTTTATCCCATTAAAAGGAAAATGGGATATTACCATTTATGGTGGCTCTATTAAAAATGTTCTCTATGTTCCAAACATTGCCACAAATCTTCTATCAGTCTATCAAATTTGTACTTCTAGGAAAGGAAAAATAGTTCTCTTCTCTCAAATAGGAGTTGAGATAAGGGACTTTCAAGATCCCAATTCCATTATACCCAAAGGATATATTGAGCACAAAACTCACCTTTTTCACTTTAAAGGATTTAAAAATCCTGAAGGGACATCCTATTTTGTGGCTCATGGAGATCTTGAAAGTAAGATTTGGCATGAAAGGTTTGGTCATATTAATTACAACTACCTAAAGGAATTAAGCACCCATAATATGGTCATAGGTTTACCCCAAGTATCTTCTCTTAATGGATTTTGTCCTGGATATGCTCTTGGGAAGCAACACTAAGATCCTTTTCACCCAAGTAGTTCTCTAAAAGCTTCATCCCCTCTATAACTAATTCATAGTGACTTGATATCTTTTCCTGAATCTTATTTCAAAGGAGCCAAGTATTCTCTAACCTTTATTTATGACTTTTCTAGAATAACTTGGGTCTACTTCCTAAAATATAAAAGTTATGTTCTATCCCACTTCAAAGTCTTCAAAGCCTTAGTTGAAAATCAGGCCTCTTGTAGAGTCAAGAAATTCCGCACAGATAATGGGGGGACTACTGCAGTAATGAGTTCTCCATATTTATTTCAAATCATGGCATCATTCATCAACATTATTTTCCCCATAATTCTCAACAAAATGGCATTGCATAAAGGAAAATTAGATATTAAAAGAAATGGCAAATTGTATGCTCCATTCTAGAGGTCTTCCAAAATTTTTTTGGGCAAAAGCTATTAACTGTTCCAATTATATTCAAAATCACACACCTCACAAATTTCTGGACCATTTAACTCCTAAAGAAGCATGGTATGGATCAAAACCAGATGTTTCCTACTTCAATATTTTTGGGTGTACTGCTTGGGCTCACATCCCAAAGAAGAAAAGGAAGGCTCTATATGAGAAAAGCAAAAAGCTCATATTTATCGGTTAATGTGAAGAATTGAAAGCATACAGTCTCCTTGATCTTTCAACTCATGATATTTTCTATCATAGGAATGTCTAATTTGATGAAAAATTCCCTCAAGAGGATCCTAAATCCCCCTCTTCCTCCATTGTGCATTCTCCCATAGTAGAACCTCAATATTATGAAGAGCCAACTCTTGAAGTTAACTTAGTAATTGATAATCAAGATGAAGAACCTGTAACTCCAACTCAATGACTTTCAACTCCTTCCACCCCTTCCACTATGCCAAAATGGACCCGTACCATTGTTAAAGATGCCACTCTTTACATCCAAAATCTTCCATCAACTAGATCATATAACCCCATAGGCATTGGTCTTGTCTGTTAGTCTATTTTCTATGATCCTTAATCCTTCAAAGAAGCCTTAGGTATTAAATAATGGGAAGATTCCATGAAGAACAAATTTTGTTCATTGATCAAAAACAAAACATGGGATTTAGTTCCCTTGCCTAAATTAAGGAATCTAGTTCATTGTAAATGGATCTTCAACATAAAATATGGGCCTAATGGATAAATATACAAACACAAAGCTTGTCTAGTAGCAAAAGGTTTTTCTCAAATTGAAGGTATTGATTATGCAGAAACCTTTTATCTAGTTGCTAAAATGGATTTTGTTAGACTAGTTCTTGCTCTAGCTGTTTTCCATAAGTGGCATGTCTATCAAATGGATGTAAAAAGTGCTTTCTTACATGGATATTTAAATGAAGAGATATTCATGGAGCAACCTAATGGTTTCACTCAAGACTCCTCTCTTGTTTGTAGGATTAAAAAGTCTCTCTATGGCCTCAAACAAGCCCCTAGAGCTTGGTATGAAAAAATGGACTCCTTCCTTCTTTTTGTAGGTTTCTCTCATTGTGAGTCTAATAACATAGTTTATATTTGGATAAATGAAGGAAATATCACCATTATTGTTCTTTACGTTGATGATATTCTTCTCACTGGAAGTAACTTGACTCACATTTAAACTATAAAAGACTCCCTCTCTAAAATATTTGAAATGGCTTATCTAGGTAAAGCTCATTACTTCCTTGGGATCCAAATAAGTCAAACAGATATAGTAATTTCATTGTGTCAAAAAAAGTGCACTCTAGATCTTCTTAAAATATTCAATATGATAGATTGTAAACCTTCTCATACCCCCTTTCAATCTGGAATTAATATTAGTACTTCCTGCACATCTCCTCTATGTGATGCCACTCTATATCGTTAGCTTGTAGGGAGTCTGCTATATCTTAATCATACTTGTCCTAATATATCTTATGTTGTTGGCATCATATCCATATTCTCCCATCAAACTCATTTCATTTGTTGGCAAGCAGCAAAAATAATCCTTTGATACTTGCAGGGCACTACTCACTTTGGGCTACACTACAAGGGAAAATCCATGGATATCATTGGCTACTCAGATTTAGATTGGGTAGGATCAATAGAAGATCGATGTTCAACCTCAAGCTATATCTTTTGCCTTGGTTCTTCACCAATAGCTTGGTTATGCAAGAAAAAAAAAGCAGTAGCATTATCTTCTACAAAGGCATAATTTAGGGCAACAATATTAGCTAGTTAGGAAGCTCTTTGGCTTTGTCAAATAATGAAAGAATTTGGTTTCACCCATTAAAATCCTATAACTCTTTGGTGTGACAATTAGAGCATAATTCATATTGCACAAAATCCAGTTGAGCATCAGTGCACCAACCACATTGATATACACATGCACTTCATAAGGCAACATATTCATAATGGGTGTATAAAATTGGAATATATTATGAGGATCAAATTGCAGATATCTTCACCAAGGCATTTCCTTCTCCACGTTAATTTCAGCTGTAAAATAAGCTTAGAGTACTATAGCTGCATTGATTGGTCTTATGAGGAAAATATTCGTCATAAAAATACAAGCCTCTCTTATTATCATGGTTGGTTTTTCCCCATAGGGTTTTCTTCACCAACTATATTATGTAAATGAGCACCTAATCAGGCCAAGTTGTCGGGACTCATATTTCCTTTTTTTTTATAATAAGGACAATCTTCACCATACGAAGACATGCATATCTTCTTCTCATAGTTGGTTTTTCCCCAAAGGGATTTTTTCACCAACTATTTAATGTATAAGAGGAAAATCTTCACCATACGAAGACAATCCTCTTACTTCATTTTGATTGATGGTTTTTTCCCATTGGGTTTTACCATCTCTTCAAAAGAAGTCAATGTTGTTTTTTTCCCAGAGGGATTTTTCATCAACAACTTAGTGTACAAGAGGAAAATCTTCACCATATGAAGACAAACCTCTTAATTCCTTTTGATTGATGGTTTTTTCCCATTGGGTTTTACCATCTCTTCAAAAAGAAGTCATTGTACATGAGTACCTCATCAGGACTTTTTGTCGGGACTCATTTGTATGGTCTTCCCTAGTATCACTTAAGGGAGGGTGTTAGATAAGATAATATTCTCTTAAATTCTACTAGGATAGACACACTTAAGTTTCCACTCCTCCATGTGTCAAGATAAATCTCAGTGGTGTCTTCATCAGGTCTGGTGAGTTATTGTAATCCAATGGCTCTCATTGATCAACTTTGCTATTTATACAAAGTTGATCCTTAGAATAAATCAATCAGTTCTATTTTGCTTCTTCAAAATTCCTTTTCCACATAATGAGGGACAAGATAAAGGTAGAAACATGTAAACATATGAAAAAAAAATGCATATATATATGATGGAAAAATAAGAAAGGAATTTAGGCATATTAGATTTTAAGCCATATTAACTTAGGTCCTTGTATTCTAGATCTTGAGTAGTCTCCAATATAAGAGAAATCAATATATAAATTGGCCAATATAAATAATAATAACATTCAATAAAGTATAAAATATAAAGATAAAATCACCAAAATAATTCATGTAATATCATGAAGAAACTTATAGTAGAATTTCTCAAAATATGCATACAAGCTTCAATATTCTTAATGCTCGAATATAATATTCATAGATCCATTTGATATACAATACATGGAGATTTATCTCCATAATATAGCCTTACAAAGATGACTTTTCATGTACTTGACTATTGCTCTCCTCACATATCTAGGAGATGCATCTTTTCCTATTCCATGCATAAGATAAGTCCTCCTTTGGCTTATCATCTTGCCACTTCTATACAAGACTCCTGAATCTCTACTTACTTGCACACATAACTATATGGCACTTGCAATCTTTTACATGACACTTCCACTTATACATGCACACCTAATACATGACACTTGTGCTCTTTCTTAAATTATATATTTGCAATTTTGATTACATGATACTTGTGCACTTTCTCACATTAAACATTTGCACTCTTAATTACATGACACTTGTTCATATCTTGCACATAGACACTTACATAAAGGAGAAATATAAACCATACTTCTAAACTATAAACTCAAACCCTAATCTATTACATATTTACATTTGTACCATAAATATACCATGGGGGTACATCAACATGTACCAAATAATGTAATATTCTCCAACACATCCATTTATTACATTATTTAGTTAATACAAATTTTAGTCTTCAATATTTGTCTTCATCTTGGATCTTACTTTTGTTCTTCTGCTTTGATTTTGGCACTATTATGGATTTTTGAGCTTATCTTATTTTTTATTACCTAATTTTCTTTGAACATATTTCTTTTCGTTTTTTTATCCTTTTCTTCTTTTTGTTTATTCTATTACTTTTTGTCCTGTTCTTGATTGTTAGTTTTCTTCTTCAATTTTACTTAATGTCTTTTGTTCTCCTTTTTTCTATGCCTTTCCTCTATTCTTCTTCTTTGGTTTTATTTTCTTCATATTTAGCTAAGATATAACTGGTGATGTGACTTATGAATAAAGAGTAATTAATTCATCACAATGTTTCACAATCGACATATTTATTCTCTTATCTTTTTTTTAAGATCTCAAAAGTGAGTAAAGACATATACATCATTAAGCATTCTTCAAAAGAAAATATAGTTGTGTTTTGTGAATTCCACCATGTTCTAAAAATCATTTCACAAAGATAGCTTATAAATGTTTTGAAATTTTCAACTTTTGCTTTTTGGGAAACAAAGATAGTTTTTCCTTTAAATCATTTGACATTTCCTTCTTTACATCAAAAATATCTATCAAATTTTGTGAATAGAATTTTAGCTTATTCACCATTTCTTCACTATCTTCTTTGAATTCATTTTTAATGATTTCTTCCATGCAATTATTTTTACGTTGAATTCCTTATTACTCCAAAGTTTAATAATTGCAATTTGTAAACTTGAAATTTCAATAATCAAAATTTAAAATCCTTTCAAAAATAAATTTAAAAATTTAAAAATTTCAAATTCTTTAAAGTATCAAACCTTTTGTCTTCCTAATTTATTAGATTTGCAAATTCTCTAAATTATTCAAATTTCTAAATATTTAAATTTTCAAATTTTCAAATTTTCCTTTTTGGAGTAGAAATCCTTCTCTCTCCAAAATCTAATAAGTTTATCAAATTCTCAAAAATCTAATTTTTAAATTAATTGTAAATAGTAAAATATCAATTTTCAATATTTGTTTTAAATATTTCATAAATGTGGTTGAAGTCCTTATAACTCCCACCTTAATATTTATTCCTATGGAGTTGAATATATTTTAACTCTCTCTCTTAAATAATTAAAGTTCCTAAGTTATCCAATTCCTTCAAATTAAACTTAACTTAGGACTTTAGCACCAAATTTAATAAATCTAAATATAAGGTAATGTGCTTACCTTTAATTATTGGTGGATTAGGTCACTTTGACCATGAATGTTCTAATTGAAAATACTTATAGCATATGACCATAGATACCCTTAATGGAATAATCAATGTAATGAATGTGGAAATTAAACTATAACATTCAAGAAAATCACTTCCTTTCTCCTCTAACTATGTCTTCTAATTGTTCTATCCAAAACATTAAAAATATTGTTACTTCGATTGATTGCCTTTCTTTGGCTAAACTTGCTTTACATAGGAAATGATTCACTAGGCGCTATGGCTCGATAATCATCTCACTTAGGTATTATAGCTTGGAATTGAACGAAAATACACTCTATTTTAGGTGTTTTGATCAACTCAAACTTGAATGGAATGACATTTTGGTTTAGATGCTTCAACTTAGACTTGAATGGAATGACACTCTGGTTTAGGTTCTCTAGCTCAAATTTTAATGGAATGCTCTTTGGTTTAGGTAATTTGGATTGAAATTTAATGAACCTCTAGTTTAGGTGCTTTGGCTGGGACAACACATCTTACTCAGGTGCTCTAGATGTATAACACTCTATCTGGGTGGCACTCTAGCATGTATTTCTTAGGCATTCTAGATGGATATCACTCTTTATAGAATTTACTTTAACATATCTTACTATAGTTGGATGGTGCTCTAGAAGATCTTACTCAAGTGCACTATGTCCAGTATTAAATGGATATAGTCCAAAACCTTATACTTACTACTTATCACTACTATGTTGCTTTGCTTTTTTTATGACCTAGAAATATTCAATATTTTATCCTCTTTCATTTCTTCTCTACTTAGGATCTTGCCTAAGCTCTTCTATTTTTCTCCTCTTCTCTTATGTCAGGTTCTATCCTAAGTTCTATATTCTTTTTTATTTTTATTCTCTTAGTTTCTAGCTTGAGTTATATCTTATTTTTATTTCTCTTCTCTTAGGTTCTATCCTGAGTTCTATCTTATTTTTCTTTCTCTCCTCTTAGGTTCTAGCTTAAATTCCATATTATTTTTCTTTCTCTCCTCTTAGGTTCTTGTTGGATAATATTACATTATTTGGTACATGCCAATGTAGCACCTTGGTACATTATTAGATTAGGTGTGTTTAGATTAGAGTGTGAGTTTATATTTCATGTAATATAATAGTGTTCAAGAAATGCACAAGTATCATTTGATTATGTGTGCAAGTGTTGTGAGTGTAAATGTTCACAAGTGTCCATTATGTAAAAGTGCACATGTGTTCTTAGAATAGAAAAGTGAAGAATTACAAAGAAGAATGAAGTTCAAGAGTGCAACATATGATGAGTCACACTCAATTATATATTTATGACAAAGCATTGTAATTTGTATTGAAAGTGCATAGCGTATTGCATGTATTAGTCGAAATTTATTCTATGATTATTTTGAATTATTCTTATGTTATTCTGTTTGATATTATATTCTGAGTTTTTATATTCATTTCATGATATTGTAACTTTATTATATTTGATCCTTTGATTATATTCCTTTGAGTTTTGTAATAAATATAAGATTTCAAATTCCATAAGTGGTATCATATCTATGAATATTACTTGCACTATTAGAGCTACAACAATATTACTTGCATACTATTTGAAAGTTGCAAAAGGCTAGAATCTTTCCACAAGGTTGAAGGATAACCTATGAATACTAGGACTCAACAAGGATATTTCTACAGTATTGAAATATAACCTATGAATACTAAGACCCCTATTTAGGTAAATCAACTTGAATACAATTTATTTTTCATTGCATAGCCAACATTAACATTAATACAAAGTTTTAGGGATAGAAATCCCTTGAAATCAATACTAGATTCGTAGGTAATACTACAAAAAGCTATCTAAGATATTTTTGTATTGAAAAATTGATCTTTAGAAGTTGAGAAACTTCCTACAATAGATAGAGAAGACTTTCATATTCAATTGCTTGAAGGTTGAGAGCTTTCTTCAAGCAAATATTGATTTGAGTTGTAATAAGAAGAGGATACCTACAAGAAGAGGTCCCATTGAATATAGAAGGAGACCCATGAGAATAGGTCAAATAGCCAGTGGATATAGGATACCTATGAAAAGAGGTCCAATAAGGCAAATATAGGAGACCTAAATAAAGAGGTCTCATAACTTAAAGAGATAGGATACCTATAGAAATTGGTCTCATAGAAGTCAAATATAGAAGTAAGATACCCAAAGAAATATATCCCATAGATAAAAAATATAGGAGACCAAAGGAAAGTGATCCCAAAGAAGTTAGAGACAAAGAGGAGACCTAAGGAAAAGATTTTCCATAGTTGGTAGATATAGGAGACCTAGGGAAAGAGATCCCATATAAGCCATATAAGTCTAAATAAAAGACCCAAGCAAAGAGGTCATTAGGAAGACTAAATAAGTTTGTTCTAAATAAGACATAAGACAGAGAAATAAGTTTTTTCTAGAAAAAGTGCCTACTTCAATTTTGGGATAATCATTGCCATTCAATGACAAGCCCATAATATTTAGAGAAGACTCACTGAAGGAAGTTCCAATGAATATTAAGGTATAAATAAAAAGCAAGCTCAAGAATTTAGAAAAAAAAAAAAACCACAAAGGAGAAATAGAGATCAAATATCTCTATGATTGTATAAATTTGGCTATAAGAAAGCTATGATAGAAGAAGAGCAACAAAATAAATCATTAGGAAAGTAAGGTAAAGCAATAAAGTGTAAAAATCTAAACGTCTTCAACTATAATCACAAGAAAGAAAAGAAAGGTCAACACTCTTTAGTTTCAAGAGGTATATTGATTAAGTTATTTATGATTAAGATCTATAGTTAAAAAATAGATTTGGGTAAGTTAAAGTTCATATATTGAAAGCAAAAAATGGTAGCAAGAAATCTTGAAGATATAGAATTCAGGCATAAGATTGAAGTTGGCTAAATATTAAACATTGAAGGACAAAAAGGTTGGAGGAATGCAATCATCAAAAGGAAGTAGAGTAGAGTTCAAGGTTGTAAGACCCCTAGTTGCACCTGCAATAATAAGAATACAACCAGAAGAATTGATGCTCAAAATTAAACTGAGCATAGTGGGGAAGTAATAAAAATCAAAGGATATATAAGGAGAAAAGAAGACTTGGTAGAGCTAAAGCATCCAAGACAACACATAGCTTAAATTCTACAAGGGAATATTTTAGTTTTGGTTTCAACCAAGGAACAACCACAATATCAAGACAACAAAATAAGCATTCCAAGGTGAATGTAGGAGAAATATCTTTTAGAGTACAATCCAAGATGAAGAGTACCCCCATCTAACCATAATTTAGATAAGTGACATTTTATGACTTATTTATGTACTTGTAAAACAAGAAGAAAAGTGAGAACCATTTATGTTAAAGAAAGGGGTGTCATTGTATTGGTAAAGGAAGAGTACCATTGTTAAAGAATAGTGAGAAACATTGGTAAAGAAGAGAAAATACCATTATTGAAAGGGATAATACGTTAGAAATAGAGTACTAGAGAATGCTATTATTTAAGAAGATAAATAATAGTCATATTGCACCATTGTCAAAGGAATAGAACACCATTACGTAGAAAAGTGAGCGCCATTACTAGGGCACCATTTATACAATCATAAATCATCACTAATACAATGTGTTAGCTAAAGGAAGAAGTTACAAGAGTTTAGTGCTATAGTTGAAAGGGAGAACACCTAGATTGTAGTTCCTAGGCCAACAAAAAAATATATGTTACAAATCCAAGAATCAAAAGAAAATTCCATGATAACATATATGCCAACATGATAGAGTAGAGTAAAGTACTATTATAGTGTAGGTAGACTCAAGGAAAGAACTATTATAGTACCAGAGTAAAGTTTTATAAAGCTGGAAAGAAGTGCCATTAGAGAACACCTAACATAGGAGATGAGCCTGCTAGAGCAAGGGAGATGAAACATCAACTAGAGAAAATAAAGCACAACACTATCTAAGTAAGAGGATATGAAGCACCAATGTCATTTGAGTATAGGCTAAGTGAAGGATAGTGAAGCATAAACATAAAGAGAAGAGTGAAAGCAAAGCTAAGTGCCTAGGGAAATCAAGGGCTGAAGAAGAGTTGTGTCTATATAGAAAAGTGAGCCATAGTCAAATATTATAATAGCGAGCACCTAGGGAACTCAAACGTTACTCAAGAATGCTAACATTAAAGTTTTAAATGTCAAGGAAAAATTAGAGCATCAAAAATAAGAAGAGTAATCATCTTCTCAAGTGAATTTGTAATGCTTAAAGACATGTATTATTATTGAGGTACCATGTTGGTTAATGATAGATGAAATGGCATAAGTGTAACCATATTTTAGAAGTATTCAAAATGGTGTTGTTGTATGCTTAGTTTCACATATTTTCAAGGTATTTAGTTGAAACACCCAAGCCATCAAAATATTGGATAGTGAGCAAAGAGAGTTGAATGCATTGAAGGAAAATCTAGTGAGCTAAGGAAGTCAAACAATTCAGCACCAGAGAGAGGAAACATAATTAGTCTTTTTAATGCAATCACCAGGTAGAAGGTGTGAAGTCGATCATCACTCCAAGCAATGGAACGTTCAAATATTATTTCTCTAGTGTTATCCAACCAGGTCATGTATTCTACCGCATGACATAAATAAGGTGAATGGGCAAAGATTGAAACATTTTGTGGGAAGTTACAAATAAGGATCCATGCAAGGAATCCTCATCCATCCTCATACATTTGAAGTCAAGTGATCATCCATCCTCATACGTTCAAAGCTATCCAAGGAAATTAAAGTCAGTAAAACGCCTAAGCATCATTGGAAGTGTGTAGCATGAGATTCACCTCAAAAAATCCATGGATAGAGAAAGGTGATATTCTGAGTTTTTATTAATTTCAATATATTTCTAAAGTTAAAAGGAGGTATAAGGTTTATGAATTAATTATTTGATTATTTACAAGTTTTTCAAGTTTAATATGGAGAAATAAGGATTTCAACAGTATAATGTTGTTAGAAGGAGAGATAAGGATATTATTAGAAGCTTGATATTGTAATTACATGATTCAAAGTCCTTGAAGCATTAATTAAAAATTATTCTATTTATTTTGGAGAGATAAGTTGATATAGGCTTTTATATTTAAAATTTTTCAAAAGCAATTTTAATAATTGAAAGAATGGATATTTCTATTTTTGGAACTTGTAGTTATTAGAATATTTTCAAAATTATCTTTGGAGAGATAAGGAATTCTACATCAAAATTTAGGAAGATTAAATTTTACAAAATTCTTATTTTTATAGTTTCTAATTAATTAGGGAGCCATAAGGTATTCAACTACAAAGGTTTTTGAAATTTAGAAACTTGAAATAATTATTATTCAAAACTAGGGAGTCAAAAGGATGTCTATTTCTAGAAACTCAATGGATAATGATATGGAAAACATAATTAGAAAAGAAAGGGCAAATATCATAAAAACTGGAATAAAAATTTTACTTATAAAATTTGAAGGAAAATTAGATCTAAGATTCAAAATTGATCTATAGTGAGGCTATAGAAGAAAGCTTTGAAACTTTAGAATATTATCTACATGCTAGGATTATTTAAGCAATTGATAATGGAAAATATAATATTCTAATTCCTTTGGATATTGGTAGCATATTATATATGGTATTGCTTACACTCAAATATCACAAAGAAGAAAGCATGAAACAAAAGGAATTAATTGAATCTCTTAAGAAGAAAATAAAAATAGAAGAATCCTTTTAGGAAAATATATTTTATTCTTCATGCAATATTGATACATCAAGTTCATATAATTTAGGATCTTACCATGATGCTTTAAGTGAATATCTATAAGTCTCTATATTGAAGAAGACATGTGATATGAAGAACAAAGGCAAAGGGAAAATTATTTTACAAGAATCTAATGATAATATGATAGTTCAGGAAGGCACAAAGACTGAATAACATGAAGTTGAGACTAAATATGAATATAAGAAAGAAGAAAAGGAACCAAATCAAAATGAAGGACACATACAATGCAAAGTGAATTGAAGGATGAATATTGTATTGAATACTAAAGTCTTCAATAAACCAATAATGTAATACAAGGAGGTGTAGGAGAATATTACATTATTTGGTACATGTCAATGTACCACCTTGGCACATTATTAGATTAGATGTGTCTTAGATTAGAGTGTGAGTTTATATTTCATGTAATGTATTAATTTGTAGGAGATGCACAAGTGTCATGTAATTATGTGTGCAAGTGTTGTGATTGTAAATGTGCACAAGTGTCCATTATTTAAGAGCACACATGTATCCTTAGAATAGGAAAGTGATGAGTTACAAAGAAGATTTAAGATCAAGAATGCAACATATGAGGAGTCACATTCAATTATATATTTGTGATAAAGCATTGTAATTTGTATTGAAAGTGCATAGCTTATTGCATGCATTAGTAGACCTTTATTCTATGAGTATTTTGAGTTATTCTTGTGTTATTATGTTTGATATTATATTCTAAGTTATTATATTTATTTCATTATATTGCAACTTTATTATATTTGATCTTGTGATTATAATCATGTGAATTTTGTATTAATTCTAAGGCTTAAAGAGCCATCAATTCTATCTTGATTTTTATCTTCTTTTTCTTTCTCTTCTCTTAGTTCTAGCCTAAGTTTGACCTTATTATTTTTTTTTAGTTTCTTGTCCGAGTCTTTCTATCTTCTTCTTCTTCTTATTCTTTTATCTTAGGTTCTAGATTGATTACTATATTCTTATTCTTCTTCTTTTATATTATGTTCTAACTTGGGTACTATATTCTTCTCAGGTACTTGCCCTAGTTCTTATATTCTTCTACAACCTTCTTAATATTGCAACCTTATATTTACGATATATTGTCATAGTCAAAATACCCAAAATTTAAAGCACTAAATTTTTCTTAGGTGGCTTTTGGCCACTCAATATGTGGTTATCTATCTTTAAATAGAATACAATAAATCAGGGTGATATTTGATTTATCCCCTCAATCAATTCATCAAGCCAAGTCCAAGTATTCACTTCCTTTTTAGAGTGGAAAGACTTCAACATATAATAATTGAACCTTTATCATATATAAATATGTAAATTCAAAATTTGTAGCAATATGAGTCTATGTTTTCTTCACATGATTCTAATTATAAATTCACATTGAATATTTTCTTCAATGCTAGTAATAGAGGGTACTCAAAGTAGTTATGATACCTTTATTGGCTTTTAAGACAAATTATCGTAGGTCCTATATTCTAGATCTTAAGTAGTCTCCAATATAAGAGTAATCAATATATATGTTAACCAATATAAATAATAATAATTTTCAAGAAAATATCAAATGTGAATATAAAATGGCCAAAATAATTCATGAAATAATATGAAGAAACTTAACCCAGAAAGAGGAAAAAAATTTGTAACAAGCGATTCCTCTAGTATAATAAAAAAAAAACATGAAGAAACTTATAGTATAATTGCTCAAAATATGCATACAAGGTTCAATATTATTAATGCTTGAATATGATCTTCATAGATCCATTTGATATACAATACACAGAATTTGATCTGCACAATATAACCTTACAAAGATGGTTTCTTATGTACTTGACTATTGCTCTCCTCATATTTTTGGGAGATGCATCTTTTCCTATTCCATGCATAAGATAAATCTTCTCATGTCCTTTGGATTCTCATCTTACTTCTTGTATATAAGACTCTTGACTCTCTACTTACTTGTATAATTAACTCTGTGATACTTGCACTCTTTTACATGACACTTACACTTCTACATGCACACCTAATACATGACACTTGTGCACTTTCTCACATTAAATATTTTTTAGAATATTATAATGTGCACTATGCCTTCTATTTGACACTTGTCATGTTCCTTGACACTTGTCATGTTTTTCATATAGGCTTATGCCTATATATTATACTCTTTCATATCAATATGATAATATCATTTCATTTCAATCCCAACATTTGGTATCAGAGTAGGATTTACTTGCCTTGTTAGTTTGAGGGGTTATTTCTATCATGGAAATCCCTCCCATTTATTTCCCTCTTTTATTTCTTCCCCCATTTTTTTCTCAAACCAGGGAGTATGCTCTCCATCATTAATGGATCAGAAACCAAAAGTTTGAAAAAAAACCAATGGCTACCATTATTATTATTTTTCCTATGTATATGTCCGTAGAAGTAGTTTCTCCATAGAGAAAAGAAAAATGGGATACATTGGTTTCATCCCTAAAAATACAATCGAAGGTAGATTTGATGTTTGGAGGCTTGCTATTTTTTCATCTGTAAAAATCATTTTTTTGTTAGATCTGCAAGTTACCTAGAAAGACTAGATATATTTGGTTGCAGTTCATAGTGATGCATGGTTGCAATTTTTCTTTTGGGTCATTTATGAGTTAAGTTTCTAATTAGTTTGAGAGATATGAAGATGTTGGAGGAGATATGGGTTTCATTGTTCTATTTTTTTGTCATTGGATGTATAGCATATTTCACACATTACACCTGTCAACCAGATCTAGAAATGCTACCACGAGAGCTATGAGTTGTTTAAAAGTTTTTTGATCAGTTCTTGCTTCCATTCTAGTTGGTCGATTGACCGAGCACCCATTTTTCTTCTGCCATTTGTTCCTAGCTTTTCATGTTGTGATCACTAGTCAAAAATTCAATTTTATCCTTGTGTTATTTGTTTGAATTACCCAACGTAGTGGAAGATTTATTGGTACCACGTTGTTTTTTGGCATGAAATTTTGACCAAGTGGAGTTTTTTTTTAAACCATGGAAGAAATTCTTGTCATACTCTTAGTTAAATGGCTGCATCATTGACTATTTTAGTTGTAGTTTATTGTGAGCTCCCATAGAGGAAGAGATGTTGATCATGACCAAGGTAGATTTGGAGGAGCTCACCACGTGATAAATGGCCCTATTTATATGATGGATCAAGTTATAACATTTTGCGTGAAAGAAGTAATTGTGACTTCTTCTTTACTGGCATGTGAGTTCGCAAATATTGTATGTGCTATAACCAATGAATCCCACAACACCTAAAAATCCTCATGATGCTGCTACGGTGGGCACTTGGACATGGATACCTATCGATCATATTTTAAGTGGGGAGAGAAGTGGAAGTTTTGACTCTAAGTTTCCATTTTTCTTGAGCACAAGTGAAAGATACAGCCACTTCAAATACTGTTATTCCAATTTTAATTGATTCCTCAACATCCACCGAAATGGATTGCGATAATTTATCTTGGCATACACGCATGATGAACCATTGGGTCTTATTGTTGAATCTCACATAATAGTTATATATGTTGATGAGATAAATCTCCTTAATGAAGGTATAAGTAATTTGCTTCTCAATGTTCTCGTGGAAGGTGTGAACATTGTTGAAAGAGAAGGATTTAGTTTTTGACACCCCTGAAAGCCACTTCTTATTGCTACTTACAATCCAGAAGAAGGTATTGTACGAGAACATTTACTTGATTGTATTACAATCAACCTCAATGTCGATATTACTATGGAATTTGATGATTGTGTTTCAGCTGTTGAGATTGCAACACAATTTCAGGAATGGTCCAAGGAAGTGTTTAAAGAGGTTGAAGATGCAACATATTCATTAAAGACTCAGATCATTCTTGCCAAGGAATACCTAAAATATATCTCCATTAGTAGGGATCAAATAAATTACCTTGTTATGGAAGCACTGCGTGGTGGTTGTTAGGATCCAATTATGACAATATTGGTACTTGGAGCCATTGATAATTCCATAGGTGGCATTTCAATTTTAGGAAGAAAGAAAACTACACAGATAGTAATGGCACGTGAATTGCATGCTACACTTCCACCTATTTAATTTTTTTAAGGATTTTTTGCTAACACTAATCTATTGAAGTTGTTGATATTTGTTAGAATGTGTAGAAGATTTGAAGCATTATTCCTAGAAGGGGCCTTTTATCTCAAGGATTTTTGATATCTTTGGGGCCTATGGCCATGGTGCTATTGAAAATAACCAACATTCTATGAGAAAGAAATCATTGAAATCATTTTGAAACAAATCCCATGCAAGTGTCCTCTTTGCACGAGCTTGCAGTATTCCCATGAAGAGATTGTTTCCAAATTAATTTTATTTAGTTCATTGATGTTGTTGCTACAGTTTTTGAAAATATGTGATGGTTGAAATGATGTTTTATTATTCTCATTCCCGAATCTACTAATTATGGTACATGAGGATGCTAAAATGATTGCATATGAAGGATGGAGTTTCTATTGAAAGAAAAAAAATTGGCATGTGAGGACCTCGAATATTACCATCATGATTGTCGAGAATCCTATTGGAAAGGTCGAGAAGCTGTATTGGTAGATGGCTATTTATTTTAATTATTTTTTAATTATAGATTGATCACCCACATATCCCCGTGCACCATTTTATGGAATTTTTCATATTGCGACAACCATTTGATATGATTTTTTTTTTAAGAAAGAGTGCTTTTGTTGTTTCAACACTGCTATGCCCAAAGAGGGCAGGAGGGTTGTACTATGGAAGGGCTATGAATAGATTCAGAGGATATTCTCTGTGCACTCACCTAATGCATTTGTAAAACAAGGGGATATGAATTATATGGAACCGAACCACTGTGGATGTTACTTTCGACCATGGTGAACACATTTTTTGTGATGATTAAAAATATGGAATCCTCGATCTGGCTATATTTTTGGGTCGATCGATTTGCTATATTTTTTGATGTCACCACCTGTGCATTTTTAAGCTTGTTCAAGTTTTTTTCGAGACTTCCTTCATGATGAATATGTTTTACAATATATTTTTGGCACAGCAAAAGAGTGGAGGGCTATTTTGCCAATTGTTGTCGCAGAGTAGCCCCCACACCTGTTGATTCAAGAGTGAAGCTTATTCTGTTAATTATGATTTTGGCTCGTTTTTCCTGTGCATAGCCCCAATATTTTTTATTGTGATTTCTAGTTGTGTCCTCATTATACTTTTCTAGCCAATTTTTAGCCCGCAGTGAGTTCTACGACCCTTCCCTACAAGTATGCAACCACTTCCCAACCCCCCAGTGTTGAAGCCATAGGTGGGTGTCAGTGCATATCAGGACTTGACTATGCATTTTGTTTTGATGTTATTCATAGAGGCTAGACTGTAATGCGTAGTAGAGGAGGATTAACGGCAAATACGATAGTTTTGAAGTGGTCCTTGCACCACGTGGTCTTCCATCGATGGAGAATATGAGGATGGGAAACCATCGATGCAATTTGGTGTCCCTTTCTTTTGTAGATATTTAAAATTTATTTTTTATAAATGCTACACTCATAATGTAGCCCATTGAGGGTAAATATTTTAAGGTGCAACCATGAAATTTAAGGGGGGAAATATTTTATTAAAATTTCATAGCACATTAAAGAGGAAATTTAAAAATGCAATTTTTAAATGTAAGTGGATAAAAGGTCGAAAGTATGGCCTCATTGGCAATTTTTTTAATGCTTTTTTTCCCACATGGTGTGGAAGGTGTCTCACATGGCCATTGTATTATTTCGAAGGACATTCCAGAATATTCCCATGTGAGGGAAATTGAGAGTCTATTTTTTATTCTGCTAGAGAGCGATGTCGCCCAAGTGCGATGCCAGGATAATATTCCTGATGTTTATTTTTCTACCTAGAGAGGTATGTAGTTTTTTATCACAGATGAAGGTCCCATTGAGAATGGAACATAGGGATATTTATAGTCATCAGAAAAGTTTTTCTAAGATGAACACATTGGTGGTATTCAATTTTATTTTTAAGGCAGTCCTATATGTATTTTTAGCCTCAAATATGTTGTATCATGGAGTGCACTCTCAGTTGAACCCAACAATCCCAAGGTAAATTTGTATGTGATCCTAGTATGTAGTCACCTTCTCCATAACACTTGGAAGATGCAGTCGCTGGTTACCCATGCATTCTGGCGAGATGATAAGGTCACCATAAGGACACATATTCTAGGTACTATAGACATATGCACCCTAGAATCTATTCGAGGACTTTTTTGGATCAACTTCTAAAGACTACATATGAAGACACTTTAGAATATTCTTTTCTTTATTTCTTCTTCTCCTCCACATTTGGATTCTATGGCTTATTTTATTGTATTTTTTGAGTGTATTTTCAGTAGAGACTGACACTCTCATATGGATCATATTTATTTTGTATTAAGGTGCATTTTTGGTAGAGACCGACACCTTCTATATTATGTTTCACCATGAGGGGGATGATATTCATGGTGAACCTAGTCAGTGACCTATGAGAGGCAACATACCTAGAGGATGACCTATAGAGGAAAAATACCCATAAGTGGCTGACCTTGAGGCACCTAGGATAATCTTGAGGCCCTTATATGGTTGACCCAGAGGTAACAGATCTAAGGAACTGGATGACCTTGAGGCAATATACCAAGATGTATACATTGTTGATCTAGGATTATTCATAGTTGGAGAGCCAAGCGCAAAGAGCACGAGCCTAGACCAAATCATATAATAAAGGAGGATGATAGGGTTATTTTAGAGAAGTCAACATTAAGGGGGAATGTTATCTAATGTTGACTTATTTTTTTCTCTATAGTTAGGATAGTGCACATTAAGGGGGAATGTTAGAATATTATAATGTGCACTATGCCTTATTTTTGACACTTTTCATGTTCCTTGACACTTATCATGTTTTTCATATAGGCTTATGCCTATATATTGTACTCTTTTGTATCAATATGACAATATCATTCCATTTCAATCCCAATAATATTTGCACACTTGATTACATTACACACTTTCACTCTTAATAACATGACACTTGTGCACATCGTACACATAGAAACTTACGTAAAGGAGAAATATAAATAACATTTCTAAACTATAGAATCAAACCCTAATCTATTACATATTTACGTGTATACCATAAAGGTACCATGGGGGTACATTAGCATGTATCAAATAATGTAATATTCTACAATAAGGAATTTATGGATGAAATAGATATGTTGGAAATACCCCAAGTTCTAGTTAAAGAAAATCTTCTCTTACCTTTTGCTTTGTATTATTTCCTTCTCTTGTATTTTTTATTTTGCTTTTTCTTTTGACTTTTTTAGTGTGCTCTTTCTTTTTACAATTGTTTTGTGCATCTCCTTGTTTATTGTTATCATTCAAGTATTTTAAATTACTCTTTATATATCTTTGAGTGCAATAGATAAATTATTAGAACTTTGCATAAAACTTGCTTTATATCATGACTAGTTAGATTGAATGTTGATAAACCCAATGATTATAGTTACACCCCAGACCATATCAAGTTTAGAAGATCACATTTTCATGTAATCAATATTTTGAGAGGTTTGTATACATATTTATTTTATGTTTTTTTTATAAAATAATATCAAACAATTTAAATAATGTAGACACCAAATTGCAGCCATTAATCCTCCATCCTAACCATCCCACCACCCACTTGTCCACCATACACCTTTCCCGCCAATTATTTGGCCCAATTCCACCTTTCCCGCCATTTCCTAACCCAATTGGGCTTATTTTAATATTATTTTATATTTAATATAATATTTTATATTATATTATAATATATTTATTATAAAATATGTATTTATAAACCCAATTAACCACAACCGTCCGATCCAATCTAATCTCCACCGTCCATCTTCATTAATCCATGCCACACTTAAAGTACAATCTCAGCCCTAGGATGTGATTTAATCTTAGCCACACGATCTAAAGTGTTGAGCTAAAACCCTAAGAAACCCTAAGGTTGGATTATAAGTAAGGGCATTTGCAAATGCCCAAACCCTGGAATCCTGATATTGGAATGTGCATCCTAAAGAAGTCATTGGTGAAGCCCTAGTGAAGCAGAAAGTGATAGAGCCCTAAAAATCCAAAGCCCTAGCTGGCCATAGGACTTCAACTATTCCAGCCATCCCCACATCCATTCCCCAACCATTTTCCATTACCTCCATCATACCCCATCCACCGCATCCTTCCCATCCACGCAATCTGCTTCTACAGATTTAACCCTCACCCGTAGGCGCACTCTAGAGCTTACCAAGCTCACCACAGAAGCTTGCCAAGCTCACTATAGAGCTTTCCAAGTGCATACCAGCTCCTATTGTATCATAGGCTCACTCTAGAGCCTACGAAGCTCATGCCAGAGCCTATCAAGTGCACACTAGAGCCTACCATAATCACCAGGTGCACGCCCAAGCCTACTGTAATCATCAAAGCACAAATTAGAGTCTACTGCATCACGCCATCTACCATCAGATCTACAACAATGGAGCAAAGTATCACCACAAGCAAGGTAAATCTACATTTTTGTTATCCTTTGGTGTTATCACATTTTACATATATAGTTTACATAAGATCTAGGGTTTTTAGTTTTCATTTCTGAGGGTTCACACTATGGAACCCTCCTTTTGTTTACTAACTACTTTATTGTTTGTTGTGTGTGTAGGATTGGATAACATCAATCAAAAGAGCATTGGAAGACTACTGCAGTTAGAGTGGCCCGAACACACGGATACCTAAAGCCCACTCATTCTATTGGAAGTAAAAGCACGTTGAAGACACCTTTTTTATTGTAGCTAGGGTTTCAGAGAACCCTAGAAGATTGTATTCATTGTATCACAACATTTCTATCAAGGCAGAATTAATTGTACAAAGGAGTTTCTCAGCTCCCCCCCATTATCTAATAAAATATTTCTTGTGCAATTTCATTTGTCTTATCATATCTATTTATCTGCTATTATTATTTAGTGTTGTGCTTTTAGCTCTACAAATGGCGATCACGATGGGACCCCACAAGGGTTTCATTATTTAAATTGATTTACTTTGCTAACTTGATTTTTTTGTCTGTTGCAGGGATTTTTAGAAGCGCAGAAGTCATCGATTTTGCTACTAGGGTTTCTATAGCATTTTGTTGCACTTTTCAGAGTTTACGCAGGTGCTCTATCGTGCCTACGCAGGCACTTTGTTGCACCTACACAAGCACCCAACTATGCCTGGAAGTGATTTGGAGCAGAGCTAAGGCTTCCAAGTAAGTCCCATAACTTTATTTCATAATTTACGTATTCTATATTTTTCTATAGTTTTTCATTGTTTTTGGGTTATAAAAGGAACTTAACACTAAGTAATTTGGGAAAGAATCCTTAGCAAGATTACATTTAGGGTTTGTGTGCATTTAATTACACAAAATTCATTTCTTGTTCTAAAATTGTAGATCTAGGTGATTGTTTGCATTTTGAGTGCATATGAAATAGAAAAGCATCCTAGATTTTGCATTTAAGAGTTAAATATCACTTAAATTTTGCATATCTAAATAGGAACAACACCTTGATGCATAAAGTAATCCTGCCCTAGGTTGGCCCCTTTGGCAGAGAGGTGGACGAACCCTCCGGTTGCTCTTGTGATTTTAATCACTTGTAGGCAAGGGGTTTTAAGGGTGTACTCTACACTCTTTAGGTGAAATTTGCATCTTTATGTTGGCTTCTGATTTAGATTAGTAAAGTTAGTAATCTTTAATATTGTTTGAACACCATAGAGAATAAGAGATCTAATAAAATTAATCACACACACTTGCACGATTCACTTTTTAACAGTAGTGGTTGGATTTCATCACCAACCATTGCTTGAGATTTGGTGATGGTGGCAATGATTTCCATCCACCAATATCTGCCCTAGAAACCATAGGATTACCCCCGAGCAAGCTTGTTGGAGGTCATTACCAACAAGAATCTCGTTGCCCCAACCAGCCATAGCTTTTTACCTTTGTTTTCTTTAAGCAAGATTAAGTTACATCAAAACGCACAAGACTACAATTCTAAAAAAATAATCTCACATTAACGAAAGAAAATAATTAATGAACGAGGTAAGCCACACATGGTGAAACCTAGGATTGATTGTTTTCTTTACTTTAAATTCTGAAAAAGTTTTTAGTCTGTGTGATTTTGACAAACTTTGAATCTTTGGTTTAACTACTTTATGGTGCTAACGAGACAACAAAAGAAAGTAATAAACCAAAATTGTTTAATGGAAAACATTTCCCATCCTCCCGCTACTTCGGTAGCCAACCTATCCAGCATGGTTCAGACTACTTCGTCTGGATCATCATATCCATCCCTACCCCAAGTAGGATCCCTTCCACACAATGTGGAAACAACCACCACCCACATAGACATGGACAAAGTGAGGGCCATCTACAAGTCTTCCAACTATGTCTTAGAACCCCTTAGCCAAGAGGGTTTTGAAGAACCCGAATTGGCTACCGCCCACCTTACCCAAGGATATCATAATTTAGGTTACGAATATGGTATGCCTTCTTCCATGAGCCAACCACAACAACATCTAAGTGTTCCAAACACTTACCCCACATCCATCTATTCCAACCCATTATATGAGGAGTATGTTAATGTTGCCTCACAAGTTGTCACATCAAATGCAACTTGCTCCATGCCCATGTCCTCTCATCCATCATCATCCATCCCTCCATCATATCACCTAGCCACAATGCCCATGCCCTCTCATCCATCATCATCCACCCTTCCATCATCTCATCTAGCCACAACCACATCCTTTGACACATGGTCAAATCAGGAACTCACGGATACATTAGGGCTCATAAATAAGTTGCTTTCACAATGAACAAGAGGAAAACAACCGGCCCACACAGAACCTATGATCCAAGAAGTTCCAAATCAACCTCCACCCACCAATAAAAATCCAACATGGGTTCCCCAATATTCCATAGTCTCCATCCCTAATCCATCGCAAATCCACACATCAACCACACCAATTACCATTGCTACCAACCAACCACACAATCCATTCTTCCACCAACCTCCTCACCAATCATCACCATATTTTAACCATCAATATTCACCCCATACCCAACCCAACTCATTTCACAATACCATGTTGGTCACACCCCAACATCTACCATCCAACCCATCAACCAATCACCACATAATCCAAGGTACTCACATTCCAGTAGAAGATCTTAGATTCCAGGCAATACAAAAGCAAATTGATCAGTTGATGCAAAACTCACCAGGAATAACGAGCCAAAAGCTCACCTTAAGCCAACTGATCCATCAACCAATCCACCCTTCGGTACCATCACCGCCATATCCGAAAGATTTTACGATACCAAAATTTGACAAGTTCAGAGGAACTGAGGATCCCAAGGAGCATGTGAGTTCATTTGTTCATGCATATTTTTGGATTAGCGATGATAATGCTCTTATGCTCCGAACATTTCCTCAAACATTAGGGGGAGATGCCATTGAATGGTACAATCAATTGCCTACACATAGTATTTATACTTTTGACCAATTGATGGACTTATTCTTTGAGTGTTTCGCTCTCAATATTAGAAAGAAGGTATCATTATCGGACATATATTATTTGAAACAATGGGATGATGAACCTATCTATGATTTTGGAAACCGTTGGAGGGCAGTCATAACAAAGTTGCCATTCTCCCTACCAATGGAAGAAATTATAAAACTTTTTACCAAGAGTTGCTTAAAACCCATCTCTTGGATGCTACAACTAAACACTTATAGAACATTTGAGGAAGCTTTAGCACAGGCTAGTGTCATTGAGGAGATAAAAATCCAAGAAGGTGTCATTAAGCCTAAGAAAAAGGAATGGCAAAATAAGGGCCAATACCAAAATAATCAATCCGGCCAAACTAAATCAACACAAGCCTCAACGGCTAACACAACTAATCAAGTCAATCAAGTGGTGATGAGCCAGCCCATAGTGGCTCAAAATCTGGTGCAACAACAAATTACCTATCATGCGGTCCCATCAGTAACACAAGCACCAACGATACAAAACACAATGCCAACTATGGAACAACCTACCCACCGCCAATACAATCGACCCCAACGTCAATACACTCCTTTAGCGGAGTCGTATTCATCCATATTTCAAAGGTTGTATGAGACTAATAAATTAGCCTTACCAGAAATCAGGCCCGATGACCCCACTAAAAGACCTAAAAGTTATAGAGAGCACTTGTTTTGCCCATACCATAGGCAAAATGGGCATGATATTAACTCTTGCCATGTTTTCAAGAACATAGTGCAAGACCTCATAGACCTAGGGGCCATTAACGTGGATAACCCCTTAGCTCCACAAAACCAAAACTTGGGCATATATCAGACACCTCTACCTAACCATGGGGAGGTCCAACATAATGTAGGAGGTAACAATCAACAGGCACCTCCTAACCAAGTAAATCATGTCCAACAGTATCAAAACTTTGTAGGAGCAGTCCATGTGGTCACTAGAGGGCAACGAAAAAATCAAAAAAATACTCAACAACCTTCAAATCCACCCCCATCCAAACATCACCAAATCCATCTCCGCCAATCAATCTATCCAATCCATCCAATCAACCCATCCTTCATCCAATAAGGCCAGCGGTAACCTTAACCAGCCGGTTAACCACTAGTTTGAAAATGGCGTCAACCAAGCTTTCTGTGTATGAGCTTATCCAACAATCCCCTAGGCATAGAGACGCTTTAATGGAAATACTCAAGTCAATTGAGTTAGAATCCCAAGACTCTAATGCCTTTAATAACTTTGTAGGGAGTGTTAGGACGTGTATGGAGCCATCAATCACCTTCTATGACTTTGAGATAAAGTCAATGAGTTCAGAATCAGTAGACCCTCCATTACACATAATGGCCTTAATAGACAGAAAGCCATTCAAAAGAGTCCTAATTGATACCGGCTCATCCATCAATATCATTACTACCACTGCCCTTAGTCACCTCAAATTACCTCCATCCCACATTTCCAAATCATCATTCACCCTCAAAGCATTTAACGATGCTTTGTGTACCATAGTTGGCACTGTTGTTTTACCCATAGAAGTAGGGGCCAGAACATTGCACACAATGTTTCACATCTTAGAAGGAGCCATGGCATATAATATACTCCTTGGTAGACCTTGGATGAGGGAAATGAAATGTGTTCCTTCAATTCTCCACCAATGCTTGAAATATGTTCATGATGGACAAGTCCATTGCATCCTCGCGGATGTCGAACCTTTTAAGTATTGTAATTTCATTTCAAATCCTTATGAGTCCATGTTACCTTCCACCCATTTATTCTTGGCACCATCATCGAATCCATCCACATCATCTCTTAATCCACCTTCTTCTAATCCATCTACATCTTCTTCTAAGACTCCCATCCTAGAGGAACTACCCATCACATCCCCTCTTCAAACATCCACTTCTTCTTGTACATGTGGTCATAGTCAGTCTACTATTAACACATCATCCACCACATTCACCCCTTCTTCTACAACCACTTCTTCTATTTCATCATTACCCCATCTATCACCATCTAATCCCACACCGCCATCCAACCCCACTCCATCAGCCGATGTTTCACAAGTCAAACTTTTGGACTATGAAATATTTAATTCACCACCATCCACAACCAACCCAGAACCCTCTGAGTGCCCATCATCAACCACATCAGCCCAAGTCAAAGTCCACATCACCAATCCTAGTATAGGTGAATACGTGGTCCAAGACGTCACCATCACACCCTTAGCCATTCCCATAGCCAAGGATTTTGGATGTCCCCGAGACCATTCTTTATCCATAGGTGTTGTTTATGACATGAGCGCAGCTCCAAATAGCATTAAATTTGTTTATGGAGGGTTGGATTGCTCAACTGGAGCAAACCCACCCGAAGAACCAAAAGAGCCTAGGCGTGCCAACATACCTAATATGGAGGAGTTTCCATCCCGCTACTTTAGCATGGTTAATTGGTAAGGTCAAGGTCTAGGTTCCCATGAGCAAGGGATGCATGATATCTTAGAGGTCCCATATAGAGGTGCCCATGATCATTTCGGTTTAGGCTATACCCCATTGTCTTCCACCGCTTCTCTTGAGCAAGCCTTTAAAAATCTTAGCCTCAATTATGAAGACCACCCCATCCATCCATTACCCTCAACATCCTCTCTTGAACAAGCCCTTCAAGAACTTTGCATCGACGAAGTAGACGAGGATGACCCCATCAACTTCTCCTATCCTATCTTTGATTTTGATGATGAAAGTTACGAAGAGTTTGAAGTCATGTCAAATGCTTCTGATGATTCCAAAGAGGAGTCACAACCCATTGTCCCCATCACCCAACAGGAAGAGTTTTACCTCCGAATGTTCCCCATCCATCATCCCATATTCTGCTTACTTCTTCCACAAGAATAAGTAGACCCACCTAGTAATCCACCTTGAGCCACACACATCAGCCAAGAATTGTAACATATGTACATATTAAAAAAAAACACATTTAAAAAAAAATAAAAACAAAAATATGTGTTGCTCTCATGTTAATTTCACATCCATTATTACAGGGATAACATGACTCGACATCGGTTCAGATTCAATCGTTCCATATACCCATTCATCCAGGCCATCCTTCCTTCCGCTAGGTCAATATGAATCCTATTGACTTATTCACCCCGCTCTGCAATCCATACGATTTGGCTAGGCCAATTCCAATTGACATTAGCCTTATTGAATTGGGCCAGATTTCTTCCCCACCCTCCTTTTTAGAGCTCATCCTATCCGAGGAATTGTTAAGGGCTTCAACCAACTACATTCCTCCTTCACCACCACCTTCACCTCCATCAGCTTCCACTAATGGTCCCGAGGTCTTTCAGGCAGAGTTAGGCAGAGATAAACAGGAAAAGTTGGATGACATATTAGATGACATAAATCTGATCCCAACACCACATCAACTTGAGGAAGGCTCACATATGTCCATTGAAGATACCATCGATGTGAACCTTAGTTCAAATCCTAAAAATCCCCAAGTTGTCAAGCTTGGCAAAAGTTTAACACCCGATGAACAAGAGCAATTCATTGCTCTCCTCAAGAAAAAGAAAGAAGTGTTTGCATGGTCCTACAAGGATATGCCTGGCCTCGATCCTGACCTTGTGGTCCATAACCTCACCTTACATCCTAACGCCAAACCGGTCAAACAAAAACTTAGGAGAATGCATCCTACCGTGGCCCTCATAGTCAAGGAAGAAATACAAAAGCTACTAGATGTACATTTTATCATTCCTATCGACTATCCTGAGTGGCTGTCAAACATGGTACCCATTCGCAAGCCTAACGGGGTGATACACATTTGTAATGACTTTCGAGATCTAAATAAAGTGTGTCCAAAGGATGACTTCCCTCTCCCAAACATTGATACTCTTGTCGACACCTGCGTAGGCCATGAAATGCTTTCTCTCATGGACGGTTTTTTAGGATACAACCAAATTCGAATAAATCCTGATGACCAACACAAAACGGCATTCACAACACCTTGGGGAACATTTTGTTTTAGGGTTATGCCCTTTGGTCTCAAAAATGTAGGGGCTACTTACCAAAGAGCCATGACTTACATCTTCCATGATTACATGCATAAAATCATCGAGGACTATGTAGATGATCTCTTGGCTAAATCTAAAACTCGACAAGAGCACATTGATGTCTTGGAAAATATTTTTGACCGACTTCTAGAATACAAGGTGAGGTTAAATCCCAAAAAGTGTGTCTTTGGTGTTACCTCTGGTAAACTTTTAGGATTCATTATCTCCAAAAGAGGCATTGAAGTGGACCCAAATAAGGTCAAGGCCATCATGGAAATGCCACCCCCTACCAACATCAAGGAATTGCATAGCTTACAGGGCAAAATTCAATCAATCAAATGTTTCATCGTGCAACTTTTAGATAAATGCAGACCATTTAACCACTTGCTACAAAAGGGGGTGTCATTCATATGGATAGAAGAATGTCAAAAAGCATTTGATGACATCAAGCGATACCTAACTTCACCACCAGTCTTAACTCCTCCTAGGCCGGGGGTCCCTTTTCATCTCTATGTTTCAGCTACAGAGGCGGCTTTAGGGACAATGCTTGCACAAAAAAATGAACAAAATCGAGAGCAAGCAATCTATTACATTAGTCGAACATTGGTGAGTTATGAAACACGATACGCTTACGTAGAAAAACTATGCTTAGAAGTGGTCTTGGCCACTAAGAAACTCCGACATTATATGCTAAGCCAAACAACCTATGTCATAGCTAGAGAAAATCCTCTATGTTACATGATGTCTCGCACTTATAACAACACTCATACCGCTAAATGGATAATGCTCCTCACAGAATTTGATCTCAAATTTATTAGCCAAAAATCCATTAAAGGTCAAGTTATAGCCGATCAACTTGTGGAAGCTCCACTACCTAGTGATCATCCTTTGATTATTGAGCTCCCAGATGATTCGGTATTTTCAGTCACTGAATTAGAAGAAGATGTCATTCCGAAGGAAGATGTCGATATCACCTTATTATTTGATGGATCCAAGTGCGAGAAAGGTCAAGGTGCAGGAGTTGTCTTTCATACACCACAAGGGATTCCCATCCCCTTATCATTCAAGCTAGACTTCTCATGCACGAACAACACAACAGAGTACGAAGCCTTAATCTTAGGTCTTCAATCAGCTATAGCTATGGGTATCAAGCGTATTCGAATATTTGGGGATTCTCAACTTGTAGTCAAATAGGTAACCGGAGAATACCAATGCAAAGAACCTACCATTAAGCTTTATCATGAGGTAGCAATGAAATTGCTCTCAACATTCGAATGGTATGAAATCAACAACTTACCTCATTCGACTAATAGATTTGTAGATGCAATGGCCTCCCTTGGATCCTTGATTCCAAAGAATGACTTTGGAGAGGTACAACCCCTAATAATCTCAACAATCTCTAAAGCAGCCATTGTCCGTGCTGACCCTACGGAGGGAAAGGATGTTTGCTTTATCCATACGGAACCATGTGAGTCTTGGTCAAGCCCCATAGTAGCCTTCTTGAAATTTGGAACACTCCCATTTGACATGTCTCGGTCTGCCAAACGTGCTTTCAAGCAAAAAGTAGCCCACTTCGTGCTCTTGGGTGACGTGTTGTATAAGCGGGGTTATGATGGAATCCTTCTCCATTGTCTCAAACAAAGTGAGGCTCAAATAGCCATACAAGAAGCTCATGATGGTACTTGTGGTGGTCATTTTAGTGGAATGGCCATTGCAAAGCGTCTATTACGCATGGGTTATTATTGGCCCACAATGGAGCATGACTGTTGCACTTATGTCAAAAATTGCAAACAATGTCAAACACACGCCAATTTAACTCATGTACCATCACAAGCCTTACAACCTATACAAATATTTTGGCCCTTTTCACAATGGGGCCTAGAATTAATTGGAAAAATCTCACCTTCTTCTTTGGGACAACATACATTCATCATTACTACCATAGAATACTTCACAAAGTGGGTTGAGGCCATACCTCTAACCAGTATGACAGGACCTCGAATTGTGGATTTCATACTCCATCATATCATCTATCACTTTGGCATTCCCTCTAAAATCATCTCGGATAATGATAAGTCTTTCAAGAACAAGGATGTTCGAGCACTTTGCAAAAAGTATAATATCCAACATAGTTTCTCGACTCCTTATTACCCACAAGCAAATGGACAAGCTGAAGCTACCAATAAGACCTTGATTGCCATTCTTAAGAAACTCGTCAAAGAAAATCATAAATATTGGCATACACAAATTCCTTTGGCACTTTGGGCTTATCGAACAAGCATCCGAATGCCAATAGGAGCAACACCATTTTCCTTGGTCTATGGAGCAGAAGCTATTATGCCTCTTGAGCTCGAGATTCCCTCCTTACGAGTCTCCTTGCAAGAATTCATAGATGATGATACAACTAGACAAGCACGACTTGACCAACTCACTCTCCTAGACGAAAGGTGAGTCAATGCACTAGAACATTTACGAGTTTATCAAGACCGCCTAAAGCGTGCTTACAATGCTAAAGTCCATCTTCAGGAATTTCAAGTAGGGGATCTGGTACTCAAAGAGAACCAACAAAACACCAATGCTTTGCCACATCTTCGTGACAAATTTGCAGCAAATTGGTTAGGTCCATATATAATCACTCAAAAAGTGGGTAATGGTACTTATAGACTTGCTGATTTAGAGGGAATAGAGGAACCCGAACCACTTAATGTTCTTCATTTAAAGGCATTCTATTGTTAAAAGTGATACTTTATATGTATATATACATGGACAAAAAAAAACACAACAAAAACAAATTTCATTTACATAGGCATGCTTTCATATAAGCATATTTACATGCATTTTTCACACTTACATGCATACATATAGGCATGCATTTTACTTACGCTTGCATATAGACATTCATAATTGCATTCATCACGTCATATTCATACATTGTACAAATTGCATTCATCCCATCCCATGTTCAATGATCTGGCATAGTAATGATGATATGGCCATAAACAAAAAGTCAAGTTATAAAAATTGGGGGTACCTAGTTTGAAACAATCATGCAACTCTAACAAAAGACATAAGCCAACAATACCATATGCCAAAATCACAAAGCCTAGATTTTCAATCACTCAACCATTACTAGTGTAGCAAGCAACCTCCAAATGGATGTCCGATTTTCTTTAGGACCAAAAACACACTTTACATACTAAGAAAGTCTTGAGCATTGTCGATTGATTCCGAATACAATCTTGAACCAACCACATCCCCTCACATCTTAAAAACATTTTGAGTTTAGGAGGGTTAGCACCATACTTGGGTAGCACCTTGAGGTGAAAAGGAGATAATCCTCGCTTGTCCCATCAGGCAACATAGTCCAAAGCAAAAATAGTGGTTTTCACCACTACCAACATTGCTCCAAACATAAACATAAAAACATAGAGTAGTAAGGATAGGGTCAAAATTCTCATCACACTTCGGTTGAGAATCTGATTCCCCAAAGCTCTATACAAAGTTAACAAGTTCAATTCCCCCACCCTTGATCACTAAAGTCGTAAGGATTCATACTACATACCCCTAACAAGGATGGGTAGTCATCCCCAAGGCCTAAAATATCAATCCCATTGGACTATGGAGTGAATCTCCATCGGGGCTATAGACGCTTGATTGGAAGTGGAGTAAGCTCATGCGAGGTGACATGTCTCTCCTCCAAAAAGAGAGACCTCTGAACGCACATAAGGATAGGCTAGCCTCAGGTCATCTCCATAACAAGTCATGCCTAAATCTACTCATAATGGGTTAATGAACTTCACATGCACACACACTGGTACTTGATTGGATAGGGTCATTGTCATACTCAAGACTTGGTAATTGAACCTCACTCGCACACACATTTGGTCCTAAAGAAAGTTAGACAACCTTAGTGAGTTTGGTTGATGACACTAGTATGTTTGAGTCTTTGAAAACCTTTCAATATTCCATATCAACATCCATATCTTCTTCCATATCAACATCCATATCTTCTTCCATATATTCTTCCATATCAACATCCATATCTTCTTCCATGTCAACATTCATATCTTCATTAAGATACAAGTTGCAAGAGCACCAACAAATTTGGTACTCCCAATTGCAAAACAATGGACAACAAAAATGGCCAATAAAATTTCTGAACTATAAAAGGATCATTCGAACACTATGCATTCCTCTCATATAGTTTAGATTCATTATACATTTACTTGCATTAATCATCCATAACACATATCATTTAGATTGCATTAATCATCCATATAAACACCATTCATATACATGTCATTTCACATGCATTAATCATCCATATAAGCATTATGCATACACATCATGATTAGCCTACATTAAGCATCAATAAAACATTAAACACAAATTGCATAAAAACACAAAAGCATTCACACAAAAGATAACACAAATATATAAAATGCCATGTATATATATATATAAATTGCATATACAATAAATGCCAAAAAGGCTACAGAGGAGCACCAAGGCTCATATACAAAATAGTGCATCTAAGCACTAAGCTAATGTCCATGAGAGGACTCCTGAGACCTAGTAGGAACCCTAGGCCTCGTACTCTACCTAGACTCAGTATGCCTAGATGACTCGGCTATGGAAGAAGAAGGAGGATCAGGTAGCATAATATGGTGACGCATACACAAATCCTCCAAGGAATGTGCATACGCCTCACTAGCCCATAGATGCCGCAAGTCCATCTGATGTCGATGCTCCTTAGCCAACATCTCTTCCTGAAGCCTCATGACCATCTCCCGATCACTAGCCCCAGTTACCTCCCGCTCTACCTCCAGCCATGCTATAGTAGCCAAAGACTCCCTATGAGTCTCAAGCATGGTCTCGCGCTCCTTGCAAAGCTGCTCCACCTCCGCCCGCAACCTAGCCACCTCAGAAATCTCACCCATATCCTCATCATCCTCCCTCTCCTCATCCACCAACCCCATCCCCAGAGCCTGTTGGGCTGATCCCCTCGACCACCTCTGACTCATCGATCATTGAGGCCTCATCCTCTTCAGAGTCACCCTCGACCCCGCAACTAGCACATCATCACCCACAACCTTTGGTACCCACACCGGTTGGGCACCAAACCAAGCTACATACTCTAGAGTCACCCCAACATCATCTACGTCAGGGACCTCCTATGGCTCATCATCATCCAACCGCACCCACCATGGCTCTGCACATGGGAGCCCCACCTCATCCCGCCGATGCCGATACAACATCGGCTCATCTAGCACATCTTGAGGTAAGCCAAATTGCCTCAACACCCATGAGTACTAAAAGTACTCCACCTCCTCATCCCTCCACCCAATCAACCACCGAGCTTGCCTCACCCGACGTAGTTGCTCCCCATCACCATCCCATAGAGCTCCTCACCATGACCTCCATATCACGTCAGCTCGAGTCAACCTCGACCACATATCCCGATACCACTAGTTGGTATGCACCTCTCAACTCGGTTGTACCTCCTCCACCACTACCCATCACCTAGCATAGGGCTCCCCCATCTACCATGACTGACATGGCAACCCCAAGCCCAACATTGTAAGAGGAAGCTGCACCCAATCCCCTTCCTCCTTCTCCATGTCACCTCATATAACTCCTAGTATAACTACACCAACAAGGTAGGAGCCCATGCATACTCTTGGGGATCAGTGAGTAGATCACTCACCAACCCCAATAGGTTCCAAGGGAACCTACAACCAGTGCTATTAGGTAGCACTATGTTTGCTAACACAAACATGATCAAGGTTGGGAGTGCATCCAACTCCTTCACCTTGTACATGCTCAGATAGCATATACCTCCATCTCCCATCCGAGCCTCCCGCCATCGATCCCCAAACATCTTCTCCATATCAACATTCTTATCATGTCCAACCACCACCTTCTCCCCCTCTACTAGCACCTTGAGGATGTGGTATACATCCTCAAGAGTGACAATAACCTCCCTAGTCGGTAGCTGGAACGTCCCCCTATCAGAATCCCATATCTCTATCAATGATGAGAGATACCCCTCATCCGCCCTCACAACATCCAACCTAGCTACCCCCTCCAAGCCCACCTTCCCCAAAAACTCCCAATCCTCATCCGTCAGCTTCTTCCTCATCCCAGGAACAAGCGGAGAGAACCGATGTCGAGGCTCTATGTCCCTCAACTACAACAACAAACATTTTTATTAATACTATTTCAAAAAAAAAACTTTTACAAAGTGTTTTTAAACATTACCGGGGCAAATGGTGCCTCAGCTCCACCAACAACATTCGATCCCTCCACCACCATAGCTTCCACATAGATTCTCACTAACCTCACTAAGCTCACCAAACCCACTCCACTCCTCAGACGCAGCTCCTCAAAGTCTGAAATGCACAAGTGAGCCTCATGATTCAATCAGAAAGCTATTTATAGCTTTCCTTAGCGCACTCAGGTGTAGGCCTGCACCTACAGTCTGTAGGCACAACCTGCACACAGTGCACCCATGCACACCTGCATGCCTACGGAATACCACAGACACAGATGGATGCCTGGCCCCAAAAAGGAATGAAGACAAAATTGACCAAAATAGTAGCTTACCTCCTCCAAAATTCAACAAATTTCACCCACACATCATGCACATCATAAATCAAGTAATTCATACAACATTCTTCCATCACCATCTCTCAATCCATCAATCATTTTATCTACCATCTCGTTCAATTCCTTCAAGCGAACCTCGTATCTAGTGGGTGATTCTATAAACTTGGCGATTGCAACGATAGTAATCCATGCAATTCGATAAGATGAATAGCCTACAATAAGGACACTTGACCATGGTCATCATCAATTATCTCATTGTCCAAGATCACAATCACATTGGGCACTTCACATTTTGGAGTGAAACCTTGCCAAGAACAATTTGCACAACTGTTGTCATTGATGGCCTAGTTCGTGAGGCTTAACACATGAACAAAAACTCAAATTTCATCATTTTCTCTTCAAAAACCTAATGATTGGCACTAGCTAGGAGGATTAGTTCCAATTGTGAGAACAGTCACCAACAGGCTATCCACGGTTCCTTTTTTATTTTTATCTGCATCATCATACTTGCATATCAATGGCATCAGAGAGCACACTATTCAACAACATCGAATCATCATAAAATTTGGGGCAACCACAATTTGATTATGATTTCCCACAATGGGATACATCTTACATGATCATGACATTGGATAAAATCCCTTTCCACCATTGGGGCAAAAATGGCATCACATTTTACATCATTCATATCATCCACAATCACATGGTATTATACACCAACCCCTTTTCCACCATTGGGGCAAAAATAGTATCACATTTTACATCATTCATATCATCCACAATCACATGGTATTATACACCAACCCCATTTTCCACCATTGGGGCAAAAATGATATCACATTTTACATCATTCATATCATCCACAATCACATAACATTTCATTACATCATTCATCACTTGCACAAAATTATTTTTCAATTGGCTCGTGAGATGCTTCTCATTCACCAATTGAGGGGGTAAGCTACGCAAATTCCAAAAATTCTTTATTCTTTTGTCTTCAACATCAGTGCCCAAATCCAACAACAGAGAGAAGTTGCTTTTGCGCCCATATCCCACGCAGGTGTCTCATATTTTTGCACCATATTGTGTTTCACGCAATATGGTACAAAAAGGGGCATCTGTAGACACCAAATTGCAGCCATTAATCCTCCATCCTAACCATCCCACCACCCACTTGTCCACCATACACCTTTCCCACCAATTATTTGGCCCAATTCCACCTTTCCCACCATTTCCTAACCCAATTGGGCTTATTTTAATATTATTTTATATTTAATATAATATTTTATATTATATTATAATATATTTATTATAAAATATGTATTTATAAACCCAATTAACCACATCCATCGATCCAATCTAATCTCCACCGTCCATCTTCATTAATCCATGCCACACTTAAAGTACAATCTCAGCCCTAGGATGTGATTTAATCTTAGCCACACGATCTAAAGTGTTGAGCTAAAACCCTAAGAAACCCTAAGGTTGGATTATAAGTAAGGGCATTTGCAAATGCCCAAACCCTAGAATCCTGATATTGGAATGTGCATCCTAAAGAAGTCATTGGCGAAGCCCTAGTGAAGCAGAAAGTGATAGAGCCCTGAAAATCCAAAGCCCTAGCTGGCCATAGGACTTCAACTATTCTAGCCATCCCCACATCCATTCCCCAACCATTTTCCATTACCTCCATCATACCCCATTCACCGTGTCCTTCCCATCCATGCAATCTGCTTCTATAGATTTCACCCTCACCCGTAGGCGCACTCCAGAGCTTAACAAGCTCACCATAGAAGCTTGCCAAGCTCGCTGCAGAGCTTTCCAGGTGCACGCCAGCCTGTTATATCATAGGCTCACTCTAGAGCCTACGAAGCTCATGCTAGAGCCTGTCAAGTGTGCACCAGAGCCTACCGTAATCACCAGGTGCATGCCCGAGCCTGTTGTAATCATCAAAGTGCAAATTAGAGTCTGTTGCATCACGCCATCTACCGTCAGAGCTGCAACAATGGAGCAAAGTATCACCACGAGCAAGGTAAATCTACATTTTTGTTATCCTTTGGTGTTATCGCATTTTACATATACAGTTTACATAAGATCTAGGGTTTTTGGTTTTCATTTCGAGGGTTCACACTGTGGAACCCTCCTTTTGTTTACTAACTACTTTATTGTTTGTTGTGTGTGTAGGATTGGATAATATCAATCAAAAGAACATTGGAAGACTACTGCAGTAGAGTGGCCCGAACACACGGATACCTAAAGCCCACTCATTCTATTGGGAGAAAAAGCACGTTGAAGACACCTTTGTTATTGTAGCTAGGGTTTCGGAGAACCCTAGCAGATTGTATTCATTGTATCACAACATTTCTGTCAAGGCAGAATTAATTGTACAAAGGAGTTTTTCAGCTCCCCCTCATTATTTAATAAAATATTTCTTGTGCAATTTCATTTGTCTTATCAGATCTGTTTATCTATTGTTGTTATTTGGTGTTGTGCTTTTAGCTCTACAAATAATAATATACATTAAAGCAATTTTTATGAATGAGATTTAGACATCTAATCAATTTTCATAAGAATCCAAATAGTTACAACATATTTTAACTCATGAAATACACTAGATAAACCATTCATTGGGAGGATTAAAGGGATAACAGAAGACCTAAAACTTAATAGATACAATATTCATTTTTTATTATCATATATAATGGTACAGAGAAATACACAAATGAGAATAAAGTTAATACCTTGCAAAACTGAGGATAAAGTTACTAGAATACTTCAAAGATGTGTTGCATTCAAAGAGTAGAATAAATTCCTAGATCACTATAAGGATCCTTATATGTATACATGAGAATTTGTTCATAATAAAAACATCCTAAAATCTTGTAAACATATATCTCCTAGTTTATATTTTGCATGAAAATTGAGAATAATATTTTATCCTCATATCAATACATGTGTTAAAGCTACCTAGGTAGCATATATTTATTTTTTATCTATGTAAAACAATCCTTACATTGAATTATATTATTTTCCTCTCTAATATTTAATTTTTGGTTTGGCTTTAGAATCTTTCTTAACATTGGAAACCCTATTTTCCATGACTAAAAATACGTTTTCCATGTTCCTTATCTATTTCTAGGATCTTTATTAAGTAATTGAATACTGCTAGATCATAAAACTATGCATATTCCACCTTTGTATAATACTTTTTCTCTTAAAACCATGTATATTCCACTTTCCCACCAAAATACATATTACAAATGCTAACTTATTAGCAGATTCATTGATGCTAGAATTACATTAACCTAGTTCATTAATGAAATGATAAATTTCTCCTATTTGAAAATATTTTATTTATGTACATCACTTATTTATTTTGATGTCTAGTGTGTATTGGTTTTTCATAGGGACATATTTTTCAAACACTTGACTTTTGGAACCCTTGTGGTAATGTGTTATCACCTACTCCTCCTCTTGCACTTAAATTTTATTGCTCAATATCTTAGCATTTTGGCTTTCCTTCCAAGGCTTACATATAAATAGAATTTCATGGGATTTCCAAGTTATATTTGTCATATCTCCATATGTTTGCTAATTAGACTTTTATCATGTACTTAGGACATGATTTGTGGAGTCCATATATTTTTACATCAACTTTTGTTAACTCTCAATAATTCATGATTTGAATAGTTGAAATTCTCTTAATTTGGCCTTAGGTAGGGTCCACTAGCATTAATATGGAAAAATATAGATTCCACTTAGCTTGATTGGATCCTTTATTGTTCTTTGTATATTAATAATTAACGGACTTGATATCCTTTATACCTATTAAAATGACTAATTGGTGGACTTTGACATTAACAATGATGTGATAATCTAACAAGTAGTCAATTTTATTTAAAAAAATTCCAAGCTCCTTATGAAATATTCAGTCCGTATTTTTATTTACTAGGCTTATATCTCTGACAAGATATATCTTTTGATTAATATTCATAAGTCAATGATCCATGGATCATTTCTTAAGAGTTGGCATATTTCCACTTTTGAATTTGAATTTGATAATCTATTAAGTTATTTACATTGAATTCTTTAAATTTCCTTAACACCTTATGCATTGGATTTCTTTTCTTATAGACATGTGATTGATTTTGAAATTTATTACCTGAAAGAAATGGTGCAAACACTACACTGTTGGTGATTTTTTGAGGTCATCATGTTGGCTTGGTGTCAAATACTAGGGACTTTATTCATTAGGCATGTATTTTGAAATATTATGAATCTCATCAAGGAATGAAATATTGTAAAGAATAAATTAATCATGGGAGTTCATGGTTTATATCTAATGGGTAATAGTGTCGTCAATGTGGCCTAATATACAACTAAGAATATCTATACTTGATTCATCATTTTAAATGCTATGTCTAGTTTTTCCTATCCTTGAAAAAATATATTTTATTTTGGTTCCCTAACATCCATATGGGGTTGATACAATGAAATGATGATTATTTTCAACTTGCTAGGTTACTTAACAGAGATACTTCTTATTAGGGTCAAGCATGCAGTACTTCATTTTTTAATAAACTTTACATATTATTTGGTATATATTAGATCATACTACTTATTTCATAGATCCAATAAACCTCTATTAACTAATTGAATACTATCAAAGCTCATAAATACTATGGTTTGCTAGAGATTATTTTTTACTATGATACACTTATCTAACTTATGTTGTTTTTCTATTTCCTTTTTATTATTGATTCTAATTTTATAAAATATCTGTAGTATATTTATCATATATTTTCATCAATATTGGGTTGCCTATCACATTTTGAATGGTCCTGCACTTTAATATTAGTCTTCTTGACTATTTACTTACACTCCTTGATTTCCTGCAAGAAATAATTGATCCTATTTACCTCAATGTGAATCTTGTCGCAATAAGAATCAAATATATCCTTGACCACACTTGAGGTTTATTCCTTCTTCTTGGATTCCTTGATATATTTATTAATATTTTATCCCTAGGTTAGCTCTTCCTTCTATTTCTTTATATTTCTTCAATATGTCTTGATGCTTTTGATCTTAGTATTTTTCTCAACAAATAATCTACATGTCTTACAAGTAACTTACTTATTTGTAGATATTTTATCATATATATTGATAGTTGATTGAGATGAATTTTAAACCTTTTCTCATTAACTAGATTTTGTTATATAGACTTAACTAACTTAGGTCATGTGTGAAGGCGCATGAAGTGTAGTCATACAATTGGAAAGAAAATGTTGGTATGATTGGGTTCTTTATGAAAATTTATAATATTGAAGCTAACTTCCTTTGTCCTTGATTTCAGTCCTTAGTCGTATCATTAACATGGACAAATAAGGTGTCACAAATTTTCTAGAACCATAGTTTTGCATGATATTCTAATACTTTTGAAGATTTGTCTTAGTCAACAATTTTGATCCTAATTTTAAATTTTGAATAAGCAATTTAAATGGAGACTATATATATTGGAATAATATGGTCCCATATTCCTCAATTTTTTTTTAGTTAGACTCACCACTATAGTTATAGAAATTATTATCAATGTTGCTTTTATGAAAGTGATCATATATTGTAGATGTGGCAATCAAAGTGATCACCAAAGAATAAAATATCAAGGTTGATAATAGCATGTATAATATGGAATATGAAGTGTCGAAGGGTATACATGTTGTTGTTATTTCAACTACAAATGAAAAATCAATAGGTCTAATGTGAATCATGCTTTACTATAAGGACTACATAGATGGAATGAAGGTCATGTTAAAAATATTACTATAGCTTTTATGGAAGAAGCACTATCTCAATTATTGAGAGTGAAATAATCATGACATTGGAAGGGATGGAAGTGGAAATAGTGGTGGTAGAGATAATGGTGAATGAAATAGTGGTTGATATGATCATTGGAGTAGTAGGGATTGCAAGCACAATAATGATAAATGGAAGTAGAGTGAAGGATAAAATATAAGAAGTATTATAAATGAAATATATATTAGAAATAATTATAGATCGAACAACAAAATGCAAAATGGGAAAATAATGGAAGATGGTATAAACATGGGAATTAGAGTGAAGGTCACATGGTTGCAGAGGTGGTGGTATCTAAGTTCATTGTGGTCCCAACATAAGAGTTAAGAGGTTATCTATAGTTGAAACAATACTAAATCAATATTAGGTGCTTTCACTTCTTTAGGTAGTGCCAATTAATTATATTAATTGTTTATAATAAAACTTAAGCCCATAAAAACTATAAAAAATAATTATAAAGTTTAAGCCCATAAAAACTAAAAAAAATAATTATTAAATTTAAGCCCATATTTATAAGATGTGTGGTTCTAATTATGGAATAAATTTTAATAATTCTCTTTATTATCTTGTAAATGTCCAACCTAATTCCTACCAAGGCTATTCAGCCCTAAATTAAGCCCATCCAATTATGCACCTATGTTCACTCACATCAAGAATGTAAATATATTTATGTTTTTCTAAGAAAATTATATAATGGCATGGTTTTCTTTCTACTAGCACATGGTGCAAACAATACTTTAAATAACTAGTAAATAGAGTGCTTACATGGATACAATGACCACAATATTCCTTCACACATAATATAGATATTCTATTTAAACACTCCTCTTTGTTGTCAATTAAGTAAAACATGGTGTTGTCCATTGAGGATGCATTTTTGTAAATTGATATGGATCATGGTAGGTAATAGTTATTTGTATAAAACAATGAAAAATATAAGTTAGAATAGAATCATCCTCTAGACAATATGATTGTCTATTTTTATTTTTTTATTTTTTAGTCATAAGACATGTATTGCAAATGATTAGATCCATACATGTCTTATTATTGTTGCATGCAGTGAATTGGGAGCACCATCTCTTGAAGACAATTCATATATGATCTAATCATTTGCAATACATGTATTATAACTAAAATATCAAAAAATACATTTCTTATTATTGTTGCATGTAGTGAATTGGGAGCACCATCTCTTTAAGACAATTCATATATGATTCCCATGCACGTATTGAATATCTAATAAGTGTAATTCTAGTTTTCAATGGATATTTCTATTATATCATCCCATGGAAACAATCTGAAATATCCCATTTAAGACAACATACAAATAATTTAAATTGTATATGTTTTATTTATAAGAGAAAATTTTTTGGTGGGTTTTATACCTTGCATTACATGGGATGAATTTTATTATATGAAAAAATTTACTTTTTGTTTCTATTGAATAAAGAGAATGGGTATTCCTTTCTCTTGATGAAACACCATATATTGAGTAACATAAAAGATTGTTTTTAATTATGTTATGTTGTTTCTTTCATTGTTATAAAAACATATATTTCACAAGACTATTTAAATATACATCTATTCTAACTTATAAAATATGAGGTCACTTGTAACTTAACAATTCAATAAGAAAATTTCCATAGTAAAATTTGTGTAAAATTATTCCTTTTCCTCTAAAATATCCTACGTATAGCATACATATTATAATTATAGTTTTCAATGAATATTTATATTAGATCATACCTTGGAAACAATATGAAATGCCCCATTTGAGATAGCATGCATCTAATTTAAATTATGCATATTTTTATTTATAATAGAAGTATTATGGTGGGTATTCTAACTTTCCTTCCATGGGATGAATTTCTTCATATGAAAACAAATTGCTTTTTGTTTCTATTGAAGAAAGAGAATGGAAATTACTTTCCCTTAAGGAAGCACCATATATTGAGTAACATAAAAGGTTGTTTTTAGTCTCACTATGTTGTTCTTTTCATTGTAATTATCAAAACATATAGTTCACAAGACTATTTTGATCTACATCTATTTTAACTTACAAAATATGAGGTCACTTGTAACTTAAGTATTCAACGAGAAAATTTCCATACTAAAAATTGGGCAAAATTTTTATTTTTCCTCTAAAATATCCTACACCTAGCATCCATTTCAAATTAAATTTTCTTATTCCTAATTTCTTTCAACACTTCTACTTATCTTTTAATTCAATATCTAATAATTCCTTTTTTATTAAATTTAAAATCCTTATCTATTCAATAATTTTTACATTTAAAATTTAAATAAAATAAACCAATTTTTCCAAGGTAAAAAAAACACATATGAATTACAAATTATTATATTTGAATCCATCAATTACTCACATATTCCATATCACAAAAATACACATTCTTACTTTGTACAAATACTCTCAGTTCAAACATAGAAATTTCCACTTTAATTAATTAGTCAAACCCCAATTTGAAAATGATTCAAAACATATTAAATACATCGATCTTTCATAATCGGATATTTCACATTCATATTCTTCCTTCAAATGGGAATATAAAATAATAAATTACTAATTTATTTCAATTCAACTTATCTTTTGTAACTTAGTGAAATCAAGAAATATTTTGTAATAATATTAGTCATTGAGAATTGCAAGATACTATAGTAGTTCACAAATGGTGTTCCATCATAATCATCAAGTAAACGTGTAGAATAATTCTTGAATTCTACTCTTGACTCAATATACAATTTGACAACTCAAAATTTTAAGTCAACAAGATTTATTAACTATCCTTCTCAAAATATTTTGGGAATAAGGGCTTCAATCAACTTCCAAGATGCATCTATCACATCATGGTAAATAACTATTGGGGATTGGTGTAACAACCCTAAAATATACCCCAATTTTTTTCTTAAAACATCAAATTCTAATTTGCATATTCCAGATAAATTTCCAATAAGCCTTTCTTAAAATTTCAAGTTTTACATGTTGCAACATCCCTCAAGTGGACAAGAGTAGCCAATTATTTCGTAACATGTTTTGAGAATTACCTTTTTCCACTACCCATACAACTTTATAGTATACCTTTGTGTGGTCACCCCATTTCTTTTATTTCCATTGAAGGACCATTTAACCATAGCACATGGGTTAACCCTACCTCATTCGACTGAGATAAGAAGCGCCAAATCCCATTCTAGTATTTGTTATTCTAAACTAGTGTTTTTGACGTAAGATTCTTTATAGTTTTACATCCCCTTCTTTATAAAACTATTGTGCACCATTAAGTACCCTTTGGGTAATGTAATGGAGGTGATTACCATTTATGAGATAGTTCTTACTGAGTTGTCCATATGTCTAACAAAAATACTCAATGCCCATCTCACCAAAGGACATTTCCCATAGGAATTCTCCCTCATTATTTTGGGTCCCTATGACTATCCTTTGCATGATATCTCTCTCACATGGGTATTTTTGTGTCTATTGAAGCATCCCCTCACAAGGAATTAGCTACAATGGAATTCTAAGCCCACTTTATTTTGGAGAACACTTTGAAGTTCCATATTTAAAGTGCCCATTGCAATCCTAAGGGATTGTCTCATCATGTATCCCTTAGTTCTAGTCCTAACCATAGGGTCTAGCTAGTTTTGGTATTTGATCATTAAACCCCTTCCCAATCTACGATTACATATCCCAAGGAGTTTCTTATACATTATCCATTTTATGACATTTAATCAAGTACTAGAAAAACATAAGAGAAAATACCATGTTTTTGGCCAAAGTAAACTCATTCTTTACAACTTATCAAAAATATAATTTCATTAAAGAAAATTATCAAATTCAATTAACATCTATTCTAGTGCATGAAAGAAAATCATTCTCATCCAAAGCAAGATCACAAAAGTACACATTTGATACAAGCTTTATCCTGGGAACCCTTTTGGGAGAAAACCCAACCTCAAAAGCATCCATCATCAAATATTTGTTTCTAGCTCATTTGTCTCATTACAAAAAGGATTTAAATTTCCTTTTGTCTTAATTTCATTCTACTACATAAAAAACTTCGTTGTCCTTAAGTATTTCTAAATAATCTATTTCCTTTTATGGACTGAGGAAGCCCCATAAACTCCCTCATAGTTAACTCATTATTTTCCTAATTTTGTAGTACTTAGGTGTTCATACTCTGAGTATCTATTACAAAAGGTTTAGTGTGGAAACCCCATAAGTTCCCTATAGTTTACACTGGGTCTCGTGCCCAAATCCTATAACAATAAAATAGTATTTACATTTCCATTTCTCAAGAATATACATTATAACGTAATCAAAATATTACATTCTACAACATCCATTTAGGTTCCTTGCAAATAAATCATTTCAAATTTCCATCCATCATACGTTAATACTAGGTTCTTGTTAACTTTGCATAACAATTATAACATTACCAAATTCCATGATATAAGCATCAACTAAACAAACTCATCTCTTTATATAACTAAGCCCTTCAATTTGTTATAAATAAAACTTGTTCCACTACATTTCAATTTCCACAATTAATCCTATATTCTTTTCCAAAAGATTGGTATTTACCATTATCCATAACACAATTCATATTTCAAACTGAATCTAAAAATAAAGTAAATATTCTTAGACTTTTCCTCTAAAGTACATTTAAGTAAGTAAAAGAGTACTATATAATATTTATCCTATATTAAAATCCATAAGCACGTATTTCAATATTAGCTTTGCTATATCTATAATATGCTAGAAATCTAGTGTTCTTTTCTTTTATTTTCAAATATTAAATATTCTAATATGCATTCACATTTTCAATTCAACCATCGATTATTTCATATTTTACCTCAAAAGGGATATAATTTCATTTCTCTAAGTTTATCATTGTCTAGTTGGCATAAAGATCAATATTTTTAAAGGAAACATAATTTCATAGTCATTCGATATATGGTATTTTAGACATCCCTAGGTAAGTGTGATCCAAGCAACGTATTCCAAAAAATATTTTATACTTCCTAGGATGTCATAGTTTGCTATACTTGAATCAACACAAATTCAAACCACTAACCAGCTTAATCCCTATTCGTTGCACCTACCTTAAAACCCAAGGAAATATTCAAATAGGGCCCATGACTATCGCCTAAGGTAGACAACGTATCACTCATGGTAGGGGTACACTTGAGGTACTATAGGTGATGTTAAATTATGAATGTGAGATTTATTTCTATAATCCCTATTCAAATCTCATCTAGGGTTCAAATTACATTCACGCTTCAAAAGGCACCATGTGGGCAATCATTAAGGTGCCTACATAGAACCACTTGATAGGCTCAAAAATCAAGATCAAAATACACCAAATCTAATGTTTGCTTCTAATTTTTTAAAGTTTCTATGCCTATAAATAAAAAAGTATTATTTAGCCCAACGAATGCACAATATGACTGTGATATCTATGTGCAAAAATTTAGCCATTAGGCTTCCAAGGCATGGTTCGCTGAAACCTTTGTTACTTGCATGGAAAAAGATAGCCGAATGTACAACCAAAAATACAATGATATCCAATTATTTAGTTAGATGTAAAAGGTTTTAGGTTGAAGATGACACACATTCTAAAATATCTTTGGTTTGTCTAGCTTACACTTTCAATACTTCTCAAGAAAAGACTCAATGGCAACAAAGGCTTGTCCAACTAGAATGTGGTTGAAGAAACTAAGGATTGGACTATTCTTAGGTGCTATGTTTTAATCCCGAGCACTTAGAAACATCAATGATATCCTATATTGCCATAGTTGGCACAATACAAGGATTTTCTCAAGATTCTTACTCCATTCAAATAAGGTTAAAGCTTAATACATAAACTCCATATAATTTATTTCACCATAAAAAATAAAATATCATCTATTACAAGCACTTATACATAATAGAAATACCTTATATTTCTAGAAGAGGGCTTGTTCTAGAGTTGATCCAAGTGATTGATGGTATATTACTCCTTGATACACATTCATTCTTCCCAAGTGCAAGATCAAAGTCTATCATGCTGCTTCACACCTTCTACCAAACATTTTCAAAAATTATGCACCCAAAAACTCAACTCCTCGATTCTCTTTTATCTCCCCTCCTCAAGGGTATGAGGATATCTTAATCATGATAATGAACCTAACTGTCTGCTATCGTATTTTACCATTATTGGGGCTTTTCTATTATTTGATTATTGGAAGCATGAATTATAACCTTTATTTATTTTTTTAAAGATAAGAAAATAATGTTTCTTCCTTCATGCTTTATTTTAGAGAAGTAACATTATACCTTCTCATCATAGTTTCTTCATATGAACATAATAAAAGTGCTAAATTAATTTCAATTGGCTATATAAGTAGAAAATATACATTAAATAGCAAGGTTTAGAATATGTTAGATCCATTTAATTATATATATACCATCAACTCTGCTATCACTTGCAAAGGTATCTTTTCCTGCAAAAAGATCAAGTCTATTAGTTCCTTAATGCTTAATAATAGAATCTCAAAATATCTTAACATAAGTTAGTAATAATCATATATGCATGATTAAATATCTTATTTAAAAATAGTTGTCCAGGGGAGGGTCATGACATACTACCCCCATTAGACTAAATACAGTCCTCTATGTTTCATTAGTATCCTGCAATCAAACCAAAATTTACATTTGTTTATTCAAATAAATATGGAAACTATTTTTGAATATCTACTACTTTCTCCCAAGTAGCATTATTTTTAGAATACCAATCATATTGGACTTTACATTGTTCTAGAGTTTGGTTCCTCATATGTTTGGAATGGAACTCTAAAATCTTTATTAGTTGAACTTCAATTGCTACAGGGTCATTTATCTTCAAGATAGATAAATTCCATACATGGTCACTATCAGCTACATATTTTCTCAATAGGGAAACATGGAAAGTATCATGGATCTTAGATAATTTGGATGGCAAGGAGAGATGATAGGTAACTACACTTATATTCTCAGTGATATCAAAGGGTCCAACATATCTAGGATCCAATTTGGTGGATTCTATGGCACTCTTAGTGGGATTTACTCTGATAAATACCTTATCCCTTATAGAGAATTCTTGAGGGGTGCACTTTCTATTGGCATAACTATTTTTATGATCAAAGGCTTCATTTAGCCTCGATCTAATCATTTTTAGTTGTTCCTCCATCTCTCAAACTACATCTGATATGATGACAATACGATCTTCTATATTGTCCCATGAAAGGGGTGTTTGGAATTTTCTACCATATAGTGCTTCGAATGAAGCCATTCCAAAAGAAACATGATGCCCATTGTTATAGGTAAATTCAACCAAGTGTAAATAATCTTCCCATTGAGATTTTTGATCAATATAGTACATGCAAAGCATGTCTTCCAAAGCCTAGTTGACTCTCTCAGTCTAACCATCATTATCAAGATGGTAATAAGAACTGATATTTAATTTGGTACCTATAGCTCGATGTAGGGCTTGCCAAAATATAGAAGTAAATATAGAATCTCTGTCAGATATAATTAATTCAAGAAAACATGTAATCTAAATATTTCCTTGGCAAATCTATTAGCCACAAAAATTTCATCATCTTTGGTGCTTCCCAATATGAAGTGTGCAACCTTGGTTAATTTATCCACTACGAAAAGGATTGCATCATGTTGGAATCTATTCTTAGGTAATCCCACAATAAAGTCCATGGATATTACCTACCATTTTTTAACAAGTATATTATGGGGGTATGGAAAACCTGTTGGATATCAGTGTTCTACCTTCACCTTTTGACATTTCATACATCTAGTGACAAATTTATTTATGTCCTTCATTTACTTCCATTAAAAATTATTTTTCATGTTTTCCCCCATTTTGGCTCCTCCTAGGTGGGAAGAATAAGGAGACTTGTGGACCTTTTGCATAATATTTCTCCTTAATTCACAAAATTTTGGTATTATAACCCTATCCTTGAAGCATAAAATTTCATATTTAATGCTATAATCTAATTTTCCATCAAGATTTCCTACAATATTTTCATGGATATCCTTGCAAATTTGGTCTTGAGTTTGCATATTTTGAACTTAAGGCATCTGTAATATTATTCTCTTTCCATTTGATATATTCAATATCAAATCCATATTCTACTAAGAACTCGATCCATCAAATTTGTCTTAAATTCAACAATTATTGCATGAAGATATACTTCAAACTTTGATGATCAGTTTAAAGGTCAAAAGGTTTTCTAACAGATAGTGTCACCACATCTTAAGTGCATGCACTATTACTACTAGTTCCAAGTCATGTGTAGCATAATTTACTTCATGTTTATTGAGTTTTCTTAACTCAAATGCTACCATTGACTCTTCTTGATATAGGACTCCCCCCAAACCTCCTAATGATGCATCTGTACAAACTGAGAAATTTCCTTGTGGATCTAGAATTTTTAGAATATGTGCAATGGTGAGTTTTTTTTAATAATTCAAATTCTACCTCACACTTATATATATATTTTTTAATTCCTTTCCCTTCCTCTAAAGTTGGTTATTGGGTAAGTAATTTTAGTGTAATCTTTGACAAAACAATGATAATACCCCATGATGGTCATAAAATGCTTTACTTTTGACACATTGGTGGATTATGACCAACTTATAATGGCCTCAATTATCTTTGTCTCTACTACTATTCTATTAGCAGAAATAATATGCCCATTTATTGAACCTTAGGGACATAAAGTCACACTTCAAGAGGTTACCATAGAGCTGATTTTATCTTAACAACTCAAGCACTATCCTAATATGCTTATCATGTTCTTCTTTATTATTTGAATATATTAGAATATCATCTAGAAATATCAAAACAAATCAATCTAATTATCTCCTGAACATATTTTTCATTAGATTCATGAAGGTTGCTAGAGCATTTGATAGTCCAAAATGTAGTACTATAAATTCATAGTGTCCATATCTAGTTTTAAAGGCATTTTTGTGAGTGTCTTCCTCACATATTCTCAATTGATGATATATTGACTTTAGTTCAATTTTGGAGAAATTAGTTGCTTCTTTCAATTGATCGAATAAATCATCTATTCTGGGTAAGGGATATCTATTTTTTATGGTCACTTTGTTTAAAATTCTATAGTTGATACACAATCCCAGTTATCAATTCTTCTTTTTCAAAAAAAGGATAGGTGCACCCCAGGGTGACACATTGGGTTTTATCAACCCTTTTCTAACAACCCTTGGAGTTGAAATTTTAACTCTTGCATCTCTATAGGGTTCATTATAGAATGGATCCTATGGATTGGTTCTATTACTAGCATTAGGTCTATAGTGAAATGAAATTGCCATTTAGGGGGTAAACCCAGAAAATATTCAAGAAATACATTCTTATATTCCTATAATATTGGATTTTTACCAAACACCTCTTCCTTTTCTTTTATCTCAACTTCATTAATTTTAACTAAAGAAATCATTCCACCCATTTTCATGGTTTTCTTTAGTTGCATTCCTAAAAGTAACTGAGGTCAAAAAATACGTTGTTCAGTGGTAATTCACCTCCTTTTATAATCACTATCAGTGTAATAAATTCATCTATCATGGAAATTGATTACAGGCTTTTGGGCTTTTAACCAATTCATCCGTAAAATAAGATCAAATACATGGAGGTAAGCTACATACAGATGCCATTCTATGGAATCCATTAGTTAGGATGATTGTTATGTCAGGTAAAATTGATCCATAGAGTAGGTTTATCCAAAAACACTCTCTACTTTCCACCCTTTTTCCAAGTATTCCAATATTTTTGAAATATCCATGACAAAATTAAATGTAATTTTTTTAATTGCTCAACTATCTACCAAAACTTAACATAGATGTTTGTACCTACAAAAAGGTTGTTTAGTATTTCCACCAATTTTTTGACTCCCATGATTTGTCTTTTTTGAATGGTTGTTGAACCCAACTTTTTAGGGATAATGATGTCATAATGGGGTCTTCCACAGGTATAACAACTAACTTTATTCAAATTTTTTCTTGACTTGATATTCTCATGATCCTCATATCTAGAGTGTCCTTGTTCAACAATGATTTCCAATATTAGATGATGTTGGTCTACCTTATCTTGCAGTTTCCTTATGACAATCTCTAACTATGTCATGCTTCGGACAAATTTGTTGGAGGGAAGACACCTCGTAGGTCATGACGTTATCAAATATTTTGTCAATATCTTCTGATATTTCCCATGGATGGAAGTATCCTTGTCTAAATCTTGGTGCCATGTCTCATGACTATTCCAATATCATAAATAAGATCATAATTCATAATCTTGCTTACACATAGTTAATTTTATCTTTCAAACAAAGCTAACATGTTTCCTTAATCAACATTCAATAATACTACTGAAAGCACTTTCTTTCAGTAGGGTGTGTTAACAAGAGTAAGATATTTCTTTTGATCAATGGTCTTTCTGTTAAACCATCATTCCCATGTGAATATTCTATCCTTCTTAGGTGCACATCAAAATCAAACATGAGTAGGTTCTTTCTTGGGTAAGCTTCTATTCCTACATCAGAGTTCAACTTTGATATGCATAAAATACCTACTACCATGCTCTGATACCAATTGTAACAACCCAAAAATCTACCCCAATTTATTTTCTTAAAACATAAAATTCTAATATGCATATTCAAGATAAACTCCCAAGAAGCTTTTCTTACACTTTTGAGTTTTAGATGCTGCAACATCCCTCGGGTGGACAAGAGTAGCCAATTATACCATAACATATTTTGAGGTTTACCTTTTTCCACTACCCATACAACTTTAAAGGATGCCTTTTTGTGGTCACCATATTTCCTTTATTTCTATTGAAGGACCATTTAACCATAGCACATAGGTTAACCCTACCTTGTTCGATTGAGATAAGGAGCACCACATCCCATTCTAGTGTCTGTCATTCTATAATAGTGTTTTGGATGCAATATTCTTTATAGTTTTACATCCCCTTCTTTATAAGACTATTTTTTACCATTAAGTACCCTTTGGATAATGTAATGGAGGTGATTACCATTTATGATATAGTTCTTATTGAGTCATCCATTTGTGTCTCAAAAATACTCAATGACTATCTCACCAAAGGACATCTCCCATAGGAATTCTCCCTCATTATTTTGGGTCCCTATGACTATCCTTTGCATGATATCTCTCTCACATGGGTGTCTTTATGTCTACTGAAGCATCCCATCACAAGGAATTAGCTACAATGGAATTATAATTCCACTTTCTTTTGGAGCACACTTTAAAGTTCCATATTTAAAGCACCCATTAAAACCCTAAGGGATTGTCTCATCATGTCTCCCTTAGTTCCAGACCTAACCATAGGGTATAGTTGGTTTTGGTATTTGATCATTAAACTCCTTCCCAGTCTACAATTACATATCCCAAGGATTTTCTTATAGATTATCCATTTTATGACATTTAATCAAGTACTAGAAAAACATAAGATAAAATACCATGCTTTTTTCCAAAGTAAACTCATTCTTGCAACTTATCAAAAATATAATTTCATTAAAGCATATTATCAAATTCATTTAATATTTAAGTTCTAGTGCATGAAAGCAAATCATTCTCATCCAAATCAACATAACAAAAGTACACATTTGACACAAGTTTTTATCCTGGGAACCCTTTCGGGAGAAAACCCATCCTCAAAAAAATTTGTCATCAAATATTTATTTCTAGTTCATTTGTCTCATTACAAAAAGGATTTCAAGTTACTTTTGTCTTCATTTCATTCAACTGCACAAGAACCTTCTTTGTCCTTAAGTCTTTATAAATAATTAGTTTCCTTTTTTGGAGTGAGGGAGCCCCATAAAATCCCTCATAGTTAATTCATTTATTTCCTAATTTTGTAGTACTCAGGTGTTCATACTCTGAGTATCTCTTACAAAAGGTTTAGTGTGGAACCCCCATAAGTTCGCTATTGTTTACATTGGGTCTCATGCCCAAATACCATAACAATAAATTAGTATTTACATTTCCATTTTGCAAGAATATATATTATAACATAATCAAAATATTACATTCTACAACATCAATTTAGGTTCCTTGCACATAAATTAATTCAAATTTACGTTCATCATACATTAATACTAGGTTCTTGCTAGCTTTGCATACCAATTATAACATTAGCAAATTCCATGATATAAGCATCAAATAAAAAAATCATCTCTTTATATAACTAAGCCTTTCAATTTCTTATAATAGAACTTGTTTTGCTACATTTCAATTTGCACAATTACTCCTATATTATTTTCCAAAAGATTAGGATTGACCATTATCCATAACACAATTCATATTTTAAACTGAATATAAAAATAAAGTAAACATTTCTTAGAATTTTCTTCTAAAGTACATTTAAGTATATAAAAGAGGACTATATAAGATTTATCATATATTAAAATCCATAAGCACGTATTTCAATATTAGCTTTGCTATATCTATAATATGCTAGAAATCTAGTGTTCTTTTATTTTTCTTTTCAAATATTAAATATTCTAATGTTCATTCACATTTTCAATTCAACCATTGATTATTTCATATTCTACCTCAAAAGGGATATACTTTCATTTCCCTAAGCTTATCATTGTCTAGTCGGCAACATAGATTAATATTTTTAAAGGACACATCATTTCATAGTCATTCAAGATATGGTATCTCAGACATCCCTAGGTAAGTGTTATCCAAGCAACGTATCCCAAAAATAGTTTTATACTTCATGGGAGGTAACCGTTTGCTATACATGAATAAAAAAAATCAAACCACTAACCAGCTTAATCCCTATTCATTGCAATTCACTCAAAACCCAAGGAAATATTCAAACAGGACCCACAACTACTGCCTAAGGTAGATAACATATCAGTCATGGTAGGGGTACAATTGAGGTGTTATAGATGATCTTTAACTATGAATGTGTGATTTCTTTCGATAATTCCTATTCAGGGTTAAACTTACATTTAGGCTTTGAAAGGTGCCACATGGGCCCTCATTAAGGTGCCTACTTGGTGCCACTTAGCAAAATCAAAATAAAATATCAAAATACATCAAACCTAAGGTTTTCTTTTGATTTTACAAATTTTCTACACCTATGAAGGAAAAGAGTATTATTTTGCCTAGCCAATGCATGGGATGACTATGAGATCCATGTGCACAAATTTAGCCATTAGGATTCCAAGGCATGTTTCATTGAAAGCTATGTTCCTTGCATGGAAAAATGTAGTCAGATGTAGGTATCCACAACCAAAAATACAGTGATATCCTCTTATTCAACCGAATGTATAAGGTTTTAGGTTGAAGACAACACACAATCTAAAATATCTTTGATCTACCTAGCTTTCACTTACAATCGTTCTCAAGGGAAGACTCAATAGCAATAAAGGCTTGTTCAACTAGAATGTGGCTAAAGCAACTAAAGAGTGGGATATTCTCAAGTGTTATGTTTTGATCCTGAGTCCTTAGAAATATCGATGATATCTTATAGGCCATAGTTGGCACAATACATGGAGTGTCTCAATATTCTTACTCCATTCAAATAAGGTTAAATCTTAATACATAAACTCCATAGAATTTATTTCACCATAAAAAACAAAACATCATCTATTGCAGGTCCTTACACAACAAAAATACCTTAGATTGCTAGAAGAGGACTTGTTCTAAAGTTGATCCAAGTTCTTGACGGTATATTGCTCCTTATTGCACATCTGTTCTTTCCAAGTGCAATATCCAAGTCTCTCACACTACTTCACACCTTCTACCAAAATTTTCAAAAATTATTCCCCCAAAAACCCAAATCCTTGGTTCTCTTTTATCTTCCCTCCTCAAGGGTACGAGGAGATCTTAATCATGATAATGAACCTAACTATCTTCTATCATATTTCACCATTATTGGGGTTTATTTCTATTATTTGTTTATTTGAAGGATGAATTATAACCTTAATTGTTATGGATATGACCTGAGGCTAGTCTATCCTTATGTCTCCGCTTTTGGAGGAGAGACATATCACCTCGTATGAGCTTACTCCACTTCTAGTCAAGCGCATATAACCCGATGGAGATTCACTCCATAGTCCAATGGAATTGATATTTTAGGCCTTGGGAATGACTACCCATCCTTTTTAGAGGCATGTAGTATGAATCCTTACGAATTTAGTGATCAAGGATGGGGGAATTGAACTTGTTAACTTTGTATAGAGCTTTAGGGAATCAGATTCTCAACCGGAGTATGATCTTAATTGTTTTTTTTAAGTTAAGCAAATAATATTTCTTTCTTCATGCTTTGTTTTAGAGAAGTAACATTATACATTCTCAACATAGTTCCTTCATATGAACATAATAAAAGTGCTAAATTAATTTCAATTGGCTACATAAGCATAAAAGATACATTAAAAAACAAGGGTTAGCATATATTAGATCCATTTAATTATATATATTCCATCAACTCTCTTATCACTTGCATAGGTATATTTTCTTGAAAAAAGAATAATTTTATTAGTTCCTTAATGCTTAATAATATAATATCAAAATATCATAACATAAATCATTAATAATCATATATACATTCTTAAATCTCTTATTTGAAAATAGTTATCCAAGGGAGGGTCATAACAATGAAGCTTGACTATCCTACCTCCTTCCAATTCCTATAGGCAATATAAATAATACAAATCCATGAGACTACATCTACCCAATTCAACTTGATAAAGAAAATATAAGACAAATTATCAAAAACATGGATGATATTCAAATCAATGTATCTTATTATTTACATATAATAGAGTGGTATATTAGTCAATAAAACCATATTAAAATCTACTTTTTTATCCTCTAGGAATGTCATCTTCACATTGAAATAAAATTTGGGGAGATCATCTTATCCATAAACTAAAAATCATCTTATAAATAAGAGCGAATTAGTCCACTTCTAAGGTGTCATTCATGGTGAATTTTACCCTTTACCATATATTGGATAAGTGTGGTATTCCATAGTACATGTTCATTATATTACCATACTTGAAACATATTCATGATAAAATTTTGGCATGACATTAGAAACTCCACTCATAATAATAGGTGTTGTCATATTAGAGTGCATTGGCCCATTAGTCTAGAAATCATGTGTACCTGGGGATACCTGCACCTTGCATAGAACAATACAATAGGAAGCATCATGAGAAAAAAGACCATCTATGGGAAAACCTCCATATTTTTAATTAAGGATGGATCCTCATAAAAATTAATCCTTGACACATTCATGCCTTTGCCAGGTAAGGCCAAGGGGTTTGTATGGAAGATGAATTGTAATGAAAGTAAAAATGCAAAAAAAATAAACTTTGTAGAAATTAAATCCTAAGCTATGGGGGTGATGCACCAAGAATAAATTCCCCCTTTAGGACTAAAAGAAATGGTCATAAATAAACACATGCATTACTATCTAATAACTTGAATGAACACACTAAATTCCATACAACCAGGAATCAAAAACACATAAAATGAGGACAAAGTGAAATTAGTCATGGCTTCCATTAGCATACCAAAAATGATTACAAGGCATGTAGCCTAGAGAGGCTTGATTCTCCTTAGATAACAACTTGAGGCTTGAGCTCTACTTATTACCACTAATAATAGAGGATGAAAAGAAGATCCCATAAGGTAAAATAATAGGCATGAGCAAACAACTTTCAATGCCTATTTATAATCTAGGAGGAGTTCCCTCTCCCTCTAAAACTCTATGCCTAAGGCATATAAATTCTACTATATTCTATATCTAAAATCCTTCTACAACTGAAATTAGCATCTTTGAGATCTCTAGACTTGGGGCCATTAATACTAGAAGTTTCTAGTGCCTTGAATGATGAATCATTAATGACCTGTCTTGTTGTTGTTATGCTATATTTGGTTACACCACTAAGATTTTGCTATATTTCCTTTAGGATCTCTCATTCATGGATATAGTGGTTATGGCCTCCTTGAATATCATAGATTGATATAGTAGGATCATGTGTATGATGGGTAGTCATTACACTGACATGCAATTGGCTCTGATAGGCTAGGTTGGTAGAGTCAATATTTGTGGTCAATGGTAGATATAACCTTAAATGCCCACTTGGACTACCTTCACATATGTGCATGTGAGTACCACAAGTTATTTGTAGGAGTGGGACCTCCTTTGGTCAATGGTACACCTTATTTTGAGCATTGAAAAATTTCTCTTTAGGTCCTCAATAGGTCACCATGTGTCATGATTTATATCTTATGGTGGAATTTTCCTCCTTTCTACATTCTTCTCGATTGGAAGGGTCACACAAACCATTAAATATAAAATCAATGGCCCATGGATCTTAATACCCTCAATGCTACTAGATGTGTATGGAAGATGAGCATCAACCATGGATAGAATATCTAAAGTCTAATGAGGAATTTGGACTCAAATATCTTTGGCTTAACACCTTCCCTTCTGACTAAATATGAGTTGCACCTTTTAACTGCATTTTTTGGTCTATCTTGCTTTTGACTATGATTTTATTGAATGAAGAAGGGTTGTAGGGAAAAAATCCCTACAAATTTAGTGTATCCTAAGGCTCTTCAATCTATTGAAAGAATTAATCTCGATGTTTTTTCCTTGTCCATGGGTGTGGAGTCAAAATTCGAAGTTGGGGAATAAAAATATATATAATAATATAGGGAAAGCTGAATTAGAGGGGAATGAGGAATATTATACCTTAGGATTGAGATTCTTGGGTGGATAATTGCCTTTTAGATCTAGGTAACTTTTCCTGAGATTTTGGGGTGGAATTCCTAAAAGCATTAGTACTACGGATAATTTTTTGATCTTCGAATATTAGTCAAAATTACAATCTAGCCCATATCTCAGTTCTTAGTTGTATGCCTACTTTTGCAATGACCTTGCTCCTCACTCAACTTCTAATCCCTTATGTATTTTACCATGAACTTGGGAGGGATATTTTATATAGCTAGGCAAGCCTTGGCAAGGTTGCCAATTTTAACTTTATATCCAAAGTACCTCTTCTTGTTTCCCTATTTGGTTCATAGGTTTAGTATATTGGGCATGTTGCCCATGTTTCTCTGCAATAGACCTAGGATACGTGTCCCTTTGAAACCCAATTATCAAAATAGAGTAGTTTAGTTTCTAAACCCACCCTTCTGATTGACGGGTGTTTTTGGGGCTATTGAGTAGGTTGTAATCTAGCTAATGATAAAGCCTTTTTTTACTACCACTAAAATATTTTACGGTTTGCAATTAAAATGGGAGATCTAATTAATATCATTGAAAATATTATATTTTTTTACTTATTGAGTTTGGGTGGGTATTATAGCCTTATGGTGTAGGGAGTTTTAAAATGACATAAATTGTAGGATTTTTAGGTCTTCTTATCTTGTCCATATTATACACAATAATTCTTCTCAAAGCACTCCCATCCTGGTGAGAATGCTGCATGATGATGAAATCTTGAGGAAGAGACTCCTTTCTTGAAGAGTGGATTCTCTTAGGATCATATGAGGAAAAGTAGTAGGGATATTCTATTTATAGGTATCTTAAGCAAGATGTCAAAGTTCCCTTTATTTATTAGTTATCTTTTATTATTGGCACTTCTTTGATAGGCCAATGGGAGATGATCTTTGTTGTAAGGCTAAATCAACAAATACCTAATTATCCATTGTTCTTCCCAGTGTTCTATCATGGTGGTCATTTTTTCATAAACCTCATGAGTCATTTAAGTGGTGTGTAGAGGTTTTTAGGTTCATAAGGGTGCCTATGTCCATAAACTATATCCACATTACATAGGATATTTTTTACAAGATAATCCACCTTCATGTGTGTATCTAAGTTTACCATAAACCTAGCATTGTTGCTTGCTCTCAAGGTTTAGTTCATGTTCTAAGGCACATGACTCACATGTATATTTTCAATGGATAGTTTATTTAGGTGTTAAATGCTCCTTGGTTTCTAAGAACATATTTCATCTATTATATTTCCATACCTATCACAAAAATTTCTCTTAATCATACCTTTTGGATCCAACTCATACATTCTAGGTGTCAACCATCATGGCCTCACAAGCCATTGCCATGTCATAATTGTCAAGGCACATTTCTATGCATAAATTTTAAGTGTCTACATATCCTAACAATTTTATTTGAATGTTGTAACACATGGTTTTTTCATGAAATTGGGTGATTTTTTGCCTATGACCATTGATGGTGCTTGATCAATGGTAGGTGCTACATAATCCTTAGCACACTTTTGATCTTGGTTATATGTTAATGTGGATTTACCACATTTTTGGTTCAAATTCAAGAGACACCTTTCAATATTGGAAATATTTGTCCTTTGTTGTCCTTTAATCAAATGATTAATGCTCATTGGAAAAAATATCCTTAAGAGATGCCTCCTCTTGATTATACTGGTAAAAAGGTCATGTTTAATTTTGCTTTATAGACGAAATGACCTACTTTATGCTCTAAAAGGATTTCTAATCCAAAATGGTTCCTCTTCTATACATATATTTTAAATATATACAATATTTACAATATATACAATAAAATACATGGTATGATGGATCATCCCATGCTAGTTGGATCAAATGCTTCGTTGGGATATGTCCCCATGTCTTAGATGACCATTACTATAGATAATAATTAGGAATGTATAGATGAACCTTGTCTATGAAGTGGTAAAATTTTGAAAACTCCTTATTTGATATGTAAGCTTGCTCCTCTCCACTTACCTTAGAGGAGATTTTCTCTATGCAGTACATGTGGAGGGGTTCTTAAAAAAAAATTAACTTGGTCTTATATCTGTTTTAAAGTAGCATATGATTCTAGTCCAATGATAAGTATCTTCCAATATTGGTGGTAAATTCTCTCAAGAGATAAATTCCAAATGTGGCTACTAGATCAATCACAACTATGTCCTAATTCACCATCAAGTTAAGATATGCTTGGAGTGCTAGATAAAGATCCCATATTAACCCAAATACTTGTACTAGAGTGTCATCCAATTGAATTGCCCTATTTCTAGGATGCTCAAGTGTTGATCCAAGTGTCTATACTACCATTTTTTAAACGATTGTTGTGCTTGATCCTAAGTCTACCATGTAGTTGTGTATCATCTTATCTTTGTAGATCAAGGTCAAGTAGAATGACATAGGATTAGGTTATATGGGATCTAAGCTATAGATTCATAGAATGACATAAATCCCTTGTCTACTCATTTATTTTTGCTTCTTTAGGTCCTCTTCCAAGTTTTCCATTTGTTCAACAATCAAGAAGGTGTCTTAAAGATATAGGGATATGGTAAATTTATTTAGGTGCTCGACCATATTGAAAGTTACAACAGAAGAAGCCTTAGGAATGGTATTTTATTATGTCAAAAGTATAATTTTTTCTAGTGTTGGATGTGGCATTGGAAAATCTACAAGTTGACTTAGAGGCTTCAAAGATGTTCTTTTGATTGTCAACACTACTCAAGCCTAATTATTTGTTGTAGCTTATGTTGGGTAGTACTTTATTGTACACTTCCCTTCTCTAAGACCTAGTATATATTGGACTAGAGACCCTCTACTCTTTAATGGACCTTATATTGGCCTTGGTGGTTTACTTTGATTAGACTTGTGTCCTTGAAGGGCCTACCTCATTCAATATGGCATACACTTTTTCTTCATCCTAGGTGACAAGGGTCTACTCTAGAGTTGATAAATTAGAAGTTGATGACAAGGTCAGAGGCTAAGAGGTAGATTTTGGGCTTGGAATTAGAGCTTTCAATTGATATGGATGTGTACAATTATTATCAAAAGGAGCAATCCATATTGCTTGAGACTCAATTCCAACATAATAGTCATAAGGAAGATAGTTAGGAGAAGGATAGTACCAACCACTAGGATATTCAACATAGTTGATTTTTTTTTAGACCAAGTCCCTAGCTAAGATTGTAGGAATTTATTGGAATATAACTTACACAAGTACTATATGTTGATTTAGATCCTATGATTGATTGGGACTTCTATTGGTTAAAAATAGAGTCTTGTGATATCTGAGAGGTGGTTGGACATTTGGGTTTTCATGTTGGAAAGGAGGTTTTTAGTAACTCTAGTGGGGAAACATTTGGAAATTATATTACCTCTTCAGGGATATGCTATCATTAGAGAGGGTTCTCATGATATTTTACAATTCATCCATTTTAACCACAAGTAGAAAGGGAATATGATTTTGCTCTAAGAACATGGTAGAATTAATCAAGCTAGTGGTAGGTTGTATATTTAGAGAGGGATGATACAAGGGATGAATGAGAGAAAAAAATGGTGAAGGTAATCTAGGAGATAGCCTTCCTATTTGTATTAGATCCTTTTGTCCTATATAGTTAACTCATAGGCCTATAGTAATGAGTCTCCACCTTTAGAATTGACCATCATGGAAATTTTAGAAATGAAATATTTTATATGGTAAATAAATGCCATACCTAGAGGTGGTCAGATCTCATCGAAGATCCTTTGAAAAGTATTATGAAATAAAACATTGAAATCATCCATTATTTTTTTATGTACCCTCTTGACGGTTGTGAGTTTCTCTAGGAGAGATGTTCCATCTACTTTCTCTTTCAATATATTTATCAAGAGTCCTACCAATTGGTCCTATATTTTGACTGACTATGGTCTTAGGAGAAACAACAATTAATGAGCTATCACTCCAAAAAATACCACCAATAGCATTAGGGTTATATATTAATTTTCAATAAAGTGTACCATACAAAAGCTCACAAAGTAATGTAAATGGTTCATCTGGGTGACAAATCCTCTCTCAAGAAATAAGGTAGGTACTTGAGTGTTGAGGTGGGAATCATATCCCACATATTAGGTGGAGTTAGAGGGAACAACGAACCTTTGTTGTTCCATGCTAGGAATATTTGAGGAGGATGGTTTAACATTATTTCCATGTTGTCCTATCACTTCCTCCTCCTTGTTAGATTCAGTGATAACACCAATTCTTACTGATTAGCTTGGGTAAAGACTCTAGTTATAGGCATCCCATTCATAAAGTTATGGGTCATTTCCTTGAGGATGAAATTACTATATGGGGATATAGTGCTTTAAGAAGATAATGAGATAGAGACCCCCGTGAGAGTCATAGTCTATCTTTTATTAGACTACTTCAAATTCTTCTTCTTCTCAACAAATTTGTTAAGTGAATCTCCTGATGCTTCACTACAAGTAGATCAACTATGAATTCCATCAAGATCAAAGTTGGTAATATTTTTTTAGCTTCATGAGGTAAACATAGAAGCTTATCCCATTGGGTGTGTGAAAACCCACTCATAATAGTACGTGTTATTATCTCAAAGTGCATTGGCCCATTAGTCTAGAAATTCAATGTGCCTCAAGACACGCATGGCTCATGTAGAGTGACATGACAAGAAGCACCATAGGAAGAAGGATTATTTAAAAGGCATCATCTAGGGTTTTTAATCGAGGTTGGATCCTCATTGGATTTACTACTTGGCATAATGAGGCCTTTAAGATCTAAGATTGAAGGGTTTGTAGGGAAGAGGAATTTTAATGAAAGTAAAAAATTAGCAAAAATAAAACTTTGCAAAAATTAAAACCTAATCTACTCGAGTGATGCATGAAGAATAAAGTCTCCCTTACTAATTGAAATATGTGGCAATAAATGAACACACACACCACTGTCCAATAGGTAGAATGGACACACTAAATTATGTATAACCAAGAATTAGAAACACATCAAAGGATGATATAGCGAAATTATCATGACTTCCATTAACATGCTAGAAATGATTACAAGGCATGTGACCCAAAGAGACTTTATTATCCTTAGATAGTAGATCTATTCTTGAACTCCACTTATTACCATAAAGAAGAGGGGAGGGAAATGAATAGACCATAAGGCTTGATAATAGCGATGAGAAGACAACTCTTGATATCTTTACAATGCAAATTTAGGCCTATTTATAAGCCAAGAGGAGGGTCCTCTCCCAATGAAACTCTTCACATAAGGTCTACTAATTTTGCATTGTTCTATAGATAGAATCCTTTTACAAATAAACCAATATATTCAAGGTCTTTGGATATGGGACCAACAATACTAAGACATTCTAGGCCCTCAAATTATGAATTGTGGTTGACCTATCTTGTTGCTCCTATGTTGGGTTTGGTTGCACCATTAAGATTTTTCTATATTTTATCTAGGATCTCCTACTTATTGAAAAATAGGTATTATATTCCTGACTATCATAGACTAGTAAGGTAGGCTTATGTGTATGATAGGTGGTTACCACACTAAAATATGGTTGGATTTGATAGGATAGGCTAAAAAACTTAATATTTACAACCAATAGCAAATATCACCTTAAATTTCCAGTCAGATTACCTTCAAAAATGTGCACATGGCTACTAGGTATCATTTTATAGGGTGGGACCTCCTTTGGCAAATGATAAGGCTTCTTCTTTTGAGTCTTGGTACCTTTATATTTAGGCCTCTAATTGGTTACCACATGCTTAGCTTTAGATATTGGTAGGGTTTTTTTCTCCTTTTCATGATATCCTCCATCAAAAGGACCACATGGACTTTCAAATGGAAAATCAATGTCCCACAAGCCTCAATGCCTTCAATGTTGCCAACTTTGGGCAAAACATGAGAGTCAATTTTTTTTGGAAGATCTAATTGTCAATAAGTATTTTAAACTCATTCACCTTTCTCTGAACATATTTCCTTCTGAATTAAGAATATATGCACCTTTTGACTACCTTATTTGGTATTCTCTTCTTCTAATGGATATTTTATTGAGTGAAGTAGGGCTATACGGAAAAATCCCTATAGTAGTTTCATATGAAAATGATTCATACTTAGACTTCCATTACTAATAGCAAATCATCCAACTCAAAAAACATCACAAAAATCATAAAAATAACTAACATGCAAGAAACTTCCTGTATTACATTAACCAACATAATTTCATATACATTAAACATGCACAATAGTAAATAATTGACATGAGATTCATATGAAATTATTTACATTTAAAATCCATTATTAAGACCAAATAATCCAACTCAAAAGAGACTGCAAACATTGCATAATTTATGAACATGCAAGGACCTTCCCCATTACATTAACCAACATCATTTCATATATACTAAATATATACCTTAGAAAATAATTGGTATGTTTAAATATGTATATTATTATTTCATTTTATTTTTTCATAGTTGTAGTATACTAAAAATCTTACTTTTATTCCAATATCTTGATTTAAGATAGTTTATGATTCTAGTTTCATAAGTTATTTAGATTTATTTTCCATCCATGCTTCCATGATTTTTCTCTTTCTATCATCCACTCTAACACCTCATCCAACTCCACTTACCTTATCCTTCATTTTTCATAGAAGGTTTGTTAGTTAAGGGGTAGTCATGGTCTTTGAATTCATTTATTTTCCAACATTCAAGTAATATAAAGTTAAGGTTTTTACCCAATTGATGGAGGATTTGATGAACAATAGGGCTAAAGACCTATAAGGTCAAAAACCCCTACCGATTGTGGTATGGAATAAAATAGATAAAAACCCTATGTTGAAGGGAGTTGGATGCATAGGGAATGATCAAGTAAAGAATCAAAGTATTCATAAATATCCTAACTAATTTAATGGATCCTATCCACTACTTAGAACTAATTAGTTAGTGGAAGAGAAGATAAATATTTTGAAAGGCATTCTTGAGTGTGTGAATTATCACATTTCAAAGGCCCTAATAGGAAATTTTGTAGGTACATGAGTATCATTTAAAATAATTCATAAGTGATTTATTGTATTCCATAATTATAGGAAAGAGGTAAGTGTATCTTCCATTGCTAGAAGTTATATAGTATTTTATTTCACTTGTAAGGAATATTTATAGAGAATTTTTAATGGGGATCCCTAGTTTTGGGACCAAGTAAGCTTATACCTACGACGCTGGATAGGAGGATTTAAGATAAAATTATAGTCCATACAAAGATACCTAGTTTGGATTTCTCTAGTAGGCCTTCTCTTGGAGTTTTGGGAAGCATGCATTTTTTACAACTATAGATAATTATGTAGGAGGATTTTTGGCAGTCGATGTTACCACTAGGAATAAATCCAAATCCCATTTTACCAAAATATGTATCAACTATAATATGGAATAAACATGCAAGGAGGAATTTACCCTAATGGCTAAAGGAGTAGAATATATTCAAAATGTCAAGCATAAGAACAAACCCTTTTGCTATAGGGTGTGTGGAAAATGGGCTATTAGCCAAAAGCTACTTTGAAAATCAACTAGCTAGGAATACTGAGAATAAAAGTATATAAAAGGAAAGTAAACATGGATGAATACTCAACCCCAAGTTAAAATGATGGCCAAAATATGGAGCAAGAAATATTATGGAGGAAAGACCTAGAATCACAAGTTCATGAATTTACTCCAAAACAAGATAAAGAAATATAGAATATAAGGTAGAACCTAGCATGGGATGCAAGATTCAAGTATAAGAATAGAAATTGGAGAACTATTATCTAAAAGTGAAGGTGGTAGTAGAGAAGGTTTTATCTCAGGAAAACAAAAACAATGGTGTACATGTGAGGGAAATAGCTATGTTGGACCAAAACATTGTAGTGCCAGAAACATAAATTTAGGGAACTCAAGGGACTATCTCAGAAAGCCCCTTTAAACCACTATATGATAGTAAATACCTTTCAATACCTAAAGATATCAATCTGATAGATGAGGGAGACCCTATCTCAAAACTAAAACTAAACCCATATAAGGACTTCCTATAAATATCAAGAGTTATAGGCCAAGAAGAAAAGAATACCTCTGATGAAAATCTTAGAGGGGGTTTCTCCAAAGAAATGGTATGGAATAGAAACCAATTTAAAACTAAATAAAATCCAATGGAAAATGGAATACATTAGATATGATAAAAATAAATTTAGAGGGAAGACATACAATATATAATTAAGAAGCAAAGATATAGAAAAAGAAATAAAAGAGGGTAAGTAGAGAACCCTACTAGGGATGGGTGTATCCTCTCATGGTAGCCTAAGAAATGAGATTCATTAGTTGGAATGTTATGGGTATTAATTACTATTAAAAAAAATTGTTAAATCCTTGAGAATGAATCACCAACCACATATTCTACTATTAAAAGAAATGAATCTTGGTGAGGTGAAACATAGAAAATCAAGAGATATTTTTTGGAAGCAGTAAGAATTTACAAATATGAAATCTAGAGAAACATATATGTTTGGTGGAAATGAAATTGGTCAAAATGTCATAGCGACTATTATTTTTATTGCTACACCTGTTGAGGTTGGAACTAGAAATGTTGCTTCTATGGTTGTGGCTACAATTGTATAAGCTATTTTTATAACTATATAAGCTATTGTTGTAACTATATAGGCTATTGTTGCAACTATTAAAATTGAGGATAGTGCAACTAGTGAGGTGGAAACAACTACAATCACTATGGCCTATGGTGTTTATATTATTCTTGTCATAGCCATTGCTATAGCTATGGATTTTGTTATATTTAAAATTGCTACAACCATTTCTACAACTATTGTGTAGATTACAATTATAACTACTATAGGGATTTCTATGGTTGAGTCACATTTTGTGTTAGTAGTTGGTGTTTCTCCACCTATTATGTAGGCATTTTCTACTATGCATGAATATTCTACTAATCTACTTGTTGTGATAGTAACTAGGGTTGAGTACTAAGATTTTGATGAGGTTGATGACTAGAAATGTGTGCATGAACAAGCACTAGGTTATCTACATTATTTATTGTTTTTCATGCTTATTTGCAAGTTAGATTTATATTTTTTTTTTAACTTGGTGTGATGCTACATACAACATATATATTATTATCAAGGGTATATCCTATTTTGTAAACACGTAGGTCTTTCTAGACTGTATTTTTATTTATAATAATATATTGTAAAAAAAAAGAGTAGTATTGTTATGTACTTGTCTATTTATTTCTTATTTATAGGATATATTAGAGTGTTATTATGAGATCCCCAAAGCATGTTAGTTTTGGAGGAGTTTAGGCACATGCTCATAGAGGGTATTTTTAAGATGAGTCCAAGACATGGATTTTGGCAATACAAGGGAAGGAAAAATTAAAGTTGATATTTGGATTTGAGAAAGAACTATTTTTGGAAAGAAAAGGGAAACCATTTCAAAACCCTACATTACCATTAATACAAAAAATAATTATGTACATCCAATCATACCAATTTTAATTTAAATTCATACTTTTTGAATCATAAATTAGTAATTTTTCTTTAGCTAGATTTCATATAATGGATGCATTTTCTTAAATAGAAATAATAAGACCATAGAGTTATTAACTTCTCTTTACTAACCACATTAACTATTTTTTAAAACATAAAATATTTCTAGTAATAAACATGCCAATTATAATCATGAAATAGTTTATGTTCTCTACGGGGTAAGCAAGGTGGGAATTACACCCCATCCCATTATAATAACTTCCTCCTAAGTTAGTAGAAATGGTATGAGTATCTATGTAAAATATCAAACATATATTTCCAAGTAGTAGATTTGTCACTATAGTTATCCCATTGCACTAACAATTGATCTACTATTCTATTTTTAAGATGTTTAATCCTTCTATGTAGAATATAGTTGGGCTCAACAATGATGTGCCCATCCTTTTATATCTATAATTTTATCCAATCAAGTGTAAATTTTGTAAGGATAGAAATATGAAGAACACCACGAATACATGACAAACTAGGTGGTAGAGTGCGATAGGTAATAAGGCCTATCCTTTATAGAATTTCAAAGGACATATAAATTGAGGTATATGTTAGATTTAAATGGTGTATGCCAAGGAGGAATACAATCACAAGATATAAAATATGCCAAAATGTAAGATGTTGAAATATGCTATTAATGTAAAGTGATGAAAATGATACAATGCAAAATGGAGGAAATAAATACTCTAGAAATGATGCTAAATAACTACATTATATCCATCACCAATCTATATGGTGATCTACCCAATATACCTACTACTACCTACAACGATATATAATCACTCACTAAGAGGCCCTTTATATAGAAATATGGATTGCTTGACCAAGACTCTACCTAGTTGTACAAGGGGACATCTTGCACATTTACAACTTACACATAGACACTTGTGCATTTATTATATTCCTTGAAGTACCTAGCTAACTACCCCTAAAGTAATCTACAACTCTAGTTATGTACCAAGGGTGGTACATTTACATGACCCAAATGATGTAATATACTCTAAAACCCCTTGCATTACATTAATTGGGTATTGAAGACTTTAGTATTCAATATAGATATTTGTCTTTAGATGCTCTTCATATTGATTTTTTCCTTTGCATTATCTTTAATTCACATTGCACTGCATGCCTCGTTGAATTGGTTCCTCTTCTTCTTATTTATTAGAGTTAGTACTTTCATAGGTAGATGTACTATCACCAGATTCTTGCAAGAGTATTTTATCTTTGCCTTTGTACTTGTTATTATTCTCCATATATTATATAGAAGCTTTTGAACATACACTTAGAGCATCATTATAAGATTTTATGTTAGTAGAACATGAAGTACTAATACTGCATGAGGATTGAAACATATTTTCTAAGTATGATTCACTCAATTCAGTTATCTTTTTAAGAGCTTATCCTTTTTATTCTGCATTATAATTCTTGTAACATTTTTGTGTAAGTAATGCCATATACAATATGCTTACAAAATCTAAAGTAAGTAGAATGTTATCCTTTCCATTTACAATTGCTTCATTGAGTCGAGCTTGTAGATAATGTTCCATGGTATCAAAGTTATTTTCTAAAGATTTACTATGAATCATTTTTTGAAGTGAGATCTAAATATGCTTCACCCTTTATAAGTATATTCATGATTCCAATTTTTATGGCACTTCTTTTTCCTTTCTAAAAATGTTATTCATGTCATTGTTTGTTGTATTCTTGGAGGTAGACATCCTTATAGCTCCCTATATTATATTATGAAGTGCTTTGATAGTGCCTATATTTTGTATCTCTTTTAGTATTATGAGATAGGATATTCTAAGTAGTCCACCTTATAACTCCCTAGTTAAGAGTATATGAGTTGGTTTGATAAAACTATTCAAGTATTAGCTTTTGTAGAATCTCTTATATCTCCTTAGTTAAGAGATGTGAACTAATTTGATAAAACCTTTCTTAGAATTAGGTTTTTTAGGATTCCTTATATCTCCCTAATAATTATATTATGCTTAGTTCACCATCTAAGTTGATTTTGAAATGTTTTGAGAATAATCAACATTTTAGTTTTACCTTATCTTTCCCAATGAATCATGCTTTAATAGTTAGATTTATTTTTGTCTCCTTGGAATGAGTATGATACAATTTATATCAATTGATTCCAACTATATATGTAGGAAATTGATTTGCTTATATTTACAATAGATTAATTTTCTAAATTCCAATTATATGTATATAGTTTAAAGTAGTATGCCTTATATCTCCCTACCTTTTGGAATATTAGCAAATACTGGTATTTTTAATTTAATAATGACTTAATCAAATGTGACAACCTTATATATCCTACTTGGTTAGTTACAAATATGAGTATTCAATCCCTTGAAATAAGCTTGCTTGATAATCACTAATGCTTGATAATTTATTCCAATGAAATAGTCTATATCACCTTATAACTTCAATTTCAATTAAAGAAAGTAAATTTAATTTTTACCTTAGTAAGGCTTGATGTTCTATGTATCCTTGAGTAGCTCCACACTCGTTGATGGTTGGTTGGTACATAGATCCAACATTGTATTAATACTTCTTTGACCTTTCTATCCAACGAAGGACCTGCATGCTCTTTCTTCAAACTCTGCACTTGCACAATATCTATTTTATCTTGGTATCCTCCTTGATGGGTGCTTATCACCATGATAATTTAATGTTGGTTTATGAAAGTCTTCGCTTCCTCCTTTGACTCTAATTTTAGCATGATCTTACTCAAATATTATAATTTTGCTTCACTTGTTTACCTTAGAGTTGAATACTTATATAACTACGTTGCATGTGTGCCTTGAGTAATTTTTAAGGCAATTTTTAATTATTCTTTGAGAGATATCCAAGGGACTTCTTTACATAATTATTGAGGCTAGTTTCAACACCTTCTTGAGTAATTCTTGTGGCTATAATTAATGCTTTATCTAAGTGGATTATGAGCTCCAGTTGTAGGTGAAACCACTGTAACACTCCTTCCTATCAAAGATGTTTTCTAACATTCTAACATTCAGGCATTTGCTTATGAGATGCGAATTTCTTGTCAGTGGTGACAAGTGGCAGATTGCATGTATTTTACCTCCAATGCTTTATCTTCTTCTATATACTCCCATTGAACACATAAATATAGTTTTTTTTTATTCTTTAATGCTTATTTCATGCAAGTGTAGGTTGGCTCTTGATTCGATGGACGTCTCTAGATCTTAGAGATGTTTCTATGATGGTCCAAGGGATGGTTTGAATGCTACTTATCTATGAATGTCTTCTCCAAGAAAGATCTTAGGTATTACTTATTTTTCTCTATGCTTTTGCTTTCAATATGCTGGTTCAAATGCTCTCATTGTAATGTATAATAGATGGTGGCCAACGTAGATGGACAATGACCCTTTTGTGATATCTTGTGCTTTAGGTTGAAAGTTGAGTTTACCTTCTTTTATGGTTATAAGGGTTTTTTTAAATATTGTAATGAGAGCTCTTTGTTAGCTCTTCTCTCTTGCTTTAGATAGTGCTCCTCTACAAATGCTTGTATGGTGTTCTTCAAGGTTTTTTTAAACATTGTAATGAGAGTTCTTTGTTAGCTCTTCTCTCTTGCTTTGAATATTGCTCCTCTGCAATTGGTTGTATGATGTTCCCAACTTGTGCAGGATGTGTCCTTAAGACACTCAAATTCTATTCTATTTTCTATGTAGGATAATATGTTATGGTGCATAATAATGTAAATATATTTGTAATACAATACCTTGATTTTGTACCTTCTCTTTTCCAAGCTTATTTTGCTAGTTTTAAAGGTGGCTTCTTTGTACTATTTCTTGTAGGTAAGGGCCAATTGATGTTGTATTCTCTTCTATATAACTCTCTCATTCACTTGGTTAATATAGTAATTAACCCAATATAATAATCATATAGATAATATGCCCTTGAATGAGTAATTTTTGCACTATTAATTTACCTATAATGAGCTCTTAGTGCACCTTGAATCTGAGATTCACCAAGTCTTGATTATTAGCTTCTATAAATGATTTAAAGAATGCCTTATTATTCTTATCCACTTCTTGGAAGAATTTGTATCTGCTTGGTGGATTCTATAGGCCACAATACCTTGTAGGTATTGAGTTCTAAATATTTTCTTTGGACACTTTGATTATTTGTAGATTTTTGTGCCTTTGATCTTAAAAATCAATACACAAAATAACCCTTTGAGAGTAACTAGTTTAATGAACAACTAGTATAGTTCAATGAACCAATAATATTTCTAACTTGATGCACTTTAATAATGTCATCTTATTGCTCCTGTTAATAAGCTCTCAAAGTAGTTTCAAATGCAATAATAATCACTGCAAATTTCTTAATGTAGTCCTCTTCTCAATAATTAGATAATAGGAAGAATGTATCTAACTCCTATTAATGTTTAGGTAATGAACCTTAACAGAAACTATCTTTTGCAATTTCTTTGAGGACTTAAAATGTAACCTTCTATTTTGCAACTTCCTAATTCTAATATGGTGCTTAATTAAGTTAAGTAGTAATCTAAATTAAGTTTTCAGGTATTGAACCTTTTGCATGTAAGTTACTTACATTTGATGATGAATATCTTGATGAGTTGATTAACCAAATTTCTTGTTTAGAATGGTGATTGCTTGCAGTTGTGAATGCTTCTAGTATTCTTTGAAATTATAGTAGATGATTTCAAATTCTCCTTCAGGATCTCGCCTAGAAGTCCAAAGTCTTGTAGCTAGTAATGTTATCTTGATTGTTACCCTTTAACAATCAATCTATTCACTAAAATGTTGTCATTCTAGATCCCTTTTAATATTTTGTTGTGAATCCAAAAAATATCTATCTCTAAAATATGCCTTATTTAGATAATAAGGGCAATCTCCAAATATTATTGTATTTGGTAGGTTTCTTCTATCTGAGTTCTTCAAATATTCTCAATAATCTAAAGGTCTTGAGGTCTTAACGAATCTTATTTTTAAATTTTGACAAGTTGTTTACCAAATCTTTCCCCTTTGGGTTTGTTGTCGGATGACGATAATTATCCCAAGTTCTTTCACTATTTTTTGTATTGAATTTATCTAATGAGTTCTCATAGGAACTTCTTTGATGGCTTCTCCAAATTTTGCAATGAGGCTATCCAAACCTTCTCCTTATTTCTCCTTCAGACCTCTCCAAGGTATTTAGTCTTGCAGCTTCTCTTCTCTTCTTGATGAGACCTTTCCTTCAACCTTCAACTACGAAAGTGTTGACAATGAGATATTCTTCACGAATCTCTAGAATAAGACTTTTGATAGTCCTTATCTATCTTTTACAAGGATGGAAGTTCATCAATGAGATGTTTGATGGATCTCTTCAGCTTCTTCTAGATGAAGTATTCAATTAGAAAAGGAGATCATCAATATCATATATTTCATGGATTCTTATTTGGAGTCTCCTTTGATGCAGGAGCATCCGGTGGCAGTAGCGCAATCTTGCTTTAAAAAAAAAAAAATTCTAAATGTTTTGCAAAGACTAACAACAGGGCAGAAGTTGCAGTAGGCGAAGGGTCACGAAATTGCGACATGTCATGATATCGCGACGTCATGATATCGCGACCAAAAGTGAGGCAGGCGATGCAACAGGCGGAGGGTCACAAAATCATGACATCACAATATCATGACATCGTGATATCATGACCAAAATGCAAGGCCGATGACACAGCAGATAGAGGGTCGTGAAATTATGACATGTCGTGAAATCATGACATGTCGTGATACCGCGATGTCACGATATCGCGACCAAAATGCAGGGCCGACGACGCAGCAGACAGAGGGTTGCAAAATCGTGACATCACAATATCATGACTAGAAGGGAGACAGAGTCCAAGGAAGCCAGAATGTCGTGATATCGTGACATGTCGCAATATCGCGACATGTCATATTTTTGCGTCGAAATACGAGCCAAATATGAAGAGTCGAAAAGGGAGACGTGTCGAATATTTGGACGACAAAGCGACATGGGGAGGCAAAACGAAGGGCCACCAGCTGGAAATGGAGCATCACCCGAGAACCTTTAAAAAGGAGAGCAAAGGCATGCACAAGGGATGGAAAAATTGCTGGAACAATAATATTTTCTTGTTGTATTTCTAGATTTGAGAATTTCTGTAAAGGCACAATTCTTCTGTGACTTATTTAATATTATTCTGTGACTGTAATATTCTGTTGTAACAGTAATTCTCTGCTGCATTTGAATAAAATACAACTATTTTTCTTCTTAGTAATTTTGGATCTCGATCAAGTGGTATCAGAGCGGGAGTTCCTGAATGTGTAAATAGAACGCTGAACGTGAGGTAGTTTACACCAGGACCAGTTGAGATTTGCGAGAGAGGTGAGCAGTATGCCTCCAAAAAGAAATCATGGTCACGGGAGAAATGTGGTGTAGGATGAAGATTTTAGAGTGTTATAGAGACAAGTGCAAGCCCTACAGGAAGAATTGCAAAAAAGGGCCGAACCTAAGGGAGAAGACCAGAGTGACGATGAAGCCTAGGAAACTAAGGATCCATCAGATGATGAAGAAGCATTGGATCCTTCAGAAGCTATACTATTGAAAGCTCTATCTCAGGCCGGGAAGAGACTAAAGTTTGATGTCTCTACATATTTTGGGAACCTCAACCCAGAAGAGTTGATTGACTGGATCAACGATATGGAGGAATACTTTGAGTATGAGGAGGTTGCAGGTCCAAACTGGATAAAATTTGTAAAAACAAAATTAAAAGGCCATGCTAGTTTATGGTGGAAAGGAGTACAACTCGAAAGAAATAAAAATGGAAAGGAGAAAATAACCAAATGGGACCGAATGGTGGAGAAACTGAAGAGACAATTTATTCCTGTAGATTACGAGTTGGACCTGTTGAGGAGGATGCAAAGTTTGGGACAGTCAGGCAAGTCTGTCCAAGAATACATAGAAGAATTCTACAAGATCTCCATCAGAACTGGCCATTCAGGGGCTAATAAGGAGAAAGTAGCTAGATACATCAATGGGTTAAGAATAAACATTTAGGAAGAACTCAGCTTGATCAAAATAACCACCATAGAAGATACAGTTGGCCTTGAAGGTAGAAGATAAACTAAATAGAAGATTCAAAGGCAACCAGAGAGGAAGGGATCGTGGTGGAAGAACCGGTGGAAGAACCGATGGAGGAAATTACCGAGACCAGAAGAAGACTGGTGAAACAAGCAGACCCCAGGAATAGAAAAATGAGAATACCTACCACCCGTGTGATCAGAACAATGACTACCAGAGATGAAGAGGTAGACCTGGACGTGGGTATGGAAGAGGGGTATTTCGTGGAACCTGTTTCCAGTGTGGAGAAGAGGGACACCGGTCATACGAGTGTCCTTAACACCAAGAAAGGACAGACAAGAGACCTGAGTGATGCAGGAGCATCAAGTAGCACCAGTAGCAGAAGCATCAAGTTGCGAGAGAACCACTCCTGAAGAGTCAGCTTGGGAAGAAGAGGAAGAAAGCAAGAAAAATTTTGCTAAGGCAAAATCCGAAAAGTGTAGCGAAATCACAACGCGATTTTGCGACGTCAGGAAATCGCGACGTCGCAGCGGAAGAGGAGGCGCAGTTGGAAAAATGTCATGATTTCGTGACATGTCATGATTTCGCGACATGTCGTGAAATCGCGACATGTCACGAAATCGTGACAGCAGAGCAATGGTGAGGCGAAGGCAGTGGAAAGGTCACGATTTCACGACATGTCACAAAATCACGACAACAGAGCAGCGAAGAGGCTAAAGTGCAGAATGGTAGAAAAATAACGATAGCACGATTTCACGACATCGCGAAATCATGATGTCAGAGTAAAGACTCGGTGGGAGTTGGCAAGGAAGTGAAGGCAAAGGCGGAGGCGAAAGTTGAACCAGAGAGAGAATGCAGTAGCAAAATCGTGACGTCACGATTTCACGACGTCGTGAAATCATGACGTCTTTTGAAGGATGAGGCGAGGCGATAGAACGGTCGCGATGTCACGACATCGCGATATCGCGATGTCGCGATATCACGACAAGTTTCTCAGCAGAGGAGCGAGCAGCAAAACGGTCGCGATATCGCGACGTCGCGATATCGCGGCAAAAATTTGAAAAGCAAGCGTGGAGGCAAAAAGGTCACGATATCGTGACATGTCGTGATATCATGACCAAAATGGGTAGAGAGCGCAGGGTGGCCAGAACGTCGCGATATTGCGACATGTCGTGATATCACGACGGAGAGAGAAAAAGGCGCGGGAGGAGAAAGAGTTGGCGGGAACGGCATTTTCGGGGACCGTTCAAAGACGACATGTGGCAGAAGCTGAAGTTAAAGCGGGGGGATTACCCAGGAGCGCGGGAGACAAAGAGGATGGGTCACGCAGAGAATCTGACAGGGATCATCAGTGACAGGGCCATGCAAAGTGCGGGTCTTTATTCGGGTTGGTGTCCCAGTTTTTGTGAATGTAATTAATCGGGATGGTGAATCCTTTTAGGCGGGATTTGATGCTTCAGAGGGTCGGGGGCCTCTATAAAAAACCCAGTTTATTGTATTTGTCGAGACGGTGGATCGGGGAATGCACTTGGAGCGTAGAAGTGTAGAAGCAGAAAGCTAAGCCGGGAGCTAGCTTTTGTAAAGCCTGCGGGCTGTTTGATGTATGATTTTTAGATTTAATACGTAGAAGAGTGCAGTGGAGAAAACCGAGCCGAGGGCCGGTGATTGTAAGCCTACGGGCTGTATGCATGTATTTTTAGATTTATTAATGAAAAAGTAGGGTTTGCTTAAGTGTGTTCTTCGGGTCCGCCGTCACTGAGGGTCATGCCAGAGCTGCTGTGGCAGATGAAGGTGTAGAGTCAGAACACTATGAAGAGGCAAAAGGAGGAGAAGTGTTGATGATGAGAAGAACACTGTTGAATGAGGAAAAAGAACCAGAATAGAGGAAGAGCCTATTCCGCACGAGGTGCAAATGTGCAGGGAAGGTCTGCAATGTTATCATTGATAATGGTAGCACAGACAACTTAGTTTCATAAGAGATGGTTACTAAGTTGAAATTGGGAAAGAGGAAGCACCCACATCCATATCAGATTTTGTGGTTGCAGAAAGACCATAGAGCACTTGTCAGTGAACAGTGCTTGGTCGAATTTCACATTAGAAATTATCAAGATGAGGTCCTATGTGATGTTTTGCCGATGGATGCTTGCCATTTTTTGTTGGGAAGACCATGGCAATTTGACAAACATGCAGTGCATGATGGGCATGCAAATACGTACTCTCTGACGAAGGATGGAGTATGTCACAAATTGAAGCCACTAAAGAAAGTGGATGAGAAAGTGTGCAATAGTGCCAGAATCTGCCTGGTGGATGGAAGACAGTTTTTGGGTGGTCTGAAGAGGGATTCAATGTGTTATGCATTAATCCCTACTGTTAAGAAAGAACAGTACATAGATGTTCCAACAGAGGTCGAACACCTGTTAGAAGAATTTCCAAACATCATATCAGATAATGTACCTGAGGGTTTACCATCGATGAGGAAGATTAGTCACCATATTGATTTGGTACTTGGATCTAGTTTACCCAACAAGGCAGCCCACAGAATGACTCTTGTGGAAAGTGAGGAGCTGAGTAGGCAAGTCCATGAGTTGTTGAAAAAGGGACTGATTCGAGAAATCTTGAGTCCATGTGCGGTACCTGTAGTACTAGCACCAAAGAAGGATGGGGAGTGGAGGATGTGTACAGACTCCCGAGCTATAAACAATATCACCATAAAATATAGATTTTCATTACCAAGGATGAATGATATTATGGACTGTTTGAGTGGAGCCAAGTACTTCACCAAGATTGACTTGAAGAGTGGCTACCATCAGGTTCGAATCAGAGAAGGAGATGAGTGGAAAACTGCTTTCAAAACCAAAGAAGGTTTGTATGAGTGGTTGGTCATCCATTTGGGCTAAACAATGCACCAAGCACATTCATGCGGTTGATGAATGAAGTGCTGAAGGAGTTTTTAAGCAAGTTTGTTATTGTCTATTTGGATGACATTTTGATATTCAGCAAAACCCTGGAAGAGCACCTGATGCATATCGAAAGGGTTTTTGAGAAGCTGAGGGAAGAACAGTTGTTGATCAACTTGAAGAAGTGCAATTTTATGAAGGAGTTGGTATACCTGGGATTTTTCATCTCAGTTGAAGGTCTAAAAATAGACCCAGAAAAGGTGAGGGTTATCATTGAATGGCCTACTCCAAGAAGCACTTTTGAAGTGAGATCATTTCATGGTCTAGCCAGTTTTTACAAGAAATTCATTAGAAATTTTAGCAGTATTTGTGCACCCCTTACAGAAACAATGAGAGGGGATAGGAAAGACTTTAAGTGGACCTTGGGAGCTGACAAGAGCTTTGATATGTTGAAGAAGAAGGTCATTGAGCAACCTATTTTAGCACTTCTAGATTTTAATAAGGTATTTCAAGCAGACTGTGATGCCAGTGGTAGTGCCATTGGAGCTATGCTGAGTCAAGAAGGTAAGCCTATTGCTTACTTCAGTGAGAAACTCAATGATGCCAGGAAGAAGTATTCAGTGTATGACCAAGAATTCTATGCGATAGTTTAGTCCCTGAAGAAGTGGAGACATTATTCGCTGCCAAAAGAGTTTGTGTTATATACTGATCATCAGGCCTTACGGTATATAAATAGATAAGGAAAAATAAACCAGAGACACTTGAAGTGGGTTGAGTTTCTGTAGAGTTATTCCTTTGTGTTGAAGCACAAGAGTGGAAAATCCAACAGAGTTGCAGATGCCTTGAGTAGAAGGCAGAGTTTGCTGACAGAAATGAAGGTGGAAGTGTTGGGATTTAATGAATTGAAGGGTTTGTACCCTAAAGATTTTGATTTTGCAGAATCCTGGAAGGCTTGCTTGGCACCAGTTACCTTGGACATAACCAAGTGGCTAGATTTTTTGATCCAAGATGGAATGTTGTTCAGGGGAAACCAGTTATGCATTCCAAGAAGTTCCATGAGGGAAAACCTAGTCAAAGAAAAACACAATGGAGGATTGGCTGGGCACTTTGGTCAAGATAATACCATTGCCCTTGTGAGTGAGAATTATTATTGGTCGCAACTGCAGCAAGATGTGTGGAAATTTATGCAGATCTGTAGAGTCTGTCAGATGGCGAAAGGTGTGAGACAGAACACCGGATTATATCAGTCGTTACCTATACCGGAGAAACCATGGGAAGATGTCAGCATGGATTTCATTCTTGGTCTACCAAGGACACAGAGGGGAAATGATTCCATATTTGTGGTAGTTGACAGGTTTTCAAAGATGGCACATTTTATTCCTTGTTAGAAAACTAATGATGCAGTTCATATTGCAGGTTTATTTTTCAAAGAGGTGGTACAACTGCATGGTCTACCGAAGAGTATCATTTTTGACAGAGATACCAAGTTTTTTGGGTATTTCTGGAGAACCCTATGGAAGAAACTAAAGACAGATTTGAAATTCAGTTCAGCATACCACCCACAGATAGATGGGCAAACAGAGGTGGTAAACAGAAGTTTGGGTAACCTATTGAGGTGCTTGATAGGAGATAAGCCCAAAGGATGGGATCTGATTTTTCCGCAGGCAAAATTTGCATATAATTATTCTGTCAATAGGAGTACCAACAGATCTCCATTTCAGATAATATATGGAAGCAGTCCAAGAAATGTTTCTGAGTTAAGGAAGCTGAATACAGGAGAAAAGTGCAGTGTCAAGGCTGAGGATTTTGCAGAGCATCTGAAGAACCTGCATGAAGAAGTGAAGAAGCATATTGCTAAAATGAATACGCAATATAAGACGAAAGTAGACCAGAAGCGACGGTTTAAGGAATTCGAAGTGGGAGATGAAGTGATGGTCCATCTAAGAAAAGAAATATTTCCTGCTAAAACCTATAACAAACTAAATATGAAGAAGTTTGGACCGTGCAGAATCCTAGCAAAACGAGATTCAGGCAATGCCTATGAAGTAGAATTGCCAAGTGGGCTTAACATATCACCTGTCTTTAACATTTTAGATTTGGTGAAATACCATGAGGGGGATAGTAGTGAGACACCAAGCGCAGAGTTGTGGAGTATTCCAGCATCTACTCCAACCATAGATGATATTGAGGAAATACTGGACACTCGAGAAGGTAGAAGTACCAGAAACAGATAGTATTTTGAATATTTGGTCAAGTGGAAGGGTAGACCGGTAGAAGATGCAACTTGATTGTCTAAAATGGAGGTTGAAAGCCTGGGTCTCCCTCTAATAGTTTAGAAGTGAGGATCACTTCTCAGTCTACCCCGGATGTCTGATGCAGGAGCATCCAGTGGCAGCAGCACAATCTTGCTTTAAAAAAATAAAATTCTAAGTGTTTTGCAAAGACCAACAACAGGGCAGAAGTTGTAGTAGGCGAAGGGTCACAAAATCATGACATGTCACGATATCACGACGTCACGATATCGCAACCAAAAGCGGGGCAGGTGACATAACAGGTAGAGGGTCACGAAATCGTGACATGTCATAATTTCGCGATATGTCACGAAATCATGACGTCGCGATATCGCGACGTCGCGATATCGTGACCAAAATGCAGGGTCGACGATGCAGCAGACGGAGGGTCACAAAATTGTGACATGTCATGATTTCATGACATGTCATGAAATCACGACATCGCGATATCACGACATTGCGATATCACGACATCGCGTTTAATGGAAATTGATGGAAATGATACAATGTAAAATGGATGAAATGAACACTCCAAAACTGATTCTAAAGAACTACATTGTATCCATCACCCATATATATGATGATCTACCTAGTATACCTACTACTACCTACAATAATATATAATAACTCACTATGAGGTACTTTATATAGAAATATAGATTGCTTGTCCAACATTCTACCTAGTTGTACAAGGGGACACCTTGCACATTTACAACTTGCACATGTCATGTATTTATTATATTCCTTTAAGTAACTAGCTAACCACCCCCTAAACGTAATCTATAAATATAGTTATGTACCAAGGGTGGTACATTTACATAACCCAAATGATGTAATATACTCTAAAAACATAAAATTCCTCCTTAATAAAATTAATAGAAATATTATGAGGACGAATCTAATAAATATCTTATCACCCACTTGGAAACTACTTTTTAACCTTTGAGAATTTGCATAACTCTTTCATTTGTGTTGGTATTATTTAATTAATTGCTCAATTAACATCATCTAGTATTCCATATCTTAGAATATTTATTTCCTACCGATTACCCAATTTTATTTTGAATATCTTGGAATACTAGTATCTAGTATTATATATCTTAGAATATTTATTTCCTACATATTACCCAATTTTATTTTGGATATCTTGGAATACTAATATCTAGTATTCCATATCTTAGAATATTTATGTCCTATCTATTTCCTACCTTAGAGATGCCATCAACCTAATCAACAACAATACACATAAATATAATAATGATATCTAAAATAGGAAAATCAAAGAGGAAACATGGTCCAAGAAGTACAAGAAATAGAGAACACTAATAAGGAAGAAAATAAAACAATTCATAGAGCTCTCATGGGAAGAATTATAGATCTCTCCATCCTTGACAATATAGGTTCAAAAAATAAATGTCTTATTAATACAAAATGTATGAATCAAATTGAGAAGCAATGTAGAAAATATAGTAATAACACTAAAAGCATTGAAAACAAAAAAAGAATTGTTGAAAAATAATAAAAGTATGGACCAAAATAGAATTGATGAATGTGCAATAATTGCAAAATTTGTGAAAAGAACAAACAAAAATCTTGTCAAGAAAATAAAAGTAAAATATACTATGGATGGATAAATAGAATAAAATTATGGAAATTCAAAAAAAATTCTACATAAATAAAATAAGTTTGATAAGCATAGATATGTACCTAAGCCATGTATAAAAAAAGAAGATACAGATAATTGGTTAGACAAAAAAATTTAGTATCAAAACTTAAAGCAATACCAAATTCAGAGCATAAATACCAAGATCAGAATGAAGGACTAAAAGTATATGAAGGCAAAATACCTCCATAAGAAATAGTATAATACAAGGTGGTGTTGGAGGTATTATATTGTTTGGACCAAACCTTACAACTCCGGATAAAACATAAAATTTATGTTAAGTGGTCCAAATCTTCCCTTGGGATACATGAGGTGGAGTACTTGGGCTACTAATACAGAAGAAGAATTTATTATTAGCATTGTAATAATTTTATATATTGGTGTAATTAAACAATCAAGTAATTTGATTAATGAATAAAATTATATGTATTTCTAGGTAGTAAATAAATGAATAAAGTTATATATATTACAGTAGTAATTTATGTCTTTTGTATAAGTGTATTATCCTTTCTATTGGTTTTCTCTTCTCTTTAAACTTACAATTAGTATCCAAGTAATCGATTCTTATAATTGGTATCAAATTTAGTGTTAAATCTTAGAGTTGGCACTTAATCTAGGAGTCCCAAGCACATGCAAAGTGGCTTAGGGGAAATATTGGAGTAATGACTAAGACTTCTATATTTGAATCATAGGTTGGTTTAATAAGGAATCAAAAGCTCATTAGTAGAGCAACCTCAATAGATGGAGGTCCTAGATTTGAGTCCTATTTAGTTTATATCTTTAACAAGGTATGAGAGCCTAAGTGATCAAATTGAAGAAGACAAGCAAAAGAAAAAGCTTTTTTGAAAGAGAAATAGTAACAAAAAGAGTATCTCTAAAGGAGGAAGGGGGAGTAAATATTATGTGTGGTAAAAGCAAGGTCTCATACATAAGAAAATAAATATGAAGGTTTAATGAAGAAACAACAAAGTTGACCTCGTAAGAAGTGTGGACCTTGTAAGTAGTGATCTACTCTATTACACTTGATAGGGGCATTAATTGGTTATCCATACACTCCAACAGGATAAGAAGGTTACCATAAGGACACTTTTGGTTGAGTTATGAAATGAAACCCATGTTGAAGAAGAAAAGAAAGTCATCAACATGATGTTTAAAAATATATGAATGTAAATGCATAGTAATGTAGGTTATGAACTTCTTTATGTAGATGTCTTTTTTTTTTAATTAACAGTAAGACTTTAGTCTCGAGTAAGTTGGAGCCTTTCCAAATAAAGGTTGACTAAATATTCACTAAACAAATAGAGTGAGGTTGCAAGTAATTTTGAGAAGGAAATATGATTTAGATTTCTTTGTATAGGGAAAAAATTATTAAATATATATTTTTATTCTCAAGTATGTGTACAATTTTTATCTTTTTCCTTTGTTTTTAAGTAATGTTAAACTTTTTAATATATAGAACATATATGCTATAGTAAAATATAAGCATTTGAAAACTTTTTCTTAATTTTTATTTACTTGGGGCATTCTTATATTACTAGAGGAAATAAAATTTTCAAATAAATTTCATCATCATTATAGTTCGACCATCTAGAAAATCTCAATACATAGAGGATATTTTTTCATTTTCTTGTAACATTGAAAGATACAAGTATTATAATATGAAAACATACCATTCAAAAGCTTGATTAATGGTTTAATATAAAAATAAATAGTTCAATCCATAAGAAATAGTAGTTACATTTGTAGCTTGTTTAAGGTTTTCAATAACTGAGTTTTTATTAGAGCAAGTTTTTAGACTAAGTCTTTATACAAATCATTATAAATTATATCTTGTAGTCAATTCATTGATTCCATGTTAGCCAAAAATTATCTATGGGGAGGTGCAAATGAGGATTTGAGCTTTACATCATGTTAGAGTTGGATATCTTCTCCTGTAAGATCTTGTAACATCACAACTACCTATAAAAAGGTATTAGAGTACAATCAATGTGATATAAAAACCCAAGGCAACAATAAATTATTGAAGTAGTTATAGCACCTACAAAAGCAAATATGTATCACATAGAGATTAGATGAAAGAAATATTATCCTATGCTAGAGGTAATACAAGGTGATTTTAAATTACCTCTTCATAGACTTAAAAACCTCATAAGTTCCCATTGAACCTAAAAAAGTCATTATATGCTTTAAGGTAAGTAATTAAAAAGAAGGTTTTCTCAGATTAAACATGAGGTAAAATACTATGAATCTATTCTTAAAGATCTTGAGCATACTCTAAGTTAAGAAGGGTGGAGATGAGACTTAATATGATTAAAACAACAAATATGAAAATAAATTTTCTTGTCATATAAACCAAAATTTGCTTTAATAAAAAATCCTTTCTTTGTCATACATCCTAAAATATTTAACTAGATATCAAGTCTTAATCATGTTTAGAAAAACATTATTATGAGACGATCATTGTCTTAGAAAGGGTGACAATAATGGAGAATCCAAGTACTACACATGGACTTCCCTTTACAATCATTGATCCATGTAAAAACATCTCAATTCAACATATTTCTCAATACTCATTAGGAAAAGAGACAAGTCAACATAAACATAAATAAAATTAAGTGATTTTCTTTCGGTTTCCTATCAAAACTGCACAAATTCAAATTTAAAATTAAAAAATAGATATTTTCAACTTTTATCCACATCTTGACCCCTTGCATGATTTGTTGGTCCTTATATTATCTTACATCATCATCTAAGACCAAGGAGATAGTCGATTTTATTTTTAATTTCACAATCTTCTTAGATTTCCCTATGTCAATCCTTCCTTCCACCTAATGTGAAGCAATTTTAGCAAAAGAAGCCCATTATTCATTTTCAATCTCTAATATTATACCACTCTTATACTTATTATGCATCAAGTAAAGGATTTGTGTATGTTGCAACTCTCTCATAAGCAAATGTTTTGTAAAAAAGTTTAAATTTGAATTCAATAGATCAATGAAAATTTTGAATTAGATGACTATGAAAACCGCCTTAGGTAAGTTTTGCATTTTGGCTTCTTAGATAATATATTTGATAACCATAGCTCCTACTAGATTTTGGATGCCACCTTAAGATTTATGACAAACCAAAAAAAACATCCTTGTGTTTGTTATCCTAAGCATATGCCTTTCAAACCCGTTAAACTATAAAACACATCAACATTTAAGCATCCCTTCAATAGGTTTAGTCTAAACACTTCTTTTAATCTATCCATAATTAAGAAGTTTCCTTGCAAACTCTAAATTTTTAATTTAATATATTTGTATGCTTCATATTTTTTGAAAAATATATAAAACAAAAAATAATTAATAACCATTTTTTTTTAATGCAAAGTTGAATTTTGTACAAATATTTGGTGTGTATTTATTTTATTAAATACAATTATCATTTATATCAAATAACATTACCCTAACCAATTAAATTTATCAATTTTCAAGGAGGATCGCACATATATAAAATGCCTTAATGTAATGAAGATGATATTTATTTTAATCTTATATAACGTGTTCATATATAATATAAAACAACTAAGAAATGCATTTACAACTAAAAAGTACTATTTATGAGACAACATCGACATATTTCACCCATTTATAAAATGTCTTCCATGCAATGCACAACTAAAAATACCACTTGTTCATGAGAGAATATTGAAATATTTGAATCATTTATAAGATGCCTTCCACAACTAAATAAAACCCACTATTTAACGGACAATTGTGAGATTTTTCAGCCATTTATAACTTTTTATGATATTGATAACCAAACACCAAAGTTAGACTTTGCAAGGACTGTTACAATGTGGGATCCATCCAAAGTGGGGTTGGCCACTACTCCCATCGCGTGTTCCATTTCCTTAAAAAAAATGTAACTTCCAGCCATTTTATATTGGAGGGTGCCGTAGGTGGAGTCTACCAACAAAGCAAGTTTCTACTCCTGGTTGTCATACAAGGCATTTAAGAAGCTCAAAGCACTAAGGTTATAGATGGTTGGTCCCTTCACCCCTCAACCTGGGTAGAGTTTCACTTCCGTTTTTCTTTTCAACGACCCGCTCTGCCACGCGGGCGGAACTCAAAATGTTCACGTCTTTACATCCGATCGCATGGAGTTGGACAGTTAATGACTTTTGTTTTTCGTGCTTAATTTATGCGTAACCCGTGCGACACGCTTGAATATTTTTTTTTTCGTGCTTAATCTATGCGTAACCCGTGCGACACGCTTGAATATATATATATTTTTCGTGCTTAATCTATTCGTAACCCGTGCGACACGCTTGAATATAAAAATGTCTGCCGTCATTTCTTGAAAGGGAAGTTATACCAAAACTTCTAGTGTCAAACCGATTTGAAAAGTATTTTCAAAGCATTTAGTGGGCGACGATTCAGCTTATTTTTTAAAGTAATGTAGAGTTCAATTTAGTCTATCATAATACACTATTTTTTTAAAGTAATTGTAGGATTCAATTTAGTGGGTTGAATTTATAATACATTATTTTTAAAGTAACAATTGAATTTCAGTAACTACCAAATATAAAGTTGTTTGTTTTCTGATATCCTGGACATAGTTTGTGACGTCGTTATTTCGCGCGAATGCGTACGGTGTGTTTAAAGTTTAGTTAGAAGGCTAGTTTTGATCGAGATTTGAGTTTAGTCTGGTGGCCTCTGTCATGAGATAGAAACGCAAGGGTAAATTGCTGCCTTTTGTTTTTTTGACGGCGTAGGAATGTTTAAAACGGATGTTTGTTATGGAGTTGCAATGTTTGCTTTAAAATGGTAAATTGAGTTTAATGTTTAAATGCTGTTTCTTCTTCGTTGCAGCTGTCGTTTGATCCGCTGGAAGAGTGCTTGGCAGAGCACCCAGAGGCGTCGATTACCTCCAAACAGGATTTGTTCGAGGACTTAAAACTATAACAAGACTGCCACGGCTTGCTATATTCCACAAAGGTAAAAGAAGAATCAGTGTAAAAGAAATTCTTTTCTGGGTGGTAGAGTGTATGCGACCAACGCTGCGCTTTATATCTTAAACCCTTTTATTTTAATTTATTTCCTTGGGTTCTGTAATTGCAGGCTATGGCAAATTTCATGGAGGCATCGAGAGGAAATAAAGTGAAATTCGACCCAGAGAGGATAGTTCTCACAGCAGTCGCAACTGCAGCGAACGAGGTCTTAATGTTCTGCCTTGCAAATCCCAGAGAGGTTTTCCTAGTGCCGACGCCATATTACCCGGGGTAAAGTCTGGGTTTTTGGCGCTCGGAATATCTGATAATTTTAACGAATATAGACACATTGGTCTTTATTATCTATGTGTTTTTGTGTTTTCTCTTCTTTCACCGTAGATTTGACAGAGATCTTAGGTGGCGCACGCAAGTAGATATTGTGCCAATCCATTGCTACGGTTCAAACAATTTTCAGATCAGTAAATCGGCAGATATGGTGGCTGAGGAGAACTACACTCCAGATAACGTCCATATAGTCTACAGTTTGTCAAAGGAACTGGGCCTTCCAGGCAATTCTCTGCAAATGCTATTAACCATCAAGTATAAAACCTCCAAGTTAGGCAGCGTCTCCAGTGCTGGGTAGTCACTGCAGTCACATTCCCATACAGAGAGTGCCCTCAGATTCCCAAAACCATATATGCAATCCGACAAGCCAATCCCCCTCAGCCAAAGAAATTCAAGATTCTTCATTGCTTTCATTTCATGTGGAAGAAATGAAACATTCTTTTCACCACCACCATTAACGCCACAAAAGATTGTCAAATGACGCATCAGTGTGCGAGGACCCCTCTTTCTATACTTTGTAATTCCATTTCATGAGTGATCCTTATCTCTAATAGTTGGAGATGAATCAGATCCGCAACATCCTTTAGGCTTAAAAATTGGTTTTCTTCCACAGATAATTTCAGGTAATCGCCTGCTCTAAGTACTCGCAGAAACGCCAGCTTTGATATTTCGTTGGGCAGATCTTTATGCCCACTCGTCCGGAGATGCTGGAGAGACATAAGTTCGCTTATCCACGCTGGAAGCCTCTCGACGCGTATATCTAGGAATTGAAGACTCTTCAGATTTCTGATGCACTCTGGGACCTCCTTGATCTCTGTGCCAAATAAATTCAAAACCCTGAGTAGCCTCAGATTTCCAAAACATGCCGGCAATGTAGAGATCTTAGTATAGCTTACGTCAATGACCCGCAGCAATTTCATGCTGCTGAATAAGTCTGCCGGAATGATGTGAATCTTCTGATTTTGGGACAACGAGAGGGTGCGGACAAATCTGGGGCGCTGAAGCCTTGTAAGCGAGAGAGAGAGAGATCAGCATCGTTTACACCCTTCTTAGCCAACAAAATCCGGCGACACCCGCTGGGATGGCTTGCAGAAGCCTCATCAACAGTAAATGCACATTTGTTCCTTTTGGATATTAGAATTGCCAAATCAAGCAGCAAATCATGAATTTTGCAGAATTTCTCTAGCCCATCATCGTCTCTCACTTCAACCATACACAGGTTGCCGAGTTGAATCAGATAACTAATTCCAACATCCCATTGATTTTCCCCCTCAGGAATGTAACCTTCAGCTATCCACCGATAAGCTAGGTGGCACTCGTGCAGGTCTCTCGAGATTGCAGTATTTCCCAGGAACTTCTTCTTGATCAAACTCAACCATGAATTCGATTCGAGGAGAATTTTGAAAGTTGGTCCTTGGTTCTTTGATAAGAGGGGGTTATTCCTTAGGAAATGGGATCCGGATTTCAATTCGGACTCATAGAGGGTTAATTTGATTCCAATGTGGGTTAAGTTGCCAAATTTTCTCTCGCATCTTTGGCATGTTAGTGTTTTTAAAGCGGTGGCTCAATCTATAGAAGATTTTGTCTCCTTTGATCATACCACAAATTCCCTATCTAGGATGCAACATGTGTACATGTGTGTTTTGACAGACAGTGAGAAGAAGCTTCCAAAATCTGTTGAACTTATTTCCCATTTGGGGAGTTGGTCTCAATCCATTGAGTATGAAAATAAGTCGATGGTTTGCTAGGCTTGTGGAAGGGTTGGGTATCATAGAAATGTTTATTCCTTTAGGCCGAAGACCCAGCCCTTGGCTTGCCAAGGTCAAAAAAGAAGATGGACTTCCAAGAAGCAATCGTTGGTGGATAAAGGCAAGGAGATTATTTCCTCCCTTCCAGAACAAGATTGGTTGGATAATGCCTTAAAAGTTGTTCAAGGTGAAGAAGTCCTAACCCTTTAGTGGAGGAGGTGAGTGAATCTCACCAGAACTTGGAAGTAGTGTTGGAGTCGGGGCTTGAAGAGAAAGGTTGTGAAGTATATTTTCAAAATTCTTTTGAATGCCTAGCATTTGAGAACCCTGTTCTTTAGCAGATCGATGTGCATTCGCCCAATGCCTTTATTTTGAACCCAAAAGTTGGGGGTTCCCTGGTTTCTCCTAGTAAAGAATTTATTTCTAATTATTTTGGTTCTGGTAGCCCGATGGTCTCTCCCAAACTAGTCTTGGAGAAAGGATCCCTTGGCCCTAAGACAAGAAGTCATAGGAGGGGACTTATTGATTTTGGAGTGGAGAAGAAAGTGGGAAAACCTCCAAATAGCTCTATGAGGAAAAGGAAAGTTGAAAATGATATTGCTAACGATGGTCAAGCTTTTTTGATGGTGGAGAAGGGAAGCGATAAGGGTATTAATTAATTGAAATTAAATGGGTATAAGTCCCCTCTTTGTGGGGGGATTGTTAAGAAACTATCCTTTAATTATCACCAATGAAGATATGTTCATGGAATATTAGAGGATTGAATAGTACCTCTAAAAAATGTATCTTGGCCTATATTAGAAAAGACAAGTCCTCAAATTTTTGTTTATTCAAGAATCCAAGTTGGAGAAGTTTTATTGGAACTCAGTTCATTCGAGTGTTTGGAAATAAGTTGGCTTTCCAACTAGTGAAGCTTCTGGCTCGTCAGGATGATTGTTGTGTTCTTGGAACAAATTCAAGTATGAGGGTAATGTTATTTCTTCTTCTAACAGGGTTATTAAAATTCTTTTTTTTGTAAAGAGACTAGGATAAGGTGGGCATTTTCCAATATTTACACTCCCAATTCTACTATGGGGCACCATATTTTTTGGTTGGAATTGCTGGAAATGAGGAAGGCCTTTTTGAACAAACCTTAGGTCTTGGTAGGGGATTTCAATTCCATGCTTTTACAATATAAAAAAGGTGATAATTGTGTGGATGTTCGAGGTATGGATGACTTTGTAGATTTTATTAGGGTGACAAAACTTGAGGATCTTGATATTAAACGTGCTAAATTAACATGGATTAATCGAAGAAGCGAATTGAATCTTATTTTATGTAGCTTATATAGGGTATTAATCTCCATTTTGTGTCTTCCCTTCTTCAGGGATACTTCTTTTTTCTCTCTTCCCTAGGTTGGGTCTGATCATAACCCTCTATGGCTAGAGGTGTCGACTACCACTCCCTTCCTTCTGAGGCTGTTTAGATTTAAAGCAATGTGGTGCTCTCATTTGAATTTTGAAGATCATGTAAAGGAGTGGTGGAGTGAAGAATCTTTGGGAGTGGGAATGGATTTGCTCCTCAATAAGCTCAAAAAGCTCAGATATTTTCTCAAATGCTGGAATAAGTTATTCTTTTGTGATATCTTTAGAGCCAAAGAAAGTTTCAAATCCTAGCTCTAGGAATTGGAGGCTAATGTAGGAACCCATGGTTTTTGATGGAAGTAGTTGAAAATGAGAAAAATATTTTATCTAATATTCATAATAACCTAACAAAAGAGGAGATTTTTTGGAAGAAAAAATCTTAGGACCTCTGGTTGAAGGAAGGATGATGCACCTTGCTGGAGCCATGACTTGTGAACCGTATGGTCGTTGGCCTTGAAATTTAACATGTGGTTCTGTATGCGTGTTCTGCATCAGGTGAATCTTTGATTGGCCTAACTATCCAAAAAATATGTTTTCGGGACCTAACTCCTCCATCTAGTGTCCCAAAATTAGCTTTTAGAATAGGTTCCTGAGTTTTTTGCATTTTTTTTTTAATGTTAGAAGTTTATTATCCTTTGTTATACCTTAAGTTGAGACCTAATATTTTAAATTAAGGTTTATTATTGTATGAGGGATGTGTGCACCGAATTTGGATGCAATTCGACTCATTTCTATTTTTAGCAGTTTTTAGAAAAAAGTCATTTTTAGGGTTTCTTTGGTTTTCGATTGCTATATGATGGATTGTAATCTTTTCGATAAGGGGTGTGAATTCAGGAATGAGAAGAATATTGACTTGCAAGTTTCTTCCATTTTATAGCATTTGTGTTATGTGATTGGAGTCCATTTTTTTTGGTCTCTTGTAGCTGAGTTTACACCAAAGGAGACCGAAATTCAAAATAATTTCACGGTTCGAATCAAAAAGTGTCTACCCAGGTGTTGTAGGTGAGTTGGAGAGGAGAGGGCAATCCTCCAAGGGAGGTCCCAAGTTCGAATCTCCACCCTACCAAAAATTTGAATTGGGTACCCAAAATCCAATTGATAATGTTGGTGCGGGCAGGTCGGGTGCGACCCCCGCGTGACTTTGATGGTGTAGAACCCCCTGTTCGTGGTCTCTTGACCAATGCGGCCTCGCAAGGGGTTTTTCGCTTAAAAAATAAAATCAAAAAAGTGTCCAAGTTTGATGGTTTATTTTCTAAAGATATTTAGAAATTAGAGAGGAAGTTGTAGAATTCTTTTTCTCCCTCTTGGGAGAGTTTCTGGCTAGAGATTATCAGGCTGAGGAGACTCTTCTCACTTCTATTCCCAAGGTTGTTTTGAATGATATGAATGTTGGTCTCATAGCTCCCTTATTCGATTATGAAATCAAAGAGGTGTTAGACTTTATGGGCCCATTCAAATATATCAGACATGACGATTTTTCTCCTTTATTTTTCTAAAATTTTGGCATTTATGTGTAGGAGATGTGTGTTGTGCTTTAAGTTCTATGCAGGGATCCTTGGAGATTTTGAAAGCTCTTAATTCAACCTTCTTGGTCCTTATTCCCAAGAATGCTAATGTTGTTTCTTTCAATGATTTTAGGTCGATCAATCTCTATGATATGTTTTACAAGCTTCTTTCAAAAGTCTTAGCAAATAGAATTAAACCATTGTTGTCCATTTTAATTGATAAGGCTTAAAGTAATTTTGTGGCTGGGAGGTAGATCCTTGATGGGATCATTGTTATGCATGAATTGATCCACTTTGTCCATGAAAGGGGTAGATTCAATTTTTTCCTAAAAACTTGATATGAATAAGGCCTACGATAGGGTCTATTGGTCCTTTTAGTTCAAAGTTCTTAGGAAGTTTGGTTTCAGTGAAATTTATATAAGATTGATCGAAGCTTGTGTTTCTTTCTCTTGGTTCTCAATGCTGGTGAATGGCTCTCCTATAGGATTTTTCAAGTCTTCCTGTGGTATTCGCCAAGCTGATCCCTTTCTCCCTTCCTATTTATCATATTGGTGAAAGCATTGGGAAGATCCCTGGCTCTAAATATGGTCATTGAAGTATTGGCTCCTGCCCTTCCCTGTTGATCCATCTTGCATTAGTAGTTTACTGATGAAATGCTCTTGTCATGCTTTGCTTTGATAGGTCAGGCCAAAGAAATCAAATTCCTCATGTCCTATTTTGAGAGAGCTATGGGCCAATAGATTAATTATCTAAAGAGCAGTTTATATTTTTTAAATACCCTGGTGGAGCATCAAAGAAAGATGGATAGGATTTTGAATTGCATAATCTCCAATCTTCTTACCACTTATCAGGGATTCACTTTGGATGCCTATTATGGAAAGGTTGAAGCATAGACTCACCACTTGGAAAAGGTTCTTTGCTGATTTAGGCTGGAATGCTAATCATTGTTGAGATTTCGTTGCAAAGTATTCCTATTTAATTTTTGTCTCTCCTTTCCCTTCCTAGAAGTATTGCAACCAAAATTGAAAGCATTTGAAAATATTTTTTGTGGACTGGTCCTGATTTGAAGGGTAAATTTCATTTAGTTTCATGGGATCAAGTTTTTCAACTGAGAAGAAGTGGAGGTTTGAGTCTAAAAAGAATATCTCAAATGAATTAGGCTCTTGTGGTGAACCTGGGGTGGAAAGTGGTATCTAATAGTGAGAGCCCTTGGGTTCGTATCCTCAAGGTGATGTATTTGTTTAATATTTTTTTGTCTGACCTTCTTCTGACTGGTGGTTCTACTTTCTGGTAAAGTCTTATTAAGGTCATTCTTTTTTAATGTTTTAATAGTAGATGGATCATAGGGAATGGCTCTTTTGTGGACTTTTGGCATGATTCTTGGCTTAGAGATTCCTCTTTGGATGAGGATCAACGTCTTATGGTATTATATCCTTTCACCTATGATATGACTCGTATCAAAGTTGATGATTTTATTGATGTTTCAAATGGACATAGATCTTGGTTTCATTTCCCTTCAAGGATCGGTGGTGTAGAGGTGCAACAAGCTTGGAGTTTGATGGAAAATGAACTTTGGATTCAGGTTTTACGTAATGAGGACATATAAGATAGACTTATTTGGGTGGGTTTCAAAAAAGGATCTTACTCTGTTAGATCAACTTATTCATTATTAGATTCAGAGGATGATTGTTCTTTCCCAATAGGAAAAATTTGGCAAAAATATTTGATTCTCAAAATCAATATTTTCTATTGGTTAGCAATGTATAATAAGATTATCTCCATCGAAAATTTGCATAAAATATGTTTTAACATTGTTAACAAATGTTTTCTTTGTGAGTCTATTTGGTAGTCGACTAAGCGTATGCTTCTCCGTTGTCCATTTTTTCAAGAAGTTTGTTATTTTATTTTTTATAAGCTTGGGATCCAATGGATATTTCCTGAGTCCTTGGAATATTGTGTTCATCAATGGACCTCTCCCCTTTTTGCCCTTGATTCAAGTGCCTCTGGAATTTCTTACTTTCACATTTATTGTGGGTTTTTTGGAAGGATCGAAATGCTTAAGCATTTAAGATCTTCAAGAGAAGCACCCTTAGTGTTAGTTTAAAAATTCTTTGAGGTGTAATACACAATATCTCTTCAGTGTTCAATGATCCTAGGAAAATCCATGTTGGTAGTGCTCCAGGTGAAGTTATTTTGGAAGATGCCTTAGGATTTTCTCATATTGTTTTTGGTTCTTCCTTACCCAATATAAGGAGTATGGTTAGGTGGTCCTCCCTACCAGAGGTTGGCTCAAATTAATTTTGACAACAACTCAAAAGGTAATCCAAGGGTTGCAAGAGGAGGAGGGATTATCAAAAAAATTAATGGTGAATTGGTGGTAACATTTTTTGAACATATTGTTTGTAAAACTTCTTAGTTTGTAGAGGCTATGGCTACGTTCTAGGGCATAATATTATTGAAAGAGTTGTGGGATCCATAGGTAGTAATTGAAAGAGATTCATTGAGTGTCATAAATATGCTTAATGGTATGGTTTTGCCTAGTTGGAATGAGATCAATTTATTGTGGGAATCGAGGAGAACCATCCATTTTTTTAGGTAAGTTAAAGTTAAGCATATTTGGAGAGAGGACAATTCTATGGCAGATTTTAGTTAGCCAGGGTTCATGATCTAGAGAAGTGACTTTCCTGAGGAACTCATTAATTCTGTCCATGATGATTGTTTTTAATCCTTGTTAGAGAGCAGGTTGTTCTTTAAATTTGAATTATATGAGCAATGTACTTTTTGAGAACCGAATCCATTTTAGATTTTTGGGACTTTCTAGGTACTATCCTCCCTATTTATCAAGTGCATGGTAGTGGATGTTGGATTCTTGCATTTTAAATTTAAATCCAAACTACCTCCTTAGGCATGTTTATTGGACGAAGATCATTTCCCTTGGTGTCTAACATTGTTGCTTTGTTTTGAGGATTCACTTTGGGTGGATGAGATGGTGATTAATTATCATCTGCATTTTGGATATTAGTGCCCTTGTGTGGTTCTTATCCTTCTCAATTGTGTATGTTGTGACGAATGTTTTTTTTCTATCCTTTTACTTCATTTTCCATGTGAGGTATGGGTGGTTATTGGATGGCGATTCTCCTTTTCTGAGGATGATCTTATTTTTTTCTTTCTATCCTAGTTTTTCCTCATTGGTTTTTGGAGATTGACGGTCCTGAGTTTATCGAAGGATGGAAAGAAATAAGAGATGTCTTATTTCTACTTGCTTTCAAGGTTAGACCTGATTTTCATTTTTTTCTTTGGGACCTACTTTCTTTGACTAGCCCTCTACTTTAGGTTCATCCTTTGCTATATTTTGTTGTAGGTTGATTTAGTATTTTCATGGGTTGAGATTATTACCTTCTTTTTTATTCAGAGTTATGTAGTTAAGATGGCTTAGTTGGAGGTCTTATGTGAAGGAGACATGGTTTTCCTATCATTCGAGTGAGTGTGTGGTCTGTTTCTCTATGTAGTATTTTTTCATGGATAAATCAAAGATTTCCAGTAATAAATATCATTCTCTGAAGATTCAATTAGAGCCATCATCTCTGATTGTGGATGAGAAGGTCAAGTTTATCTTGAAAGGAGGTTTTATGAATTATCTTCAAAAGTTCCATGATCATAATTTTTTTCTTTCTATATGGATGGAAAATATGTGGAAGGATGGCTGGGTTAAAGTGGGTAATTGATCCTTTGAGATCTCTATGGAATTTATTAGTAGATACATGGGTCTACCATTGGATGGTGCTTGTCATAATAAGGATAAGCACTTCCTTCTTAAGGAAATTAGATTTTTTTTTGGATGAGGATGAGTTTCTACCAAAGGTTCAAAATAGAATTTGTGCTAAGGGTCTCTCCATGTGTTGGGATTGGGTTATAAAAGTTATCATGGATTAATTTACCCTTGATCCGGCTTATGATGTTATGAGGAGATTCCATGTAATCTTTTTGAATCATCTTAGGCATCATTTGTGGATGAATATCCCTTTATTTCTCTTTAATTCCATGAAAAAGTCAATACTAGATGTTCAAGATGGTAAAATATTGAACCCTAATCATCAAGTTCTAGCCTTGTTGGTGTTTGAGCAATTTACCAGTGATCAAAAATTACTCAAAAACCAACAGGGCTAGACCTTGATGATTAGGGTTCAGGCCTTTACCATCTTGAACATCAAGGTCTAGCCCTATTGGTGTTTGAGCAATTTACCAGTGATAAAAAATTGCTCAAGATGGTAAAGGCCTGAACCCTAATCATCAAGGTCTAGCCCTGTTGGTGTTTGAGCAATTTACCAGTGATCAAAAATTGCTCAAACACCAACAGGGCTAGACCTTGATGATTAATTTACCCTTGATCCGGCTTATGATGTTATGAGGAGCTTCCATGTCATATTTTTGAATCATCTTAGGCATCATTTGTGGATGAATATCCCTTTATTTCTCTTTAATTCCATGAAAAAGTCAATACTGGATGTTCAAGATGGTAAAGGCCTGAACCCTAATCATCAAGGTCTAGCCCTTTTAGTGTTTGAGCAATTTACCAGTGATCAAAAATTGGTGGCGAATAATATCTTGAAATCCATTGAAGGTCGACCAATTCCAAAACCTTATTTTTTGAAGTGGATTTGGGAGGTTCTAGTGATATATAGACACATGATGATTTTTGTTCTTATTCCATGGGGTCTGGAGAAGATAAAATTTCTTGAAAAATTCAAGTTTCTTCTCAAGGTGTCAAAGGGAAGGCCTTGCCGATCTGTATGAAGAGAAAAGAATCTTCGACTATCTCTAAGTAGGAGGCTATATTTTATCGTGGCATGGAGGGTGGTTGGATTCGCATCTTCAGTTCAAGAGGGAGCCCCGTAAGAAATTCCAAAATACTTTTGGGTGAGTCGATCAGTAATATTGATATGCATTTTTTGAGACTCATTTAGATTTTGATCCACTACCCAATGTTTTTCTTAAGGAAGTGTGGTTAACGAGTTGTATTCATTTGGTTTTTCTAATGAAAGGTCATCGATTGTTGCTCAAAATATGAATTTGATGAATATTAAATATCGTCTCATTCTAGGATCTCTTAAAATTATTGTGGATTATACAAAGGAAGTGTCTTGTATGGTGGGTGAAACTAGTCTTGGTCTAAATCCGACTGTAAAATTCCAAAACTAACTCAGTTCTATTTGTTGTCAGGTCTGGTGTCTTCCTCTAGTTTTTCTTTGTTTTCTGTTTGGCTTGCTTGGTCTTTGTGGTTCTTCCTCATTATGTCAAGATATTTAGTTTTATTTTCAAATTTTTTTGTTCTTGTTCTTTGTAGCTTTCTCCCTGGGTAGAGTTATTTTTTAAGGTTGAGGGATCCTTTCAAAACCCTTATTTTTTAATAATACCAAAAAAATTTAATGAATAAAGTTATATGTATTGCAGGAGTAATTTATGTCTTTTGTATGAGAGTCTTATCTTGTTTTATTGATTTCGTCTTCTCTTTAAACTTACTATTTGTATCTAAGCAATTGATTCTTACAATTGGTATGATAGAATTGAATTCCAACAATTGGTATCAAAGTCAATGTTAAAGCTTAGAGTTGACGTTGAAGCTAGGAGTCCCAAGCACTTGCAAAGTGGTTTAGAGGAAATTTTGGAGCAATGATTAAGATTCTTACATTTAAATCATAGGTTTGTTTAAGAAGGAACCAAATCTCATTAGTATAGCAACCTCAATAGATGGAGGTCCTAGGTTTGAGTCTTAGTTAGTTCATATCTTTAACAAGGTATGAGAGCCTGAGTGATTAAATTGAATAATATAAACAAAAACAAAAGCTTCATTGAAAGAGAAAGAGCAACAACAAGAGTATCCCTAAAGGATAAATAGGAAGTAAATATTATGTGTGGTAAAAGCAAGGTCCCATACATGAGAGAAGAAATATGAAGGTTTAATGTAGAAACAAAAAAGTTGATTCCGTAAATAGTGACTAGTTATCCATGCACTCCCATAGGATAATAAGGTTACTATAAGGACACTTTTGAAGAAAAGAAAGTCATAAACATAATCTTTAAAATTATATGAAAATAAATTTATAATAATTTAGAAAATTAAAAAATAAAATATTAGTGGGAAAATGTTAAAAAAATAAATTTTAATGTAGAAAAGCAGATGCTAAGAAATAAGAAATACAATTTTAAAAATAAAGTTTTCAAAAATAAGAAAAACAAAATCTAAATATAGAAAGTAAAAAAGTCTACCAAGAGTGAAAATAGAAAATTTATAAATAATAATAATAAAAAAATAAGTTAGTATTAAGATTGTAGTAATTTAATATGTTGGTTTATCCAGTATTACTTGATTCATTTATCCATATTTCGGTGGATCATCCAACCTATATATAATTAAATTAAATTATATGAAACAATATAAAAATATAAAAATAATAATTTAAAATATTAAAAATATTATAATAAAATAGCATTCAATTCTTGCATCTACCCCAGATGTACTGAATTGATTTTTTTCACATGCAGCCTTTGGCATTTTACATTCAAAGAAATATCGATGGAAACATTATTATATCTTACTGATGTAAAAACAAATAAAGCTCTGAAGTTTTTCCTTTTCCATGATGACAACTTAAAACAAATGCATATTGTCCATACTACATCTTGTAATGCTTACGCAAGTGACGTGATTCGGGGGCGTCTAGGCCGTCGGGGTGGACATGTAACATCCGAAAGGGAAGGGCTCCTCCAACTGAAAACACCTGGACGTCATGGAATATCACGTTTGTCGTATGCAAAGTGCAAAAGACATGCGATGCCTCCACCCTGTGGATATCACGCGATGATAAACGCTGCGGTACATACCTGCAATTAACTTTATTCAGCAGACAGTAGAAAGGTATTGTAGTAATGTAAGCTTGTTAAGAATTTCTTACCTTAAGGAGTCACCGACGTTGACAACGAACGAGTGAGGCCTCCAACATCTGGAGGCTTCCCACATCGTCTGGTGAAAGGATCGTCAAGCAACACAAATCTGCTCTTTGGTTTAATGTATTGGTCAATATTTGACTGTCATATCTAACGTCATCACATACATAATCGATGTATTAAAGTTTAGAAAGTAAGCGTCTTCCCTCATCACATAATTAATCAATGAATTAAAGGTTTAAAAAGTAATCGTTAACCTTTAAAAAGTAATCTTTAATTTTGGTTTAATGCGTAGGTCAATATTTGACTGTCATATCTAACGTCACCACATACGTAATCAAGGTATTAAAGATTTTAAAAGTAAAAGTCTAACGTCATCACATACATAATCAATGTTTTAAAGGTTTAAAAACTAAGCGCAGCTCTTCATTGTATTAAAAGGTTAAAAATTAAAATGATTTTTTTTTTAAATGTTTATGTAGGGAGTTGGAGAGCAAGTGGGTAGTTAAAAATCTTAAGTTGAAAAAAAGAGGCCCCAAGTTCAAATCTCTCCCCCTCACATGCTGCGGATATGCAAAGTCCAATCGATGGTTCCTTAGGCTAGCTGACGTGGATGGGGTCGGGTGCGACTTGGATGGGGTCGGATGTGACTTGAGTAACTTTTAAAGGAAAAGAACTTCAGACACGAAATCTAATTCCAAGGTTTTGCACTCCCCGCATGGGACATGTTTCCAACAAATTGAAGATAACAGTTCTTGGCCTATCTAATTCCAAGGTTTCGCGCTTCCCGCAAGGGGTGCGTTTCCAACAAAAATAAATAAATATTTTTTGGAGGGAGTCGGGTGCGATTCCCGAGTGACTTTTAATGGAAGAGAACCTTAGACACGAAATCTAATTCCAAGGTTTCGCGCTCCCCCACAAGGGACATGTTTCCAACAAATTGGAGATAACAGTTCTTGGCCTGTCTAATTCTAAGGTTTTGCGCTCCCCGCAAGGGGCGTGTTTCCAACAATTTTTTTTTGAAGATAGCAGTTCTTGGCATGTCTAATTATCTGGAATTTCTTGTGTACTATTATTTTGTTTCAAATTTAGAAAGCTATGAATGTTTTTGTCTATTCTCCAAATTCAATTTTTAGTTAGTTTTCTTTGCATGAAAAGATTACAATATTTTCTAATGTTCAAATCCATTCATAGACTTCCAAGTTGACTCATAAATTAGCGCATTTGATAAATCTTGTCGTATTCTAACCTGAGGTTATGTGCACTATCAACATGGCTTCACCTAAACTCCTTCCGCCTTAAGGTTCCTTTGTTTCTTTGAGGCCTTGACGTAACAGGTTGAGAGGGTGAAATTTTCTAACATCAGGTTATTTTGTCAATGCCCGCTAGGTCTCCTTTTGGAATGACTCCCTTTTTTTAATTATTCTGTTTATTCACCCTTATAGGGGTAGGTTTTGTTTTTGGCCTAAGGTTTCTATGATGTTGATTGTTTGGGTGGGCTTACGCCCCCAGCTGTAATTTTTTCAGCTCCCTTTTATTATAACCTTTCTTATTTTTTATTGAATATAATTGTTGGCTCTAATAAAAATAAAATATAATATTTATTTAATATATAATTATAAAAATATATATATAATTTATAATTATATTTTATTAAATTCAAACCTTAAATTTTATTTAAAATTATATTATATCAATATAAATTTAAACTTTAAATAAAACATCAAAATATTAAAAAATTCCAACTAACAAAGCTAATGTAAACTTTAAATATGGAATCAGGAATGAAGAGAATTTCGATTAGCCTGGAAGGAGCCCGTACGTTGACTGAGAACCTTGGAAGATGGTGGTGTCTGAACAAGGAGTTAGATGCGTCGGAATGGGGAATAATAACGGGAACAACACTGGCTTGTCTGTGAGGGCAACATGCAATGCACATGGAGAAGATTCGCCTTATTTTGCCGGGTGGGATGAGTATCGCCGGAATCCATATGATCCGATGCATAATCCTGAAGGGGTTATCCAGATGGGACTGGCAGAGAATAGGGTAATGGGATTAATAATCTCGAGTATTGTTGTTTAGTTTTCCGAACTGAAACAAGTCTCTCGTAGAGTTGTTTGTTTTATGATAGCCGGGACATAGTATGTCGCTTTCACGTTGCTCTTTTGCGGGAATGTGTGCGGTGTGTTTAAAAGTTTAGTTAGAAGGTTACTTTTGATCGAGATTTGAGTTTAGTCTAGTGGCCTCTGTCGTGAGAAAGAAACCCAAGGGTAAATGGTTGCTTTTTTTATTTTTTATTTTTTACGGCGTAGTAATGCTTAAAACAGAAGTTTGTTATGGAGTTGCAATGTCTGCTTAAAAATGGTAAAATTGAAATTAACGTTTAAATGCTGTTCTTCTTCTTCGTTGCAGCTGTCGTTTGGTCTGCTGGAAGAGTGGTTGACACAGCACCCAGAGGCGTCAATTACCTCGAAACAGGATTTGTTCAAGGACTTAGCCCTATATCAAGACTACCATGGCTTGCTATCTTTCAGAAAGGTGAAAGAACAATCAGTCGAAAAGAAATTCTTTTCTGGGTGGTATAGTGTATGCGACCAATGCTGCGCTTTATGTTTTATAGCTTTTTATTTTTATTTTTTTCCTTGGGTTCTGGTAATTGCAGGCTATGGCCAATTTTATGAAGGCATCGAGAGGAGAGAAAGTAAAATTCGACCCAGAGAGGATAGTTCTCACAGCAGGAGCAACTGCAGCGAACGAGGTCTTAATGTTCTGCCTTGCAAATCCCGGAGATGTTTTCCTAGTGCCGACTCCATATTACCCGGGGTAATGTCTGGGTTCTTGGCGCTAGGAATATCAGATAATTTTAACAAAAATAGACACATTAGTCTTTATTATCTACGTTTATTTATGTATTTTCTTCTTTCACTGTAGATTTGACAGAGATCTTAGGTGGCGCACGCAAGTAGATATTGTGCCAATCCATTGCTACAGTTCAAACAATTTTAAGATCACCAAATCGGCACTGGAATCGGCACACAAGGAAGCTCAAAGTCAAAATAAGAACGTGCGAGGAATTCTCGTAACAAACCCGTCCAATCCCTTGGGCACAACGTTGAGCGCTAAGACGCTGAAGATGCTACTGGCCTTTGCTCACATCAAGAAAATACATCTGGTGTGCGATGAGATCTATTCAGGGTCCGTTTTCTCTTCTCCACAATTCTACAGCATTGCAGAAATTATGGCCGAGAAGAACTACACGCCAGACAACGTCCATATAGTCTACAGTTTGTCAAAGGACTTGGGCCTTCCAGGCTTCAGAGTTGGCGCAATATATTCCTACAACGACACCGTTGTGACCACCTCCAGAAGAATGTCCAGTTTCTGCATGGTGTCTTCGCAGACGCAGCACTTATTATCCACGGTGCTCTCAAATTCTAAATTTGTCAATTATTATATAGCGGAAAACAAGAAAAGGTTACAAGAAAGGCATCGATTCCTCGCCTCAGGGCTTCGACGAGTGGGATTTAAAATTTTAGAAGGCAACGCAGGTCTTTTTTGCTGGGTTAAAATGAGCCATCTGCTTCCATCGCATGACTTAGAAGGAGAATTAAAGCTATGGAAAAGTATAGTATACGAAGCAAAATTGAATATATCTCCGGGGTCTTCGTTCAACTGCATGGAGCCAGGCTGGTTCAGAGTCTGCTTTGCGGATATGAACAAAGAGACCATGGAAGTCGCATTGCAGCGATTTGAGAAATTTGCCAGGAATTGGAAACCCATGTGACATTTCGTTTCCTGTTTGTCTCCCAGTTCTGCAACTCAACTTGACTATGCCGGCATCGTGCTCGGAAAGCGTCAATTTAATAAAATTTTCTTTAGTTGGTAGTAGTTACTGTAGGTTGGTTGAATCAATTCTTGCAGGTTGGTTGATAAGTTAACTCGGTTCGATTTTTAAACAACCAAAATCCTATTATTATCTTAACCCAACAAATTAGAGTACAATCCTTTGTTGAAGATAAATTGATTTTGGTTAATGGAAGAGGGCGTTGATCTTTTAGAATGTTCTAGCATCCAACATTTTAAATTGACTTTTTAAAATGTTTTGGCATAGTCAATTTTTAGATTGTTCTAATAGCTGATTGTCTAGCACTACCGAGCACTACCGAGCACTACCGACCATCCAGAAGCATTTTGGTAGTTCTATAAATACAGACCTTTCCACTTGCATAAGTTGAAGTGGTCCTCCTTTTTTCAAGGATAATGTGATGGGTGTAATGTAATGTTAAATTTGCAATAACAATTTTTACCCTAATTTGTTATCCATTGTTTTAATGTAATATAATTGCAGCAACAATTACAGTACTCTATTTTGTTTTAAACTTTATCTTTATGCTTTTATTTGTTAATTGATTTCTTCTAAAAACCAGCATTGGGTATGAATATATCTATTGTGTCTGTTGTAAGGGTTGTTCATCATATGTGAGCTTGTGAAGAAATTGGTGTGATTGTAGCATGAGTTGTAGAAACTACCCAGAGCTTTTCTTGTTGGCGTGATTTACTTCATCATTCATCATCTGAAAAAGGGGCAGTATAACCCTTGACCCATAAAGCTTAAATTTTATGGAAGGTCAAATTCCATCTAAGCATGACCATGGAGGAGGTGATGATGAAGGTTGTTTCAAGTGCGGGGAGCAGAGCATTTTTTGCAAGAGTGCCCTAGCTTTTGACTGACACGGTGGAGCGATAGTGGAGCGATTCTATTTTTTAAAACCCTTGTTCTTTTATGCATGTTCTGTGTTCTGTTCTATTTTTTTGTGGTCTGAAAGATCTATTGTGAGAAAGGGGAAACCTGGTTGAAACGAGGTTTGATCCGGTTTGAGGGGAACATTAATGTATGGATCTCATGCATAATTCAGTCTACAGTCATGGCCAATTTGTTGTGCAGCGGATCCGCAGATAGCACCATCCATTTATGGTGCAGGTTCGAAGAGTTTATTAGAATGTTTTATTATTTTTAAGTTGTGCATTGAAGACATTTGGAGGAGAGTTATGAAGGACATGTCTGTGGATTGGTAAAGAGGACCAACAATTTTAAGGGTTTTGGAGGAATTGTTTGCTCCTTGGTTTCCTTTAGGGTTTCAGCAATGGCAGATTATTGAGAAAATTATTGAGTGAAATATGTTTGAATATTTGCTCTAAAATGGGGTATTTATTTTTTAAAGGTGTTTATTGTTATTATTAAAAAATGTAATTGTTATATTTGGGGTGCATGATCGGTGGTACCCGACACCTTTGTTATTGTGTTGAGGAAGTAAAATTTTAAAGGTCATAAAAAAAAAAAATTACATCATGGGAAAGTCAAGGAAGAAACAAAACAGTAAACAAGTTGAAGATCAAAAGAATGTGATGCCAGATAAATTTTTTTATTTTCCAGCAGGAAGTGAAGATGGAGATTTATCATCACTTAAGTACAACTTACAAACAGTTCTCAAAGCTTGTGAAGATCACTTCAAGAATGGAGTTACCTTTCCTGTTGATGTTGTGAAGACCTTATACAAGGCATTAATCACTCTTGATGTGCTTAAAGAAGAGTGTAAAAGGTTGAAGGTCAAGCCTATGGTGGTAAACATTGCTTGTGACACAAGTGACCTAATCCTTGATGAAGAGAAAGAGAAACAAGCCCGTAAGGCTGAAGCACATAAGGAAAAAGAAGCTGGAAATGCAGCTTACAAGAAGAAATATTTTGAGACTACCATTGAGCATTATACAAGAGCAATGGAGCTAGATGATGAGGATATTTCCTACCTCACAAATAGAGCAGTTGTTTATTTGGAAATGGGAAAATATGATGAATGTATCAATGATTGTGATAAAGCTATTGAAAGAGGAAGAGAACTTCAAGCAGATTATAAAATGGTTGCTCGGGCATTGACTAGAAAAGGAACTGCATATGTTAAGATGGCTAAGTGCTCTAAAGACTTTGAGCTAGCAATTGAGGCATACCAAAAAGCCTTGGTAGAACACCACAACCCAGATACATTGAAAAAGCTTAATGATGCTGAAAAGGCAAAGAAGGAATTGGAGCAGCAGGAGTATTTTGACCTAAAGTTAGCAGATGAAGAGATTGGGTGCTTTGAAAAGCACACCAAAGGTATTGGGTCTAAAATAATGAAAATAATGGGATATGATGGCAAAGGTTTGGGAAGGAATGGGTAAGGCATAAGAAAGCCCATAGAGCCAACCATAAGGCCAAAGCATGAAGGCCTTGGTTATGTTGGTCAAACCGAAAGTGGTGAAACCAAGTTTGTGAAAGGAGAAACCTATGAGGTGGATGAACCCTTCAGAATAAATCATTGCAGTCATTGTGGTCGATCAGGACATGAGGTTACTCGGTGTTGGAATTTGCATCCATGTGAAATTTGTGGTGCAAATAATCACTCTAAGAATTATTGTCGGCACAAAGATGAAATAACCAACAAAGTATATGTTGATTGTGGATGGCTAGATGTGATAAAATGGAGCAAAATGAAACAAATATTGAGTGGATTTTATAGGAGGATGTCTTGTTCTCAAAAGAGCAAGATAAGATGTAAAAGCAACATTGCATTGTATTGATTGATAATGACTATAAAGTGTATGTTTGGTTGAGTAGTTGAGAGAGACCATAGCAATGGCTATAATTTATAAAAACCTTATTGTAAATGGGTACCTAATCAGCCATGTCTTCAAGAGGCAAGTGGGACCCATATTTCCTTTATTGTTTTTTTAGAGGGATTAGACAAAATGAATTTATGGGGGAGTGTTGAAGATAAATTCATTTTGGTCAACGGAAGACGGTGTTGATCTTCCAGAATGTTCTAGCATTGAACATTCTAGCTTAACATTCCAAAATATTCTAGCACAACAAAATTTCTAGATTGTTTACTAGCCAATTGTCTCGATTTTTCTGGTACTACTAACCATCAAGAAGCATCTTGTTGGATCTATAAATACAGACCTTTCCTCTTGCATGAGTGAAGTGGTCCTCCTTTGTTCAAGGGCAATGTAATGGGTACAATGTAATGTAATGTTAAATTTGCAGTAACAATTTATGCCCTATTATGTTATCGTCTTTTTTAATGGAATATAATTGTAACAACAATTACAGTACTTTGTTTTATTTTATACTCTATTTTCATACCCTTATTTGTTAATTGATTTATTTTGAAAACCAACACCCTTACCCTACACAAAAAAGTCACAATATTGTGAAGGGTGTAGCCCTTCACTGTTCAGCCCTTGATTTCTACTAACGTGCACAACGCTATTAGTTTATTAATATTTATATGGATTTATAACTGATAGAAGAAGAATGTCCAACAAACAATTTTCATTTGGCATGCTAGTGCTTGTAAAAAAAGCATATCAAGTTGGGATGGTTTAAAGGGAATTTTATTATTACACAACTCACG